>JAQPPZ010017210.1:625000-1250000 GCA_028583015.1 Wollemia nobilis | reverse complement strand
GACTAGAATGATATTAACATTAAGGGAGTTTTTAATGCACAACAATTAATCATAGTTGAGCAATAATTTGTCTTGGATTTTGTTGTGATTTCAATGTAGAAACCTGCATATGACACTCTCTTAGGGAGAGGATGGCTACAAGTGGCCAAGGTTAATCATAATTGGGGAAAGAATTAGATCACCTTCAAAAAGGGACAACATAAATACATGATCAATTTAGCTAATCAAAGGGTGAGTGAGGATATAGCTACAATGGATGAATAAGAAAACTCATCAGGGGATGAAGAACACGAACCTGATGGAGAAGGAATGTTGTACATAGAAGAATGTAGTGAGGATGAAGCTTGATCTGATAGTGGACTTCTTCATTGGCAAATGGAGGATTATGAAGTATTTCAGCCCAATTGCTTATGCATTGAATAAGAGGAGATTAAAGAGCAGCAAGACAAACTAGAAGCTAGTAAAGAGACTAAGAAGGAAATAGAAGAGAAATGGACATTTCCAAAAAGCTTTGTGGAGTATACAGTAGGAGATGTAGAGATTGATACAAGACCGACACATCCTAAGAATGTAATGAAAGCTACGAGTGAGCCAAAGAATATCAAGTATGAAGGACCTAAGATAGTGGATATCAACTTGGGAATGGAGAAAGAACCGAGGATGGTCCACTGTGGTGATGATTGGAATCTTGTATTGAAGGCAACAACTTTCAAGATATTCTTGGAGTACAAGGATGTCTTCGCATGGACATATAAGGATTTGAAAGGAATTCCACCTGAGTTATGTGTCCATAAGATTACACTAATGCCTGGCGCTCAACCAGTAAGAAGGAGGCCATATAGAATGAATCCAAAGTATGCGACATTGGTGAATGCGGAGATAGAAAATATGTTGGAAGCAGGAATTATATTCAGGGTGACGAACAGTGAATGGGTTTCGTCGATAGTAATCACTTTGAAGAAGGAAGTTGATAAGATAAGAATATGCATAGAATTTAGGATTTTAAACACAGTAACCATTAAGGACCCTTTTCCTATTCCATTTACGGATTCTATCTTGGAAGAAGTTGCAGGGCATGAGATCTATTCATTTTTGGATGGATTTTCAGGATACAATCAGATCAGCATCATTGAGGAGGATAAGCTAAAAACCACATTTGTTGTGGAGAATGGCATTTATGCATACAATCGAATGCCATTTGGGCTCTGTAATGCCCCAACCACATTTCAACGCATCATACTGTATATATTCGACCAATTGGCGATGGGGAATTTCAAAGCATTTTTGGATGATTGGTCTATTTATAGGAAGATCAAGGAGCATCTTCCAGCTCTTAGTGAATGCATGAGCAGGTGCAAAAATGCACATATATCATTAAATCCAGCAAAGTGTTTTTTGATGGTACCATTTGGGAAATTGTTAGGGCACATTGTGTGCAGTGAGGGATTGAAGACGGATCCAGATAAAATTTAGGTAATATTACATATGGAAGAGCCTTTTGATGTGAGTTCACTCAAAACCTTCCTGGGATCAATAGGATATTACCAAAGGTTTATCCGAAATTATGCACATGTGGCCTATCCGTTAGATTCTTTGACAAAAAAGAATACTCCTTTCAGATGGATAGAGGAGCACCAGGGAGCTTTTGAGGAGTTAAAAGCTAAGTTGGTAAGCAGCCCGATCTTGGTGTTTTCGAGTTGGGATAAGGAATTCCATGTCCACGTTGATGCTTCGAACTTTGCAATTGGATGTGCATTGGCACAAGAAGGACAATTTAAGTTGGATCAACCAATTTTATTTGCTAGTCACCTTTTGTCAAGGCCGGAAAGGAATTATAGTACAATAGAAAGGGAAGCTTTGGGGATGGTATATGCAGTTTAGAAGTTTAGGCATTACCTATTGGCAAACCCCTTTGCATTTTATGTTGATCATCAAGCATTGTTGTACTTAATAAATAAGCCAGTAATACAAGGATGAGTTAGTAGGTGGCTCGTCATGCTCCAAGAATTCGTATTCTGAGTTGTGGTGAGACCTGGCAAGAAGCATGTGATTGCAGACCAGTTGTCTTGAATACAATCAGGAGAGCCAAAAAGAACAGGGGTTCTTGATGAATTCCCATATGCACAGTTATTTGCCATCAATGTTGTGCCATCATGGTACAAGTTGGTTGGCCAGTATCTATCCACAGGGGAGTTGCCATAGGAGATGATGGCAACCGAGAAGAAGAAAGTAATTATGAAGTCAACACCTTTCCAGATAATAGCAGGATTGCTATACAAGATAGGAAGTGATGGTATCTTGAGGAGATGTGTAATGGAGGAAGAAGTTAAGATGGTATTGAAAGAAGCCCATGCCGGTTTAGCAGGGGGACACATGGGACCAGATGCGACTGCAAGGAAAATATTGCTAGTAGGTCTATGGTGGCCCACATTGTATAATGATGCAAAAGAACACGTGAAAGCTTGCGATACTTGCCAGAGAGCAGGTAAACCTGTGAGGAGGGATTTTATGCCCTTACACCCATCACAACCACAAGAGTTGTTCGAACATTGGGGCTTGGACTTCGTAGGACCATTCAAGACATCTCAAAGATGAAAATGCAGATATATCGTAGTGGCAATGGAATACCTCACAAAATGGGTAGAAGCAAGAGCATTACCTGATAACTCTGCTAAGAGTACAACATGATTTTTGTACGAGCAGGTAATCACAAGATTTGGTATTTCACTATGAATAATGAGTGATCATGGAGGACACTTCGTTAATGATATTATCAAGATGCTGACGACAGAGTTTAAGATTTTACATTCATTGTCTAGTCCATACTACCCGAGAGCGAATGGGCAGGTAGAGGCAACTAATAAAGTCTTAGTATCGACTCTGTATAAAACCTATGGGATAGAAGGAGAAGACTGGGAGGAAAGGTTACCATCCATTTTGTGGGCATATAGAACAACTTTTAAACCAACAATGAAACATACCCCTTTCCAATTGATGTATGGTCAGGAAGCGGTGGTGCTAGTCGAGTTCTTGATACCAAGTTTGAGAGTTGCGGTAGAGCATCACTTGGGAGATCAAGAAATTTTGGAGGAATGACTGATGATGTTGATAAAGTTGGATGAAAGAAGAGTCATGGCACAGTGGGCAATCGAGGTAGCCTAGAAGAGACGAAAGGTGTGGCATGACAAGCATTTGAGAAAGTTAGAACTTAGTCTTGGAGACTTGGTTCTCAAGTTTAATGGTAAGAGGGAGATCAAGCTTGGGAAGCTAAAGATGCTATGGCTTGGCCCTTACAAGGTGATTGAAGCATTGGATAATGGAGCGGTCAGGTTACAGAACCTGAATGGGACAGAGGTACCCAACACTGTAAATGGCTCGAAGTTAAAGCCTTATAAAGTATAGTGTTCATTCATTACTTTGGAAGAAGTGGAATGAAGAAGACGAGCAGGTGCTCAAAATGAGGCTCCTCATGAGCCAGGTCCCTCACAAGAAGAGCCAGATTTGGGACTCACCAAACTTTTTACCGAGATGGAGGAGGCACAACCAATCATCGAACAACAGGAGTTGGCACCTGGACCAGACGAAAGAAGATGAGTGTGAGTACATATCAGATGGGCAGACGAGACCATAAGAGAGGGAGAAGAGTGGATCCCTCCAGCAAGATAATATTATCAAGAGAGAGCACTATTACCAAGAGCTTCGGATAGGAGGTACCCATAGATAGAACGTAGGGAACTACCTCGACAACCGAAAGGATGAAGAAGGGTAAGATTGATAGTGCGTAATGAAGATAGAGTGGACACGTTTGAGATGGAAATGCCAGAGGATGCTAGGGAGGATAGGCTAGAAGAAGAACTAGTAAGACTTTCCCCATTAGCTCAAGTAGGGCTATTGTAGCAGAGGATGAGAATGCAAACTCAACAATTGCAGGAAGAATATCAAATGCTACGGGGTCACAATGCGAGACTAAGAGTGCAAGTAATCCATGAATTGGACGACACCATACAAATATTGGATGAACAAAGAGTCATTAGATTACAAGAGATTGGAAGTGAGCATGAGGAGGTTGAGGATTTAACTCCAAGAAATGGTGGAGGAAATGAAGGTGCAAGTACAAGTTCACCCCCTTCACTAAGAAGACAGCCTACAGTAAACGAGGAGGTAGGAGTACTGTGGTGAGATATAGAGGAAACCACCACATCACCTGAAGTGCATCACAATGTAGTAGATAGGGTAGATTCTAGTGATGGAGGAATGTCATGGTTGGTACGAGAGCCTAGTACAGATGAAGAGGAACCAGATAATCCTCATAATCCATAGAGGGATCGAAGTATTCCAATCAGAACATTGAGACCGAGATAAGTTGAGGGAGTTCGAGAAGATAGATCCGAGAATCATACACAAGCATATGCAATAGCTCACCAACAGCTACGAAGACAAAGGAGGGAAGTTCGATGACTGGAAAGAGTGATGTATTTTCCAATCGACTGGGCAGAATAGAGGGAAGAGAGTCAGACTGACTCTAGCTCTAAAATAGACTTTTCAGATGATTATAGAGTAGTATTGGCATCTTCATCCCCCCAATGATCCTTTGAGGAAAGAATATGGAGGCATCATTTGGTACGAGCTGATAGGAGAGTCAGAACCTTATGCCAGTTGTCACCAAATAGAAGTCCACTAGCTAACATCGAGTTAGTAGAGATTACTCCTGATGACCACGGAGTAAGAGGAAGAATTGGACAAGGACCTATAAGAGGGAGAGGAAGAGGTAGACGACCAAAAAATGATGGGAATCTGAATGATGTTGTAATAGGAGGAGGTAGAGGACGAGGAAGATTCTGACCCCCTACTCCTAGATGGCCAGGTGCTAGCCTGCTAGCTTGCTTGAACTGGGAAAGGAACCCACAGGATATACTTTGACTAAGAGGCATGTTACGAAATGCGGTAGGAAGGCGCACAGGGGGCGACCACCCCTGAATCGACAAGGACCTCAATGGGAAGGAGGTAATTGGCGGTTACCCCGAGTAAGAGAAGAATCATCAGTAGTACGGGGAGGTTTCATGCCTAGAAGGAGTGGTAGGGGGAGATACCCACGTGGCCAAAACTTTGCTGGCAGGGGAAGGGTACAATTCATAGATGGTGGAAACCTAGGCCAAAAAAGGACCCGATCACCGAGTTTGGAGCCAGAAATGATCCAGGGAGATAGCCGAAGAAGTCACTCAAATGATAGTAGAGTGGTAAGGACACCACCCCCTCAGGATCAACTACCTGGATGATGAGAAGAAGGCCTACCAGGAGATGAGACTCCAATTTTTCGATGTACAATACGAAACTGTACACATTGTGGAAGGGCAAATGAACAGGCAGCAACATCGTAGGCAGGGACCAGTCAAGCAGAGGTACAAGAGAATGCTGCTAACCAAAATGTGATGGTCGAACCTCGAGGCCAAGACTGGGATGGGGTCATACAGGTGAATGTCACTGTACGATTACCCAGAAGGTAAGTATGATTAGAATAGGAATGAAAAAAAAAAAAAAAAAAATGATGATGAAAAAAAATTTGTGCCTTGGTTGTGAAAATCCCTTGGGATGCAATTAAGAAGGGCGAGGTTGAAAATCAGAAACGACGACCTCTCCATAGAGAAAGCAAAAATTTTCTCTAAGTTATGAAATCGTACAACAAGGAAATCGTACAAAAGAGAATCGTACAAAGCAATATTGACCTGCAAATCATACAGGAGGTCGTACGGTACGATCTAGACCGTACAGTGTATGATTTGCCAACTAACTCATTAAATGCGGCATGCGAAAAAAGCAACGGTTGGAGGAAAATTAGGGGGAAAAAGACAAAATTTGAATTTTCGCTGAGTTGTCAGTCATCCAATAGCCCAACTGGGAAATTACATGCAAATTGGCGCCTTTGTGATTTAAATTTTAGGGTTTTTCTAGGGTTTTGGAGGATTTCTTTAAATAGGAAGAGATTTTACCCATTTTTTTCACCAAGTAAGAAAAGCACAAGAATTCAAATTTTTTCCAGGAGATTGAAGCGAAGAAGCATACGATTTAGAACTTGAACTGCATGGGCGAAGATTTTTCATGGATTTTCTGAAGATTGCAGACCCATCATAATTTGTACCAGGGCGTTCTTCTTCACTTTGAACAATTTTAACCCGAGAAGAGAGAAATTAGGGTTTCTCCAACAAAAAGGGGAGGAAATTCATGTTAATTGCAGCCAGAGACATCAGAATACATCAGCGTATGGATTTTGAGCAGGGAAATTGCACATTAAAGTCGAGAAAGCTGCGATTGGTGGTGGAAATTGGTGGATTGGCAAGGAAATAGGAGATTGAAACCCTAAATAGTTATAGATCTAGCAAAGATGGAATGAGAAGCATGAGAAAAGGACCGTACAACCATACCAGAGCACCAGGAATTCATCAAGTTGAGAGAAATTGCACCGGGAGAAAAGGAGTTAACGGTCTATTGTGAAAACTCAGGGAAAGGTAGATCGGGCCATTTTAGCAATTGGGTCGGTGTTGGAATTGTGGAAGGAGGCCGAAATCTTGATATTTTTTAGCATAAGGGTTTGTGCAGATGTATTGTATGATTTTGGGCTACGTCGTACGATTTTCAGGGAAAAGAGCACAAGTTGGGTGCTTATTTTACCATTTTTGGTAGTTTTTCAGCATATCGTATGGAACCGTACGAAATCATACCAGTTTTAAAGGGGAGGGCAGCCAATAGGAAGTAGTGTATGGAGTATTGGTGCCCTGTACGGTTTTGAAGTCATCGTGGTATGATTTTCCAAAAAAGTAACCATTGGAGGAGTGACGGAGACGGAAGGAAAAATTGTCGAAGGGTGTACGATTTGGGAGGAAGCGAAGAAAAGCAAGATCGTACATGGTACGCAGAATCATACATAGTATGCTTTTATGGAGAGTTGTATGATTTTGGATACATTTTTTATTACGGAGAAGTGAGTGGAGCAATCGGTGAGATGTTGAAGGAATGATATCAACAGAGGAGTTTGGACGTCGATTGAGGTGGATTGCAGCCAACAGGGTGGAGAGATCACCAGGGCCACTCCACGAGAGAGAGGCATCCTCATGATAGTACTTTGGGCATCAGTTTTAGTCCCATGATAGGCATGGTAATCATCCATGGAGAAGAGGAGGACAGAGGCCATGGAGGAGACAAGGCCATTGGCGAGCGCATTTGAATAGAATGCCACCAAGGTACAGAGCAACAAGAATGGTGCACGTCACTACCTCACGGAGGGAGTTGAGGAGTGAAGTACATGTACCACAATAGGAAGAACACCTGAGTAGTGGATAGGAAGAATGCCAGGTGGAATTGAAAAATATGGTATTTGTACAGCATGGGGTAGAAGCATGCAGGAAATGGTGGAACGATGAGAAGAATAAATCTCATCCATGGAAGAAATAGTTTGAGAATGCGTAGGTGGTGGTCATTGCATAGATTCCACCATTTCACAAGACATTTTTTGAGAACTATCTTCTCCAGATAGTTCAGGCTTATGATGCATCAGCAAGGACGACCTACGTCAATGTAGGTAGGAGATCAGTGAAGGTTGAAGTGTCGACGGAGGCATTCAGGAAAACTTTTGGGCTACCAACGGAGGGTATGGAGATAGTAAAGAAACTGGTAGACCCTATTGAAGCATACCGCCTGGTCACTACTTTGATGACTGTCAAATCACTGATAGAGGCTAAGATTTCTGGTGCAGGGATGCACGGAATAAAATAGAGCCACTTACGAGATGAACACTGGGCTTGCACAATGAACACAGTCATGGCTCGACTATCAGGGGACATAAGGATGGCTGAGATGCCTATGTGGATGGCCCAGTACGTAGAAGGTATTACCCAAGGGATTTCGTATGATTGGGGTACCTATCTGGAGCGAAGAATGCATGAAGCATTGATGAAGAGACCAAAGAACTTTGGGATGGCCTTTCAGGCTATTGGTTTGCTTCTCAATGCAGTGATGGAAGTAGGGATGACATTCCCAAGGTTGACGTAGCCTAGGGAGATTAGGCCAGATCAACCAACTATACTGAAATGGGTAAATACTGTACCCATAGCCAAGGTGACTCCGGAGAAACCATGGACATGGAGTGAGCGACACAAGAGTGAAGCTCAAGAAGATACTTCTCCGGAGAAGGATGCCGATGTACATCATCGAAGGAAATGCCCAAGATGGTTGGAGCCAGAATTGGAACAATCGGTACCTGCTAGAAGGCAGCAGGAGCAGCCTCTCGAGAAAGAAAGGGAGAGTAGTCCGATTTAGATCAGGACGAGAAGGCAGAGAGAGAGGATGGCAGGAAAACCATCTCCCAAAGTATGGAGAATGGAAGAGTCAAATTCAAAAGTGACGGAGCTGGATGAAGTGTATTGGGTAGAGGCAGAGAAAATAGTACGCTCATCAAAAATTTTCTCTCAATATGAGAAGATGGATGCCTCTAACTTCTTTAGAGGATTTGAGGTAGGGCACGATGGATTGGCCACTACCCAAGAGGAAGTAGTAGTAGAGCCGAAGAAGAAGACATGATACAAATTTGTATCAGGAGGCTCTAGTAGACATGAAGTCTCGGAGAAGGAAGTGCCACAAGAAAGTGAAGCACTTGTTGCCCCGAAGGTCACAATGGAGGATGCATAGAAGTTGTAGGAGGAAAGAGTGGCAGAAGAGCAACAAGTGGAGGGCAAGGAGGAAGGCCGAGACAATACGGAGGAGCCACAGGGAGGCTCATCTAGAGCAGAGAAGGCTCAGGGATAGGACGAGCAATGATCTCAGGAAGAGATCATAAACATTGTAGATAACGAGGGGGAGGAGGAACAAGAGAAACAGTCTCCACCTCAAGAAAATATTGATACCGAGAGAGCACTTAGAGAGCTTGGAGGAAGCTCTAGCCACCTTAGAGAAGAAGACGAACTAAGGACTCCTTCAGAGGAAGAACGACGGGGAATGCAATCCAGTTATCTCTTGGAGATACCACGGTTCAAAAGAATTATGATGAAAGAGGAGGCACGAGGTGTAGAGGATAAGGTGGAGCACTTCTTCAGTCAATTAGGCCATGTGATGAATAGTGCAAGAATGACATTTTGTATTGGCCATGTAGGAGAATTGGCATTGTGGGAACAACAAGTGTCTCTCGAGTTGGAGCGTATAACGAAATGGGTGATTAGTGCGAAGTGGATAAAGAAGATAGAAGATATCCACGCACAACATCCATGGAGGTTACCCAGGGAAGAGGTAACAATGATGTTGGGAAGAGAAGACTTGCCAGAAGGGATGGTCACAAACTATAGGAGGGACCCGAGGATTTACCTGGATAGAGTGAGTCATCCAACCTGCCCAACCAATATGACAGATGTGGAGTATAGATGGGTTGCCACAGGTGTGTCCATTACCCTGTGGAAGTTGAACTTCCTGACTCATTGGATAGAGTGGTTGAGCGTTGGGTTGACAGAAATCCATCGACTCAAGGAGGCGCAAGTAGAGGAGACTGCAACCACTCAAAAGGAATTGGCCGCAATGGAGGAAGAACTACAAAAAAGTAGGGCAATGATAGAAGAAAATATAAGGAAGTTGGAGGAGGATCTGTCGGGTTTCAGAATAGAGTCTGAAGCCAAGATTACAACGCTTGAGGAAGAGAAGCGACAGATCGCTCAGACGGTAGAAGACAGGATCAAGGAGTTGGAGGCACAACTCAAAGCAAAGGATGAGCAGATGTCAGCTCAGTTGGCCAAGAAAGATAAGAAAATAGCTATGCAGGCCAAGCAGATAGAGGAATTGATGATGGATGGCAAGAAGCTCAATGAGATGGTCTTGGACAAGCAGGATCAAATAAGGACCAAGGAAGACCAGATACGAGCTCTCGAAGCTGACATCGAGCATCACTTGAAAATGATTGATGAGAAGAATGAAGAGCTTCAAGCGGCTGCTAGAGTAGAGGCTCATTGGAAAGATAAGTTGTCAAAGAGTGCCTCCGACCGAGAGAAATAGATGATGGACTTCGTGAAAGCCATCGAGGAAAAGGCTAACCTTCACGGAGCCAAAGCCATCGAGATGGGGAGCTACGCAGCCAAGCTAAAAAATGAGAGAGAAATGTACAAGACCCAAGTCAAGGACTTGGAGGCTGAGGTAGCTCGACTGGAAACATTACAGAAGAAGTGGAACGAGTCATCGAGGATGCCGACTCAAATAAAGGGGAGGGTAGATGTAGGCAACAAATCCACCTCCCAGAGAAAGAAGAAGTGATTTGCTAAAGTTTTGACTATTTTGGAGATGATTTGCTCCAGTTTTGTGAAACCATACAATAGGGAGAAAATCATACATAAGACCATACAACTGAAGTGGCAAACCGTACAGAGCAGTGGCAAATCATACAGGGCGCACCGAAATGCAATGAGATGCAAAGGAAATGTAATTTTGGGATGAAATGTCGCATGGATTTGCTAATCTAAGGTGTAAACTTAGGAAAAGGCCAAAATAATGTATTCAGTTGTAATTGGGCAGTTGTGAATAATGGATTGTCTCAGGAACCACTTTGGAATGGCCTGGGCAATGTTATATAAGGCCCCATTTTCAAATTTATGAGTCTGGCTACTAGTTTACTGGTTCATAGTTGTTAGGATAGAGAGTTAGCCATATTTCTGAGTTATTGCTATAGTATGGATAGAGTTTCCACATTGTACTGAGTTGATCACCATTAATAATAAAGAACAAACGTTGTGGATGACAGTGTACGATCCTGTGTGTATGGTTGATGCATTGTGGATGATTATTGTGTGATTGAGTTTCTTCCTTATTGTCATATGTTAGTTTTAGGCTTCATTGCAGGTTGTGAGCAGATTGCTATTGGTGGGAATCATGGAGAATGATCTAGGAGCATGAGGATATTGTCAAGGATGTATTGAAGTAGACTGTATGATTTTTGGGCGTAATTGCTTGAATGGAATCACTTATAATCCCGGATTGGATGCTTTGCTTGTGTGTGGAATCATCTTGTTTGGACTGTTAAAACCTTACAAAACCTTCCAGAGAGAGATTGGAGTAGAAGAGCATTGCAAATACTATCTTGTTGTACCTTTGGATCGTACAGATCGTACATCATACAAATCGTACACAGAATCCTTACCCGATTTGGTAAAATAGGTGATTGATAGAAACTTACCCGATTTGGCAGTTTTGGTAATCGGCTTGAACGATTACAAAACTATGTACGATAGCCTCCAAAATAACATCCGTCAGTTTTTATGAGTGCAATATCATACCATCTTGGCCACTATATGATCTCAGATCGTACAGTGTATGTGTGGAAGGTCGTACAAGAGATTGACAGTCCGTACGAGGGTAGTTCGGGTACTTGGAAGATTGTTCGATTTGGTACTTAAGATCAAGCTCATCCTAGGGATTATTCTGACCATCGAAAGATACCTCCCCACTGGGAATACTCCACCACTGTGTTACACACCCCTTCTTGATCTTGGTTCCTCAATGAAGCCATCCCTAGCCCTTGGATAGTCTTATAAGTACCCCTTAGAATTAGGGCAAATAAGAAGAGAGAGGGTTGGAGATTTGAGCAGTGAAGTCCTATCGAATTGTACACTCAACTGAGTGTACTAAGAGAGATCTAATGCACTTATCCATTACCTAATTTCCAATATTCATGATTAATTGCATTATGGATGCCCTAGGAGCCTAGGAGAGCCAAGAAACATAAATTCGGGCAAACAGAGGCCCTTCATAGCGAATCAACTATTAATCAGTCTAAGGACACTGAAGGTTACTATTGAACATCAATTTGGACAAGGAGATCAAATCCACTACCATTGTAATTTAGGGTAAACCTATAATATTTATAAACATGGCTTTCAGCCATGGTTTACAGTGCAGACCGCTCATCAGAGCTGTAATTTGCAGCAGAGATATCATTGCCTTACCTTCATTTTTGTCTGGTTAATTAGCTTAGTTTAGCTGTTTTCATGGTTTTATTATAGTTTAGTAGACTTCTAACTGGTAGAATTAGGTTAGAGTAGTTTCTCTATGATAAGCATAAAATAGGACATTAATGGATTCTTTATGCACCTTCATGTTTTATTTTACATAATTGATCCATGCATAGTGTAGCTATTGTCCTTATTCATGCTATTTCATGAATATTGATGCAATTAACATAGTTTAGAAGTACTTTCATGTTTTCTTTATTATACATATTTTATGGTGTCTTTATGCAATTTTCCTAAAAAGGCCTCATCATGAGAGGCTGCCTATATTTTTGACACTTTTATGTTGTTTCTTGATCGTAGGGAACATATTCAAAGGAGACTTAACCATAAAATTCCTTCCTCAACGTGAAGAAGAGGGAAAATCCACCCTAGAGTAGTTTGTGACCAATTGAAAAGCAACATTAGTGCGCCTACCCTGTTGAGGGATTTGGCATTGTATTAATCGTATCATCATTTGGGTGACCCTATGAGTGGCATGATTGTAATCGAGATTCTTTGCAATTAGTAATACAAGAAACATTTACTTTTGTTGAATCTATGCAATTTTGTCTATTTTATGCTTTGAATGAATGAATACGACATAGTACAGTAGATGGGCACACACTTTTTGGTTGGATCAAAAGGCTATCATGGTGAAACTTCACAATTATAGCATCTGACTATGTTTTTTGGTTTTTTTGACTTGCAGGTATAGACTACAACTACCAGTTGTGGGTCAATAATTGAACTGTAGGTTCAACCCATGGGCCACAATCAGAATCACAGCCCAGACATGTGGTTTCCAAAAAATATAGTAGACAGTAGAGGGATAAATAATTGGATGTGGACCCAAGTTAGGCCCTATTTCTAACTCTCTATAACTTTATCTATCTCTGCATTTTTCTAGAAAGTCTAAATTCGAATGCAATTAAAAAAATAAGAAAAGAAGGAAATGAATTAGGTCTTAGTTGCATTTATCTTTTGAGCCATTAGAAATGTGCTACTAGGAATAGCAGATATCTTATTTTAATCCACCCTAGAATCCAATGTTCTTGATAGAATTTGTGTGATTGGTTTGCATGTGTGAGGCCCAATTAGTGGCCAATTATCATTGTAATGTGCATGGTATCAAAGAGCATCTAGAATAGCTTGCATTTTATGAATTTGAAACGTTATTTCATTTTGCATAGCATCTAGAAAATGAGCATGAATGATATATGATGTATTTATTTTATGTACATTAAAAGGAACCACACACACCACTTGGCACTTAAATGCTAGTGAGTTGGGCTTGACATCCAACCACTAGTAGGGTTCAACGACAGTGGGCGTAACTTCCATCCATTGGCCCAAATCCTATGAACCTTTTGGATACTAGACCAATACTAGATTCGAGAACCTTTCATACCCTAGAACATTTGCATGTATTCTCTTCGAAGGGTATAACATTGGCTGGGGGAAAACGGGTGAGGATCTGGGAGGACATGTGCTCCCTGACCATGTGTGGGCTCCATTACCACACATTATAGGTTGGATTACGTGACTTGGAGTTCATAGCCAAGTTTTTGAGCTATGAGCGTACAGGTGAAAGCCATTAAACTGAGAATAAAATCCAACAAGTTTTGCAAAACACGATAAGAGTTTCTACACTGATACAATAAATCTTGAAAACACATCAAATAGTTTAGGACTCACTTTCAAAATTTAAAATGAGATAATAATTATTGTATACCTTGTTTGCCTAATAATAAAATATACATCTAGATACTAGGTACACAATGGTGGATACACGGGGTGATCGGTAAAGGTCCAAAGCCAATGTTGATGACCAACCCCTAACCAATTCACAACAGTACGTGTCAATTACTTAACCACATGATCGAACCAAATGTCGTTCGACTAACATTAGAGGAGATAACTTGATACGAGGGGAGCCTGTAGAGCATACCTTGTATAGAGGAGATTTAGTACAATCCTCTAGGCACAGGATAGAATAGGAAGCCTTCTAGCATGAGGGTGTTCCACTCGAGAGCCATTATCGAGATTGCAATGCATGCACATCCATGGGATCAGCCAAAGAGTTTGTGGTGTAGGGGACCAGGTTTGTGCCCCTACGTACTAAGTCCATAGGAGGATCTATGGCTTCACCTTCTAAGTATATAAGGACTAGAGATCTACCCATTCAAGGGTAGGCAAACAGGATCGCTACTGAGCATAGGTCTAACCATACTCCCATGCGTGGTCCACAACACAATATCACCATTGATATATCAAAGGTGGGAGATAATGGCACATCTTCGCATGAGCGATGGCAGTGTAGGTAGCTAGAGGGTCTAGGTAGTATTTTAGAGTAGCTAGGCTGCAAGCCTTCCACTCTACCCACTCGAGCCTTGAGTGACCATAGCGTGAGTGTCGTCAAGACTACTAGAGAACATGGAGAGACTTCTAAGTGCCCTCATGTCACACACCCACTATCTGTGCATGGTGGTTCATAGTATAGGACATAGTAGGAGGCCAATATCATCTTCATAGATAGAGGCAAAGGTACAATACATTAGTTTGATGGGTATAGAACCCACAATGTCCCTCATATAGAGCAAGGATATCAGAGGCCTCCCATGATTGATCAAATCGATAGATCACATCTACTGGTATCAAAGCAAAAATTCCAACTCCAATATCAATTGGAGGATGCTTGCCTAGAAAGGCAATGCATTGAAGATAAAAATATTCAAGTGTAGAGGCTCATTAGATAGAGGTTATATGAGTAGCGCATGCACGAAGAGTGTATCCTTACTTAGAAGGAATGCATGGAGCAAGAGGATAGGTTAGCTAGGGTTGGCCTATATCCTCATGATGAGAATAGAGAGCATGTATATAGAAAAGTTTTATCACAAGCCGATATGCATCAAGATCATAGAGATGCTCGTACTCATGCTAGTGCCGAATAGAGGGAGCGGCCACCACCGATCGATGATAAGAGACAAAGGTAGCATGAAGAAGTAGAGGGAGATGGATATGATCAAGAATATCTTGAAAGATCCAGAGCTGAGGAGGAGGAAGAGCAACACCCTCCATCTCGTACAAGGAAGATAGTACCTCCTAAGCCACCTCCACATCAACTTAGGGAGGAGGACTTTCTATCTTTGGAGGCCTATAATGCATTAGCCGAGAATATCAAAGACATCAAGAGACAAGGCGTGGCTATTCAAAAGATGACATTAATAAAAATCCATAATGAGACTTTGGATCCTTCGGTGCCTACTCTGACTTACCTTGAGCATTTTGATATGCCCAGGTTGGACAAGTTCAAGGGTGATGAAGATGCATAAGAACATGTCACGAGCTTCCTGGATTTATTTTTTTAGATAGCAAGCAATGATGCATTGTTGTTATGTACGTTCATCATGATACTTTTTGGTCTCACTCGAGAGTGGTTCAATCAGCTAAAGAAACACAACATAACTAGTTTTGAGCAATTAGCTGATGCCTTTCTTGAATGCTATTCCTTTGGCATTAATAAATAGGCCAATATTTTCGATCTGGCTGCGCTAGCTCAGCACGACGATAAGCCAATAGAGCAATACAAAAAGAGATGGAAGAGACTAATGGCAAAGTTACCATTCCCTATTCTTGCCATAGAGTTAACCCAAATTTTTATGAAGAGTTGTGCCAAGCACATCTCGTTACTGCTACAGATGCAATAGTATTCTACATTCGAAGAGGCTTTGGTGCAAGCCAAAGTGATTAAGGTCAAGTTGTAGGAAGGCAAATTGAAGCTCAAAAACAAGAGAGGGACAAAAGAAGAGTACCACAAAACAACAAGGCAAGCAAGCCCATGTGAATCAAGTAGTGTTGAATCTTCAAAGGGAGAACAAGGGGCAACAAAAATAGAATTATCAAGCCTAACCTCCCCCTGCACAATATGACAAGCACAACAATAATTATAAGGGCAAGAACAAAGATCAACGTCCACCTTGCTAGTTCACACCATTGACGTAATCACTGACATTGATTTTTTGTCAACTATGAGAGGCCAAGGTAATTAGATTACCCAAAGTCAAGATGATAGACCCCAATCAACCCAAACCAAAGGGGTACCAAGAAGATCTATTTTGCATTTTTCATCAAATGAAAGGCCATGATATCGATGTGTGTTGGTATTTCAAACACATGGTACAAAATATGATTGTCAAAGGTGAGATTTTAGTACCGCACAACCCATAGGAACTCAATAATCAAAATATGGGGATTTACAAAAACCCCTTGCAAAATCATGAGGTGCCTCGAAACAATGTTGGCCAAGTCAACCAGGTGTGAGTCGAACCACCTACCCAGGGGTTCGTAGGAATGGTGAATGCTGTCACTAGGCATGGGAGATATGAAAAAAAAAATCAACCTTGTGCTCCCATTCAAATACAGGCTACACCGAATTAGCGACCGACGCAAAATATTCTAGGCCCACCAACAAGACCGATGGTGACCATAAGGAGTAGATATGTCCAAAAATTGTAGATAAATCCTATGAAGTTGTCAAAATATGAATTAATACAACAGTCCCCGAGGCACATGGAGACTCTAATGGATATTTTGAGGTCCACTGAAGTATAGTCCCAAGATGCACAAACATTTACTAACTTTGTGGGACATGTACAGTAGTGTTAGGAATCGATGATCCAATTTTATGATCATGAGATAAGGACTGTTTCTACAACTACGATTGACCCATCATTGCACATAATCACATGTGTTAATCACATGCCATTTAAAAGGGTCTTTATTGATATTGGCTCATCGATCAACATAATAATGACCAAGGCATTGAGTTATTTGAAGCTACCTAAATCACATATTGCGCCCACTACATTTACATTGAGAGTGTTTAACGACACACTATGTTTGACTGTTGGCACAATTATCCTACCCATATAGGTAGGCTTGAAGACCATCTCAGTAATATTTCATGTGATAGAAGGGGCCATGCAGTACAACATATTACTTAGTAGAACTTGGATTCATGAAACGCGTTGTGTTCCCTCGATATTGCATTAGTGTGTGAAGTATATTTGTGAGGGACAGGTTTACGTAGTGGCATAGAACGAAGAACCATTTAAGTTCATGAACCTAGCATATTTGCTTGGGGGTTTCATACTCTTGTCAATGCACCTAGATATTCAGCCATCATTGTTGATAAAGAAACCAGGAGGTAAACCAGAAGTACGTGCTCAACCAATGCCATTTGTGTCACATAGATTGGAGCACACCACTACCACTTCCTTAAAACTATTGACGTCAATCATGCATCAGGATGACAGAAAGTTGAAGGTGAAGATGGGTGAGAAAGAGAAAGAGCATGAGCCTAAGCCAATTGCCGAGGAGGTTTCCATTTCTATGGAAGTTGAGGAACACCAAGACAAAGCCAAGGAGGCACCTCAACTTTCCTCGCTTGCATCTTTAGCAGGATCATCCACACTGTAGGTGATAGTACATCTCACTAATACTAGATTAGGTAAGTACCTTGTGCAAAATGTGACCTTTGGACCAATTCTGAAGATTGCACAAGAGATGGGCCGACCATTCGCTCATCGTTACCTAGTTGGATCGATCGTTCTATTGGGAGAGCTGCCTAACCAGACTAATTTTATCTATGTGGGGCTAGACCAGCTTCCAATATGAGAGCCCATGGATGAAGATGACGAAGAATATTTCATGGTAAACATTCGTTATTTGTCAAATCCAGAGTATATCATGCGTATTTTAGAGCTATAGCATTAGCACGGGTACAACCTTGGTCTCTTTGAATAAGGATGGAGAACTCCATTGGAACCTCGTTATCAGTTAGTCACTGATAGATTTAGTTTAGGGTTACATATTGATGCATTGTCGTTAAGCACATCATTAAATCTCAAAGATATTATCAATCCGGGGTGGTGTCCAAGGCTATCTATGATAGAAGGCTAGGGCAGAGTACAATTTAGGCATTCAAATTTTAAGCATTTATTGGTGAAGCAAATTTTGGTTTAGCCTTTTGGTGTCACACTAAACCTAGTCTACAGAATGGAAACTAAAATAAATTACAGAAATTGAAAACTAAATCTAAATTGCAGAATTTAACAATTAAATACAATTGCATGAATTAAAATTGCTGAATTGAAATCTAATCTACTTTGTAGAATTGAAGTTGATAAATTGAAATATTGCTGAAATGAAATCCTAAATTACACTTGCAAAATTTAAACCTATTTTACTCTTGTAGAATGGAAGTGATGCTTGGAAATAAAACACCTATCAATGCCCTGCCACAAAAGGTCGTCAAGCTTCTGCTATAGGAATTGACAACAAAATAAAATCTGCTGGAAATTGAAGCTATTGAAACACAAAAATAACAGAACATGGAAAACAAAGGAAATAAGAAATAAATGTTTAATCTAATTTGTCAGTTGACATACACATAAATATTGTACACAAACATAATAGAAAACATCAATCACATAATACAAAATAAAAATAAGAAAATGAAATCTGGCAAACAATTTATTAATTTTGCTGCAGCAAAATTATAGATTAAAACTTACCATAAAATCCCTCCTTCTGAAAGTGGGCCCATACTTCCTGATCTAGGAGGTAAAAAACACTCCTTAACTAATTAACACTCAGAACAGAAAATGATAAAATAACTACACTTTTATTGATGACAAAATATGCTAAAAATTGTTACAAAAAATTATTGTACAGTCCTAATTGCTGCAATTGAAAACTCTCCTCTATTCTAATTCCTAACTAGCTCAACCAAGGAGGGAGCTGTGTTATTTATATAAATATTTACAACATATCTCATGCTCAAATCAGCATATGTGCTACTTTACAGTGATTTGCCAATAATTCTAGATTTGAAATAAATGTAAATCTGGACAGTTTGTGTTGCAGTAGTAGTCATTGGCCCTTAGAAAACATCTTCAATGGTGGGAGTATGTGGGAGGAGTCTAGAAATATCTCACATATCTTTCTCCACTTTAGAATATGTCATTTCTATCTTGAAAATAGCTTCCTATTATGTTGCAGTTATTTCCTGGTTTATCCTAGAAGAGGATCAAAATTGATCTTTTCCATGAATGGTGGCTTTGGACGGCAAGGTCGGCAAAGTCAGATGGGAGATATTTTCCTTTAACCTTTTCAACCTTCTTTCCATTTTTCCATCATAAAAAATTAATCAACAAGTCAAAAAGCACTTTCTGTTCTCATTCCGAAGATAAGTGGCTCATTTCGAAGAGACTGTATTTCTCATTTCGAAGATGTCCGCTCATTCTAAAGAGACTGTATTTCTCATTCCAAAGATGTCTGCTCATTTCGATGATCTTCAAAATGAAAAATTGTGTGCTCTTCAAGTGATTTTAGCTGTATTTCTCATGTGGATTAGACCTTAGGATCAGATTGCAATAGCCTTCATTCCTCTCCATGTGTGAATTCCATGCCTTGTCATTCATTGGTAGCTTGCTGGAATTTACATGGTAAATTATTGCATTTTCTAGATCTGCTGCACAGTTGTAAAATATTGGCATTTCTTGCAAATTCAAACAAATTAGAACATGGAAAAATTATTCAAATATCAAAATGAAGGAGTACATCAAATTTCTACTGAATTTATACACTTCATTCACCAAGTAACCATGCTGAAATAATGCAATAGTGCTGCACAATTGTCCTTGCTCTATTATACCCTATTGTTGTCTATTTAGACCATGTGGGAATGCTTCTAAATAGGTCAGATGTCTTATTTAGTCCTTCTTAACTCATTCCATCTATATCCTCATGCTTTGCTTAACAACTTCAAGGTGTTCCTATAAAGTGACAACTTGCTGATTTTTATATGGTTGTTTTTTTTTTAGATTTTTAGATTTATGACAGTCCTAATAATTTGGCTTCAATGTGGACTTCAAAAAAGTTGAAGGGCAAGAAAAAATTCATAAACCATTGTGAATTTAATGGATATCAACATACCACATTTGGTTGTTTGAAATGCATATTTTTATTTGCTACTTAATCAAGCAAAAGCAGTCACAAAATGTTGAAAATAGTCAAAAACAAGATATAATGATCCTAACATAAAATCATGCAAACACTTAACAAATATATATTCTAATCAACTATTTGACATTTAACTTAATAATATGACAGTTTTTTATATGTCAAACATAGTGTAAAAATGAGGCATTTTCAGGCCTCATCATCCCCCCCAGCTTGAACTGATGCATGCCCTCATGCATCCTATTAGGCCATAGTAATATGTTGGTTTTATCCTTGTGAAAAACATCCTTTACCACTTGCTACCTGAGAAATTTCTCCTTCCTGCACTACATCAAGCATTTTTTAATTTAAGCACAGGTATTTCACTTTTCTACAACCTTGCAAAAAAAAAGTTTTCAATCAATTTTTTTCAAATTTTTTTTTTATTCTGTTTTTTTTCTTTTCTTGCATATCTTTTTTTTTTTTCAATTGCAATTTGCAACTTTTTAACTTTTGCACTTTCATCCTTCAATATTTCAATTTCTGCAACTACTGCAATTTTAACTCTTTTTCTGCCCTTCTACAAATTTTAGTGCTGCAAGGTACCTCTTAAAGGCTTGGTATCATGTGATTCATCTTGCAATAGCCTTATTATGGAACCATATTTGGCAAATGCACTACTACTAGTGAAATTTTCTGTTCTTAACAACATTTCTTCCTGAATGCCTATTTCTATTGTTTGCACCTTTTGAACAAAATTGATAAAATTTTGATTTTGAAATGCTTGAGGGATGTACTTACTTGTGGTAGAGCCTTATAAACCTCAATATTTGATGTACCCTACTATTTTTGCTATTCTATAGCATTTTCAACAATTATGGTGCAGTTTCTACTCATTTCGAAGATATCCTGCTCATTCCAAAGATATGCATGTTCATTCCGAAGATATGACTGTTCATTCCGAAGATGCATCAAAAAATGTAAAAATGACCTATGCAAAAGTTAGCTACAGATTCTATTGTGGGCCCATCTCTAGAGTGTATAAGCCTTCCATAACATCAAAAATCCCTTCTTCATCCTTTTGTTTAGATGCTATTCTTTGTTATTGCAAGCCTTTAACATCAAAAAATCTCTAGAGTGTATAAGTTAGCTAAGGAAAGGTTTGATTGTTGCTAACCGTTGCTGTTTGTGCAGGGCCAATTGGGAGTCCACCCTCCATATTTTCCTTGAATGCCCAGTCTCTTTGAGCATCCTCAATAGGTTATTGCAAGCCTTTAACATTTGTTGGGTCAGACCTTCTACCATCCTTGACCTCTTCCACCAATGGCCAAATCCCTTTGTCAGCCTTAGATTGAAGTTTTTTTGGAAGGTCTGTCTTCATCATTTTCTATGGCAGATTTGTCTTGAATGAAATCATAGAGCTTTCCATGAGTCCTGCCATGATGCCTCTTCCATCACCAATAAGATCATTTCCTTTGCCCGTGAAAACATTAGCCTTATCCCCCTTGAAGCTCGCAACCCTCCCCTCTGGGAGAGACTGATCACTCACTCTTTAAATTTTACCTTGGCTAAAAATCCCATGACCCCCAAGGTTAATCCCAGAGTTAATGTCAAGTGGAATCCGCCCCCTGTTGGATGGCTCAAGCTCAACTTTGATGGGGCTTCCAAAGGTAATCCTGGAAAAGTAGGGGCTAGAGGTGTAGTGAGAAATCATCAATGATGTTTGGTGATAGCCTTTTCTGAGCAGTTAGGAACCAGAACTAACAATGAGGCAGAAGATAGAGCGCTCTGGAGGGGTCTTCAGTTGGCTCAGGACATAGAAGATAATCTTATTGTTGAAGGAGATTCCATGCATATCATTAACCTTATCAACAATGGGAAAACTCCTCCGTGGCGGTTTAAGACTGTCATAGAATATGCGAGGTACCTCTACCAAGCCAGGAATGAGCGAAGAGCCGAGCATGTGTTTAGGGAAGCTAATAAATCTACTGATATCTTAGCCAATTTAGGAGTGGAAGCTGATGGTTTGGTCACTTGGGAACTCGGGGTTCCAAGTGAAGTGGACAAGATTATCCAAAACGACCGCCAATGATGTTGCATCTGTGGAAGTTGGAAAAAGGAAGAGAAGTGTTCTGTCTCCCGAAGATTTTCTATTGCGTTTTCACGACCAAAAAACACAAGTGTGACTATGTTCCAAAACTATCGTGATATCGCGACATGTCACCGTATCATGGTCAACACAGAGCAGTAAAGGTTTTGACCATCAGTTGTTGCGATATCGTGACTTGTCGTGGTGTCACGCTCCAAAGTTGTAGTGAAAAGCTCATAAGGTTTTTGTCGCGATATCGTGACGTGTCGTCATATCACGGTCAAAGTAGAGGCGGCAATGTGTTGACCCAAAATTGTCTTGAAATCATGACTTGTCGCACTTTCATGCCTATGAGAAGCAGTGTTGAGCTTCATGATTTTTTGTCGTGATTTCGCGGCTTGATGCATTTTTGCGACCTACTGAGTTTTCGTGGTGATTGAGGCTGGAAAAAGCTAAGTGTGGAAGTTTGGCATGATTTCGTGACCGACAGAGTCAAAAGAGAGAGCCCTACTAAATCGTTGTGATTTCATGACGTGTCGCCCTTTCACGGTCAAAGCAAAGCAGGAGTGGCATTGACCGAAAAGTGTCGCGTTGTCACACCCAAAAGAAACATTCAAGAGCTTAGAGTATTTTTGTCGCGTTTTTGCGGAGTGTCTCATTTTCATGGCTTGATGCAGTTTTGTGACGCCCAAGCTTGGATTTTTCTAAGTATGGAAAGTTGTCATGATTTCGTGACCAACAACGATAGAAGGAAGCTCCCGACAAGTATGTCACATTTTCACGATGCGAATGTGACTATGGTGCAGAAGGCTGTTAGATGTCGCGAAATCATGACATGTCGTATTTTTGCGACTTGTCACGATTTCGCGAAGATGCAGATAGTGAAACTAAAGGCAGATAAATTTCGAGAGAAAAAGTTAAAGTTGAAGTTAATTTTGATAAGACTTTCCATTTTTGTGACAAGGAGCGAAATCGCGAAGTAGTTGGAAATTGTTGCTGAAGGCAGAAAATTGTCGTGAAATCGTGACTTGTCGCATTTTCGTGACCTGTCACAAAATCGCGGGCGGGTTTGTATGCAAAGAAAAAGGGAAAAAATTGTCGCAAAATCGCGACGTGTCATTTTTTCGCGGCTTGTCATGAAATCGTGGTGCTGCATGAAGGTGAAGCAGAAGGCTCGTTGTTGTCGCGATTTCGCGACTTGTCACCTTTTCGTGACCTATCACGAAATCATAGATTTTTTGGCTTTGGATACTACTGGATGTTTTTTGTCACAAAATTGTGACATGTCACATTTTTGCGACTTGTCACGAAATCGCGGTGTTGCTAAAAAGCGTAGCGCTTGGCCGGTTGCTGTCGCAATTTTGCGACTTGTCTCATTTTCGTGACTTGTCGTGAAATCGTGGAGGTGGGGGTTATTGGTGACAGGTGGCTATGGTTTGACCTTTTGTTTTCTTATCCATAACAGCTCTATGCTGATTATTGTAAAAGGTTTTGGGTCAACCTAGGAAACCCGTTTGCAATGAGATTGATCCTTAATTACCAAAAAAAAAAAAAAATATGCTATTCTTTGTTTTGTATGTTGCTATTTTATTCTAGTAGTACTAAAATAGAACCTTCAGGTGCATTGTGTTGATTATCCTCCTTCAATTTATCAGACAATTGTGAGATAAACTTGCAGTCCTACTTCTGAAACTTGCCCTACTAATCGAGATAGAATTTATGCCATGTCTATCCCAAAATCAGATTTTTGTACAGTTTTGAAATTCTCATGCAACTAAGGGCAAAAGGGGGTGTTTCTTGACATTTTTATCATGTTCCATTTTCAACTTACCAATATTGTGTGAATAGTTTATGCCAAATACCGATTATCATACATTAAATGCTAAATACTTATTATGACTTAAATGCAAGAAACACATACCTTACTGTCCTAAAAATTAATCATGCACCTTACAAGCTGCTTTTGATGATTGTTAGCAGGCTATTTAAAAACATAAAAATAACACATGTGCAGTGTGATATTTGTACAATGGTGGAATAATGATGGGTAAATCAACAAGGCAATGCATGCCAGAAAATCAGTTTTCAAGCAAGCCAACTCAGTAGCGCCTCCAAGAAGGTTTTCACTACTGAATTATTCATTTTTTTTCATCATTTTTTTATTTTTTTCCTCTTTTTTTTTCATATTCATTTTTTTTTCATTTTTTTCATCAGAAGAGGCTGCCATTTCTGGTTTTCAACCAACTTCTATCCCTTTTTTTTTTTCAAGTGCTTCAATGAGAGAGAACATCTCTCACTCTTATTTGGATAAGACAAATCCTTATTCTACAAAAACATGTCAATTTTTGTATGAAAACACCATCTCTTTCTGTTGAAACCTGCAACATTGATACAACCTTCCTTTCTAGATGAGCAGTAAGAATATTCATACATCATAATTGTCTCCTTAGTGTTGGAAATGAAGTATTGGCTCCATTGTTCCTCTTCCTTGCTGAAATTGATGCTTATCCTCATGTATCCCCATTTTGTGGGACATGCCTTTGCTGCAAAAAAAAAAAAATCTCTTTTTTTTTTTCAATTTTTCTTGTCTTGCTTGTACCCAAGAAGGAAGTTCACAAACAAGTCTATTCTTCTCTTTGCTTTTCTTGTATTTTTTTTTCTTTTTGTCAAAATTTTTATCATCACTTTGAATCTAGTATTAAAGAGAAATTCTCTTCCATTATGTGTACATCCAATGGAGTCTCCTTCAAGAACTCCTTCTTAGTTAATGGTGCATGGTATACCCGAAGGCAATGTCCATTCACCACTAACATCCTCCATGAATTACCAATGGGAGAAAGAAGCACTACTCCATATATGAAAACTTCTTCAATCAAGTGTTGTCCATGTCTCCTAGTCTACAAAATCTTGTCAATCTATTCTTGAAACAATTAAATACCAATTTCCAAAAGATGTTAAGTGCTTATATCAAGATAAAATCTTGATATACCCTTGTAATTCCATGTAAAGGGATTGAAATATTGTTTCAAAATAGCAACAATTTTGTTTTTTGTGTATAAGTCAGCTAGCTAATAATGTTGAAGAATTTTCTTGGCTGCACTTCAATTTGTTTCATTCCTAGGAGGATAGAATTTACCCCTTTGTAATTTCTTACTAAGGAGTTCAATGGAAGTAAATTTTCTGTGTAGTTTTTCAAGTTTTTCTCCTTTATCCAAGGCTAATTTCTGTGTTTGGACTAAAGGTTCTCTATGTATCTCCATTGATTTTTGTCTCTTCAAGATCAGGTAAGTTCTTGTTTGAGCACAGTTGGATGTTGCTGCAGTCAATAACATTTCTTGTAGGTTTTTTTTTATACCAGATTCAACTACATAGACAGGGGTTGCCTATCTCGTATTATTCGGAGCGATCACAGGTTGGGCTAAAAAAAGAAATATTTTTGGTTTACACAATAAGACAAGAAGTGTACAACTTTAGCAGATCAACTACTTGTCAGGTAGGATCACCTCTAACGAGATCAACTATTGTCTGTGTAGGCTAAGAATTGTTAGGTTGTGGTTTAGCACGGTAAAATCCTAATAATATTTAAGTAATAATGGAAAACTCTAGGATCACCGTTAAGTTGTAAACTCCTATTTTGATTATGCAAAAGTTTTTGTGATTTTTTTTTTTAATAGATTCAGCTTACATAGATAGGGGTTGCCTATCCTGTATTATTCATATTGGCCATAGGTTGGGCTGAAGGTGGTGGTTGATTTACTTGCTCTATTTGTTGTTGTTGGGATCTTTCTTTGAGAAGAATTCAGACTAGGCAACAAATTTTGCATCTCTAAGTTATGGAAGTAAATGGCATTTATTAATGATATGTCCTTGTGAAAAAATGCTATAGGTATCTGATATGGCTATTTTGTTCAAGGGATATTCTTGTATATCTGCCATGATATCTTCCCAACACCTAGTACAATTTTTTTTTATACTACCTTGATGATATAGATATAAAAGGGCAGTACTAGCAGATGGCTCTTCTAAATTTGTTAAGAGATCTTATATTTCTTGATAATGAGGATGATGAATTCTTTTAATTTTTATCAATAATTTCAAACATAGGCAATTTAACCTCCAAGTGTGAAGATCACGTCCCTGTGGTTGCTTATTTTCTAAATGGACTGAAATGCAACTATTAATAATTATTATTTATACCAGCTATTACATTTAGATTTTACTCTGAACTTCATAACTTAGCATAATAATAATTATTTGACTGCTTTTACCCTCTAAAAACACCATGATCCCCGAAAATGATGTGTTTTCATTAAGCACATCATTAAATATCAAAGATATTATCAATCCGGGGTGGTGTCCAAGGTTGTCTACGATAGAAGGCTAGGGCAGAGTACAATTTAGGCATTCAGATTTCAAGCATTTATTGGTGAAGCAGATTTTGATTTAGCCTTTTGGTGTCACACTAAACCTAGTCTGCAGAATGGAAACTAAAATAAATTACAGAAATTGAAAACTAAATCTAAATTGCAGAATTTAACAATTAACTATAATTGCATGAATTGAAATTGCTAAATTGAAATCTAATCTACTTTTGTAGAATTGAAATTGCTAAATTGAAATATTGCTGAAATGAAATCCTAAATTACACTTGAAAAATTGAAATCTATTTTACTCTTGTAGAATGGAAGTTATGCTTGGAAATAAAACACCTGTCAATGCCCTACCATAAAAGGTCATCAAGCTTCTGCTATAGGAATTGATAGAAAAATAAAATCTGCTGGAAATTGAAGCTGCTGAAACACAAAAATAATAGAACATGGAAAGCAAAGGAAACAAGAAATAAATGTTTAATCTAATTTTTCAACTGACACACACATAAATATTGTACACAAACATAATAGAAAAAATCAATCACATAATACAAAATAAAAATAAGAAAATGAAATCTGGCAAGCAATATATTAATTTTGTTGCAGCAAAATTATAGATTAAAACCTACCATAAAATCCCTCCTAGATCTGAAAGTGGGCCCATACTTCCTAATCTAAAAGGAGGTAAAAAACACTCCTTAACTAATTAACACTCAGAATAGAAAATGATAAAATAACTACACTTTTATTGATGACAAAACATGCTGAAAACTGTTACAAAAAATTACTGTACAGTCCTAATTACTGCTATTGAAAACTCTCCTCTATTATAATTCCTAACTGGCTCAACCAAAGAGGGAGTTGTGTTATTTATATAAATATTTACAACATATACCATGCTCAAATCAGCCTATGTGCTACTTTATAGTGATTTGCCAATAATTCTAGATCTGAAATAAATGCAAATCTGGACAGTTTATGTTGCAGTAGTAGTCATTGGCCCTTAGAAAACATCTTCAATGGTGGGAGTACATGGAAAGAGTCTAGAAATATCTCACACATCTTTCTCCACTTCAGAATATGCCATTTCTATCTTGCAAATAGCTTCCTATTATGCTGTAGTTATTTCCTGGTTTATCCTAGAAGAGGATCAAAATTGATATTTTTCATGAATGGTGGCTTTGGACAACAAGGTCGACGAAGTCAGATGGGAGATATTTTCCTTTAACCTTTTCAACCTTCTTTACCTTTTTCCATCATAAAAAATTAGTTAACAAGTCAAAAAGCACTTTCTGTTCTCATTTCGAAGATAAGTGGCTCATTTCGAAGAGACTATATTTCTCATTCTAAGATGTCCACTCATTCCAAAGAGACTGTATTTCTCATTCCGAAGATGTTTTTTCATTTCGATGATCTTTAGAATAAACAACTGTGTGCTCTTCAAGTGATTTTAGCTGCATTTCTCAAGTGTATTAGCCCTTAGGATCATATTGCAATAGCATTCATTCCTCTCCATGTGTGAATCCCATGCCTTGTTGTTCATTGGTAGCTTATTGAAATTTACATGGTAAATTATGACATTTTCTAGCTCTGCTGCACAGTTGTAAAATATTTGCATTTCTTGCAAATTCAAACAAACTAGAACATGGAAAAATTATTCAAATATCAACATGAAGGAGTACATCAAGTTGCTACTGAATTTATACACTTCATTCACCAAGTAACCATGCTGAAATAGTGCAATAGTGCTGCACAATTGTCCTTGCTTTGTTATACCCTATTGCTGCCTATTTAGACCATGTGGGAATGCTTCTAAATAGGTCAATTTTTTTCTGTAGTCCTTCTGAACTCATTCCATATATATCCTCATGTTTTACTTGACAACTTCAAGGTGTTCCTATAAAGTGACAGCTTGCTAAATTTTATATGGTTGTTTTTTTTAGATTTTCAGATTTATGACAGTCCTAATAATTTGGCTTCAATGTGGACTTCAAACAAGTTGAAGGGTAGGAAAACATTCATAAACCATTGTGAATTTAATGGATATCAGCATACCACATTTGGTTGTTTGAAATGCATATTTTTATTTGCTACTTAATCAAGCAAAAGCAATCACAAAATGCTAAAAATAGTCAAAAACAGAGATATAACGATCCTAACATAAAATCATGCAAACACTTAACAAATATATATTCTAATCAACTATTTAGAATTTAACTTAATAATATGATAGTTTTTTATATGTCAAACATAGTATAAAAATGATGTATTTTCAGGCCTCATCACAGATACAGTGGTAGGATTATTTTCTCGTAGTATCCCTAGATCGTCTGTACCTTAGTATGGTGGAAAATGTGGATTTTAATCTATATCATCTGAATCCTTCCAAATTTTTGAGGAATCACCCTATGATATCTATCATCACTGTTGAGCCACTCGAAGATCATTGTGAATGGATCCTTGAGCAGATTGATACAGAAATGAACCCCAAAGATCACCTGGGACCCCAAACTCATGAGGCAATCAATGACATAGACATGCAGGGGCATAACCCCATTACTACAAGTGATATCAAGCTAGGAGATCTTTGTAAATAATATGGAGTGGATATGAGTGTACCAGGATATGACGCAGATGAAGAATACTCAAACGATGATGAATCTAGGGATGAAGTCAAAGGTGCCTATGAGAGGCCCTGGCATACGCGTCATCTATTGCCTATTGAGTCGATAAAGGTTACTAAAGAGATCCTTCCCAATGTTGATAATTTAGGGGAAGAAGAAAAGCTAGATTTCTTAGCTATGCCATACTTACAATATAATTATCTAGTTTTTCTAGATAGTGATGACACTGATCAAGCGGTCAGATTCATGGGGCCACACCTGCTAGGGAACCTACCAGGAGTGGGAGCGAATGAAGGATTCTATTATGACAATGACAAAGAAGATGAGTTAGAGAGGGCCTACCTTGGTCCTCATTATTTGCATTACTGTCATCAATCCATAGACATTAATGAGGTCTATCAACAACTACATGTTGGTCCTCATCTGAGAGCAAGATGGTTAAACCTGGATCAAACTCATCGGTTGGTTAATTCCCTTCTGTCGACCTACATGGAACTATGGGAGCCAAATGATCCTATTTTTCATTTAGTGCATAGGGAGGATCCGGTTGTTCACAGTCCTCATAGGGAAGACCCCTTTGTTCCTGTGCCATTAGAGCTAGATTGTGGGTATGAGGACTACACAAATTTTGTAGATGTTGGTCCATGTGGTCCTGGAAATCAATTTCATTCCATAAACATGGTATCCATTGATTTGATGACTCCACTCTACAATCCAGCAGATCCATCCAAACCATTGTATCTTAACAAAGATGTTATCAACTGGGATCGTGCTGATTGACCGTTGAGCCTGAGGATTTCTTCCCCAATGAATAAATGTTGCAACCTTTCCATTTTGCGCTAGGATATGCATATGATGTTTATCATGCTAAAAATGCTTCCAACATGGAACCAATCAACTTGGTTGATGACATTCATCTGATTCCTACACCTCACTAGCTTGAGGAGGTATCACATATGTTAGTAGAGGAAACCTTTGAGGTGGATATCAGTAATGATCCCACCAGTGCAAAGAAGGTTAAAATTGGAGAGAGTCTCAATCCAAATGAGTGGGCCACCCTCATCCCTCTGCTAAAAGAGAGAACAAATTTATTTGCTTGTTCGTACAAGGATATGCTAGATCTAGACCTGAAATTGGTTACGCATAACCTTTCGCTAGATCTGACGAAGAAGTTGGTCAAGAAAAATCTTAGGAAAATCCACCCAACAGTAGCCTTAATGGTGAAAGATGAGCTACAAAAGCTGTTGGATGTCGAATTTGTGATCTCCATCGATTATCCAGAATGGATGCCCAATATGATACCCATGGGAAAACTTGATGGAAGAATTCGTATTTGCACGAATTTTAGAGACCTAAATAAGGCAACACCCAAATATTCATTTTTGTTTCCCAATATTGATGCTCTTGTAGATACAACTGCAAGTCACAAAATGCTCTCCTTAATGGATGTTTTTTTTGGTTACAATCAAATTTGGATTAAGCCCAAAGACTAGCATAAAACCACATTTCTAACGCCACGGTAAACATTTTGCTACAAATTTATGCCATTCAGCCTCAAAAATGTTGGTGCCACATATCAACGGGCCATGACATACATTTTTCATGACTATATGCACAAAATTCTAGAAGATTATATCGATGACTTGTTAGCCAAGTCATTGCTGCGAGAAGAGCATGCAAAGGTCTTAAGGAAAGTCTTTGATTGCCTGATAGAGCACAATGTCTGGCTGAATCCTAAGAAGTACGTATTTAGCGTAACTTTTGGAAAATTACTAGGATTCATCATCTCTAAGAGAGGCATCGAAGTAGACCCAACGAAGGTCAAGATCATTTTAGAAATGCATCCTCCCACAAATATTAAGAAATTAAGGAGCCTTCAGGGTAAGGTAGCCTCGATAAAGTGATTTATCGCTCAACTATCGGATAAATGTCGACCCATGAATCAACTGCTACATAAGGGGGTCCCATTCAAATGGTACAAGTACTGCAAGGCAGACTTCACTAAGATAAAGTAATACCTGGTGATGTCGCTAGTGCTAGCTCCACCAAGGCCAGAGGTGCCTTTTCTACTATATATATTGACAACTAACTTTGCATTGGGAACCATGTTAGCCCAAAAGAATGTGCAAGGCAAAGAATAGGCCATATATTATATTAGTCAAACCTTGGTGAGCTATGAGCTTGGATATGCATATGTGGAAAAATTGTGTTTAGCAGTAGTGTTCGCTACAAAGAAATTGTGACACTATATGTTAAGTCATACGACATATGTTATATCCAAACAAAATCCTTTGCAGTACATGATGAGTAAGACTTATCACAATACATGTACTACAAAGTGGATCATGCTATTTATGAAATTCAATTTGGAATTCATAAGCCATAAGTCCATTAAGGGACAGGTTATAGCAGATTAGTTAGCTGAGGCATCACTGTCAAATAGTAGGCCTCTAACAATCAAGCTTCTGAATGATGCAATCTTCATCATATCTAAAGCTCCCGAACTTGAAGAACTAGAGAACAATAATGCTATGAATGTTCTTCGACAGTTCGAAGTGCAAACAAAGGGGTGGTTTTGGAATAGTGTTCTTCACACTGTAAGAAGCTCCAATACCCTTGTCATTCAAGTTGGATTTTTCATGCACCAACAACAATGCTGAGTACGAAGCCCTACTGCTAGGTCTCCACATAGCCATCGCCATGAATATTAAGATATTGAACATCTTTGGTGACTCCTTGCTCATAGTAAATCAAGTCAAGGGGCTTTTTCAGTGTCGATGTCCTGTACTGAAATCCTATAAAGATCTAGTTGACACATATTTGGCCAAATTTGAATGGTGTGACATCGAGGCAATCCCTCAATTATCAAATAAGTTTGTAGATACCATGGCATCTCTAGGATATTTAATCCCTCAAAATCCATTTTTTGATTTCACTACCATCCATGTCAATATGTTCTCACATCCAGCAGCAGAGTGTGCAACCTTTGATAACAGAGAATCGGTCAACATGATCAGTGTAGAACCAAAAGCTGAATGGTTCTACAAAGCTGAAGAATTTCTTAAGAAGGCACCCTGGGTATCAGTAACCTATCAGAGTCCTATGGGGAGTGGTACTACCATTCACCATAGGGTTGTTTTTGAGTCTACATTTGCAAAGGTAAATACATAGGGGGAGCAAGTCTTATTAGCAGTCAAAGCTAAGATTTATCAAAATTGGATGTCACAAATTAAAGACTTCCTAAAGCTTAGTATAATCCTAGAGGTATTACCATGTGCTGCAAAGCACACATTTAAATATAAAGTAACCAAATATTTCTTAATAAGATATATCTTGTATCGATGAGGCTACGATGGAGTTATCCTTCATTGCTTAGAGCCCCAAGAGGCATCATGGGCAATTTTGCAATCTCATGACGATACATGTGGTGGCCATTTTAGCGACATGGCCATCATCAAGTGCATCCTTCGAATGGGCTACTATTGGACCACTATGGAGAAGGAGTGCAATGTGTATGTCAAAAAATGTGTTAAATGCCAGCATCATGCTAATCTTACGCACTTGCCATCATAGGCCTTACAGCCCATTCAATCATCTTGGCCATTTGCTCAGTGGGGATTAGATATTATAGGCAAGATCTCTCCTCCATCATTGGGCTGGCATACATTCATAATCATAGCTACTGAGTATTTTACAAAGTGGGTGGAAGTAATACCCTTAACAATGACAATTGGAGCTCGTATAGCATAGTTTATATTGGAGCATATCATAAGTCATTTTGGGATTCCATCCAAAATAATATCGGATAATGGAACGTCTTTCAAGAACAAAACTGTGAGAGCTTTGACATCTAAATATAGAATCAAACATAGTTTTGTGACTCCATACTATCTACAAGAAAACAGGCAAGTTGAGGCTTCAAATAAGATAGTGATGGCCATATTGAAAAATATGGTAAAAGAAAACCACAAATACTTGTATATCTAGCTACCCCTTGCGTTATGGGCTTATAGGACTAGTATTCGAATATCCACTAGGGCAACACCGTTATCACTAGTATATGGTGATAAGGCCATTATACCCTTGGAATTAGAAATTCCAACACTGCACGTTGCATTGAAAGAGTTCATCGATGATGACACTGCACAACAAGCTCGACTCGATCAACTGATGCTACTTTATGAACATCATGTGAATGCCCTAGAGCATCTATGCATTTATCAGGAGTGACTAAAGTAAGCTTACAACATCAAATTCCACCAGAGAGACTTTGAATTTGGGCATCTTATCTTGAAAGAGAACCAAAAAAACTCTAATTTATCGCTAGATATGCAAAACAAATTTATGGCTAATTGACTAGGACCTTACATCATATCTAAAAATATTTGTCTAGGTACCTATTGCCTAATGTCACTAGGGGGTGTTGAAGAGCCTTAACCTCTCGACATCATCCATATTAAGGAGATTTATGCTTGAAGAGCATAGTAAAAGGCTCCAAGGGTTTCTTGTAACTGCTTGGTCATCCTAAAAATCTCCAAACACTATCATAAGTGGTTTGGTCAATCCTAAAATATCCAAAGGCATCTATAAGCCCTTTGGTCAACCTTAAAAATCTTTGATGGTTTGTTTAAAACTGCTCAATCATCCCAAAAGGCTCCAAGGGTTCCTGAAACCACTTGGTCATGTCAGTTAAAAGCCTTGAGGATTTGCTTATAATCACTTGGTCATCCTAAAAATCTCTAAAGGCATCTGTAAGCCGTTTGGTAAAACTCAAAAGGCACCAAAAGTTTCTAAAAAATTGCTTGGTCAACCCAAAGGCTCCAAGGATTCTCAAAATTTCTTGGTCATCCCAAAATGCCCCAAAGGTACCCATAATCCCTTTGGTCAATCCTAAAAGCTCCAAGGATTCTTAAAAATCACTTGGTCAATATAAAGGCTCCAAAGGCATGTACTCATCGTTTGGTCAATTATGAGGCTCAAAACCCATAAAAATTATAAAATCAATAAAATCCAAAAAAATTGGTAAAGCATAAAATCCAAAAACATTTGCATTTTGCATTTGAATTTTGCATTGTCACTTTGCATTCACACATGCATTCACTAAACTGCATTGAATATAGGCATTCATCATTCATTGCATTTTGTAGTAGGAGGGATTATGTGTGTCATTCTTACAAACGACACCACGTTTGTTTTTAAATCATGCATCTCTGCATTTATCATGATCCATCATTCATGTGAGTAATTGTGTTTTTTAACACAACCCATAATGTTGCTATGGAGATATACTAGGTTTTTTTTGTCACTCAACCATACCTCGTGGTCTTATCAAGAGTTGGTAGGAGCTTGATTTGCTTTTGTAGCTAAGGTTCAGTTAGTATAGTCCCTAGCATATCAGAGTCCTATAAGTAATCAAAAAATTAAACAATCCTAATAAGGACTAGGGGAAGATGAAAGCCATGAAGCAGGATCGGGTATCCTAAAGCGAAAAGAGTTATTCTTGCTTATCCCTTTGTGCGGACGGTATGAAAAATGTTGGTAGTTGGAAAAAGGATAGGTTAGTTCCCTATTCAAAATCCCTTGCTTACGATAAAATGAGCAATATTCCAAAGTGATATCCCACATCAATCCTCATGATTGATACCCTAGATTGATATCATAGATTGACTCCCCAAATTGATATCCCATATTGATATCATAAGATCGATATTCTCAATCGATATACCAGAAACAATTTTCCCAAGTAAATCCTCCCAAAGGAAATTTTCTAAAGAAAATTATCAAATGTAAATGCTGAAAAGTGAAGATCGAATGAAGATAAAAAAACAAGCTTAAATCAAAGTTCAAAGTGAAGATCAAATGAATATCATAAATCAAAATTTCGAGTGGAGATCAAATGAAGATCCAAAATCTAGTTTGAAGAGAGATCAAATGAAGATCCAACTATAGTTAAGAATGGAGATGGAATCTACTCCCTTGCTTCACTACATATGAGTAAGTATCCCAAAAATTGATGGATAGAAAGGAATGAACCTGAATCTCTGGAATTGTTGGAACTCCTATACCTTATGCATGATGATATGTCTGATGCATTAGCACCTCGCTTATGAATAAGACCAATGTTTGAATGTGGAAGAGCTAGCTTCAGGTGTCCTGCATTGCCTAGTGGCTATAGTCCAACTAAAATCTAAACTTGGGATTGGATAAGACATTTGTGGAACCCCTATCTTAGCAATGGGCTAAAAGAATCCTGCCTAACATCGGGGAACGCTCATGTCTTATCTTAAAATAATCATGTGCACACACAGGGATAATGAATAGTTAGGGCATATCCTAGTAAAAGCCTTTTATCTCAAAAGTCTAGTGTGGTTAGTATGCAACTTTTGATAAGTCTATTAGGGTGTTTGAGTCTCATGGAAAACCTCAAAAATTTCTCTCATAGCAACAAAAGGTCAAATATTGCAACTATACAAATCATTAAATGGTAAAGTATCGAGTCCATGATACATTATCATATAAGACATGTTGAGTGGTATTTTCACCCGATTGTGAAAACACACTCTCCGATAGGATTTGGGTTCTAAATCCTCTGCTTGCAAAGAAATTAAACATGTAATTTCTCCAAGGTTCCTGTTATGTTAGCATTTTGCATCTGTGTATTAATAATCTCAAATAAAGATATTTAATTAAAATGCTTGGAACACCTTAGTGGTTGCAAGTAACTGAAAACAAGGGGCACTGTGGTTTATTTTACTGTGAAATTTAATGATTGTTCATTGAACCCTGATAAAGTAAATGTGATTTGATCCTCAAATGACCATGTTGTAACTTCAAAATAAAGTTGAATGAAATGCCATAAATGAAGGAATTATTTATGGATTTTGGAGTTTTTTAATTTTTTTATTTTATTTTAAAGCTTGAAAAATTAAAATTGGAGCTTCTGAAAAATAAAATGCAGCAAAAAGAAAATAAAATGCAAAAGAAAAGAAATTAAAATTGCATCCAGTATGATGCTATCCCGTCCTGGAAAAACCGAAGATGTGAGGTTTCCATGCATGCAACCTAACCTATTGAACCTGCAAACACGCACAATCCAGATAAGTTAAGTGCTGGTCTCTGGGGTTTACTGTTATTTTTTAGATTTAGACATTCGCATGAAGCAACCAAGAGAACTTGCATTAAACTTCATCTATAAGCCTAGAAATCTGAAAAAGGGAAAGATAAACATTAAAACATGCATGCAGAAAATAACTCCTTCTTTCTTGCCAACAAGATGCAAATTTTTGAATACTCTGCATTAAAAATAAATCATGTTACAATAGCAGACTCTCTGGTTTTCTCAAAACCAGAAAAAAGGAAGGAAAACACTCCCGAGCAGGCCCAGAATGGCTTCTCGCCTTAGGCACTGCAACTCTGCCCGCAGCAGTTTCCGACCTCCGTATCTATCCTGTGCTTCTGCTTTTAAATCCTGGCAATGCTCTCTGTTTCGGCCTGTGACGCTTCGTTTCATCTCCCAGAATGCGTCTTTTCAAATTCTTGCCTTTTCGATGCTTTCACTTCATGCTTGATGCCGAAACGTTTGAAATCTGCCGCTGCATGTAACGCCTCTGCAACTCCGACACCTGTATGCCACGTGTCTCACGCTTTCTGCACCTTCTGTAACGGTCCCATGGAAATCGCAACGCTTTCATGCATGCAACTCGTTCCTCTGTTAACATAGCGAAAACGTGACATGTCGCGAAATCGTGACGCTTTTCTGTTTCGTACACCTTCGGCCGCAACTTGTCACGATTTCGTGACCGTTTTCGCTTCTTGCTCCTTCGCTGCAACTTGTCGCGATTTCGCGATGCTTTTCTACTTTGGGCGTCTTTGCTACATGCTGTCGCGATTTCATGACATTTTTATGCCTCGGACCCTTTCGCTCGATTCTGTCACGATTTCGCGATGCCTTTTTCATCCGTACTGCTTGGGCTTCAACCTGTCGTGATTTCGCGACGCTTTTGCCTGATGGGCATGCTTTCTCAAAAGTTGCACGATTTCGCTACCATTTTCCACTTCATGTCTTTTCGCTCAATGTTGTCGCGATTTCGTGACCATTTTCCACTTCATGCCTTCTTCTTACTTTTGTCATGATTTCGCGACCATTTTCACTTCCGTACATTCTCGGCTGCAACCTGTAGTGATTTCGCAATGTTTTTCACTGCATGCCTTCTTTGCTACTTTCTGTCATGATTTCATGACCATTTCGTGCTTCATGCACCCTTGTTGATTTTCGTCGCGATTTTGTGACATCTTTCTGCTTCGTGCCCCGTTTGCCGCTTCCTGTCGCGATTTCATGACGTTCTTTCTGCTTTGCCCTGTTTGACTGGTTTGACCCACGATTTTGTGACATGTCATGATTTCGCTATGCCTTTCCATTTGCCTTTCTCTCTCCTCTTTGGCGCGATGGAGCAACATGTCACGATTTCGTGACACTTTTCATTTTCCTTTTCTCTCTCCTCTTTCGATCGCGATGGAGTAACATGTCGCGATTTCGTGACACTTTTCTATTTTCGGCCACGATGGCGCAACATGTCGCGATTTCGTGACATGTCGCGATTTCGCGACACTTTCTACACTTGTGCATTTTTGCCCCTTTTCTTCATTTTTAGCATCTGGGTCACTGAGATTTTCTCTGAAAGCCTGCAAAAAAGGTGGGTCCCCAATTTTGGGGTGTGTTGTGGATCAGCCACAACAAATGGCGACTCTGCTGTCAAATGCTCTTGAGCATTTTTAGTAAGAACCCAACCTGAAACATATATAAACTCGAAAACATGCGTTATCACATAAGCAATATAAACAAATGCCCAAAGATCAGAAGTACATGAATCATCAGAATCATCAAGTATTAGCTCAGTGTGTGCAATGAATTTCTTTCCCTATCATTTGAAATTGATCCACATTCCATTGTCAGTTTTACATGAATGCATATATGAGATTGTGAATGATTTGTGTAACCTAATAAATATGCTAGGAGATCTTGCTTTTATAAAAGGCATAGTCTTTCTTCTAGTATCATGTACAAACATTCAAGATTGCCAAACCCTCTTAGGATCCACTAATTAATTACTTTATTATATCCCAAAGTTGGTTATGAGTCCCTACTATCTTGAACCCATGTGCAAGTGAATGTGAAATCAGAACTTTGGGGAATCAGACTCCCAACCTAACCAAGATGAGAGTTTAACCCTATCCTTACTATTCTGATTTAGAGTTCATTACCTCACTTTGAGCAAAATAATTAAACCAATTATGGAAGAAATGGTCATGCTAGTCTAACCCTTTGGACAATCAGTGGTCTTGTTTTTTAGACAAGACATGTTGCCATGCATGGGCATACTTAACCCCACAATCCAAAACTTATCTTCATTTCTTTGGACCTTGGGGATGACTACCCATCCTTTGCAGAGGACAAGTAGTACGATCCTTCCAATCCAATATAAATATGAGATGGGAAAAATTTATTTTTTACTTCTTGGACCTTAGGGATGACTACCCATCCTTGCTAGGGACATGTAGTACGATCCTTCCAATCCAAACTTTAGATGTAAATGGAAAATATTAATTTTGTTGCTTAGACCTTGGGGATGACTACCCATCCTTTGCTAGAGGACAAGTAGTACGATCCTTCCAATCCAAGATTTATTATGAAATGAGACATAGGAGCTTTGGGGAATCAGATTCTCAACCTAAGCGAGATGAGAATTTATGCCCTATCCTTACTACTCCATGTAGGTCAAATCAAAGCTTTGGGGAATTGGATCCTCAACCTAAGTTCGATGAGGATTTAACCCTATCCTTACTACTCTGATTTTAGGCTTTAAGCTCTATGGAAATGGTCAAAACCACTTGTTTTAAGGATCATGTTGCATAATAGGATAGACATGAAAAACTTCTTTCGCCCAACCTTTTCTTCCAAGTTAGGTTTTGATCATTTTGCTCAAGATCCTTTTTAATGTATAAGACGTGCTTGGTTCTAGATATCTCAAGACTCAGTTTCCAACCTTAGGATTTTTCTTATATTTATGTTATAACACAACCCTAAGAGGATTTGACATACTTTAATGATTTGCATTTGAAATGCACTTGCAACTACGATGGCATGTATGTGCAAAGTGAGATGTAATATGAATGCATTGTCTTTTGAATTGCAGATGAAATATTGCTATATAAAACTGACTACTTCATGCATCACAAGTTTCAAACGATACTATTAAATTGTTTGTGTTACTTGTGGAGCTTTTACAAGACAATTCCAATGTTTCATATTCTCCCGATCTAGAACATAAGTTAGCATCTCAAGGCAACTTTTTCATCATTTTTTTTTTTTTATATAAACAAACAAAACATGTCAAATAAACACACAACTTTAAATCAAAACTTATTCAATCCAAAACCAAACTGCAATCCCAAAAATGAAAATTTGAAAACACAAACCAAAAACCAAAAACCAAAATCTATATACAAATGTACACTATAATACAAGATGATGCAAAGCTTGGATTATCACTTTCCTGGATCCCAAACATGATTAGAACATTTCAACAAAAATATAACATGATATGCATGCCAAATGTTGTGGGAATCCAACACAAACAAGACTAGACCAAACAATGCAACAAATTTCCACTTGCCATGCTCACCATACCAATTTGATTTAGTTCCAATAATACTCCCATAGGTAAGCATCAAATTACTAAAATGATTAGACAATAAATGATTTTCAATTTTATCTTGTCTATTCTTTAAAATGTAAACTTCATAATTCCCTCCTTGATTTAGAATTAGGCTATCTTTTTCAAATATGCAATTTTGTAAGTAGAAGCCTATTTCTACAAATTTCAAAGCCAAATCATTTTCCAAATTTGTAGGCCAATCAAATTTGTGTAACAATTTACAAGCATCTAGGATATTTACTAAATTAGGATCATTAAAAGTTTTTATCCTAGATTCAATTAATAATTGTTGATGAATTTTGTTTAACAATTCAAGTGCATCAACCTCTTTTCCATTCATTGAAACAATGTTATTAAAGGTGTGATTAAAAATTATACCTTGTTTTTCATTTACCTTTAATGACATTTCACCATAAACATTATTTAAATTCAAAATATGGTCATCCTTTTCAATCCTCAAACATTCTTGGTCAAAGTGTATGTCCCATGACTCATGATGATCCTTCATTTGAGTTGCTTCCAATTGATCAATCTCTTTGTCATTTGGTTCTAATTCTTTGTTCACTATCCATGGTATCTCTTCATTTGAATCCTCAAAATCATCATGCAAACTTGCATCCACACTTTCAATGAATTTATATTCAACATGATCAAATTTTGTCACCTTTTCAAATCTTGTGAATATGAGATCTTCGTATGATGTAGAAGGTTCAACATCCTGCATATCAAGTGAAATATGAGTTTCATCTATAGGGATGTGAGAAAAGAATGCATTATCATATCTCCCCCAACCATTGTAAAAATCGTCATCCAAATCCATAGAATGAAAATCCATGATGTTTGTGACATGATCTCTTGATTCATTCATAAATTCTTTTTCTTCTTTGTCCTTGGCAATAAGATGGTTATAATCTTCCAAAATTTGATGAGATTTGAAACCCTCTTCCAAAACATCCTCAAATTGTACAGGAGTTGTAATATCTTCCTTTGAGTAGGCAATTATGTTGTCCTGTATATCAATTGGCACAAAAGTTTCATTAGTAGTTTTGGAATGAGTGAAGTCTTCCCACTTCTTCCAAGCATCATAATAATCATCTTTCAAAATCAAGTGGTGACGTTCAACTATTTCTTCAACATCTTCCAATTCATCAATGTGCTTCTCATCAAATTCATCTTCACCTTCCTTAGATGGTTCAATTATTTCCAAAAGTGGGTTATTTCTTGAATTCAAATTTATAAGGCTATCATTGTCCAAATTAGTAACCCATGATTCATTATCATAATTTGGAGGGTGAAGAATTTCTTGATCTTTAATTTTACACGTCTCATCAATAGTATCTTCCAAGAACAAGTGGTGAAACTCTATCATGTCTTCAAATTCATTTATTAATTTTCTTTCCATTTCACTTTCAACCACTTTATTTAATTCTATGGTGGGTTCCATCCATTCACATATATCAAACATTGTTGAATTTAGAACCCCTTCATCTAGATAATCATGTATCTCTACATGATCCTCACTAGTGGATGTTGTCTTAGCAATTTGCACCTCCTCTTGGACTACATCTAAGGTGGTCATAAAATTTGGGTATTCAAATTCATCCCCTTGATCATTCACCTTAGGTATCATTGGAGTGGAGGGTGCTATGTTTGATGGTTGGTGTAGGTTGGCATCAAAAGAACAATCTCTCATGTGAACATGTTGTGCCTTTTCTTCTTCAAGACCTTGTCGTTCTATCTCTTCTAAGACCTCATGGATTTTCTCTAGGGACAAACCACTCGGTTTTTCCTCAATGAGTGAAGCAAGTGTGGGGTGTATGGCTCCTAGGTATACTTCCATGGCTTCTTCTTCTAATGTGTTAAAATTTTCCCACATTTGGGAGTGCAATTCATGAAATCTTCCATTGAATTGACTCAAGGATTCATTAGACTCTTTACATATGGAGGTAAACTGATTTTTCAATATTTCTAAGTCAGCTTGATTACCAAAATGATTAAGATAGGCTGCTTCTAGTTGTATCCAAGAAGTCCTAACCTCCATGGGTAGTTGGCTATACCAAAAGAATGGTCTATCATCCAAAATGTATGCAAATAACTTACAAGCTACCTCCTCATAAAAAATCTGGAATTTACATAATGCATCCTTGTAAACATGCGGTTTTTGCAAGTATCCTAGTGGCACCTCTTGATTAAAACACCGTAAAAAATCCAATAACATTGTAGGAATATGATAGGGTATCACATGTAAACCCTCATAATAATCCTCTATCATTGATACCATTCTCTCTCTTAGAGACATTATTTCAGCTCTCAGGGATACCATTTGTTCCTCAAGTGTTGCCATTAGTGAAACTGTAAAATGTAATTTCAGAACCAAATCTGTTGAATATTCAACCTGCAATTTAAAAAAAATCAAGTTAGCATCAACCAAGAGATGTATTCATTAAAATCAAATGAAAAGTAATTGCATGAGACCAAAATTTTCTAAATTAAATCAAATCACATATTTCTGAATGAACAATCAGAAAAGTGTTATAATAATATACAGCATACCTGAATTAAAATAGAACAAGTAAATAAATTCAGGCCGTCCTTTTTACAATCGGCTGAGTGTTAGAGGACAAGCATAAAAATTTAAATTTAAATAACACTAAAATAAACCCGTTCGGCCCTCCTAGTACCAATCCGTTGAGTGGTGTTAGAGGCCGTATATGCTAATAAAATGGACTTGAAATTTTTAGCAATGTAAAGCTCTTAAACAATTAAAAACCCGTAGCATCTAAAATCATGATAAAATAAACCCTAACATGCCCTCCTTCTAGCGCCAATCTGTTGAGTGGTATTTTCACCCGATTGTGAAAACACACTCTCCGATAGGATTTGGGTTCTAAATCCTCTGCTTGCAAAGAAATAAACATGTAACTTCTCCAAGGTTCCTGTTATGTTAGCATTCTGCATCTGTGTATTAATAATCTCAAATAAAGATATTTAATTAAAATGCTTGGAACACCTTAGTGGTTGCAAGTAACTGAAAACAAGGGGCACTGTGGTTTATTTTACTGTGATAATTTAGTGATTGTTCATTGAACCCTGATAAAGTAAATGTGATTTGATCCTCAAATGACCATGCTGTAACTTCAAAATGTAAATTTAATGAAATGCCATAAATGAAGGAATTATTTATGGATTTTGGAGTTTTTTAATTTTTTTTATTTTATTTTAAAGCTTGAAAAATAAAGTTGGAGCTTCGAAAATAAAATGCAGACAAAAAGAAAATAAAATGCAAAAGAAAAGAAATTTAAAATTGCATTCAGTATGATGCTATCCCGTCCTGGAAAAACCGAAGATGATGAGGTTTCCATGCATGCAACCTAACCTATTGAACCTGCAAACACGCACAATCCAGATAAGTTAAGTGCTGGTCTCTGGGGTTTACTGTTATTTTCAGATTTAGACATTCGCATGAAGCAACCAAGAGAACTTGCATTAAACTTCATCTATAAGCCTAGAAATCTGAAAAAGGGAAAGATAAACATTAAAACATGCATGCAGAAAATAACTCCTTCTTTCTTGCCAACAAGATGCAAATTTTTGAATACTCTGCATTAAAAATAAATCATGTTACAATAGCAGACTCTCTGGTTTTCTCAAAACCAGAAAAAAGGAAGAAAACACTCCAAGCAGGCCCAGAATGGCTTCTCGCCCTAGGCACTGCAACTCTGCCCACAACGGTTTTCGACCTCCGTATCTGTCCTATGCTTCTGCTTTTAAAGCCTGGAAATGCTCTCTGTTTCGGCCTATGACGCTTCATTTCATCTCCCAGAATGCGTCTTTTCAAATTCTTGCCTTTTCGATGCTTTCACTTCATGCTTGATGCTGAAACGTTTGAAATCTGCCACTGCATGTAACGCCTCTACAACTCCGACACCTGTATGCCACGTGTCTCATGCTTTCTGTGCCTTCTGTAATGGTCCCATGGAAATCGCAATGCTTTCATGCATGCAACTTGTTCCTCTGTTAACATAGCGAAAACGTGACATGTCGTCAAATCGTGACGCTTTTCTGTTCCGTACACCTTCGGCCGCAACTTGTCACGATTTCGTGACCGTTTTCGCTTCTTGCTCCTTCGCTGCAACTTGTCACGATTTCGTGACGCTTTTCTACTTCGGGCATCTTTGCTGCATGCTGTCGTGATTTCACGACATTTTTATGCCTCGGACCCTTTCGCTCGATTCTGTCACGATTTCGCGATGCCTTTTTCATCCGTACTGCTTGGGCTTCAACCTGTCGTGATTTCATGACGCTTTTGCCTGACGGGCATGCTTTCTCAAAAGTTGCACGATTTCGCTACCATTTTCCACTTCATGTCTTTTCGCTCAATGTTGTCGCGATTTCGCGACCATTTTCCATTTCATGCCTTCTTCGCTACTTTTTGTCACGATTTCACGACCGTTTTCACTTCCGTACATTCTCGGCCGCAACCTGTAGCGATTTCGTGATGTTTTTCACTGCATGCCTTCTTCGCTACTTTCTGTCACGATTTCGTGACCATTTTGCGCTTCATGCACCTTTGCTGATTTTCGTCATGATTTCGCGACATCTTTCTGCTTCGTGCCCCGCTTGCCGCTTCTTGTCGTGATTTCACGACGTTCTTTCTGCTTTGCCCTGTTTGACTGGTTTGACCCACGATTTTGTGACATGTCACGATTTCGCTACGCCTTTCCATTTGCCTTTCTCTCTCCTCTTTTGGGCCGCGACGGAGCAACATGGCACGATTTCGTGACACTTTTCATTTTCCTTTTCTCTCTCCTCTTTCGGCCGTGATGGAGTAACATGTCACGATTTCATGACACTTTTCTATTTTTGGCAGCGACGGCGCAACATGTCGCGATTTCGTGACACTTTCTACACTTGTGCATTTTTGCCCCTTTTCTTCATTTTTAGCATCTGGGTCACTGAGATTTTCTCTGAAAGCCTGCAAAAAGGTGGGTCCCCAATTTTGGGGTGTGTTGTGGATCAGCCACAACAAGACACAATCAAAATATAGGATAGATACTGGATGAATATTAGAAATAATATTTAGATGGCCACTATATCGTGCATATTTTTCAAATTTGCAAAAGAAAATAGAATGATACATTATATCATTCGTATCATAACATCACATACCATTGCATTTCATATATGGGTGATTAATTGATTAAATTCTTATTTTAAGGATTTTCAATTACATTCATGAATTCTATACATTTTGTGGTGTCATCCAGTAGATTGATAAATATATTTGCATTCATTCCGTATGTTTTAAGTGATTAAAGCATATAGGTTCATTTACATTATATTACCATCATGTAAATAAATCATTACATACATTAATGCATACAATCAAGCAATATCAGATATGCTTTAAGAGAAAACATTGCATCCATATGCATCCATCATCAATCATACATATAAGCATCTAGATCATTGCATATAATCATCATCATAAATCAAATAGCTATCTAGTGTATGTCATCCATACATCACATCATATAGCATCAAATTAACATAAACATTGCATCCATGAGCATAAAATAAACATAAAATCAAAACATATAAATCAAGTACACATAATGAGCCATAAATGATCATGATTGTATATATAAATGTGTCTCAGAGTACATCAGATGAGTACAAAATACCCACAGGCTACAATCATGTAGGTCCTCGACTTTACACCAAAAATGATACATATACAAAAAGTAGCTATCATATGATAAGAGCCCTAGCTCTGGTCGGCTCCCCTTGAACTAGATCTCTCACCACCTCCCTCAGCCCTGTGACCTGGAACCTACTCTACAGTCAAATTTGGCCCCTGTTGTGTGCCCTGTTGAGGATCCTATGTACCACCTAGCCCAAAGAGGCCTAGCACACTAGCTACCGGTATGCCCATGTGGTTAGTCCTCTGGCTAGAGGTCCTACCTATATCCTTATGGCTCATGTGAGTTGTCATCCTGTGTGCTAGAGGACCTATGTGTCCTCTCTGTCCTATGGTTCCACTGGCTTTAGCTAGTTGTATACTACCTTGTAGTCCTAGACCTGGTTCTCTAAGACCCTGCAGCATGAGAATCCTTTGGGAATATGTCACCAATCAACCTGATGTAGCCCTCTAGCTGGTCTATACGGGCTACCTTACTAGTGTGTTTATCATTGCCCTCCTCCATGAGGACTTGTAAATGCTCTATCTCTGACGTGGGATCATGACCACGATGTAGCACTGACATTGGTGCTACAAGTGGTGCCATAACAACACAGGAAGATGAAGGATATCCTCTATGAGCTATGGCTAAGTCCCTCTATATTATAGCCATACCCAGTTGTAACTCTACAAAATCACATGCACTGGTGAGCTCTTGGACTCTCCCCTCTACCACTGTAGCTTGTGTAGTCAGGCTAGTGATCTGTTGTGCTACCTCGATTAGTCTATGGTCCCTATTAGTTAGTTGGGCCTGTAGGTTAGCAATGGTGGTCTCTCGCTCTAGCTCTTGTGTGATTTATCTACCAAGCTAACTCTATAAGTTAGCAACCTAAGATAGGAGTAGCCCCTCTGCACTATCAGGAGGGACATCACCCTCCTCGAGAGCCTCATAATCAGGATCGACCTCGAGAGCCTCCTCAACGATGGCCTCTATGCCCCATTCACCCTCTGTCCACTGGTGCACCCTGCATCCATCAAGATTCACATCTACTTCTTCCTATTTTGCTACTCGGCCTAGAGGTCCCGATCCATTCCAACGAAGCATGGACCACCATCCATTGTATTCTGGTGTGGTCGTAGCCCTATCAACTCCAGTCTCCTAAAATTCATCTAGCTCATCTTCTAGAGTTGGAGGTCGAATCCATGATAGATCCCACTCTAATTCCAAGCACCTATATGGAAATGGGATCTCTGGGATGTCCTGCTCTATCCCAAACTACTATAGGATGCAAGAGTAGAATTGATACTCTCTAATATTAGCCTCCTAGATAAGTAGCCACTTGTCTTAGTGAGCTTGTCGAAGCCACTCACCCATCTTAGTCTATGTTGGGCAATCCATGTATGTACACCACTCAATGACGTCGGGGCTGAGTGATCCAAACCATGTGATATAATGTTGGACATCCATGGTGGTCAAGTGAAATCATCACTATAATAATTGTCATTACCCTCATAGACTCATTGCTTGAGGGGGTAGTCATAATATCAAATCATAATCAAAATCAATAGAAGATCCCAGAGATCGTAGATCCCTTGATCTTGTCAAAATTACATTCATCCTTGTGAATAATTGTCAACATCTATCATAAGCTTAACCATTTGCTTGGGTTAAATATAAAATATGATAATTTGTTTGTATCTCTTCTTCTTTTAGTTATATAGGCTTAAATCCTATTGTATCATCAAACACTACCCAAATTACTGATGGCAAGTGCAAGCTTTTCAATTTTAAGCCTCCAAAGAGTTGGAAGCAATGATTCCATGATGCACATCCTTTTGTAGGACAAGAGGTATCTAATGTTGATCTAACTAATGATCATCATAGAACCTTTGACATCATTTTAGGAGGTCTATTTTTACTCAGCGTTGTTCGATATCACAACACATCTCAAAAGGGGCATCTATAGACACCTAAAACGCATCATGTCGAGGGTGACTACTCATATGGACATGCTACAAGACCATATGGAGGATCTTGGACAAAATCCAAGATAGAGCAGTGGTTCTAACAACTCAATTTGGGCACCTTGGCCTAATAAGTCTGAACCGCAGCCTAGACCTATGGTTTATAGGCTGAACTACGGCTGAGACCTGTAGTTTATAGTCTAGACCGTAGCTGTAACATGTGGTATTAACTAAATTTTAGTTGGCCTTAAATCTAAGCCAAATTAGTTTGAATGGCCATTTGTTCTAGAAGAAGGTGGTTAGAGGATGGAAGCTTCTAATCCAACTATCCTAACCATCCCTTCTTGATCTTGGCTTCTCCATGAGGCCACCCCTAGCCCTTGGGTAGTCCTATAAGTACCCCTTAGAATTAAGGCAAATAAGAAGAGAGAGCATTGGATATTTGAGCAGCGAAGCCTTGTCAAATTGTACACTCAACCGAGTATACTAAGAGAGAGCTATTACACTTATCCCCTACCTACTTTCCAATATTCATGATGAATTGCATTATGGATGCCCTAGGAGCCTAGGAGAGCCAAGAAACACAAATTCGGGCAAACATAGGTCCTTCATAGCGAATCAACCACCAAATCAATCTAAGGATACCAAAGGCGACCATTGAACATGAATTTGGACAAGGAGCTCAAGCCCACTACCCTTGGAATTGAGGGTAAACCTATAAAATTGCTAACTGCGGCTTTCAGCCATGGTTTATAGTGCAGACCACTCATCAAAGTTGTGGTTTGTAGCAAAGGTATCACCGACTTACCTTTTTTATTTTTTTCAATTAATTAGCTTAGTTTAGCTATTTTCATGGTTTAATTATAGTTTAGCAGACTTCTAATTGGTAGAATTAGTTAAGAGTAGTTTCTTTATGATAAGAATAAAATAGGACAATAATGGATTCTTTATGCACCTTCATGTTTTATTTTACATAATTGATCCATGCATAGTGTAGCTTTTGTCTTTCTTCATGCTATTTCATGAATCTTGATGCAATTAACATAGTTTAGAATTACTTTTCATATTTTCTTGATTATACATATTTTATGGTGTCTTTATGCAATTTTCTTGAAAGGGCCTCATCATGAGAGGTTGTCTATCTTTTTGACACTTTTATGTTGTTTCTTGACCGCAGGGAACAAATTCAAAGGAGAATTAACCATCAACTTCCTTCCTCAATGCGAAGAAGAGGGCAACTCCACCCTAGAGAAGTTTGTGACCAATTGAAAAGCAACATTAGTACACCTACCCTATTGAGTGCTTTGGAATTATATTAATCATATCATAATTTGGGTGATCCTAAGAGGGGCATGATTGTAATGGATATTCTTTGCAATTATCAATACAAGAAACATTTACTTTTGTTGAATCTATGCAATCTTGTCAATTTTTTGCTTTGAATGAATGAATACGACATAGTACAGTATATGGGTGCATGCTTTTTGATTGGATCAGAGTGAAAAGGATTTTATTAGGGTTTTCTTTTTGAAAGTGTATGAGTTAAATGCTTCCAGGTTTTCTAAAATCAAGTGTTGTGATTAAAACCTTGTTTTATTAGCATTGTTTTTTAAGCCATTGGATTGTGCAAAGAACTTGAACTTGAGTTAGGAAATAACATGAGTATCATTGTTATGTGAAGATTGATTTATTAGCATTATTGTTGAAGCCATTGGATTGTGCAAAGAACTTGAACTAGAGTTTGAAAATATCATGAGTATCATTGTTATGTGAGATTTTTTGTTGAGCATTGTTGGAAATATTTTGAGTTGGATGATACATGCTTGGACTAGGGTTTGTATGTGAGAGTTGGTTCTTGAGTGATTGGTTGAGTAGATTTTGTTGAGCCTAGTCAAGTGGTTGTATGAAGTGATTTTTCAAGTTCCATAAAATAAACTATTCTATATTATGATTTGAGTTGTGAGAATAGAACATATTGAGTCTCTAACAATTATATTTATGCTTCTATGAGATTGAGTTGAGAAAGTAATTGAGTTTTGAGAATAGAACATATTGAGTCTCTAAAAATTCTCTTTATGCTTCTATGATATTGAGTTGAGAAAATGATTCAGTTATGAGAATAGAACATATCGAGTCTCTAATAATTCTCTTTATGCTTCTATGAGATTGGTTTGAGTTGAGAAAGTGATTGAGCATTGAGTATAGAATATATTGAGTCTCTAAAAATTCTCTTTATGCTTCTATGAGATTGATTTGAGTTGACAAAGTGATTGAGCATTGAGTATAGAACATATTGAGTCTCTAAAAATTCTATCTATGTTTCTATGAGATTGGGCAAGTTCTATGTGGACTTGTTAAGCTGATTTGAGGTAAGTCTTTGAGAAGACTTGTGGATTGATGTTATGTGAGCCTTTATGGAAGCTTACATTATAGATTTGGTTAATTCCTAGAGAGGACTTATTGAGAAGATTTGGAAAAATTTTGTGTGAGCTTGTTGAGCAGATTTGAGCAGGTTCTGAGTGGACCTTTTGAGCAGATTTGAGCAAGTTTTGAGTGGATCTATTGAGAAGATTTGAGAAGGTTCTGAGTAGACCTATTGAGTAGATTTGAGCAGGTTCTGAGTGGAACTATTGAGAATATTTGAGTAGGTTCTAAGTGGAACTATTGACCAGATTTAAGAATGTTCTGACTGGACCTATTGAGAAGATTTTAGTAGGTTCTGAGTGGACCTATTAAGCAGATTTGAGTAGGTGCTAAGTGGACCTGTTGAGAAGATTTGAGTAGGTTCTGAGTGGACCTATTGAGTATATTTATGCTAGACCTAATGAACTATGTTTAGTGCATATTTGAGTGAGCTTGTTGAGTAGACTTGTGCTAGACTGACTGGACTATGTTTAGTGTAAGAAGTGAGACGATATGTGCTAGATCGACTGGACTGTGTTTAGTATAGAATTAAGATAGAGCTTTGGAGGTGATAGAGCAAAGAGGACAATAGTCTTTAGTGGATAGAGATCCATCATCTAGGGTAGTGAGGATAGGTCTTTTGAGTGGGGACAAGAGTCTTCAGTGGAGAGATATCCATAAGCCAGTGCACTGGAGGCAAAATTATTCTAGAGGATCACCAGCCAAAGCAAAGGAGGAGTTCTCCTATGGATAGACATCCACAAACTAGATTTAGGGGATCAACATCTCCCTCTGATAGAGGTCCATAAACATTTTAATAGGGAAAGGATTCCCAAGATATTAATTGAGAAAGTTTTTATAAAATATTTTCTCCATGGAGTAGCCCGCATTGGTTGAACCACGTAAATTGTGGTGTCTCTATTATGTATGGTGTTATTTACATTGATTTGATTACTTCTATTGATATTGCTATATTTACATTGCATATATTGGTTTGAAATAAAAAGTAGAAAGTGGTCTTATACTGTTCACCCCCCTCTCAATATAATCTTGTGTTATTCAATTGGTATCAGAGTGGGTTCCTTTAGAAGAGTTTGACAACTTGAAGGAAAAGATGTCAAGAACACAATGGATCAAAAGGATCAAAGGGACGGTTCCTCAAACAATACAGTACCGATATTTTATGAAAGTGACTTCTTGTATTGTTGTATGCTGATGAGATTTCAACTGATGGCACTTGGCAATGAAGTTTAGAATACAGTGGAATTTGGATATGATTCAGTAATCAATCCTCCTAAAAATAAGAAAGGTAAGCTTCTAATGCATGCAAATTCAAGAGCTATGAATACAATTATAAAAGGGTTGCATAGATCAAAATCTATGAAGGTTATGGATTGTAAAACAAAAAAAGAAATGTGAGAACTACTGCATAACATATATGAAGGAGATAAAGGTGTTAGGAAAGCTAAGATTAGAAATATCAAAGGAGAATTTGAAAACTTAAGAATGTGGGATGATGAAAATATTTGTGACTATCTTAGTAATATTGATGAACTTGTACATGAGATGAGAGGACTTGGAATGAAGGTTGATGAATTTTATGCTTGTGATAATATTTTGATAACTCTTCCGAAAAGGTATAGTGAAAAAGTCTCTGCTATAGAAACATCAATTGATAGTGATTGTCTGACAAGAAATTATTTTCTTGGCATGCTTACAACCTTTGAGATAAGAAAAAAATATCCTATCCCTCCAAACGAGTCTGCATTCAAAGAAAATAAGAAAACAAAGGGTAAGAAGTTAAAATCAAGCAATGAGTCTTCTAGTGATGAAGAAGCCAATTATGGTAGAAGAGATAAAGGTTCCATAAGAGCCATAGATCTAAGATATGTTAAGTGTTTCAATTGTATAAAGTATGGACATTTTACAATAGATTGTAAAGAACCAAAGAATAACAATGGTTAAGAAAAATAGGATCACAGGTACAGGGAATCAGAAATATATAAGCATAAAAATAAAAGCAAGGATGGACAAAACAGACAAGGAAATAAGTTCTTACAAAGATAAATGAGGAGATACTATGCAGATAATGCAAGTAAGTACTCAAATAATAGTGATGCTAGTTATTTAGAAAATGATAGAGATGAAGTCCTATTTATGATTGAAGAAAAAGAACCAGATAAGCAAAATACTCTAGTTATTCTCAAATGTTTTAGATGTGGTAACTTTGGACATCTTGAATATGATTTTACAAGGGATGGTTATATTTTCAGTGATGATGATATGAGAATGCACTTGAAAGACCAGATGAACATCTTCTAATGGCTTTAGAAGAAGAAGTAAGTGATCCTATAGAAGATAAACCAAAAGAAATTAATGATGTGGACAAAGGCAAAAAAATAGAAGAATATTAAGAAGAGAATGGATATGATCTCAAGGAAGAACTTATCTATGACCTTGACATGATAAATAAGGTAAGAAAGCAACACTCTAAACCTAAAATTCAGTTTCAATAATGTGATGAAGAGAGAAGATTGCTCATAGAGGATTTAGAAAAATCAAAAGCTAAGGCAAAAAGGTTCAAAGATAAGTTAGAAGCAAAGATCTTGGAATGTGATAAGTTAGCACAAGAAGTGGCACTACTAAAATAATATTTAGAGGACTCCAAGATCAAGATGAAAGGATTCAATAATAACTCAAAGATTATGGATAATATAGTCAAGGTACAAATAAGGTCAACAAATAAAACAAGTCTTGGTTTTGAACAAACTCAAAAGAAACAGGAAGGAGAGTCAACTTCAAGTTTTGAAGAGGAAACTTCAGATGAGGACAATGTAAAAAGTTAGACATCAGAGGAAGAGTTCAACAAAGATAGGAACAATGCATAGAGAAGAAACAGATGGAACAACAATCAGAATAGGAGACAAATAAGTTCAAAACAAGGAAGTTTCAATGGAATATGTTTTTCATGTCATAGGTTTGGGTATATGGCCTCACAATGTAGGACACATGAAAGACAGGAATATGGGAATAGACAAATTTTCCATGGGTATGACTTCACTAGGAAAAATCCTAAGATATTTGTGCCTCCAATGAATAATATAATTAAGTGTTATAAGTGCAATAATAATGGTCACACAACAAAGTGGTGTAGAGCAAACATTCCAGAAACAAGTATAAGCAAGAACAGGAACATGAACATGAATAGGAACAGGAACAGAAATAGAAACATGGATATGAAAAGGAACAAGAACATGAATAGGAATATGGATGTGAACAAGAATAGGAACAGGAACAGGAATATGGATGTGAACAGGAATGGGCATAGGAATAGGAACATGAATGATAAAATAGATAAAAATAGTCAAATAAATCAAAAAATTCATAAAATAAGGGAAGCAGATAAAGGTAAAGAACAATGCCTTCTAGGAGTAGAAATACTCCCACCCTAGAATTAACCACCTCAAAAGGAGGTGGGGGAGGGGCTAAGCTAAGAGGCTCATTCTTAGCCCTAATCCCCAAAGGTGACCCTTTGCTATTGATGTCAAAGGAGGAGAGATTTGTGTAATGGGGAGAGATTTTATATTTGAGAGAGCATTGAGTCATGGGGAGCAATGTCTTAGGGGGAGAAGAAGAAAAAGAAATGTCAGGTTTCAGTAAAAATAATGTGGGTTGCCATCAATGACAAAGGGGGATATTGTTGGACATTTTGAGTCCCTAATCTAAAATTATCATTGATGTCAAGAAATACAGTTAACATTAATATCAAGGTTTTTGTCAAGGAACGAAGTTGTCAAAGTTGCTATTTGATATCCAGGAAGAAGACCAAAGATCAAGATTTTTAGTGCAAAGTTGAAAAGGAGATATAATATTTTTAATAAATTATTTAAATTCAATAAGAATTTCAATTTTATAAATAAATATTATCTACACCATGGAATGCAAGGAAGGTTTTAAAAATTAAACCTATAATTATAATTTATAAAATTTAAATTCTTTTGAATTTAAAATATTTATAAATTATAATGCTGATGTCATCAAATTTGAATTTAAAAACTTTGCATATTTTATAAAGTGTTTAAAGGATCCGACATCATTAAAACAAGGAAGCACCAACGTTTGAAGAAAATACATGGTTGTGTATAAAAGGTGGCCTCAAAGACATTGCAAAGTTTATCCCTCGATCGAATAATATTTTTGTGCCAAGGTAAAAGAGCTTCATTTGCATTCTCGAAAGGATTCATTGATAAAGAAGAAAAAAACAAATTTCATCTTTAGTTCCAAGGATAAGGTGGAAAGTTTGGAGTCTTCGAAGCACATTGGACAGAGTGGTCCAAGTGGAAAATCGTAGAATTTTGGAGGAAGCAAGTGTTGTGTTCAAAACTCATGGTGGTGAGCGCCAAAGGAAAACATTTTTCATATGTTTTTGTTGAGTGGAGAGGCTAAGAAGGAGAAAGATCCTTTTGGCTCTTAAACATGCACATAGAGCACATGGTCATGGAGCCCACGGTAGGTTTCTTGTGGAGGTAGAGGTAACAGGGTAGAAACCCGTCGGTGGCCAAGGTAAAGCTTTTTGAAATTAATTTTATTGCCTAAGGTTTTCTTACAAGGTGTTTGGAGGTATAAGGTTTGCTTGTGAAATTTTTTAAAGAGTGTTTAGCAAATAATATTGGTAGTTGAAGGTATTTCTTGGAGTAATAAGGAAGCTTTGGTATTAAATATTTTTGATAAAGTCTTAAATTATTATATTGCAAATATTGAAGGGTTAAGACTTTTTGAGTGTTGTTTGATCTTTAATAAAGGGTTTTGTTGAGAAGCAACACACCCCCACTGAAAAATGAGATTCCATCCTTAGAAAATCTTGAACTTTCATTTTTGCAGCAGGGACCCTCTTGATAATTTTCAGGTTTAATTCCAATTTGCTTGCCTCCTTTTTAAAGTTGTGCTTTTTCTTGCATTCTAGCTGTGTTATCCAAGAATTCACTTTTTACATGCTAGAAATCATTCATGCTTAAAGAAAATCTTGCACCGGTACCGAGAAAATCCAGAAAATAGTTGCATAAATTCATGAAAAATCAAACTTTCCATTTTTGGTAGTGTCGCGATATCGCGACACTTCCATTTTCGGAAATGTCGCGATATCGCGACAGGAAAATACAAATGCAGCTAAGTCATTTTTGTGTAGCGAAATCGCGACACTTTCCATTTTTGGAAGTGTCGCGATATCGCGACGTTTCCATTTTTGGAAACCGTCGCGAAATCGCTACCGACCGAAGGAGAGAGAAGAAATCTGTACGGATCAGCGCGAATTCGCGACATGTCGCGAAATCGTGACATGTCGCATTTTCAGAGGAGAAGGAGAAAAAGTGGCTAAGTCCAAAAGTTGCAGCGATGCGCTGCATGTCTCAAAATCGCGGGCTAAAGGGTGCAGCGATGCGCTGCATGTTTCCAAGTCGAGAGAAAAAGTTGCAGCGATGCGCTGCGTGTCTCAAAATCGCGGGCCGGAGCTTGCAGCGACGCGCTGCACGTTTCGAAGGTGAAGGGAGAAAATTGCAGCGATGCGCTGCATGTTTCAAATCTCGGGGGGGCGATGCGCTGCATGTTTCGAAGATCAAGGATGAGAATGGTAGCGACGCGCTGCACATTTTGAGGAAGTTGTACGACGGCCAGCGAGAGGCACGATTTTGCGACATGTCGCGAAATCGCGACAGGAAGCAAGGAAGATGTACGGCCGCCGGCAGGAGGCGCGATTTCGCGACATGTCACGAAATCGTGACATGTCGCATTTTTGCGGCCGACAGGGGAGAAGCAGCGCAGCGCTGGGAACGTCGCGATTTCGTGACATGTCACGAAATCGCGACATGTCGCAGAATCGCGATAGGAGAGAGAAAGTCCTCAAAGTTGACCAGAAGTGCATTTCAGCTGAAACAGAAGGCATCCTGGGGTAGCGACACGTGTCAAAGCGCGTAACAGGCAGAGCAAGGCCGACATGCAAGCTTTTTAGCTGATTTTAATCTGATTTTAATGCTTTAAGCTTTGATTTTAATGATTTTAAAGTACTAATATAATCTTTTTGTCTTTCATGCAGGATTCCATCTGGCACTTGCGGGACAACCGGGAAAGGCCATAAAGTCAAAGTTAAAGTGCAGATTCGATCAAGGGCCGCCATGCTAGAGGAGAAAAGACCAGTAAATGCATTCAATGGCAAATTTATGGTAGAATTGATGGCATGAAGATATTTTCAACTTCGGGATGGATTTGCAGAGATCAGATTGATGGAGAAGTGGTGACTCATCCGGCTCACCAACAGAATTAATGGAGGCATTTATTTGCAGCTGCGGATGAATGCAAGTGGCTTTAGATTTTATCTTCTCCATTTATGGCAACTGACTCCCCTGATTTGCCGAAGGGTTAAGTTCTATCTGGACTTTGATTTTAAATGGATTTTTATTGTAAAACCCGGGTCCTAGGGTTTAGATGTGATAATATTTGCAGTTATGAGAAGAAGATATTTCTGAAAAGATCAGGGTCTGTCCTGAGTCTATAAATACTTCTTCTCAATGTAATCGCGGGAGGCGGAGACTTAGAAATAAAAGGCTTATAAGCAATTTCTTGCAAATCTTGTGAAATCCTTTGTTTCTGGACTTGGAGTTGATGTGCTTTAGCTTTTCTGTGATAGCATGGCCAGGAGCCTAATCTTTTGCAGAGTGTGATAAGTGTATCTTCTTTTGTTATCCGTTCCATTTAAAGTTTATTAGATATATGCTATAAATCTGAGTTATCAAGTTTAAATATGTTGTTAGGCTTCAGTTGTTCTCTTGTCTGCTAGGGGAAATTACAGATTTGAAGGTTAAGTTTGTTCTAATTGCTCTGTCTTCACTGTGTGAGCTAGGCTATCGGTGAAAGATACCAGCTTTTAACCAGCTGCCCTTGGATTTATAATTTTCTGCTAGATCCGTTTCACTCTGCCTTGTGCTCTTAGTTGAAAGTGATCTTAGACTGACTGGACACTTTCTTCTTTGATTTGTTCTGTTGTGAAGCTAGTAGCATAGATAAAATTGATAGTTTAGGGTTTTACAGTTGATGTTTGATAAACTTCTCTTCTCGCCTTACCCTACCCTCTCTTTGTTTTCGGTGAATGATCCATTTTTATTTTCTTTGTTTGTCTTTTATTTAAATCTGTCGACCCATGAGAGCTAGATCAAGAATTCAAGTTAAATCTGATCAACTTTTGCAACTACTGAACAAGTTCAAGAACCCCCTATAAGGTAACAGAGCAGTCCATATTGAAATCTATTCCAAAAGTGGAAAAGAGTGAATAGCCATTCGACCCAACTCTGTAACTCGCACCTTGGATAACCAGCTAGATCCTAAAGTGAGTGGGATCCGTCCCGTGGGTGTCTCCGGAGCTTCCTTGCTTCATCCTTCCCGGGGTGTGCATGAAAGCCGGACCAACAACCTAATTGGCGCTAGAAGGAGGGCCTATGAACTCAGTTCAAGTATTGTAAGGGCATAACAACAACATTTGAAGGACCCACAGTGAACTCCGGACAATTTTGTAAATTGTCAGTATAGTTTTGTAAGTTGTCAGTACAGTTTTTAAAATTGCCAGAGAAGACCTCAAGTTAAGAACAGTTTTATCTCCACTGGCAGTTATCCAATCACAACTCAGAACATCACTGTCAGCCAAGTAATAATGGCAAATTGGTTGGGCCCCACTGCTTTGAATATCCCGGGTATAGCCCATGACCTGCCCAGAAATCCAGAAAGATACCTCCCTAGGTATAAACATGATGGGACAAGAACTGCAGAAGAACACCTGCTAGCTTTCAAAAATGCTTTAAAATTGTTGAATATACAGCATGAAGATGTTGCCTGCAGATTGTTCCCGTTCACTCTCCAGGAGGGAGCTTATGACTGGTTTTTAAACCTCACAAGCAATTCCATTACTAGTTGGGATGACCTAGAGAAAGCTTTTATATCACAATTTGGGGAAGTGATAGACCCCAGTGTGTTATACCAACAATTTTCCAATAAGAAAGAGTCGGGAGAAACTGTTAGGTCTTTCAATATGAGGTTCCAAAGAGCTTACGGTAGAATGACCGGCCATTACATCCCAAATGCAAATCTGGCCTTAGAAATATACAAGAATGCATTGGATTCGGTGACCTCTATTTTCCTCAAGAGAGACATCAATATCACAACCCTGGCAGGGGCTTATAAAGAAGCCTTAATTCTTGAAAGACAGCTTAGGGCCTCAAATTCTGAGCAGTCCTTTGATATCCTATGTTACACAGAACATGCCTATTTCGAACCCCATTCCACATCATGAGTTAGTGCCAACATGTCATGCTCTACCCAAGGAGACTCCGTTAACTATGACATCCACTCAGCATGTGCAAAATACAGAGAAAAGTTCTGACAAGTTCAAAGTGGAGGTGCTTGAACTGAACAGTTGTGATCTGGCACCACCCAAATCTGAAGTTTTTCCCGGTGAGTTAAATTTTCCTAGAGATCAAAGAAATATTGATATTTCTAGTTCACCCAAAAATAGTACAACCAGGGTTTTAATTTCTTTCACTTTTCCTGAAGAGACAGAAAGTCTTGTAGAGACTCCTATGGATGAAATGCAAGATTTTCAACAGTTAAAAGGAGACAGTTATGACTTGAGATGTGAGAGTCCAGAACTTAATAATGATCCTTCCTCATCAGAGGATGATGAAAGTGAGATTCAATATCACTATGCATAAGTAACTGAGGAGGATAACATCATTGAGGATATGAGGGAACTTAAAGCTGACATCACCCTCTATGAACTGCCTCAGATTGTTGAACAAAAGGTTAACTTGATTGAGGCTTACTCTGGACCACTTGTTGAATTTCAAGAAAAGGAGGAAAAGATAGTAAATATGAATGTGGTCAGCCAACTTGGAATTGATGAACTGTCTCAACATAAGCCTGCAACTTCTGAACATAATGTCAAAGAAAAGGCTATAAACTGTGTTGATGCAGATATTGGAGTTTATAATTTGGCAACTGAGAAGGTGAGAACAGTTACAGCTCTAAACCATCACAACCATGATGTTTGGACATTGCACATTGATGAGGTTAAATCTAAGCAAGGCTCAGGTGAAAAGGAAAATTGTAAGCATTCTTCTAGAGGGATAAAAATTGAAGTCCTGGATATTGAAGCAGTACAGCAACCACAAAATGTTCAAGTTGTTAAGAACCAGGGCATACAAATAAAACATGATTTCTTTCAGTTGTCACATAATTTTGAAGATGTGGTGGTCTTGGTCTGTCAAGATTTTAAGGTATTTGATCCTGGGGGTTTTTTACATTCAGTCCTTTTGAAAGAACTCTGCAAACCCTTCAATTAGAAGCATAAACATGTTATCATATGATTTGTTATTATATGATTTGTTTAATTTGAAGGAGTTGCAGATTTGTTTTTCAAATGGGACGGGGAAGACAGTAAACACAAGTCTTTCCCAGATAGCAAATTTTTGAAGCACAGTCTGGAGTGCATTTCGTCAACAGGACCTGAAAGGTAATTTTTCTAAATTACTTGCACATGGTCCAATTTTTTTTAAGGCACCATTTCTCTGCTTTCCCAACTGCTGCATTTTTTGAGTATGAAGGGAAGTTGTAACATATGTATGCATTGTAAATAAGCTTTGAAGTTTTTCAGTTTATTTCTTTGTCAGTGCAGTTTTATTTTTAAATGTCTGTACAGTTGCAGTTTTTCAGTTTTCTTTAATTGTTTTTCAGTTTTAGCTTGTGCAGTTTATTTCTTTTGTCATTGCTTTTTATTTCCTTTCTTTGTCTTTTTATTTTAGCTTGCTTTTATTTTAGTCTCGTACAGCTTTGTTCTTCCTTGCAGTTCTTTTTCTTTGCTGTCTGTATAGTTGCAGTTTAATTTATTTTAGTTGCTTTAGTTTATTTCAGTTTGTTGCAGTTTAGCTTTGTCGTAGTTCAGTGCTTTAGTTGCTTTGCTTCGCTTCTTTTAGTTTATTTCTTTTATTGCCTGTTCAGTTTTTATTTTCTTCCCTGCATTTCCTTTTCTGTGCTTTAGTCTGTGCAGTCTTTTGTTTTAGTTTTATTTTGTTGCTTGTGCAGTTTTATTTGCAGTCTGTGCAGTTTTTATTCTGTTTTGCTTTAAAGCCTGTGCCTGTCCTTGGGAGCCTGTACAAAGTCCTTTGGCTTCTAAAAATTTTGTCTTTTAACCTTTGCCTGAGCAATCAATGAAAAGTCAGCCTGCTAAAAATTGTTTATTCTAAGCTGATCAATCCAGCCTCAATCCAGTGTTCATGGTCATCACCATTCTAATTGAGATAGTCTGCTTGCACTGAACAGTAGAACTATTTTGTTATTCAGGACAAAGGTAGAGAGATGATTGGATCTTGTGTCTTACTTGCCACAGTTGTTTTAATGATAGAAAAACTGCTATGCTGTTTAGTTGGAGGAACTCCTGGGAATCCAAGAAAAGCTGGTTATGAGAGGGGACTATGCCATGTAATTATTTGGGTATCCACAGAGGCTATCAATGCCTAGACTGAAGTAGTTCCAGATTGATCAAATGATAAAAGAAGATTGTGATTTCCCTAAAAGCATCTCAGATATTGATATATTTCAGAGGGAGAGATATAAAAAAAAAAAGAGAAGAGAAAAAGAGTTGAACAATTAAAAGAGGCAGCCAATATTAGATTCTACCCTACAGTTGTAAATTTGGGTCGTGTAAATCTAAAGGGTAACTCTGTCTAGGCTGTAAAAGGCTAAACTAGTAAACAAGCTCTACTCGGTTTCCCCTTTTACAATCTAGAAAAGTTGATTAATCCAAGTTTATCATTCAATTCAGTCATCCTTGAAGAAAGTTCTATACCCTTTGAAATTGCACATCGAAATCTTCCTTGAAGTAATCCAACCTAGTATGTCCTTGGGAAATTTTAACAACTAGCGACTAACGATCAATTTATTGTGAAGAATGTCTGTGGCAAGGCATGATGCATGGTCTTTTTGTTTTGAAACCATAGTCTTGGGTTCTAAAATAGTGCTACTATTTTACCCGCAGATATCGCCATTTGTTGAGAAGCAACACACCCCCACTGAAAAATGAGATTCCATCCTTAGAAAATCTTGAACTTCCATTTTTGCAGCAGGGACCCTCTTGATCATTTTCAGGTTTAATTCCAATTTGCTTGCCTCCTTTTTAAAGTTGTGCTTTTTCTTGCATTCTAGCTGTGTTATCCAAGAATTCACTTTTTACATGCTAGAAATCATTCATGCTTAAGAAAATCTTGCACCGGTATCGAGAAAATCCAGAAAATAGTTGCATAAATTCATGAAAAATCAAACTTTCCATTTTTGGTAGTGTCGCGATATCGCGACACTTCCATTTTCGGAAATGTCGCGATATCGCGACAGGAAAATACAAATGCAGCTAAGTCATTTTGTGTAGCGAAATCGTGACACTTTCCATTTTTTGAAGTGTCACGATATCGCGACATTTCCATTTTTTGAAAGTGTCACGAAATCGCTACCGACTGGAGGAGAGAGAAGAAATCGAGGATAGCGATTGTGACATGTCGCGAAATCGTGACATGTCACATTTTCGCGACTGGAAAGGAGAAAAAGTGGCTAAGTCCAAAAGTTGCAGCGATGCGCTGCATGTTTCGAAATCGTGGGCTAAAGGGTGCAGCGATGCGCTGCATGTTTCCAAGTCGAGAGAAAAAGTTGCAGCGATGCGCTGCGTGTCTCAAAATCGTGGGCCGGAGCTTGCAGCGACGCGCTGCACGTTTCGAAGGTGAAGGGAGAAAATTGCAGCGATGCGCTGCATGTTTCAAAATCGCGGGCTGGAGCTTGCAGCGATGCGCTGCATGTTTCGAAGATCAAGGATGAGAATGGTAGCGACGCGCTGCACGTTTTGAGGAAGTTGTACGACGGCCAGCGAGAGGCACGATTTTGCGACATGTCACGAAATCGCGACAGGAAGCAAGGAAGATGTACGGCCGCTAGCAAGAGGCACGATTTCGTGACATGTCGCGAAATCGCGACATGTCGCATTTTCACGGCCAACAGGGGGAGAAGCAGCGCAGCGCTGGGGACGTCGCGATTTCGCGACATGTCGCGAAATCGTGACATGTCGCAGAATCACGGTAGGAGAGAGAAAGTCCTCACAAGGCCAGAAGTGCATTTCAACTGAAACAGAAGGCATCCTGGGGTAGCGACACGTGTCAAAGCGCGTAACAGGCAGAGCAAGGCCGACATGCAAGCTTTTTAGCTGATTTTAATCTAATTTTAATGCTTTAAGCTTTGATTTTAATGATTTTAAAGTACTAATATAATCTTTTTGTCTTTCATGCAGGATTCCATCTGGCACTTGCGGGACAACCGGGAAAGGCCATAAAGTCAAAGTTAAAGTGCAGATTCGATCAAGGGCCGCCATGCTAGAGGAGAAAAGACCAGTAAATGCATTCAATGGCAAATTTATGGTAGAATTGATAGCATGAAGATAATTTCAACTTCGGGATGGATTTGCGGAGATCAGATTGATGGAGAAGTGGTGACTCATCCGGCTCACCAACAGAATTAATGGAGGCATTTATTTGCAGCTACGGATGAATGCAAGTGGCTTTAGATTTTATCTTCTCCATTTATGGCAGCTGACTCCCCTGATTTGCCGAAGGGTTAAGTTCTATCTGGACTTTGATTTTAAATGGATTTTTATTGTAAAACCCGGGTCCTAGGGTTTAGATGTGATAATATTTGCAGTTAAAGAAGAAGATATTTCTGAAAAGATCAGGGTCTATCCTGAGTCTATAAATACTTCTTCTCAATGTAATCGCGGAGGCGGAGACTTAGAAATAAAAGGCTTATAAGCAATTTCTTGCAAATCTTGTGAAATCCTTTGTTTCTGGACTTGGAGTTGATGTGCTTTAGCTTTTCTGTGATAGCATGGCCAGGAGCCTAATCTTTTGCAGAGTGTGATAAGTGTATCTTCTTTTGTTATCCGTTCCATTTAAAGTTTATTAGATATATGCTGTAAATCTGAGTTATCAAGTTTAAATATGTCGTTAGGCTTCAGTTGTTCTCTTGTCTGCTAGGGGAAATTACAGATTTCAGGTGTAAGTTTGTTCTAATTGCTCTGTCTTCACTGTGTGAGCTAGGCTGCCGGTGAAAGATACCAGTTTTAACCAACTGCCCTTGGATTTATAATTTTTTGCTAGATCTGTTTCACTCTGCCTTGTGCTCTTAGTTGAAAGTGATCTTAGACTGACTGGACACTTTCTTCTTTGATTTGTTCTGTTGTGAAGCTAGTAGCATAGATAAAATTGACAGTTTAGGGTTTTACAGTTGATGTTTGATAAACTTCTCTTTCTGCCTTACCCTACCCTCTCTTTGTTTTCGGTGAATGATCCATTTTTATTTTCTTTGTTTGTCTTTTATTTAAATCTGCTGACCCATGAGAGCTAGATCAAGAATTCAAGTTAAATCCGATAACAACTTTTGCAACTACTGAACAAGTTCAAGAACCCCCTGTAAGGTAACAGAGCAGTCCATATTGAAATCTATTCCAGAAGTGGAAAAGAGTGAATAGCCATTCGACCCAACTCTGTAACTCGCACCTTGGATAACCAGCTAGATCCTAAAGTGAGTGGGATCCGTCCCGTGGGTGTCTCCGGAGCTTCCTTGCTTCATCCTTCCCGGGGTGTGCATGAAAGCCGGACCAACAGGTTTGTGTTAATGACAATTATTGTGAGGGTATTTGAATATTATTTGAGTTGGAGTGATAAGGTGTTATGTTGGTATTATTTTGCATTGTATTTTGTTGAAGAAATTATTACTCTCTAACCCTTGTTGAGATTGGCAAAGAAGAAATTATGAGTGTGGCATATTTGTGAGATCAACTCCTTGTCAAGCAAAAAGGTATGGGCAAATTATTTCTTGGTTGAGATGATTGATTGCTTACTTGAAAATTAAGTTTGGAGTGAAAAGGATTTGATTAGGGTTTCCTTTTTGAAAGTGTGAGTTAAATGCTTCAAGGTTTTTTGAAATCAAGTGTTGTGATTAAAACCTTGTTTTATTAGCATTGTTGTTGAAGCCATTGGATTGTGCAAAGAAATTGAACTTGAGTTAGGAAAGAACATGAGTATCATTGTTATGTGAAGATTGATTTATTAGCATTTTTGTTGAAGCCATTGGATTGTGCAAAGAACTTGAACTAAGGTTTGAAAATATTATGAGTATCATTGTTATGTGAGATTTATTTTTGAGCATTATTGGAAATATTTTGAGTTGGATGATACATGCTTGGACTAGGGTTTGTAAGTAAGAGTTGGTTCTTGAGTGACTAGTTGAGTAGAGTTGGTTGATCCTATTCAAGTGGTTGTATGAAGTGATTGTTCAAGTTCCATAAAATAAACTATTCTATATTATGATTTGAGTTGTGAGAATAGAACATATTGAGTCTCTAAAAATTCTCTTTATGCTTCTATGAGATTGAGTTGAGAAAGTCATTGAGTTTTGAGAATAGAACATATTGAGTCTCTAATAATTCTCTTTATGCTTCTATGATATTGAGTTGAGAAAGTGATTGAGTTGTGAGAATAGAATATATTAAGTCTCTAACAATTCTCTTTATTCTTCTATGAGATTGATTTGAGTTGAGAAAGTGATTGAGCATTGAGTATAGAATATGTTGAGTCTCTAACAATTCTCTTTATGCTTCTATGAGATTGATTTGAGTTGAGAAAGTGATTGAGCACTGAGTATAGAACATATTGAGTCTCTAACAATTCTCTCTATGTTTCTATGAGATTGGACAAGTTCTGTGTGGACTTGTTAAGCTGATTTGAGGCAAGTCTTTGAGAAGACTTGTGGATTGATTTTGTGTGAGATTTTGTGGAAGCTTACAATACATATTTACTTAAGTCCTAGATGGGGCTTATTAAGCAGATTTGAAAATTTTCTTTGTGATCTTGTTAAGCATATTTGAGTAGATTTTGAGTGGACCTATTAAGCATATTTGAGCAGGTTCTGAGTGGACCTATTAAGCAGATTTGATCAGGTTCTGAGTGGACCTATTGAGTATATTTGAGCAGGTTTTGAGTGGACCTATTGAGAAAATTTGAGTAGGTTCTGAGTGGACCTGTTGATAAAATTTGAGCAGGTTTTAAGTGGACCTATTGAGAAGATTTGAGTAGGTTTTGAGTGGACCTATTGAGAAGATTTGAGTAGGTTCTGAGTGGACCTATTAAGGAGATTTGAGTAGGTTCTGAGTGGACCTATTGAGCAGATTTGTGCTAGATCGAATAAACTATGTTTAGTGCAAATTTGAGGGAGCTTTTTTATTAGACTTGTGCTAGACCAATTGGACTGTGTTTAGTGCAAGAAGTGAGAAGAGCTATGCTAGACTGACTAGACTGTGTTTAGTATAAAATTGAGATAGAGCTTTGGAGGTGAAAAAATAGAGAGGATAGTAGTCTCCAGTGGATAGAGATCCATAAACCAGGATAGTGAGGACAAGTCTTCTAAGTGGGGACAAGATTCTTCAGTGGAGACAGATCCACAAGCTAGTGCAGTGGAGGCAGTAGTCTTATAGAGGATCACTAGCAAAAGTAGAGGAGGAGTTCTCCTATGGATAGAGATCCACAAACTAGATTTAGGGGATCAACATCTCCTTTGGATAGAGGTCCATAAACATTGTAATAGGGAAAGGACTCCCAAGATATTAACTGAGAAAGTTTTAGTAAAATATTTTCTCCATGGAGTAGCCCGCATTGGGTGAACCATGTAAATTGTGGTGTCTCTATTGTGTATGATGTTGTGTACATTGCTTTGATTATTGTTGTTGATATTGCTATATTTACATTGCATATATTGGTTTGATATAAAAATTAGAAAGTGGTCTTATACTGTTCACCCCCCCTCTTAGTATAATCTTGTGTTCTTCACACCATTGCACATTATAGCTAGCATCAATCAAAATTCATATAAGTAATTTTTGATTGATATCGGTTCATCCATTAATATCATTACTACCACTGCATTAAAATATCTTAATATTCTACCTTCACATGTCACCACATCCACGTTCACCTTATGAGATTTTAATGATTCCATATCCCCTATTGATGGAATAATAGTCCTACTTATTTAGGTTGGAATAAAGATCATACCTACGTTGTGCCACATATTAGAGGGTGAAATATAGTACAATATATTGTTGGGTAGACCTTGGATGAGATATATGGAATGTATACCATCCATAGTACATCAAAACCTCAAATTTGTACACCAAGATCAAGTGCATGTGGTATACATCAATCCATATCCCTTCAAATATTTCAAAGTGATCGATGAACTATAGGAACTTTCATCACCATTTACTCACCTAGATATCCACTCAGATTATATCATTGAGAAATGGTATCAATCATTACGATCATCCATCAAGTCATCATCACCCACTTTAGATCCATTATTATCATTGGTTTCTCCCACTATCCCTTTTACATTGTTAGGATCCAGTAATGGAGAAAATATGAAGGGGACAATCAAGGAGATCCCTCAATACATTCCCATAACTGTAATACAAGATATCAACACCCATAAATATGAGGAGGAAACCATAGTGGTCACAACTAAATAAGTATCCCCTACACTATCAACATCCATCCTGCCTCATGTTTCATATCAACCAATTAGAATCAAGCTAGGTGAGAATATAATGCAAAACGTGATAGTCATACCTATCATCAAGTTAGTGAAGGACTTAGGTTTCCATCCCATTGAATAATCATTCACATATATCATCCCTGATTTGATACCTAACACTAAGGTATGATATTATTGTCAAGAGCCTCCTAAATAGAGTGATGAGGTGTGTACATCTCATTTAGATGAATGATTTGTTGCAACAATTAATTTGGTAATACTGGATAAGAATCCTAAAACTCCATCCATAATTGCTACAACAACGTAATTCTTTCAATAACCTATCGAAAGTGACCAATAATCAACATCAATCCATTAGTGTATTCTAGATTACCTAAATAAAATAAATATATGAATGGATCAAAAAAATGATGCTTTGCAATATATCATGCACTAAATCATGAACATAGAGCCATAGAAACCAACTACATATAAGGTCAAATTACCTCCTTTACAACCACAAGAGAAACCTCAACAATATCAAGCACAGATTCAGCCATACTGATCACCCCGTATTTATATGGCACTACTTGAACCTATGGCATCGATATTTAAGAAATTATACAATGCAAATATCATCAATTTACCTAAATTTCATATTCTAGATCTAGATCATCCAAACCCAAATGATATAGAGAATATTTACACTATCTCTATCATCAAAAGGATGGTCATGATATTCAATCATGTTATAGATTTTGGAACACAATATAAAACATGCTTGAGAAGAATCAACTTCAAATTGATAACCTTGTCACTACCAAAAATCAACGAGTGAGCATAGTTAATGGTCCATCACCTATACAAAAAAAATAGGTAGAGCAACCTGAGTGAACTACTAAGATACATGTAGGTCATCCACCTTATCAAACTAGTTTATCTAGTCCCCCTTTCTTAAAATACCAACATCACACTCAAACTCTGCTATCTGAGCCCATGTCGACTACTTTTCAAAATTTACAAGAAGCTAAGGTAATTAATCTACCTAGCATACACCCTTCAAATCCAAATAGGACAAAACATAGGGATTATAGGGAGGATATTTTGTATTTACCATAGATAGAAGGGTCATGACATTAATAATTGCATCATATTTAAAAATACAGTCTACGATCTTATCAATTAGAAAGCCTCTCCCATAGATAGTTCACCTACTTCATCTTAGTTGGCCACAGCTCAGACCACATCATTTCATCTGTGGCCCCAAGGTCAATTGCATCCTTGTAATCCAAAAAAGCCACCTTATTGGTATTTCAAATTTGCAATGGCTACTTTAACCCTATTTCAAAAATTTTACAAGGTACATGCAATAACATTATCAAAAATCAAATCAAGAACACCTAAATCTAGGTCACACAGTGAAAACCTTTATTATATTTATCATCACCAGCATGGGTATGACATTCTTGACTACTACTAGTTCAATAATGTGGTCAAAGATATGATACAATGAAATGAGCTCTGCATAGATGATTCACTTGTTTTACCCCATTAGGACATTGGTATTTCATAAAATTCCAATCCATAATAGGAGTCAATTTTTGTCACTCTTCCTAGTCTGACTGATTATATTACCATAGAAAAATGTACACTAGGGGTATTCAAGGTGTTACACCTTCCCCACCATCCACATCATGTGCGATGAAGCAAATTGAGGATCCTTAAAGTATCGCACATTCCTCACTCTCATCAAGTAGCGCACACACTAGGGGTACATAAGATATCACACCTTTCCCCTAAAATCATAAAGCAATAAAAATCATCAAAAACCCAAAAAAATCAAAAAAATCAAAAAACATAAAATCACAAAAATAAAATAAAACATCAAAACATAAAAAATTTTGCATTTCATAATATGCACTCATTAGTTACATTGCATTAGGAAAATTCATCCATTGCACTTGCATTAGGATAGGTTGTGTTTACATTCTTACAAATGATACCATGTTTGTATAACAATCATGCATCCATATCCTTATCATTCACATTTCCATTATGAGTAACTACATTTTTCAATACATCTAATCAGTTGCTATAAGATGTATACTAAATTGTTTTCGGTCATTCAGCCATCCCTAGTTATCTTTTTAGAATTTGTAGAAAATTATCTTGGCTTTTGGAGGTTAAGTCTAGTTTTGATAGTACCTTGCATTTGTCAAAATCCCAACACAATTTTACACATTAACAATCCTAGTATGAACAAGGAAAGATGACACTACAAAGTGATCCTTGTCACTTTAAGAAAAAGGTTTTCCTTACTCATCTTATTATGCACATGGTCTAGAATGCTAAGAATTAACAAAAGGACTAGCTCCCCTCTACCAAAATAATCCCTTGCTTTACCTTAAAATGAGCATATTCCTGAAGCAAAACAAAATAAACAATGATTTTCATCACTAAGAAAACCCCTTGCTCAAAAATAAAATAAAAGTGCAAAATAAATAATGGTTTTCACCACTAGGCATAAGCAAGTATCCCAAGCAATCAAAAGAAAAGAAGGGGGTAACGAGCTTGAATACCTGGAATTATTAGTTTTTAAATGTCATGGGGTGACCTCCATTACAATAATGGGTTGATTGAAACCTGCTTGGCAATGGAGTAGCTTTACACGTGGTGATATGTCAATCACATTAGTGACTTTATTTTGTATACATCAATGTCAGCTTTTGGATAAGCTAGCTTTAGGTGGCTTGTATTGCCTAGTAGTCTAGTCTAATTGCATCCAAATTTAGGATCATGATGACCATGTGGTGATCCTCATTACAACAATGGGTTGAATGAAACCTTCCTGGAAATGAGGTAGTCTTATGCCTCATATAATATATTCACTTTGTACACATAGGGATAGTGAATATCTAGGTCTTCTTAATAGGCTTGTATATTTTACGAGTCTTGTATAGTTAGTATACAAATTTTTATCAATCAACTAGGATGTTTGAGTCTCATGTAAAACCTCAAAAATTCCCCTATAGAAACAAATCATCTCATCAAATGATCATATTTTTTCTTATGAACTTCTGTTTATTAAGGGGTGTGTATATATAGGATAGATATCATATGGATATTAGCAATGATATTTAAATGGCCACTGACTATTTTATGCATATATTTTAGTTTGCAGAAGCTTATAGGGAAAGCCCCTACATTTCATATCATTTCATGTCACATATGGATGTATAAATGATTAATTCTTATGATAAATGTTAACATTTTAATTCATAATTTTTATACATTCTATGGTGTCTGCCATTAGTCTGTTAAACATAAATTAGATTCATTCCTTATGTTTTAAGTGATTAAATCATATAGGCACATTTGCATTAGACCATCCATATGAAATTAATGCCTTGCATCCACCATATCATATACCATAGATTAAATGCATGAAACAATTAAACAAATCTAGCCATGCATTTAACATTTACTACCACATCCATCTAAGCATACATAGTATAATATTTACACATCTAGATCATAGCATCTAATAATACATTATTCATCTACTGTTGCATGTCATTAGTACATAGAATATATCAAAAATAATATCATAATATAGGTATTACATCCACTAATGCATCCATGAACATAAAATCAAAACCATAACACATAATGATTCATAAAAGAGGATATCATATATATGTGTGTGTGTGTGTGTGTGTGTGTGTGTAAAAATAAAGTACATCATGGTACAAAAATACCCACAGGATACAACGGTCTAGGTCCTCAAAAATTACAGTCAAAAAATGATAAAGATATCATGTCATATCAAGTAGGGCCTGCACCCCCTATGTTGCCTCCACACTTAACCCCATCTTTGCAAGGCTGTCTAGAGCCACTATTTGTCGATCTCTTTGATCTAGCTACTGACTAGTGACTAGGGTGCACTGAGGATTGTCCAGAATTACTATTTCGACTCCTATGAGATACTACTATAGTGGATCACATAGGTAGAGTAATGCCAAGCATGGCAATCCATTTATCTAACTATCGAATATATGTACCATCAAACAAGCGCCCATAATTGTATTGGCTAACCAAAGATTATAGTCTAGTTACCTAAGCTTGCAACCCTGCTACATCTCCTGTAGCTTGTATACCTACCATAGCCTATCCTAAGCCTTTAGGTGTAGTCACTAATTGAACCCTGAGAGCATCTCGCTCTATGGTCCTCACATATATCTTGATGGTCTTGGTCACTAGTTGTACACATAGAGTATCTATCATCACCGTGGTTGTATCCACATGAGCCTAGATAGTAGCTCTCTCCTTTGTGTATACCCACAACTTCTACTATATAGTATTAAGCTAAATTTGATTAGTAGCAAGAGAGGTATCTCACTCCATCAACTACCTCTAAGAAGTCTGCAACTATGCTTGCAAACTCTACACCTATATCTATAGTTGTGCTACCTCATCACTCAAGACATCCTCCTCGCACTCCTCCTTAGCTTGGGGCTCATATTTTTGTGTTGCTACCCCACTCATCTTACATCCTATGATGCACTCATCGCTCATCCTCATCGTAATACTCCTTCATTACCACCTCTCTAGGTCTGCCCATAGGCCCACCACCATGCCATAGCTAAGAGGCCCACCAAGTATCATACTCAAAAATGGTCATTGGGTCCACTAAATTTATCTCTGCAACTGGGGGGTCCACCTATTATAATAACCATTCTAACTAATGTGGCTCAAACTATGTGTCGGTGTACCTACAATGATAGAGAATTGACTCCTATAGCACATCCTAGGCTATGTTGAACTACCTAGTCACTCAAGAGTAATAGAAATACTCTCTCTCCTTCCTATTATGCCCTACGAGACATCTACCATGCCTAAATTTTGCTAGGTACCTCTCCACCTTGCACCAATAAAGACAATATAATGCCTCCATATAATATGACCATGTTGTAGTCCCTCTAGTGACTTAGTATAGTGTGCTAGCACACCTGCATCTAGTTATCTCTGGCCCACCTTTGCATATCAGGATTGTTGTGCTGTGTAGCTAATGTCATCATACCTTAAGTTAGCTCGGGATACTGGTAATACAGTAGGTCAATCTATCCATATGTGTTCCCATCCCTAGATATGAAGTAGAATACTGCATCCTACTCCCATCCATTGTTGATGTTGTATCTCATACAACTTATTATAGATATGTTCCAAGAGAGTGCTCTCCCATGCCATAATCATTGGATCTCATAGTTCAAACTCTAGTAAGTCTTACACCATGTTTAGGAGGTTCCAAGGGAACCTTACTCCTGATGAGTATGGTAGTAGCACATTCGAGATTATGTGTATCAACACTACCTGGAGATGAGATAAGATGCATCACTCATACCACCTCTGGACTAAGACCCCTCTATGGTCAAAATTACCTAGTGCCTCAGCTACCCTAACACCAAAAAATTGCTCCATAACTCTCTCCTGATCCTAAGTTAGAGAAGAAGTGATAGCTAATCCATCAATGGGATCCTAAAAATTTGATATATTTCCTCCAACATCACCATCATATCACCAGTGGGGAGATGGAATGTGTTGGTCCTACTATCCCAACGATAATCCAGGACCATTAGGTAAGACTGATTCGACATTATTGTTGATAGCCACACAACCTGTTTAAGGCTGATCACCTCAAACCACTCCCAGTAATCATCATTTAGTACCATCCATAGCTCCATGAAAAGGTTAGGCTCCCTATCTTGAGATATCAGAGTTTAAAAACTAGCAACACATAATTCAAATCAAACAATCAATCAATCATCAAAAATTAATCATCTCAAAAAAAAAAAATGACATTGAAGTAGTGATGTAATGTAGAGGGGATGCATTGCATGTATCTAATCCATGGTATACCAAGGGGAAGGTTGTATTCCATATATCCTTCAAGGACATGGCACAAGGCATTTGTGGTTTTTATGCCTATATAAATAGGTAAGACTATTGTATCGAGCATAAAACACATGGTGCCATTGAAAGCCTACAGGTCCATGGTGGGAGTGATAAGGTGATTGGGTGGGATGTTTAAGTGTTTGAGGGTAGGGATAGTGATTATGTTGATGGATGAACCAATATCAATAAAAACTCATTTATATGTGATACCTTCAACATACACCATGATATGCATGGGGATTGCTTCTACCAGGTTATCTATAGTTTGAAACCACTATGAGCAAAAGGAGCTCTATGATATAATTGCAATTACAGATGAGCTATAAACTAGAGATGAGTTTTCACTTAGAAATTTTAATTCTATTATTGAAATGAGAATAGGTACCTATTATATCTTGAAACAAAAAGAGAAAAATCTTCTAGCCATATCAAATAAAGAGCTCTGACAAATAGAGATAGTGATACCTTTTTTTGTGAAATCATCAAAAATCAATCATCTAAAAAAAAAATTAAGGTGATTTCTATCAAAGATAAATATGATCAAAAGGACAATTTGAGCTAACCTAATATTCTTTGTTTGACCAAAATAAATGTATTTAGACAAAAAAATTATAAAAACAGAGAACAAAAAATATAAATGTAAAGAAAATAGAGACTGAAGAGGTGCCAAGTGGCAGGGTTACCTATTTTGAAGCCTACCATACTTTGGTTATTGGGGCCTATAATATTTTGAATTTTTCTTATCCAACCATACTTTGGTTATTGGGGCATGTTGTACAAACCTATTACATCATCAAATAACCTAATCCATATTAATATGAATATTGTTGATTAGATTTCTAGTCTTGTAGTAGTGCTTAGTGACTGCAAGATGTAAAATTAAAGTAGTTTTTAACGTCTACAAGGCTATAGGACATATATGACTATTCTTAGAGGATTTTGGTTATCCAATATGTGTTTATCTAACCATACTTTGGTTGATACCTTTTTTGTGAAATCATCAAAAATCAATCATCTCAAAAAAATTATTTAAAAATGACCACAGTAGACTAGGAGACTAAAAACCCAAATCTTTAATGATATGTGAGGATTTCTTGTATGGAGAAAGTAAATAGGTGTGAAATGACCAGAAGTTGACATTTGATCTAACAACAAGTAATAACACAAGTCATTCAAAAATATAATGCTTTATTCATTATCAATTTTGTATAGGTTACAAATAGGGAGAGTTTCCCTTTTTCTTTTCACGAATAAGCAATATAGGCCTGATGCCTCCTTCTGATGTCCCTCAGTGTAGGTGGGCTTCTTTGTATGTGGGCCACCACTGGGTTGTTGTTTTTTGGTGTTCTTCTCCTTCAAATCTGTTGAATAACCTGAAAGAAACTTGCAAGAAAGGGTCAATACGTTGGGGGGCTTGCCTTAGTCAGGCCCCATATTTAAGAAGATGAAATGACTGTAAAACCATAACAGAAACTGAAATAAAATGTGCAGAAGGTAATAATATGCTAAAATAGAGCTTACCTCCCAAATATGGGGTGATTTGGGGCCTGTAGACACACTTCGCGACCCGGGTCGCTAATTGAGGCCGGATTCACAGGGCAGGTTGCGAATTGAGCTGTGATGCTCCTCTGGTAAGATCTCTTTGGTAGATCGGTCCTAAGGCAGTTGGGGTGCCTCTGTATGCTATCAGAATCCATATGTGTGCATCGAGAATGGACTGTTTACTATTGGCTTTCCATTTTTGTAGAGTAACTGTACTTTGTTGAATTTGGGAATCAGACTTAATTAGGGGTTTGGGACCCATTATTTATAGGCAAATGCAAGGTGCAGGGGGGGGTTAGATAGACTAAACCTAGGTTTGATTCTGACTAGGGTTAGGTTAAGAAATGCTATGTGGCAACATCACATTCCTTATGAGAAATATCTCATCCTCACACATGTGTGAGGATGGATTAGGGCTAATCTTGATTAGGAGGTGCTTAAGCCAATTTAAACATGATTAAAGAAATATCTCAACAAACCCTAATCTCACACATGTGGGAGGATTTGATTAAGGCTAATCAAGATTAAAGGTTCTTTTAATCAAATTTACCCTAAAAAGTGACTTAAGTGAAGTCAATATTAAATTAGAATTTGATAATTGACTTATTAATTAATTTGGCCAACTAATACCCCATGGGGGCCTTAATTGCATGTGAATAGATCGTCGAATGATATTTTGATGTGTCGAATGTAATTTGGAAGGCTTATGAGGGTTTAGGACCTGAAATCCGATGAAGTAGTATATGGGAGTCTACATGATGCTATGACAATCTATGGCGATCTACGCATGACTACAACCATCTACGTATGACTATGCATGACTACAACAATCTACGCATGTCTAGGATGATCTACAATAGTCTACGCTGGTCTACGATAGCCTAGGGGTACCTAGGATGGCCTATGTAAACCTACAAGTGTCCAGAAGGATCTACAAGTATGTAGGTATAGCAGTGTGCGACTTTTGGGTGTCTACATTTGCCCCTTTTTGTACTATACTATGTAGAACACAGTTTAATACAAAAATATGAAGGGTTTGTGCAGAAGGAAAAGGGATAGAAGGGGAATGGAATCCAATCAAAGGGTATGTAGCCGCTCGAAGTGTGACCATACAAATCAATCGGGTATCCAGGGAAAAGAAGAGAAAGAATGGAATCTAATCGAAGGTATGTAGCCGCTCGAAGCATGACCATACAACATCAACTTGATGTCCACAGGGGAAGAAGAGAGGAAGGAAAGAAGGAAAAGAGGAAAGAGATAAAAACAATGCTAGTAAGGGAAAATGAATGATTATGAATGCAATGATGTGATTTTTCTGAGTCCGTATGACATTTACGATGCCATACCAGTTGCTTGAGAATGACAACTTTTGATTGCTTTGCTTTTGCGACCAGATCAGCATGGTCCAAAAGTATGATTAGGACAAAATCCTAACTAAATATTTGTTGTTGATTGATTGATGAGAACATGGCGACAAGTGTCAAACCATTTGAGTTAGTTTAACATTTGGATCATCAACTCATGACCATATCAGCATGGTCGCGAAGTCCATTTCCAAATGTTGCGCTAGGATTGATCAAATGTATCATCCATTGTGTACTCGATGTACATGAATGCTAGATTGACTTCTCCATGGTGACGTGTAACTCTCCTGATGTAACCCATGTCTGTTTGGGATTGAGATTATAATCGTATGATAATATTCAGCAAAAAATTTTATAGACAAATGTGCTAACCATGCTTTTGGATTTTTGATGTTGTGGTTGCATGCAAAGCTGACTTTGGATATGAATACCCCCTCAAATGAGGAATCAACAATGAGGTGAATGGAATGTGGTGATTTGATGATGCAACGATTGATAAAGATACCAATGCATGATGAATATGATTGCTAGTAAGAAGAGAAAATAATGGGATCTAATCAAAGGTATGTAGCCGCTCGAAGCGTGACCATACAACATTGACTTGGATAGCCAAGAAGGAAAGGAAAGGAATAAATTGATGGATAGCCTAAGAAGGAGAAGGAAAATAATGGGATCTAATCAAAGGTATGTAGCCGCTCGAAGCGTGACCATACAACATTGATTGGATAGCTAGGGGGGAGAAGAGAAGAAGGAAAGAAGAAGAAGAGGAAAGAAATAAAAAGCAATGCTGGTAAAATGAAATGGATGATTGCGGATGCAATGCTATGATTTTGTTGAGTCCGTATGACATTTACGATGCCATACTAGTTGCTTGAGAATGACAACTTTTGACTGCTTTGCTTTTGCGACCAGATCAGCGTGGTCCAAAAGTATGAATAGGACAAGTTTATCGGTAAAATGAAATGTGTGTTTGCAAATGGTGTTAAAAGGCAAGTTTTGGAGGCTCCTAGGGTTTTAGAGGGCATTTCCCTACTTTCCTAGGGTTTTGGGGGTTTTGGGTATTCTGGCTCAATTCGTGACCTGGGTAGCGATTTTGACCTAACTCGCGACTCGGGTCATGAATCGGGGTTTAAAGCATATTTAAGCCCAAATTTGCATGGGGGAGCTCATTTGAATGACACGTGACTTTGGAAAGTGGTTTGGGAGAGCATTTGATAGCATGAAAGGAGCGCATTGATGATTGTGAGAGTGATAATGATGAAAGGACATAGATCAGCTGGCATCAGGCATGGGAACCCACCGGTAAGTGATCGTCTACCTTGTTTTATTTGTTTTTTTATTTTTTGGGAAATGTGAATGAGGGGGGGAGGTTTTCATCCCGATTTAAAAAAAATTGTAACTTTTAAGTAAAATTTGAATACGTAGTGATAAACGGGCCAAATGGGTACCCAAAAGTGCGGTCGGTTTTTCAATTGGGTTTGTTTTGTCGCCAATTTGACCGGGTAATGGGTAGAGTAGGTGTGAAGTTTGACTGTCAGTTTTTGAGGTAACGATGTACTGACATTGATATGTTTTTGCACTTTGTCTGCTAAAGTAGGAAATGGGTATTCCGTTATGCGACTATTTTATTTTTTTGATTTCGTTTGATGTGATTTCAGAATTTGATGCTTTGAGGTGTAATGTGTGAACCCTAGGGCGTTAGATCTGCCATGTTAGAGGTAGAATCTCTAAAAACTAATGAAACTTTCATTGTAGAAGGGCAAAATGGGTGTCCAAAAATATTGGTTGTTTTGGTAGCTGACTTCATTTGACATGCCTTTGATTTGCGTGCCACGGTGTAGATAGTATTAAACTGAAAATGAGCTATAGGGAGCCCGATGTAGATTGTACTCGATGTCAGTTTGAACTTCCACCACTAAATGGGCAAATGGGTATCTAAAAATATGACTGTTATTTTTAGATTGTGTGCCTGGATGTGTGTTCGGTTTTGGTGTTTTTAGGACAGATTTGATTGTTAGATCTGTGTTGATTGGTGCTTTGTTTCTGAATTTTGTCGACACATTTACCATTAAGTGGGCAAATGGGTATCCAAAAATGTGATTTGTTTTTGTATGTCATATTAATTGATCAAGTTTTGGATTGCGTGCCATAGTAGTTGTACAGTTGAGTTTGTTATTGGTTGTTGGGCGACCAATGTGTACTGTTTGTCGTATGTGCTTGGAATTTTGCCATGAAATGACAAAATGGGTATCCAAATATGTGACTGTGTTGTTGATGTGTTTTGTCATTTTGTTTGTACATTATTTTGTCTTGGGATGTGTGCCAAATTAAATGTTTTCAATTTGTAAATTCTGCGTGATGAAGTTGAATTTGATTGATTTGTTATGTGGGTTACTGATGCATGTTGTGTTATGTGTTGAATAGGTGAAGGCGCTTGAGCCCCGTCATCGGGTGAGGAAGTTTAAGAAGGGTTTTGAGAGGCTGATGAAGACTGAGGAGGAGCTACAGTGGTTGGATGACATACACTTCCATGGTGTGTGGGAGTGTAAGAGCATCTACACTAATAGGGCATATGTGTCTACCTTATGTGAGTGGTGGGATGCAGATAGGAACACATTTCATTTTCCTATGGGGGAAATGGTCGTGATGTTGGAAGACGTTTATCGTATCTATCGACTATCGATTGAGGGTGTTCCTGTGAGGGCAACCAAATATGGGAGGAAGGACATGGTTTTGGAGAGATTCTTTGGGGTTGGGTGGAGAGAGATTGATATCTCTAAGATGGATTATGAGTGGTTGTGGCTACAGAAGAAGATCTCGGATAGGCAATGTGTGGTGATGATGATGATCTCTACATATGCCCTTCCTGATAGTTTTGGGGTGCTGTTTACCTGGAACATGTTGGATATAGTTAGTGATCTGGTGGAGCACAAGGTTGTGTTTGCATGGGCGCCTGCACTATTGGCCCAAGTATACCATGAGTTGCATGATGTGGTTCGGGGTAGGCAGACAGGATTGAGTGTGATTCCCTTGCTGCAGGTATGGGCATGGGAGCACATAGCCATTGAGAGGCCCTCTTTGTTACCTCACCCTATACATGTGGAGGGTAAGGAGTATCCTTACACCTTGAGGTGGAGTACGAAGGCTGAGCAGGGTATGAAGAGGCCTCATGAGGGTGACCCAGTTTTGTGGAGGATTAAGTTTGGGGAGCTGACATCGGATGACATAAAGTGGAGACCATGGTTGGGTGGGGTGAGTTGGAAGGAGGATGATGAGCAACTACGGGCCATACGATGGGGTAGATGGTTGGTGGGGAGATATACTCGATAGACTGAGTACTTTTAGTTTGATCGAGTAAAGCGCCAGTTTGGTTTATGGTAGGATGTTCTAGGGACTCCTGTTATTTATTTTAGGTGATAGGGAGACAGAGGAGAGCGCCCTATTGTACCACCTTGGGTTGGGGAGAGGGACCCTCCTATGGATATCCTGGATGTAGGGGATGTAGGGATGACACCAGAGTTTGATGCATGGTGGGTGCTACAGTCTTGGGAGCTTGGGAGAGGTGTGGTGGATCGGTGGGTGGCACCTACTACTGGGGCACCTCCACTAGAGAGGAGAGTGAGTAGGAGGACTCGGGCTAGGGCAGTGAGTATGGCTGTTATTGAGGAGGAGGTTCCTCCATGATGGTCATGACATCGCGTAGGTGCTTCGGTGAGTACCCAGGATGTGAGGGTAGAGGAGGTGGATGTGGGTGTAGATGTTGGGATAGAGCAGACCGTTGGAGCTCAAGCTGAGGGAGGCGGGGTGGCTGGTATGGGTGGTATCGATGATACCATTGATATTAGGGTATTTGTTGATATAGCATAGTAGATTCTCGATGATATTTTGGAGAGGCCAGCTATGGAGGATGTACAGGGATTGCATGATCGGATTCAACAGTTGGAGGTAGACATGGTGGAGATGAGGGCTGCTATGTCTAGGTAGGAGCAGATGATCGATACTTTGACTAGTCAGTTGGTGGTTGAGGCCACTAAGAAGATGATGTGTGAGACTACTTTGTTGGTGCATGGGATTCCTCTACCCGATTATGGTCGGATTGTGGTGTAGTCTGGATCACAGTCATAGGTGCGGGTACCATCACATCAGAGTCAGTGTAGTGCTGCTACGGTGGGATAGAGAGGTGCTAGGGCTGAGGTGCAGGATCAGCCTACTATGGATCCTAGTTCTAGGGTTTAGGGTAGAGTCGAGCTAGGCTATAGGGATGCGAGTGAGCCATGAGGGCTACGGGGAGACTCCTAGTGGGAGTTAGGATATCTGTTGCTGATTGTAGCCTATGGGCATTTTTGTTTTGATGTTAGATGATGATGGGCATGATCCCAGGTTGTAGCCTTCGGGCATTTTGTATGGATGATATATATACATATACCTTGTTGATTTTGGCTATTATATATACATGTGTTATTTTGATGGTTTGAAATGTGTTCTTGTTTATGTTTGCATGGATTAGCGTAACATAATTTGTAGATATGTCTGATGAATAGATATACATGTATGACATGGTTTAGATCTATTATCGTGTTGTGGTATAAATGGATTGTAGAATAGTGTTATGATTGTATTTCCAATGCGACATGATGTGATATCAAATGTGATTTTGTAATGAATGTATGTAGAGTAAGTGCGATACTATGACTCAATTTTGAAATGCATATGGGATGAATGCAATAAATGTAATTTGATATGAAATGCATGTAGGATGAATGCATAACTATAATGTGTATCAAATGTATCTGACATAGATGCATGTATGCATGTATGGACTTACTAAAATGCACCAAGGAAGCACTTGTATGGTGGCATTGACCTGTATGGATGCTATCCATTCCATGATTTTAGGGTCGGTGGATAATGTAAGGCATGTGTAATGGTTTTGACTAACATAGTTATGACAATCAAATCTCAAACCCTTAGCTATACAAGTTTTGTGGCAACTTATAACATGATCAGGCTGGTTCAAAATCTGTCTTGGACCTATGTGTGTGAATGTGTAAGGTTCATTTATCCATTTTGAGGGAGGTAGGATTAACCCATTGTAGATGCTACCGGACTAGCTAGCTCATCCATCCACAATAATGATTTCTACAAAAGCGAGATGCTAATGTAAGAGATGTGTTGTCACCTGTAAGATTATTCCACTGGTAGGCAAGTTTTTGGAATTATCCCATAGTGTTATGTTGAACCTAAGGACCAAAGGTGATAAGCATAACATGTGTGATATCAAGAGGTATTTCCTTTTGTTTTCTACCCTTGTTCTAGTGTTAACCTATCTGATTGTGGTAGTGCTCTTTTCATTTCTTTCTTTTTCTTTTTTTTTTTTTTTTTTTTGTATGGGCGATGAAGTTTGTTTTCTACCTAGTTATTTAATTTTTCTTATGCTTGATCCCTTTGTTTATCCCTAGGTCGTATGTTGACCATGCAGGCGATAGGATGAGCAGGGGATACCATTCTCTAGATGGCGATATCTACTCAAGATGTCCTCTTTCCTAGGCTCAAAATTGTTAATGTGTAACCTATTGTGAGCGATTCATGAGAGAAGTTGAACCAGCCTAAAAGACCATAAGAAGAATGTACAAGACTCAGTAGCTATGGGTGACACTTGATTGCCTAAACTATAGAGTAGTCAAAATTAAACACGACACCTATGTATACCCTGATCCTGAAAAGGGGGAATGGACATCTAGGTGGTGATGCTAACAAGTGCATGTATTATTCCTATTGAGGCACATTTTGGGGAAGAATGTACAAACATGAATTAAAATTTTAACTATAAAGCATATGAATATGTGCAATGAATGTAACTGTAAGTGATGCAAGTGGATGAATGTGATATTTACAAGAAGAAAGTTATGTTGTGTAGAAGGAGAATTTTAGAAGAACCTATTTATATATGAGTAAAGTGTGTAATGATGACAAAAAGTGTGATGCTATGATCATGGTTGCCCTAGCGTGTGGGGTGTGTGTGTGTAGTAGATGTATAAGTTGTGAGTTGTATAAGTGTATGTAATAGTCACCAAGAAGAAGGAAGATGTGAGAGTGGAATGTACAGGTGGAAGAAGTGAGAAGAAATAGGCATTGGTAACCAATCAAGAAAAGGGGATCACCAACAGACAGCAATGATAGAAGAGAAGAAATGAATCAATGTATGTAAGAAGTAGAAGAATGAGATAGAAGAAGATGAGTAACTAACACTACTATCGAGCGAAATGGCATAGATCCAGGTGGGAGTGGGATGGTGAAGTGATGACATGGCTAGAATTGTGGTTGGAGCCATAGTTGGAAATATTATGAATATAGCGGGTGGGTACTGTTAGGGTACTACGGGGTGGTAAAGTCCTGGGAGTGGTGCGGTGCGGAGGACTGACAAGTCAGCTAAATGGAAAAGAATGCTCTGGTGATGGGGTACGCTCATCATGCAACATGTTGTGCACCAGGGTTTTGAATGATCTGCACTCTTCGATATCATGACCTGGCTGGCGATGGTAGATGCAAAATTGATTCTCATTGTAATTGCATGGTTTAGGATGTGAGGGATCAATAGGTCAAATCTCAGGTAGGTCAATAAGACCCTGGTGCATGAGATGATGGAACATTTTAGAAAGGGGTGTATGTGGAATAGGCATAGGATAGACGTATGGCTCTGTTGGAGGTGAGCGAGGTCTAGGTGAAAGATGATCTGGTAATGGAGGCATGGGTCTAGGTTCTGGCATGGGTCAAGTCTGGGGTTGGGGAAGGGATCTACATGGCGGTGAGGATGGACGGGTCATGGGAGACTATCATGGGTGAACATGGCAATGATAGTGGCTCATCTGCAACTCTAGAGCTTCGATACGGGAGATGAGATGTTGTATCTCATGGTGTGGTGGTGATGGTATTGGGGAAGGGGGTGAGCGAGATTCCAAGGTGAATGGAATGGCTCGATGCATGGTAGAAAAAGGATAAGGCTGCGATGAGGAAGCAGTGGAGTGAAATGACTATGGTGATTGTAAAATTGGCTAGGGTGGTAAGCCTCGCAGTGGTGAAGGTGGTGTCTTGAGGACCGATGGCATAGGTGATGGCCCTAGGTGGTGATGCGAATGAGAAGGAGGGATGTTTGTATGACCATATTGAGTAGCTTGGGCCATGCGGGCTTGCAAAGCCTGGGCGTAGGTAGACTCACCATTGGGAAGGGGAGTGGGTAGAAATGTAGGGTGAGGTTGATGAGGTGTGTATTCCCTATTAGGTGGGTGGTAGGATCCTATGGGATGTTGTGGATGACTTGGAGGTGAATAGTGATGTCTGAGATCATCAGACGGATGGGAGGATGATCCTTGTGCTTGCGGTTGGGTGGATTCCTCTTTGTCATCGAAAGAGGACATGGTGATCTGGCTGTCGCTAGAGTGTGGTGAATAGGATGAACCTCATTGGCGAGGGGAATGGTGTCGAGGTGAAGTGTGGTGACCTGAATGGGATGAATGCGAGGAGCACCTGGTATGAAGGGTGGTTGGTGGTCGAGCGAGATCGATCGATGTAATGGGTTTTTGTTGTGGCTGTAGATGATCCTGCATGGTGGTAGGTGAGGCCATTGTAGAGCTCTCCTACTGATGATGTGAGTCCTACAAAAGGAAAAACAAATACCCCAAGCATAAAAATGGTAGAAAGGTGAAATGTACATGTATAGAGAAATAATAAAGCAAAAATAATAGATTCATATGGTGATGTGCTTGGTGATTTATTTCTAACACTATGTGACACTCATGATGGTGACTATGTTTATGAATCATGCATTGAAAGCATGAAGGTGCAAGATGTTGATGGGTTCAGGATCGTTAAGGCCTTCAAGATTTTCCAGATGATATGCTCCTAAACCATATTTGTGTGTGATAATAAATGGACCCAACTAGTTTGGGGTGAATTTATCGTATTTCTTGGTGAGGTTGACTTGTGATTTGTTGGTTCTCCTTGAGAACCAAGTCACCAATCTGGTATTCATGTTGATGTACCTTACTATTGTAGGCATGGTGAAGGTGATCTTGATATACTCATGTGTGCTCGATGGCATGGATGCGACGTTCATCGAGGAGTGTTAGTTGATCTAGACGAGCTTGGCGAGCAGTGTCATCATCAATGAAATCTTTCATGGATATCCATAAAGAGGGTATCTCCAGCTCAAGGGGCATGATAGCTTCTGCCTCGTAGATAAGTGAAAAATGTGTTGCCCTAGTAGGAGTATGAATGCTCGTATGATATGCCCACAAGGCTAGGGGCATTTGATTATGCCAGTCTCGATGAGATTCCACTATAGTTTTACGGAGAATAGAACAGATGGTTTTGTTAGTGGCTTCTGCCTGGCCATTTCCTTGAGGGTAATATGGGGTTGAAAAGCTATGATGTATGTGAAATCTATTGCACAGGGCTCGGATAGTTTTGTTTTTGAAATATTTCCCATTATCTAAAATAATTTGGGAGGGAATTCCAAAGCGGCATATGATATGCTCCATGATGAATGTTGCAATTTTGGCTCCTGTAGTTTGGACCAGTGGGATGGCTTCGACCCACTTTGTAAAATATTTTGTTGTTGTAATGATAAATTTATGATTGCTAGAGGATGCAGGTGTAATTTTTCCAATTAGATCCAGGCCCCATTGGGAGAAGGGCCACATGGACTGGATTGGTTGAAGTGCTTGGGATGGTAAATGTGTTAAGTTGGCATGTTGTTGGCATTTGATGCAATGTTTGACATACTCACAGTAGTCTTGCTCCATTTTAGGCTAGTAGTAGCCCATACGAAGAATGCGTTTGGTAATCGCCATGCCACTGAAATGGCCACCACAAGTGCCATCATGGGTTTCTTGTACAACCCGTTATGATTCTTGCGGTTCTAGGCAATGCAAGAGTATACCATCATAGCTATGGTGGTAAAGGATGTCCCCCAACAAGGTGTAGTAGATCACTCTTTGTTTAAAGGTTCGACATTGGGCATGGGGAAAATCACATGGTAGGAAACCTAGTTTGATGTATTCCTTGATCTATGAGAACCATGGGTCGTGAGGTTCGATGTTTACCACATATACACCACCATCATCTGTGGGAGGTGTGGGTGATATAGCAGATTGTGTAAGTGTATGAATGGATACAGATGTTGTGTTGGACATTGGATTTTGTGGGATAAGGGACCCTAAGGAGGCCATGGTGTCTACAAAATGATTTTATGAGCATGGTGCGACTTCGAGGTAATACCATTCAAATTGGGATAGGAGTTGTTGGGTGATCTTCTTGTATTGTTGGAGAATTGGGCAATTGCATAGCCAAAGTTCTTGCACTTGATTGACTATCAAAAGTGAATCACCTATGATGTGGAGGCATTTGATGTGCATAGAGTGTGCTTGTTTCAGTCCTAGGATTAGGGCTTCATACTCTACATTGTTATTGGTACAAGGAAAATCAAGTTTGAATGAAAATGGGAGTGGTTCTCCTTCAGGTGTAAAGAAAACAATGCCTGCACCCCCAACGTGGAGACACCTGGACCCATCAAAGAACATGGTGAGGTCAGCCACGAATTTTGGTTCGACGTATTCCTCATCTTCGGTTATGTGAAAGATAGAATCATCGAGGAGTTGAATGAGTAGGGGTTGATTGTCAGTTATAGGGGCTTCAACCAGTTGGTCAGCAATGACTTGCCCTTTGATAGACTTTTGAGATATGAATTCTAGGTCGAACTCGGTTAGGAGCATGATCCATTTGGTTGTGCGTGAGTTGTGATAACTCTTGTTCATCATGTACCAAAGGGGATTGTCTCGGGCGATGACAAAAGTTGTGTGGTTTAACATATAGTGTCTTAGCTTCTGGGTAGCGAATACTACTACTAGGCATAGCTTCTCCATGTATCCGTATCTCATTTTGTAACTAACTAGTGTGTGGCTGATGTAGTAGATAGCCTGCTCTTTGTCGAGAGCATTCTTTTGAGCTAGGAGTGTACCTAGCGCAAGCTCTGTGGCTGAGATGTATAGAGTCAGTGGTAATTGTGGGTGTGGTGGTGACATGACCGATGGTGATGTAAGGTAAGTTTTGATAGCATCGAATGTGGCTTGATAATTTTCATCCCATTTAAAGTGTACTCCTTTTTGTAGGAGATGATTGAATGGTTGGCATTTATCTGATAATTGTGCTATAAATCTATGAATAGAGGTAATCTTGCCCTGGAGGCTATGCAATTGCTTTAGGGTGGTAGGAGGAGGCATCTCGATGATGGATTTCACTTTACTAGGATCTACTTCAATGCCTCATTGGGAGACAATGAATCCTAGTATTTTTCCTGATGTAACATCGAACACACACTTTTTTGGATTGAGGCGCACGTTGTGTTCTAGTAGTCGATCAAAAATCTGATGGAGATCTTCGAGATGGTCAACACATTTCTTTGATTTGGCTATGAGGTCATCTACATAGTCTTCCACATTTTTGTGCATTAGATCATGAAATATGTAGGTCATGGCTCGTTGATAGGTTGCCCCAATATTTTTAAGGCCAAAGGGCATGACCTTGTAGCAAAAGGTCCCCCAAGGTGTTGTGAAGGAAGTTTTGTGTTGATCAGCTAGGTTGATCCTAATTTGATTATATCCAAAAAATCCATCCATGAGGGAAATCATCTCATGACCTATGATGGAGTCAACGAGGGAATCAATGTTGGGTAAAGGGAAGTTGTCTTTGGGACAAGCTTTGTTTAGGTCATGAAAGTCTGTGCAAACATGAACATCACCGGATGGTTTGGGGATAGGGACCATGTTGGATACCCACTCAGGATAGTCGATGGGTATTATGAAATCAACATCTAGGAGCTTTTGGAGCTCAGATTTTACTATCAATGCGATAGTTGGATGCATGCATCATAACTTTTGTCTTACTGGTTTGGCATTGGGATCTAGTATAAGATTATGCACTACTACGATAGGGTCAAGTCTCGGCATGTCTTTGTAAGACCATGCGAACACTTTTATATACTTGCATAGGAAGTTCGTGAAGGTGATGCACTCCTCGGGTGAGAGGCTAGTAGCTAATTTGAGGATGTGTGGATTTTTTGGATCATCACCGATGTCTACATCGATCGTGTCCTCGATGAGCATGCGAGATCCATCATGCAACTATTCAGGGATAGGAATGAGATTGAAGTCATCGATGGCCTCACTGAACTCGTATTCATCATCTATGTAAATGCCTATGTGATAGACTTGAGGGGTTTGGGAAGACATGGATGAGGAAGGGGCATTTACTACCCACAAGATGTGAGGAGAGAGAAGAAAGTCTCCAAGTGCTGGTATATGTGAGATGTGTGCTAGATCGATAAAGTTTGGGTTTGGGGTATCATCTCAAATCCTCTAGTGGCTATAATGGATGGAAGAATGTAAATCTACCTCAACCATGTTAATCGATGTTGTAGGTGAAGTAGGTGGGGTAGAATCTGGTGATGGAGGTTGGATAGGTTGTGCACATCCTAAGAGGCTCAAGGGAGGCCATAGGATGACTGGTGGTGAATGAGGATGAGAGGCTGCTCTCTATAACTATCTATGTATAGGTGGGAATATAGGTAGGCGTATCGGTGGTGGGTCAAGTGGCACTAGGTCTGGCTCTATAGGTGGTGGATCATATGGGAGTGCATCTAACTCTATTGGTGGTGTAGCTAGAGATAAGGTAGCAAAGTGTTCTACCAATCTCTGAACATCATAGAACAAGGAGGTATCGGGCATAGAATATTCTTGGAAGAAATCATAGGGGATGGTGATGGTTGATGTGGGTGAAGGCGTGTCTTCTAGCATGTCCATGTCAATGTACTCTTCCAAGGTGTGTGTTGGGCATGGAGGAGGATGTAAGGATAGATCTTGGATCTCATATTCTAATGTATAGATGGCGGTTGGGTGATAACCTAGACCAGTTTTGTCGGTAGGTGATCGAACACGAGGGTTAATGGGTGTACATAGCCCTTGCTCATAATGACCTAACCCAAACCCATGCCAATGAAAGCATTGTAGGTAGCACAAGGCAAATTGAGGGTTGGCTAGGTGTGTAATTGCATCACCAGAGCTAGATTGTGGTGGTGAAGAAGTTGGTGAGGGGATCGAAGAGTCTACTCCTACATACACAAAGTTGGTGTGGTTTTTAGGACTTCCTAACTGTATGACGGTTCCAATAGTCAACACCGAGGCTGAGGGATGGCCAAAATATTGGGTAGATTGGATAGGGGTGTCACATACATCATGTATGTTATAGTCTCCTAGGCCATTGTTTTTCATGAAGATGGATATGCATGGTGTGGCATGCTCTAGTGATTGGGGTGGCATATCCGAGTCAGATGATGAAGGAGAAAGTTGGGATTCCCTAATGGTGGTAGTTGAAGGGTGTGAAGGTTCATCCGAGTTGGGTGTTGGTTGTTTGGGTTCATGATGTTTGGTTGTTGTGGCTTGAATAGGCTATTTGTTCTATGTAGGGGATGGCATCGGTGTAGGTGCAGGGATGCGTGGAGACGTGAATGTCTTAGGTTTTGGTCAAAAGGGAAGAGGTGGTGTCTACAGTGTAGGAAGGATAGGGGCTTCCATATGCAAGGGTGGAGGAGGTAATGTAGTCGGTTGTGTGATGGGTGGCAATGGTGGTTGCGACACCATGGGTGGAAATTGGAATGGTAGAGGTTGGGAGGATTGTGGAGGCCATGAGAATGGTGGTGAGGAAGGCATGGTATCAGTTTTAGGTCCCCTGATAGATGATGCTAATGGTGCAGATATCGAGGCTTGTGTTGTTGATGAACACTGGGATGTTGGGGTGGAAATTGGAGAGGATACCGATGCTCCTACTGACTGGTGAGAAGATACAGGGAATAGTTGGGAAGATGAGAATGAAGGTACAGGGGGAAGGTCTATGACATTACAAAACTTAAAGGGGTCTCCATCGGCTGGGACATAGTGAACAAGTCCATTGTGGACATACTTGAGGCAATGATGCAATGTGGATGGGACACACTGCATGTCTCTGATCCAAGGGTGACCAAGGAGAATATTGTATTGCATTTCTCCTTGAATGATGTGAAAGAGGATGGGGATCGTACGGATGCCTACATGAATGGGCAGAACTATGGATCCTATGGTAGGTCTCATGGAACCATCAAAAGCATGTAGGTCTAGGGAAGGTGTGGTGAAATGTGTTGGAGGGAGGTGTAGGTGATGTAGGGCTGCTATGGATATGATACTTATGGATGAGCCCATGTCAATGAGTACCCACTTGTAGGTAATATCATTGATATTAGCTTGTATGTGGAGGGGAGGGTCGACTCCTTCACCAACGAGTTCCATTATCTCATGGTCATGGAAGCTAATTGAAGGTTGAAGGCATCATGGGATGTTCCCTATAAAATTGACAAAAGCATTTGTGTCATGTGTCTCTAAGTCAATGGAACGTAGGATGTCATTCAACGCCTCATGATGGGGTTGAGACTATTGTAGGAGGTCGAATATGGATAGCCATGTGGGGGCATTGCATAGTTGATGGGTTAGACTACCATGGATGGTAATCACATTTTGAGGTGGTGGTGGTATGGTGTTAGGCATTTGGGGTGTTTGTGGGGATGTAAACTGGATAGGGGGAGAAATAATAGGTGTTGTCTGGTGTGATGGGTACCATTGGTTTCTCGTAGTAAGGTTGATCATGCCTACTACTCCACATGATGGAGGATCATGCTGGACATTGTTGACTTGGTGAGGGGGCGCTGGAGGATTGTTTGGAGGTCTAGGGGGATTGGGTCCTCTGTGATCTGGTAGAGGGTTTTGGAAAATTCCTAGGTTTTGGTTCTATGGGGCTAAAGGGTTTGCTACCTGAATAGTGCCCCTATCGATTAGGTCTTGAACTTGCCCCTAAAAGGAGTGACATGAATTGATATTATGGCCATGCTGCCTATGAAAGGGATAAAAGAGCTGCTCATTGTAGTCATGATATTTAGGTGAATTTGGATCCAATGGGTGGATATCGGGTAGAACGAGATGGTTGCCCTCATACAATCTATGGAACAGGGTTGGTAATGGTTCAGATAAGGGTGTAAAGTTGTGCAGTGGACCCTATGGGTGCATGCCATGGTATTGTTGTGGTCGAGGTGGGGTAGGCGCATTAGCTTGGAGCGCTTGTGGTTGTGGTGTATAGGGCAGAGGAGTCGGTACTAGTGCTAGGGTAGTAGCTACGACTTGGTTGGTTTGTTGTGGTCATGGGTAAGGTTGATTCGGTGTGGGTCTATTGAAGTGAAATTTGGAGTTATAGTTGGTTTTAGCTCTCAACTTAATCTTCCTAGATTGCACCTTAATATCTTTGATCACTTTTGCTTGTGATATAGCATCTTCAAAAGTGCGACTTTGGTGAAGTTGGAGGGATGTGGAAATGTGTTTGTGGTAGCTCTTGGAAAAGAGTGTCACAAGCTCCGAGGTGGGGAGGCTATGGGTGAGATCATGAATAATCACTCTCCATATAGCAACAAACTCAGTAATGGGTTCATCGTCCTCCTGTCGTAAGGCGTAGACATCAAAAAATGTGGTCTTTTTCTTGATGTTGATGGAAAAGTGCTCTAAGAAGGAATTGGCCAGTTGTTCAAAGGTGTACAGGCTATGGCATGGTAGCATGTTGTACCAATCCAATGCTGGCCTAATGAGGGATAGGGAGAAGGTACACAACATAAGAGGGTTACTACTATGAAGCTAGTAACAGGATGAGCGGTAGTTGCTCACATGTTCTCTGGGATCTTCCTTACCTCTATACTTGTCAAATTTTGGTATTTCGAAGTGATAGGGATAAGGAGGGATAGGGACTGATGGATGCACTGGCTCATTGCATAGTTCATCATAGCAAGGCTTTTGTGGCCCATAGCTAGAGGTGCGTAGGTTCAACATTTTGACTTCATCTCGCAAGAGTTGAAGTTCGGGTGTCATAGGAGTTGAGGGTTGGGCTATGGTAGGCTGACCTTGTGGATGTGGTGGATATTGGTATTGTTGTTCTTCACAATACTATGGGGAATATTATTGTGCCTGATCATGATAAGGTGGGTATTGGGTGATATGTGTTGTCATGTCTACGGGCACACTAGGTTGTGGGGTAGGTGTCTATTGAGGATAATAGTACTGTGACTGGGCAACATGCGGTTGTGGCATGGGTACTTGTTGGTTTGGAGCCTACTGTATTGGTTGGACCATGGGTGGTGATGACCAAACTGGAGGAGGCATAAAGAAGCTAGGTGTAGCTGGTGGTAGTGTAGGTGTCGGTGCTACTAGTGCTAGGGGTGGTCGAGATGAGGTATCAAAAGATGGGATCTGTCTCTACCCTGGAGGGTAGGAAGTAGGGAAGCTAAACTATGTGGAATAATTTGGTTGAGTAGGTGCATAAGCTGCTGGTGTCGGTCCATAGGTAGGATGGATATGGGTAGTGGGAGCCTAAAAAGGAATAGGTGGTGGTATCCTAAAGGTCATCGTAGGCAAAGGTGGCTCCAAGGGTTGGGCATCATGCACTCCGGATACCTAGGAGATAGGCGAGAAAGCTACTGAAAATGTGGGATAAGCTATCGAGGTAGGAGCTTGGGTTGAGGGGAAAGTGTAAGTGTACACTCCCACTTGGGTTTGCACCTCTTGCTCCTGAAGAGGCTATTGGGAGGTACCCTCAGATATGGTGAAGAATGGCTCTTGGGAAGAGGATGGTTGGTACTCTTGTGAAGAGTATGGGTGTGAGGTTTGAGGGAATGCTTGCGGTTCCTATTGGGTAGGGATCTATTGTGCAGTTTGGAAGGATGGATTCTGGCTTCCTACAGTGGATGAGGATGGGTCAGACACCATTCCTATGGTAGGGGTGAATGATGCGACCTCAGGATGGGTATGGTTTAGAAGGGAGGAATCATTCTCAAACAGGGATTGAGATAGATTCTGGAAGAAGGGATGTGCAAAGGTGGGTGACGTAGGCATGACCTCCTCATCTATGATGAAGGCTGGAGGAGATTGTCCTAGTGCTATGTAGATCACATGGTCATAGAACATGGTCGGCGGATTAGGTGAGGATGGGGCTGAAAAGAGCGGGTAATCCTCTACGAGTGAAGTAGCAAGAATTTCACTCAAAGTTGACATCTTCTCATGAGGCATCATGTGTGTGAATTGTGCATCGGATTCTATGCATGAATCAGATGTGTCTATAATCCTCTCCTTCATGATCGAAGGAGTAAGAGTGGACTGACTAGAGGAAGGGGGAGGCCATTCCTCCATAGAGCATGATTGCTCATGCGCTCTACTACGGGTGACCACAGGCATAGTGGCATGTGTAAAAGGGGGTTTTTAAGAATAAACCCTGTGTGATGTAGACTCAACTGTGTCTACTGTGAGTGTGAAGTAAGTGACATGTTGTGTGTAGCAAAACAATATATAGTGTGGTGTGTTGAGACCGGTCTATGATCATGCAAACAATGGTAGACCGGAATCAATTCTAAATGCTGAGAAAATAAAAGTGTTATGTTCATTTTGTGTGTTGTAATGTTGATACTCCCTATGTAGAATCATGGGTAATGGAGTGAATACTCTAGAAAATTAGGAATGTCATCAATAACAAACCTCCTACAACACCCAAAGATGCATAGGATAGAATGGTACCACAACGTGCGAATGGTGACCTGTATGGAAGGTGCAGTAAAATGGTATCCTAAAGGGGTGGAACTCACTATGCTGAAGTGAGTTCACAATATCCTCTCACGAGAAGAGGTGGCACTATCTGAGACCTGCTACCAGCATACCCATGCTTTCACTTCACCCTCGGGTGGGCTTAGTCAAGAATGATAGTTACCAATTCCACAAATTATACAAGCCTTGTGGATGAAGGTGCTAATCCTGTCCCACTCCGTAGGTAACCATTGGTGATGAAATCCAGGGCCCAATCACAAAAGTGGGGGATTTTTTGGTGATGAAATCTAAAAAACTGCTCCTGTGGGGCTGCTAGGTGTCTAGGGGGGTGAGCTGATGGAGAGTGAAACTCGATCCACACCAGTCTCGAGTGATGGATTGGGGATGAAGTCCAATCTCACCACTTGTTTAAATACCACGTGAGTGTGTGTGGGTTTGCATTTTTCTAATGGTGTATGCAAGATAAGAAACTAACTACTTGCCTTTTCAAAATAAAACTAATCCTAATGCCTTTTTGAAATCAAATGATTAGATAGCTTACAATATTTGTAAAGAAATGGTCTAGCCTAAATGCCTTTGTGAAGCAAACTAATCTACTTTGCAAAACATAGAAACATGCAATCCAAATGTGTGTGGATTAAAGGGGATTATGAAACCCTAACTTGAACTTTCATAATGTAAAATTCTTTCAGAAATGTAAGAGGGGATTAGAAACCCTGATTTCACTTTAGAATGTAAAGTTCCTTTTAGCAATGGAAGCTATGAACGAAGGAAGAACAACTTAGGCTTATGCCATATGCAAAAATAAAAGACAAATGCAAATTTATTTGAGAAATAAATTTTATACACTTGCTGGAAAGTTGCAGGTCCTAAAAATTTTAGAAACCCTAATTCTTTAACCACTTTGCAATGAACCCAAAACTAGGCCTAGTAATGGTCATTCAACTAGTCAATGTATTTCTACTTCCAAAACTTGCAACAGAGGTAGAAAAAATGAAAATACCTACATTCTGATGCTAAGGGGGGTTTTCTTGGCCCCTGAAAAGATCACCCCAGCTGATTTGGGGGTTTTTGAGGTGTCTGTGCTCAAATCGTGACCCGGGTCATGAATTTGACCTAAATCGTAGGGTGGGTCACGAATCAGGTTCAGAGGCTTCAAATCAGAGATCTGATGGCCTAGGATGATTCCTAGGGCTTTGGAGGCTTTAGTGAAACATAGTTTTGGTACCTACAAGACACAAAAATAGAGGATAATGTCAGATTTATAAGAAAAATGAATCTAGCACTATCCATTGTGGGGGTCCCACCGGGCGTGCTAGAATGAAATGACCAGAAGTTGACATTTGATCTAACAACAAGTAATAACACAAGTCATTCAGAAATATAATGCTTTATTCATTATCAATTTTGTATAGGTTACAAATAGGGAGAGTTTCCCCTTTTCTTTTCATGAATAAGCAATATAGGCTTGATGCCTCCTTCTGATGTCCCTCAGTGTAGGTGGGCTTCTTTGTATGCGGGCCACCATTGGGTTGCTATTTTTTGGTGTTCTTCTCCTTCAAATCTGCTGAATAACCTGAAAGAAACTTGCAAGAAAGGGTCAATACGTTGGGGGGCTTGCCTTAGTCAGGCCCCATATTTATGAAGATGAAATGACTATAAAACCATAATAAAAACTAAAATAAAATGTGCAGAAGGTAATAATATGCTAAAATAGAGCTTACCTCCCAAATTTGGGGTGATTTGGGGCCTACAGACACACTTCATGACCCGGGTCGCTAATTGAGGCCGGATTCATAGGGCAGGTTGCGAATTGAGTTGTGATGCTCCTCTGGTAAAATCTCTTCGGTAGATCGGTCCTAAGGCAGTTGGGGTGCCTCTGTATGCTGTCAGAATCCATCTATGTGTGTCGAGAATGGACTGTTTACTATTGGCTTTCCATTTCTGTAGAGTAACTGTACTTTGTTGAATTTGGGAATCAGACTTAATTAGGGGTTTGGGACCCATTATTTATAGGCAAATGCAAGGTGCAGGGGGGGTTAGATAGACTAAACCTAGGTTTGATTCTGACTAGGGTTAGGTTAAGAAATGCTATGTGGCAACATCACATTCCTTATGAGAAATATCTCATCCTCACACATGTGTGAGGATGGATTAGGGCTAATCTTGATTAGGAGGTGCTTAAGCCAATTTAAACATGATTAAATAAATATCTCAACAAACCCTAATCTCACACATGTGGGAGGATTTGATTAAGGCTAATCAAGATTAAAGGTTCTTTTAATCAAATTTACCCTAAAAAGTGACTTAAGTGAAGTCAACATTAAATTAGAATTTGATAATTGACTTATTAATTAATTTGGCCAACTAATACCCCGTGGGGGCCTTAATTGCATGTGAATAGACCGTCGAATGATATTTTGATGTGTCGAATGTAATTTGGAAGGCTTATGAGGGTTTAGGACCTGAAAGCTAGTGAAGTAGTATATGGGAGTCTACACGATGCTATGACAATCTATGGCGATCTACGCATGACTACGCATGACTACAACCGTCTACGTATGACTACGCATGACTACAACAATCTACGCATGTCTAGGATGATCTACAATAGTCTACGCTGGTCTACGATAGCCTAGGGGTATCTAGGATGGCCTATGTAAACCTACAAGTGTCCAGAAGGATCTACAAGTACGTAGGTATAGCAATGTGTGACTTTTGGGTGTCTACAAGGTGATCTCTATTTATAGTTAAACCACAAAGAAGAATGTGTTTTTTTTTCCTACAATAATTCATTTATTTTTAAGTTAGTTTTGTAAATAAGCAATATTTCATATTGCAATGTCAAGAACAAGATGAAATCAAACTTAAAAATGATGACTTAATTGTGCATATTATTGATGTTGTCAAGTTTTGAAAATATGTCTTTGTTATACATGGTTTCTTAATGGTATAATTCTAAGTTGAAAGAATTGTTATCTCTAAAATTTCTTAAGGTTGTCTTATCCCATTCAATAAAATTCTATAGAAAATTGGTACATACAAGCAAGTGGGATATGATGGTCATATGAAATATCACCATAGCTCGTGACTACATGGAAGCTCACACAATTTCATTTCATATAGGAGCATATAGAATGTTTGACTTGTATTTTGTGAATGTCTTGGATTGCTTGATTGAATATGTGAACTTTTTTTGGCAATGAAAATGCCTAAGACATGGGAACCATTTTGATAATTTGGAAATCATTCAATACTTGTTCCTAAAGTCATAAAATATTATATGATTCAATATATATATATATATATATATATATATATATATAATATTATAATACTCATTAATAAGTAAAATTTTAATAAAATAAATATATATATATATAAACTTTCATAGTGGCATAGTGGGGTTGTTGGCGGACATCTCAACTAGACAATTTTCTCTTCTATTTTGGAATCTATAATCAAACTTAAAAATTATGACTTAATTATGCACATTATTGATGTCCTCAATTTTTGACCATAACTTATACAAATGAAGTCGAATTTTAACAAAACTTCAAAGAAAGGTTCTTAACACTAGTGTCAATACTCAAACACATACAAACAAAAGATGGAAGGAAATAACAATCAAGAAAAATGGGTTGTTTTTTGGGCATACCTAGACTAAATGATGTCCAATATAAATGATTATTTTTCTACGTGAAATATTTCTTAGAGTACTAAATTACTTTTGTCTAAGGCTTTTTTCTAATTATTGCTAGTTGAGGGTCTATTAATAGTTGGTATGAATTGGCTAAAAAATTGCGCTATCTGACTTAGACAACAAGGAGAGTCGATGATATTCAACAAATGGCAATAGGAGGTTAAGTAAACTTAAGTCGTTTTTGATCTTCAATGAATTCATGCCCTATTAGGAAAAACCATGAATTTATTATTAGCATAGTCTATATATTATTACATTATTTTCTTAACTTAACATTATTAGGTTAAGAACTTCTCTAGGTGGTTAGGAAAGTTGGTTGAGTGAACTATAAGTTTATTGGGCTCATCCGAATGTATTATATATTATGTTCATCAATCTAATGCAATTTAGTACTCATATTAATTCGACATGGTATTAGAGCATTGTTGTGATTGTCTAGGTGCAAGACGAGAATATCACATTTCCTGAGGCATAGTCAAAGACTCCTTTCAAGGTACAAATCTTTAGTAGGACCCCTAAATTAGGTAGCACATATTTTAAGGTGGCTAACTTGACATCAAAAATTCTACATAAACCCTAAGTATTGATGAAATCTCTACAGGAACATGATTCAAGGTAGCTACTCTAACATCCAACATTATGCATGAACCCTGAGGATTGATAGAATCTCTATAGGTACATGATTCAATATGGAGTGTTGACAAGGTGGTACAAAAAACTCCAAGGTGGATATGTGGTTATTGGATGACATGGACTGTGTATGGATTCTGAGGTGGATGAGGTAGATATGTGGTGACTTGCTAATGTAGACTGTGCATGGATTCTTAAGTGGACATGTAGCAAGCATCAGTTGGCTGGTGATGTATCACTATAGTGGCTGACATGGAACTTTGGGTAGATAATATGGATCAAGGGTGGAAAAACATTATATATGGTTTATTTATTGAAGTAATTGAAAAACACACTACGATGCTTTATTTTTAAAGCATCAAATATGAATCATAGGGTGCATGTGGGACTAATAGTCTTGTATTTTTTTGTCTTGATTTGGTAGAAGGCAATAAAAGGAAGCTCTTCTCCATTTACTATCATCCAACATGGTATCTAGGTTGGTTAGAGACCCAGCATGAAGATGTTACCTCATGCCAGGTTACAGCTTCCAAACCCACATGCAACACTATCCTTTTGGTGCACGAGTTTTTGGTTGTATTTCGATCAATGAGAAGATAAGTAAAAGGTCTTGGCCTTCTATTCTCGTTAGTATCGCTAGCATGAATGGCTAGTTAGACCAATGCTAGGGTGTTGGCAAGTAGGAGGTCACGATTTCAAATCCTGCCTGTGATAAGCAATAAATTTTTGCAACGAGAAAAAAAACAAAAAAAACCACTTTTTGCATTTTTTTGTAATTTTTTATTGCAAATTTTTGCTACAAGAAAGTGATTTTTGCTTCCAAAGACACTGAAGGAGCTTTCAAAAGGTATTTTTTTAAGATACTTTGCAAATTCATTTTTTTTGCACATTTCAAGAAAACATTGGAGCATCAAACCTTGTTTATTTTACAAAAAATTGGGGGGACAAAACAAGTATTCTTATTTTGCAAAATTCTAACACAAAGGGGGTAATTTGAATATCAATATTTTCAAACTCAAAAATCATTTTTTTTTTGCAAAAAATATTGTAATAAAGGTGCATTTTGAAAGCATTCGACACCTTAAAAAATTGGCATTGTAACATAGGTGCATTTTTAGTGGAATCTGACACATATATTTAAAATTTGTGGGCACTTTGTTTTTTGTTTTTTTTGGTAATTTAAAGATTTAATTAGATTCAATTTTTCACAGGTTGACCCAAAACCTCATTACAAAAAATAGCTTAGGATTGTTGAGCCAGTACAACATAACAAAACTAAGGACCCTTGGTCCTATGAGAACATGATTATGCCTTAAGAGAACCCCACCCATACGCAAGACAGGAAGAATGAAACAACCTAAAAACCAACATGTCAACAAAAGAAATTAACCCCCAAAACAAACCTGGCTCCACGTAGGGCAGCCATCAGGATGAAACAGGAAGCAACAACTTAGGCCTCCTTATAGTCCTCATCTTCTTCCTTAATCTCGTCCTTCACGTCGTCCTTCGGCTCTTCCTTCACCTCCACCTCAGAGATGGCCTCCACCGTCTTGGACTCTCCTTGGCCCTGAAAGCCTTCATGGAAAAATAGGATGTTCATCACATCGCAAAGCCCCTTCATCTATTGGATTATATTCGAGGACGTCGTGATAACGTAATGCTTCAGGACGGAGTCGGTGGGGTCAGGATCCTCATCCTCAAAGTCCACCTCAAGAACTTTTGAGCTATCCTGGATCAGCTTATTCCTCAGGTGCAGTGAGGATCTGATGGGGCCTTCGAGGTCCTCGGTCTTCAACCTCTTTCTTGCAAGCCCTCCTTTGGCTGGAAGATCCACCCCCTCTTCTTGGTCGAAGATGCCCCATAAGGCTTAGGGAGGCCAGGGTTGTCTTTACCTTTGGAACTTTTTACTTGAGGAGCAATGGGAGGGTCACTCTAGGGAGAATTGGTAAGGATGTGGCTGTATATTACCTTAAACAAACCCTGGTGGATGGGAAGGTCAACCCCTTTCTTCTTTCTACAGGAATTGATAGTGTAGTTGATGGAATTAAACAAGAAGTGAGGAATACTAATCGGGTTTACATCACGGAAAAAGTTGATGAAAGCATAATGGAAATTGATAAGGACTTTCCCAGGGTCCTCAGTAGTTATGAATTCCATTACATTTTTCATAACAACATTCTAGGGGGTGGGGAGGTCAGTACGTAGCAGACCGATTTTGGCTTCTTTGAAAATCTTAGAATTGTCCTTAAATTCCTTGAGCTCCATGTCCCAATTATGCTTCTCCCTGTGAATTGATCTGCCCTTGGCTGCCTATCCCATAATTATTGCTAGAAAATGGATGTCGATGATGAACTCCCATCCATGAACATTCACCTTGCCACCATCCTTGCCAACTTCCCATGATTCCAGCACCGCCATAGTAATCTCTCTCTCAGCCCCGATGAACAAATTGAAAAATGGAGTGAAACCCCTCTCAGTGAGGATGGCTTCCACCAAGGATTCCATCTCGACACTGCTCAGCTCGATGAACATCATGGTACAACCCTTGTATGCACAATTACTACCAACCACAAGGAAATCAATAAGGCAGATGTTGGCCTTGCTCTTGCTCTCAGAAATAGTTGGATTTACCTCCGATGGAAAATGAAACTGGTGCTTATTAGAAAAGGAGGGAAGCTTCTAGATGCGGCCTTGGCTAGTGTGGGAATTACCTTGGGGGATGGCACCATGCATAGGGATGAGCACCATACTTGAGGACACCTGGAGGATGGTCCGCATGGCACCCTTGATAAGCAAAAAGCTCATGCGAGATTTGAAGAAAATGTGACTGTTTGGATACCCATGCTTTGGAATCATGAGGAGATTTGAAAGGGTAGGCATGGCAGGAAAGCTGATGCATCCAACATGGATGACAACACTTAGCATGTGAGATGGGACCATCAACCGCCCACATCGGGACCAAGCCCAACCTTGATTGGCATTCCTTAGGCAAGTGCAAATTTCATTATCAATACACCCATTGAAACCACACCTGATTCCATGCTTATCAAGGCTAACCCTTCTCGAAAACCTGACAAGCCTAAGGAGACAAAAAAGGAACTTCCTCCTTGAGGCCAAAAAATGAGGACCAACTTGGATTAAAATTGGAAACATACACTCGAACCAGACATTAGTCGTCCATGTCATCTAATTTCATTTTGAACTAGAAATTCCACATCATGCGGTAATCCCTGAGTCCACGTGATGAGTCTATCAGCATTAACTCCTTCATTTTCTAGCCTGTCCACCACCTTATTGGACTCTCTAAAGGAGTGTTGGATCACTATATCACATCTACAACCAATCAGGATCCTAGCTTCCTTGATGCAGGCCTCAATCCTCCATGGGGGGTTTTTGTTGTTTCTGAGGAGGTTTATGATGTTGAGCGAGTCACCTTCCATGATCAATCTGCCCTGGACATATTTGGCCAAGACCAATCCTCTCCACATTGCTTTAGCTTTAGCTTCGTTGTTCATCTGAATGCCTAGATTTTCTGCAAAAGCAAAAACAAGGTGACCTTGATGATCTCTCAACACACCCCCTACCCCAGCCCTGCCAGGGTTTCCTTTGGTAGCTCCATCGAAGTTCAGCTTGAACCAGTCCAACGGGAGGGGAATCCACATGGACCCTGATCTGAGGTTAGGAGGAACTGGAATAGACTTATCCTCTAAAGGAATGTTCAAGGATTGACCTAACGAATTCTCAAAGGAGGAAACCGATTGAGAGGATAAGGGATAAAAAATGGCATTCTCACTAGCAAAGGCCAAAATCTTATTGATGATGGAAGAGAGGACATCCTGGTTTCAGAAAAGGCTCTATGGTTCCTCTCCAGCCAAACTTGCCAAAGGAAATGATGGAGGTAGATTTTCCACATAAACCTTAGATGAGTGTTAGCAAAGGGGTTGGGCCATTGCAGGAAAAAATCATAGATGGAGGTAGGTTTAGCCCAGGATATATGAAAATTTTGAAAAAGACCATCTAGGATGGACGTGGACACTGGGAAATCAAGAAATAAATGATGCATAGACTCCCAATCCACCCTGCAAAGAAAACATCTATTAGGAACCATGATACCTCTCTTGATCATATTGTCTATGGTGAGGATCTTGCCTTGGATGACAAGCCAAGAAAAAAAGGATATCTTAGGAATCAACATTTTAGTCCACACCAGCTGAGCTTGAAATGGAGGGTCCTCAGGTTTTAGCAGAAGCTTGTAGGCCGACTTGATAGAAAAATTGCCACTCTCTATTTCCGCCCAACAAACATGATCTTCTACCCCAACTGAAGGAATAAATTGTTGCCTCAAATATTTTCTAAAGCCTCAGATTCAACCTCCAACCCATCAATATTTATGGATTTCCACCTAGGCTTGTTATTATCAAGACACAAGAAATCCGCCACCTTTTGCCCAAACAATACATCAGTGTGGACTTTTAACCTAGCCAGGTTAGGATCCTTTATGAGGGCTTCACATCTAGCCCACTTGTCCTCCCAGAAACTAATGTTTTGGCCATTCCCCATGATCCACCTTAAGCCTTTAATAACTATATCTCTACTTGTCAATATGGCTTTCCAAAAATTGATCCTCTGCTTGGGACTGCAATACTCAAAAAATCTGATCCTTGAAGATACTTCCTTTTCACAATTGTAGTCCACTCATTCTCCACATTGATCATCAAGCACCAAGCTTGTTTTACCAACAAGGTTGTATTAAGGTGAATAATTCTTCTAAGGCCCAATCCTCCATCCTCCTTTGGTTGACATATCTTGTTCCATGTGACTAAGTGGATACGTTGCTTGTCTTCAGAACCAGACTAGAGGAAGTTTTTTTGATACTGTTAAATTTTGTGATACACCATAGCCGGGGCCTTAAACACTGATAAGAAATAAACTGGAATGCTTTGGAGGGAGGCCATAGTCAAAGTTGCTTTACCATCCTGGGATAAGAGATGCCCTTTCCACCCTGTGAGTTTCTTTTGGATTCTTTCCAAAATATTATTCCACATAGATTCAACTGGAGTGCCTGTGAAAAGTGGGAGACCTAGGTAGGAGGTAGGAAGGGTAGATATAGAGCACTCCAGTATCCTTGCAATCTTGGCCTACCTAGGAATAGGAGTATTGAGAAAGTAAATCTTACTTTTGTTGAAATTTACCTTTTTTTAGAAACATCCTCATAGAGAGTCAGAATGTGTTTGATGACCTTGGCCTCACCCATAGAAGCGAGGGTAAGAAACAGAGTGTCATCAACAAATTGTTGATGAGTAACCAGATTGGTTAAGGATGTTGCTTTTATCCCAAAAATGAGACCAGCACTACAAGCGGCTTTGATGGTCCTTTCAAGGGCTTCTGCAACAATTATGAAGAGCATAGGAGAAATTGGATCTCCTTGTCTAAGGCCTCTATTGCTCTAAAAGAACCCTATCGTGGAACCATTGATGAGGATGGAGAACCATGGTTTACAAATGCATCCTTTGATGAGCCTTACCCAATCGGGATGGAACCCAAACTTCAATAGAATAGCAATCACAAACTCCCAATTGATACGATCATAGGCCTTGTTCATGTCCAGTTTGAGGGCAAAGGCATGCTTTTTGGATTGAGAGACGGAGTGGAGGGCCTCATGGATGGTGATGACTCCATCGAGAATAGACCTTCCTTGGACCGAACTTCCTTGGTAGGGGTCAATTATGGAAGGTAACACTTCTTTCATTCGGTTAGCTATTGATTTGGTTAGGATTTTGTAAATAACATTACAAAGGCTGATAGGCCTAAAATCCACCATAGATTTGGGAGCAGGCCCTTTGGGGATAAGAGCAATGAAAGTTGAATTATAGCTACGAGGAATGTGTTTGGAAGATTGGAACTCTTTAATGGCTAAGCACACATCTTGCCCTACAATATCCCAAAAGGTTTGGAAAAAATGGGGTGGGAATCCGTCAGGGCTCGGAGCCTTATCAGGATCCATGGAGAACAGGGCTTGTCTGATTTCCTCATATGAGAAAGGAGCATTGAGTTTTGCATTGATCTCACTATTGATGGACTGAGGAATAAATTGAAGCATGGACTCTTTGGTTGTGGCAAGACAAGGGGCCTCATCACCAAGGAGGGAGCTGAAATAAGAGACCACTTCATCTCTAATCTCATGGATGTTTTGAGTAGAAGAGCCATCCCCTTTAACTAAATCCCTGATCCTGTTGTTGCTTCTATTCCTCAGAGTTGTAACGTGGAAAAATTTGGAATTCATATCTCCATGTTTAAGCCACAGAGCTCTAGACTTCTGCCTCCAATAAATTTCCTCACAAGCAAGAATGTTATGGTATTCAGCTAGAGTGTTTCTTTCCTCAATCCTAGTAGCTTCATCACAAACACCATTCTGAATTTTCTTCTCAATGCAAGCGAGTCTTTCAGACACAGCTTGTTTGTTTTCAAACAAGTTCCCAAAGATCTCCTTGTTCCATACCTTGAGGTTGTCTTTGACGAGCCTTAGTTTTTGGGATAGTTTGAAGGATGGGCTCCCCTAACCAGAGTGTTGCCACCATTGGGAAATACGGTCTCTCAGATCAGGATGTTTTAACCACATTGCTTCGAAATGAAAGGGCCTTCTGAAAGGATGAGCCTTTTGCATTTCTAACAGGATTGGACTATGGTCAGATGCAATCTTGGGCAAAGAATGAAGAGTTGCATCTCCGAACACAATAATGGCTTCCTGGGATAGAAAAACCTATCTAATATTTCTTGAATAAGTTGGTTTCTCGATCTTCTATTACTCCACGTGAACTTGGCATCTTTGAGCTTGACATCCATAAGATCATTGGTATTAATGAACTCATTAAACTCATCCATGCTTCTGTTGGGTAAACCTATCCCTCCTCTTTTTTCTGAAGGATAAAGGGGTGTGTTAAAATCCCCTGCAACAACCCAAGGAATGTTGTGAAACACCTCTTTCATGTTGCTTAGGGATTCCCACAAAACTGCTCTCCCTTGAAGTGAGTTAGGAGCGTAGACGTTGGACAAGATCCAAGAGAAATTATTATCCATGTCATGAAAGAAGACACTCAAAACCCTCTCATCGAACTGAATGATTCTGCCTTCCAACTTCCTCGGGTCCCACAAACACATTAATCCTCCTGAGGCACCTCTAGCCTGGCTAAAGGCTACTTCCCCATGTTTCCATATTTTAGAGGTAATTTTCCTTGACAACACAACATCAATTTTTGTTTCTTGCATTATGAAAATTGTAGGATTAATTTCTCTCCTTAATGAACTAACCACTCTTTGTTTAGTTAGGCCATTAAGGCCTCTCACATTCCATGAGAGGAACTTCATTTAGAATGTTTTGAATTCTTCCCTCTCCCCCTACCCTAGGGTGGAGGAGGTTTTTTGGGTTTGTTATCATCTTTGAGGACGTTGATAACTGAAGAAAATAATGTCTTCTGAGTCCCATTTGCAATATCATCTTCAATCCCTCTTCTGAAATGTTCAGCCATTGAGATCCTTCCTTTATTTTTTTCACTGCCACAATCGATGGGGGATTTCATTGAACTCCTTGTTTGTTTGGGGCTAAATTTAGGAGGGACAATTTGCTACAAAATAGGGCTAACACAGCCATCGCTAACCATAATTTCAATGGTTTCAATCCTTATATCTTCTTCTTCCATATTCTTCCTGTATTCTTCCAGATTTTGGGGCATACCATAAGGGCAGTTTAAGGGAGGACAAGGTGAGGGGGCATTTGATGGCCCTGATCTTGATGGGGACTCTAGGCTTGTCAGAAGGTCTAAAATAGAGCAAGCCTCCTTAGTTCCTTCCTTGTTCTGATCAACACCATCCTCAACAAGTATTTCAAATTTATTGTATTTGGAAATCGAAGGACTTACCTATTTTTCCTGGTCTGCCAGACACGAGACCTGTTGCTTTCCTTTTTCTAATTGTTGAGGTTCAGCTCCTTGACCCTGGTTGTTTTGACCACTCCTGGCTTACCTGTAGACTCCTTTGTTCATTGGAAACTAGAATCCTTGATTCTTGGTATGTCCTTTAGCATCAAACCCTCTTGGGTCGGGTTTCTTCGATGCATCTTTTGGGATGACCAGGTTCGGGCACTGATTTCTGAGGTGACCCTGGGTTCGGCACTCCACACAAAATGTTGGCTTATTCTCGTATTCAATGGCCTGCTTTCTCAAGTACGTCCCATATCCAAGTTCCACAAAGGTGGGAAGCTCAAAATCCACATTGGCATTCATGCATATCCTTGCATGGGTCATTCTCGACCTGGCCAGGGTAGAATGGTCAATTGCTACGAGTTCACCAATAGTCCTTGCAATCCCTTTGAGGAAGTACTCATGGAAAAACTAGCTAGGAATATTTGGTAGATGAACCCAAATGGGGGCGGTATTAATGCTTTGTGTTTCAGGGTCAAAGTCCTCACCCCATGGTCTGAGAAAGAGGCTTCGCCTACCTAAAAACCATGGCCCTCCTATCAGGATGCGACTGGCATCTTCATGGTTATTGAGGTGGATGATGAAGAAACCTCTGGATAACACGACGATCTCCATATTTCCTATCGTCTTCCACTTGGAAAAAGCCCATTTTCGTATGGTTTCTATATCTGGTCTCCCGCCTATGAATTTTCCTACCAGGGAAAAGGTTTCCAAGGATAAAAACCCATCCATAATGCTCGAAGGAGCGATTACTCTGTTCCTTTTGGGGATGAGGGGTGGGAGAGAGTCAAAATTTGTGGGCACTTGTGATTGTATATTGCATATATTTTTTTATTTTTTTGCATTTACATCATAAGTTAAAATTCAAAAGCAATGAAAGTTTTCAAATTTTAAACCTATTTGTGCAATTTATTGCACTACGATGTTCGATATATACGATACCTCTGGACACATTTACAGGTAAAGATTTTATAATTTGGGCTACTGTATCTAATACTTAGCATAGCTACAATAACAACATATAAGCTATTATTCTCTATAAATATTCAGGGATAAATAAGGAAATCCAATTGTTTTTTTATATTCGCTCCATAAAATACCCTAATTCATTCCTATTGCTTTGCTTAATCTCCTCAAACTCATCATCCTTTTTGGAAGGGTTTTGAGGTAAGTGCCATCAATTTGAGTGAATTCCCTTTCATGTACTATTTGAATTATACAGAAAGGGGGACCATTTTGGTGAGGTAAGGAACCTTCATAATGGTCATTGCTAAATCATAGTTGTAAATATACTTAGTAGATTTTTTTTGCACTAAAGGGGGAAGATTATTTTCTCCATAAAATAAAACTTTACAAAAAGGGGGTTCATACTTGTAAGGGTGCAGTTTCAATAGAGACTGAAGCCTTATTCAAACTTCTTTCAAAGTTCCATCAAAGAATATTTTGTAAAAAGATGGGAAGACTTGTAAGGGAAACTGACACCTTAGTCAAACTTCTTGAAAAATTCTATTGTAAAAGATGCATTTTCAGTAGAGACCGAAATCTTAAATGGGAAGATCCAATAAAATGAATGCCCTAAAACCAATTGATGATGTTGCTACATTAGTTGAAGATCCTTACTTTCCATTAGGGTGGGAAGGAGATTTTTTTGAGGATGGAAAATATCTTACACTATGCAGTGGTGTAAAATCTATTCTCAAAGATTTTGAAGTTTCTAAAAACCTTTAGATAAATGGTGTTCAAATCTATATAGGTGTTGTAAGGTTAGTCTACATGACATTGATTTTACTTGACATGGACCAACATCAAAAGCAAAGGGAGATCAATGAGGAATTAGAGATCATGATTCTAATAGTCGATGCTTATTGTGACACAAGTGACCTTTAGTCCATGGTGGTGAATGCTTGTTGTGACACAAGTGACCTTCAACCCATGGTGGTGAATGCTTATTGTGACACAAGTTACCTTGAGCTCTTGATGGCCAATGCTTGTTGTAATACAGTCAACCTCCTACCTATAAGGGCATATATCATTTGTAGCACAAGTGATATCATCACAAGAGCAGATTTTTCTTGTGACTCTAGTGACTTAAAAAATGAACCTTCTAAAAATGAGCTCCATAATATCATCAATAGTATTAAATAGTATATTTTTAAATGCATTGATGAATATGAAGAACTTGGGTTTTTGAAAAACACACCAAAAGTATTGGATCCAAATTGATGAAGAAAATGGGATTCAATGGTGAAATATTAGGTAAACATGGAAAAGGCATTAAAACTCCTATAATGTTAAATATCATACTAAAGAATGAAGGCCTTGGCTATTATAGACAAGCAAGTACTAGTAAAACCATATTTGTAGAACCTCAATATCCTTCAACTCCTACAAAGCATTATTGCAGTCATTATAGAAAGCAGCTAGGTGTTGGAAACTATATCCTTGTGATTCATGTGGATGTATAAATCACTCCTCTTCAAATTTTTGGTATAAAGTTAAAATAGCCAACAAGGTTCATATTGATTATGGATGGACAAATCTCACACAATGGATCAAGATGAAAGAAATGTTGTTTTTCTTCTACAGAAAAGGTAAAACCTATGGTAGACCTAGTGGCAAATACAATGATAGATCAAGTGGCAGTACTAGAGGTAATGACCCAACGACAAACCTAAAGGTAGACCTAGTGACAAAGATCCAGAGGTATACCTATAGGTAGATCCATAGGCAATGATACAAAGGCATATCCATAGGTAGATCTAGAGATAGACCCAAAGGTCATATTCCAATGGTAACCTTAGAGCCATAGCCAGAGCCAAAGACAAATCCAACACAAAAGCATATTTTCTCTCCTTCACATTAAGGGGAGGATTTTTCTATGTTATCCCAATTAATGTAATAAGGGGGGATGTTAGCATAGTCTAGATATTATTACATTATTTGCTTAACTTTAAATTATTAGGTTAAGCACTTCTCTAGGTGGTTAGAGAAGTTGGTTGAGAAAACTATAAGTTCGTTGGGCTCATATGAATGTATTATATATTATGTTCATCAATATAATACAATCTAGTGCTCATATTAATCCAAAATTTACTTTATCAAAATACATAGAAGAAAAATGGAGGTGAGTTCAGGTCCTTCATGAGTTTAGAACTAGATGAGGACTATAGCAAGAAGGAAAAACCAAAAAATATGTGTAATAGAGCAGATTTTTATCCCATATCTGTTATACAATGGATTTGAGGTTGGTACTAGCCTACCATGAATTCATCCTAAGTGAGAGGCCAAGGAAAAACTAGCTAAATAAAGATTCTTTTTACTTAATGGGATAAGATTACCTTAAGAAATTTTAGAGATAACAATTCTTTCAACTTAGAATTATACTATTAAGCAACCATGTATAAAAAAGACACATTTTCAAAACTTGAGGACATCAATGATATGCACAACTAAGTCATCATTTTTAAGTTTTATTTCATCTTGTTATTTATATTGCAATATGAAATATTGTTTCTTTACAAAACAAACTCAGAAATAAACTAATTATTCTAGGGAAAAAACACACATTCTTCTTTGTGGTCTAACTATAAAAAGACACCACCTATTTACTATCTCCATACAAGAAATCCTTGCATATCATTATAGATTTGGGATTATAGTCTCCTGGTCTACTATGGTCAATGACTTAAACCACACAAAAAACAAGGAGAAGAATGTGATTCATCCATTTTTCTTTTTAGTTTAATTAATTCTATCAATCCTCTTTGTTCTAAATTTTCATCCTTATGACATTTAAATGTAAGTAGTGTCATATATAGTATGATTTCATATTCTAAAGGAATTTGAAAGTCATTATTTCCATTATGAATTATTTTAGTGAGTTGAGCATGTAGATAATATTCCATCTATAGACACCTAAAACACGTCATGTTTAGGAGACTACTCATATGGGAACATCCAAAGGCCATATGACTGATATTGGACCTTTCCAAGAGCTAGCAATGGTCCTAACCACTCACAAGGGGTAGTTTTGGCCCATTCAGGCTCGGTCACTATCAATCAGAGTGGTCACCAACACTAGTTGCTAAAGCTGAGAGTGGCCAGATCTAGCCACTTCTCTGGACAATTACTAGCACCAAAACATAGTTTGGTCATAAATATAAGCCCATATAATGCAATCTGATTGCACTTGCATTGCTTGCAAATGGTTTTTGTCATGGATCCTCTTGACTGCCCCTTCAATGCAAATCTGTGACTGATCCTTCCCCCTGGGATGGTCAATTGCATGTAGATCTAGATCTTGGCTTCTCCAGGAAGCCAAGATCTAGATCTAGATCTAAATCTAGGAGGTCTACATATGCATCCTCCCAAGAAAAATAAAGTATCACGAATATCATAATTTTTGTGCAATGGAGCCCTAGAAAATTGGAGAGTGATTCCATACCCCTTTGAGGAGTAGCGAAGCGCTATCTGATTGAGCGATGACTACGAGCCATCCAAGCATTCAGATCAAGAATTTCTTCACCACAAATTAGTGTACAGACATAGAGGTGACCCTTGGACATCAATTTAGACAAGGAATCTAGTGCTACAACCCCTGGTTTGCGAGGAAGAAGGTTTCATTTCGTGGCCGTTGTCCTTGATAGTGGCCTGTAGGTACAACCTAGGGTTTTAGACATTATTTCCTGAGTTTTAGCATAGATATTTCATTGTTTTATATTTTATCAATTAATATTAGCATAGATCTATTTTTCTTAATGCATTTCCATGGTGATTTCTGAGTTATCAATGCATTCTTGCTTAGTTTTGCTTCATTATGCTTTTACTATGCTTTTACATCATTCTTTGTAGATCTACTAATAATGCCTCATCTTGAGAGGTAGCAGGTGCTACTGATCATTTGCTGTTGTTTCTTGTATGCAGGTTACAGGTTCCAGGACCAAGTCAAAGCATTCAAAGCATCAGATCCCTCCAGGCAAGTGAAGGAGAAGAAGGCATCAGTAAGCCCTTATACAAGTTTGTGTGCGACATCAAGAGGCCTGTGGAGTGCACCATCCCCTCATGAGGGGCCTTTACCTCTGCTTGTAATCATTGTATCAAATAAGGGTATCCCTAAGAGGGACCGATATGTAACCAAAGTTTCAAAAGAATTAATAAAATATATCTTTTTTTTGTTACTTCTATGTCATCTATGCATTTATGGTATTTTATTTTGATATTATGCTACAAGTAGACTAGGTGCATTGCTTCTCGGGGTCATATAGATGGTGATCATGGTGGGACCCCCACCTGGTTTTCTATTTTTAGCTATTTTTCTGATGTTTTTATGTTTTTTCTGTGTGCAGGTCTAGCCACTTTGGTCGACAATGACTAGCAGATAGAGACCACTTTTGAAGACAATGACTAGAATCAACCACTTTGGTCAATAATGGCCAATAGAAAATCAGCAATAGAGGATATCCTGTGCTTCATCAGATGTGGATTTCAGGTTGGGGCAACTCTCTATTTTTTCTATCAGAATACAATAGGGAAATTTTCATTTAATTAAGAAAACATAGAAAAATATTAAAAGAAAAATGCATTGAAGCTTCTTAGTTTTCTTAGTTTTCTTCTAGTCATTACTAGGAACAATGGACCTCTATTTTTAAGGTCCACCCTAGTCTCTAGTGGTCTAGGTTTTTGTTTGTAAAGCTTGCTTGCATGGGGCCCAACCAGAGGCCATTATTTCATGAAGTAGAAATGCATTCTCTGAAAGTCATTGAATTACTTAGACATGCATTTTTCTGAAAATAAAACGTTCTTTTCTTAGGCATGTAGGAGAAAAAGCATGAGTGCTTCTTGATGCATTGTTTTCCTTTATGTAAAAATCTAAAAATAACATCCACACACATCATGTCTTATTTTTAACATCAGCAAAGTTGGGCTCTCACATCCAACTCGTTGATCGAGACCAACGGTGGATGTCATTACTACTTGGTTGGCTCACTTGAAAGATTATCATTAGGACTCACTCATGGCCAAGGCCAACCCAAGAACTATCTTATCTATGCAAAATAGTATGCACTCCTCTTCAAAAGGGTGTATCATTGTACATGGTGTATTGGGTGAGGATTGGTAGGACCTATGCTCCCTCGTTCAGTATGGACTTCATCACCATATTCGACTTGTGCAAGTATATAGGTGAAATCCTTTAAACAATATGAGTATATCATCAACAAATTCAAAACATGATGAGAGTTAGTCTATAGATATCAACAAACTTGAAACACACTAAACAAGTTCTTAGGACACACATTTAATCCATAAAAGAGATAATCATATTGTATTGCTTTGTGTGTTTCTTTATTGTTTGGGTAATCAACCTAAGATCCTTGATCTGGGACCAAACCCTAACCCTAATTTTTCAAAGAAATTTATTGAAAAAAATCTACTTTTTTATTCTGCATCCAACGGATCGAGAATCATGCAAATCGGAGCTATAACAAAAAATTTATTTTGGTTTTATGATTACTCTATTTTTGAAGTCGAAAATAGGGAAAAACTACACTAAAATAGTCATAAAATGGGCTAGACAACTCCAAAAATTGCCAAATTTGTTTTGTTGTCTTAGTTAGCCCCTTGTGCACCTCTCACAAAAATTTTGAGTCCTAACTCTTCATGCTTCAAAATTTCCTAAAAATTCCTAAAAGTGGGCATTTCCCCATGAGCCCGGTTGGCCAATTATTTCAAAAATACAAAATTTTGACCCGAAAGTCACTTTTTGGAGTCATAGCCCATTGCGATCAGCTCATCGCACTAATAATTTTGGTATATAACACCCACAACCTTTTTTGAAGTCAAAATTTCCTTCAGTGTGGGTTTCCTTTAGGGTTTGCCTAGTCAGCACATCATGACAACTATGCATAGCCAAGCTCAATCACGAGCTAGTAAAGCAGAAAACTTATGGAGAGGCCCTGAATACCTCTGATATTCTCTTGAGGATCTCACCATTCTTGCATGACACCTTGATAGTCATCGCACCCACTATTCTCCTGAGGATCTCATCATTCCTGCACGATGCCCTGATAGTCATCGCGAAGCCACTTCCTCACATAGGGGATCTACTCACCGAAGTGATAGGGTTACCATGTACATGGTAGGATCTAACATAGTTGAAACCCCTTATAGTGAGATGGAAAGCCATCGGTCTTACACAACAGATCGATCATATCGAGAACCTAGGCCTCACATAGTTCAGAGAGAGTGGTTACTCCAAGATCAATTGGAGGACCCACGCATTGAGTGTGATCATCTAGAGCAAGAATACATGGAACAATATGATTACATGTGTAGGTTAGATGAAGCATTGTGTATAGAGCAAGATCACCTAGACACCCTCAAATAAGAGGAGGCACGGGCACAAGAGAGATGACATCGATGTGTGTATGAACAAAGCCTAAGGGATCATCATACCTTGGAACAAAGGGAATATGAAGAACAATCATGTGGGGTAATTCTTGAAGAGGTATCCATGTCTAGCACACATAGGCAAAAAATCAACATGAGGCACCCTACGCATCATCAAGAGTTGCCTCCTAGGTAGGTAGATAGCCGTTCTCCTAAACAAGCAGACAAAACCCTTGCTATCAATAATCAACAAAATGATATATCCAGAGATCCCTTACCCAGTCTTGAGGTCAAGGAAGATCAAATAAAGTAGGTGAATGAGGTGTGCATAGCCTCACCTAATGAGGATATTATCAGCATGGTCAATGTCACAACAGGGAAGGAGGAACTCCCCAACTAGTCTGTACCATTGCTGAACCAAATCAACACCAATCATACATCACAATCCTCACAACAATTGAATTCCATTACATCATGCGAGGACCCTATGATTACATTCCATAAATAGGAAGTTAAACCAATCCTTGTTAATGAATCTGATCCACCATTGCACATTATAGCTAGCATTAATCATATTTCATACAAGCGAGTTTTGGTTGATACTGGTTCATCCATCAATATCATCACTACCACTACATTGAGACATCTCAACATTCCACCTTCCCACATTAGAGCATCTACCTTCATTTTGCAAGCCTTTAATGATGTGGAATCTCCCATAGTAGGCACAATAGTCCTCCCCATTGAGGTGGGACAAAAGACTATTCCTATATTGTGCTACATCTTAGAGGGTCCAAGATAGTATAACATACTGCTAGGAAGGCCTTGGATAAGAGCCATGGAGTGCGTACCATCCGTAATGCATCAGTGCATTAAGTACATTCATGCAAATAAGGTCCATGTAGTTGAGGTTGACATAGATCCCTTTAAGTATTATAAACCAGTGGACCATCCATAGGAGCCTATTGTGTCACCCATGCATCTGAACATTAAACCTAATGATGTTATCCAGAGTTCGGATGCAACCCCATGGCTTGCTGTGAAGTTGCCTTCACCACCACCATCACCCATGGTTTCACCCATTACACCTCCATCCTCGGTCTCTCCAAGCAATGAGAAATCGATGAAGACAACCATAGAGATGCTCACAACTATCTCGAACATGTCATTAGAGGACTCTCTTACTCCTATCAAAGGGGAAGAACCTATTGTGGTTATGGATAAATCAAGTCATATCATACCAGCTTCATCCACCACGTCATAGGTCACATTCCATGTGGATGAAATTGAATGCAAAGAGCATATAGAGGCAAACACTACGTTTACACCTATCATTGAGTCCATTGAGGATTTAGGTCGACCACCTATCGAGTCGCTACCTATTGATCCCATCCTTGATTCTTCACCTGAACATGAGGAAAGACAAGTTGCCACAATTGAAATAGAACAACTTCAACAAGTTGAGGAGTCACCCACAACTCATCCAAATGCTGAAGTGCCCTCGCATGAGTTTGTGGGAATGGTTAACATTAAGTCAGAGGACCAAGTGACTCTAAGGTAGATAAAACAAGATATGGTGCAATCAGATGTTGCTTCCACATTGAAGGGGTCAAAACCATTGGCATTAGTCACCCCTGACTCACTTCTCATGGTGCCTCCTCAAGAACAAGAATAGGTGTTCCCCCCACATCATATGGGGGGTACCAAAGCTAGCACAGTTCAACACTACAAAGTGAAATAAAAACATGAACTGAGTCATAAACATGAGCATGTGGATACCACTATCAAAGTGGATCATCATGAAGCATCCACATCGACTCAAATGAAGGAAATGGGTGAGTTACATTTACCTGGTGGATCTTTAGCACCCACTCTTTCACCTCCTTCAGTCGATAATGATATTCCAAGTACATCAATAGAAATACACATGAGAGCCTTATCAGTATTGGAGCATATGCAAGCCATCTATATATAATGGAGGTACCAAATGGAGCAACAAAATGAGGTATTACAATATATCTTGATCCAACTTGAGAGCCAGGAGATACAAAAGCAACCCTCATCTGAGGTCAAACCACCTCCTATGCAGCCATAGGAAAAGCCTCAACTAGAGCAAGCACCAACTCGATTGCCCCCAACAACCTAGCAAGTATCCCTCATTGCTTGAGCCTGTAGTATTAGTTTTCAATCGATTATGTGCTACAAAGGCCATCACCTTACCTGAGGTTCACTAGTTAAATCCAAATCATCCAAAATCCCAAGGGTATGAGGAAGAGTTACACTATCTATATCATAGACAAAATGGTCATGATATTCAATCATGTCAAGGTTTTAGAGCCATAGTATATAACATGCTTGAAAAGAAGCAACTTTGGATTCTCAACCAACAAGTGACCATAGTCAGTAATCCATCCCTTGCATCCAAAAAGCAAGAGGAGCTCCCTAAGCTAGCAATTGACATACCTAGGGCTCAACCTGGTCATCAAACTAAGCCAGTGCATGTGGAACACTCAAAACACCAGCAACAATTTGGACTCCTTTAAACGAGCCCATGTTAGACATATTTCAAAAGTTGCAGGAAGCTAAGGTCATCACCTTACCATACATCAGCCCTTTAGACCCAAATAGAGCTAAACCTAAGGGTTATAGAGAGGACCATTACTATCTCTATCATCGAATAGAGGGCCATGGCATTCACAATTGTTATGGATTCAGGAATGTGGTTCAAGATCTCATAGATAGTGGGGATTTTCCCATAGATGGTTCATCCATAGTGCCTCAACCTTCCAAAATAGAGGCTACATCATCCCAGTTGAGACCCCAAGGTCAATTGCATCCTCGTAGGCCCAACAAGCCAGCTCATCGAGTAGTTTCATTTCAGATGACTACCACAACCTTATTTCAAAATCTTTACGAGGCAAATGCATTTGTAATACCTAAAGTCAAACAAAGAGAACCCAAACATGGGTCCACTGATGAAAGCCTCTATTGTATGTATCATCGTATACAGGGGCATGACATCTGTAGCTGCCATTCATTCTAGAAGGTGGTCCAAGACCTATTAGAATGAAATGAGCTCCATGCAGACGGTTCACTCATTTCTACCCACCAAGACATGGGCACCCCATGGAGGTCCATGCCCCAATTGGGAGAGTTGATTTCTATCACTCTTCCTAAGCAAGTTGATTACATTATTATGGACAACATGCACACTGGGGGTCTTAAAGGTAATGTACCTTCCCCATCATCCACATCAAGTTCAATGAGGCAAAGTGAGGATTCTAAAGGTATCATACCTTCCTCACTTTCATTGAGTGGCACACACATGGGGGATACCTAAGGTATCATACTTTCCCCCTATCAAAACAATAAAATTCAAAATTTCAAAAATAATAGAAAACATAAAAATTCAAACAAATCAGAAAACATCAAAAACAAAAAGCTCCAAAGGCATCATAAGCCCTTTGGTCAACTCACAAAAGGCTCCAAAGGTATCATAAGCCCTTTGGTCAACTCACAAAAGGCTCCAAAGGCATCATAAGCCCTTTGGTCAACTCACAAAAGGCTCCAAAGGCATCATAAGCCCTTTGGTCAACTCACAAAAGGCTCCAAAGGTATCATAAGCTCTTTGGTCAACTCACAAAAGCCTCCAAAGGCATCATAAGCCCTTTGGTCAACTCACAAAATGCTCCAAAGGCATTATAAGCTCTTTGGTCAACTCACAAAATGCTCCAAAGGCATCTTAAAGACCTTTGGTCAAACTCACAAAAGGCTCCAAAGGCATCTTAAAGCCCTTTGGTCAACTCACAAAAAGCTCCAAAGGCATCTTAAAGCCCTTTGGTCAAATCACAAAAAGCCCCAAAGGCATCTTAAAGCCCTTTGGTCACATCACAAAAATCCCCAAAGGCATCTTAAAGCCCTTTGGTCAACTCACAAAAAGCCCCAAAGGCATCTTAAAGCCCTTTGGTCAAAACAAAAATCAAAAGCACAAAAATAGTTTAAAGTCAAAAAGTTCAAAAACATTCAGAATAATCAAAACTCAAAAACAATTGAAAACATTAAAATACATAAAAATATTTAAATTTTGGTATTCACATATGTTATTTGCATTGCATTAAGCATGTTGCATCCATTACATTTGCATTAGGATAGATTTGTGTTTGCAATCTTACAAATGACACCATGTTTGTATCTCAATCATGCATCTTCAAAATCCATCATCATCCATAACCCATGTGTGTAACTATGTTTTTCAACACAACCCCTCCTGTTGCTATAAGGAATATACTAGGGTTTTTGGTCACTCAGCCATACCTAGTGATTTTATCAAATTTTGTAGAAAGCTATCTTCACTTTTGATAGATGAGGTCTAGTTTTGATAGTACCTAGCATATATCAGAATCCTATCACTAATCAAAACACTAAAATCCTAGTTGGAACAAGGGAAATATGAACACTACAAAGTGGTACTAGGCATCCTAAGTGAAAGGTTTTTACTTGCTCATCTTGTGATGCACATGGTCTAGGATTTTGATCATTGGCAAAAGGACAAGCTCCCCCCTACCCAAAGAAATCCCTTGCTTTCATCAAAATAAGCAAAAATCTTGAAACAAAGAAAAATTCAAAAGCAAAATAAATAGTGATTATCATCACTACATAAATCCCTTGCTCAAAGAAAAATAAAAATTCAAAATAAATAATGATTTTCATCACTAAGCATGAGCAAGTATCCCAAATAAATGTGAAGAAAATAAGGGGGTGAAGAGCTTGAATCCCTGGAATGGTCAATCTCCACAAACCATTGAGTGATCCCTAATACAATAATGGGCTGCATGAATCCCACCTAGCATTAGGGTAGTTCTAAGAAAATTGCAAAAAGAGCTAGCTTTAGGTGTCCTGTATCGCCTAATGGTCTAATCCAACTGAGTCCAACTTAGGATCATGATGGGCATTTGGTGATCCCCAATACAACAATGGGCTGAATGAATCCCACCTGGCATTAGGGTAGGCTTATGTCTTATCTAATATATTCATTTGCACACATAGGGATAATGAATATCTAGGTCTTCATAACAAAAACTTTATCTTTCAAGAGTCTTGTATGGTCAGTATACAACTTTTGATGAAGTAACTAGGGTGTTTGAGTCTCATGGAAAACCTCAAAAATTCCCTCATAGCAACAAATCATGCCATCAATCAAATCATCAACTTTCTTTATGAGGTTTTGTTCATTAAAGGGTGTTCATGAATAGGATAGATACCAGATAAATATCAGCAATGATATTTAGATAGCCACTGACTATTTTGTATAGTTCATTTAATTTACAAAAGCTTATAAAGAAAGCACATACATATCACATCATCTCATCTCACATATGGATGCTTAAATGATTAATTCTTATGATAAGAGTTATTATTTACATTCATGATTGTTATACATTCTGTGGTGTCATCCATTAGATTGTTAAACCCATATCACATGCATTCCTTATGTTTTAAGTGATTAAAGCATACAGGTTCATTTGCATTAGATTATCCCCATATAATTAATGCATCACATTTTACATACATCATCTATCATATCATAGCACATAGATTAAATGCATAAACAATTAAAATAAATTAAACATGCATTTAACATCCATCATTGCATCCATATATGCATACATCATCATAGTGCATCCACATATCTAGATCATAGCATCTAAGCATACATCCATCATCTAGCTAGTGCATGTCATCAATACATCACATCATATAGCATAAGATCATAAACATTGCATCCATGTGCATCTCATAAACATCATAATAACAACAATCACATGATACACATAATGAGTCTAAAATAGATAATATCATATATATGTGTGTTAGAATAAGTACATAGGAGGTACAAAAATGCCCACAGGCTACAATAGTGTAGGTCCATCGAACTTACACCAAAAAATAATACAAGATCCATCATAATAATTATACTAGGCCTATGCTCCCAGGCTCACCTCCACCCTCAGATCCATCTCTACAAGTATGTCTTAATTTGGTCCCTATAGATATATTTGAGCGGGCCCCTACCCTATGGCTCAATCGAACTGAGGAATGACTAGTCTTACTCTGACTCCTTTGTGACCCCCTTGCTGTAGACATAGCTGGTAGTTGACAAAATTGAATCCTAACCTCATGCTCCAGTGCAAGTATGTAATCATTATCTCATGTGCACTCAGTCAAGTTATCTGATAGGAGTCCATGGAGACGTCTAATCTCTACATCTGCATCTAGCCCACTCGATCTCTAAGGTTTTGGCATAAGAGGAGAAACCTATCCTCGAGTGGCATCCCTCTTGAAAATAAGCTCATCTATCCTAAGCTATACATAATAAATTTGTGCTTGGAGAGTGGTCCTCTCCTCATAAAAACCCCTGATCCAAGACTGGAGAATAGCAATAGTAGAGTCCCACTGTAATACCTAAATGCAAGCTACCTAAAGCTTAGCCTCTATGTTGTGCAATTGAGCCTATAGAGGAGAATACCACTCCTCTAGGGCTAGCTCCTCCTCCTCATTTGGAGATACCTTCTCCTCTACAAACTACTACTCCATAGCCTACCCCCAATCCTCTAGTTGAGCCTACATTTGATGCCCCTCAGGATCCTCCTTAGGAACTACCTCATCCCTATCTCGATCTAAGCTACTTTTGCCCTACCATAGTTGCGTAACCCACCACTAGGTATACACCATAGTAACCCCAATATATGTTATACTAAAATCCACTATAGGAGGGTCCTCCTCCTATGAAACTACTGTAACTTAATCCTGTGGGAGATACCTCTCTATGATGACCTACCTATACAAAACTAGCTCAAGAGGTACATCCTACTATACACCGAACTATCAAAGCACCTGGGAGTAATGAAATAACACTCTGATGCCTCCCTTATGATCAATAACCCATCGGTCATGCCTAGTCTGAGCCATAAATCTATCTACCTCTAGCTAATCAGGGCACTCAAAATAAGGCCTCCATATAATATCCCTCACTTGCATGCCAGTTAGGGTAGCTGCATAATGTGTCAAATCCCCTGCATGATGTTGACTCCAATGCTCCTCTCACTCTCAAGGCCACCCGCATCCATAGCATCAAGCCACCTCAGCAATGGTAGTAATCATGATAGGTAAACATCCCAGGCTGTCCAACCTGATGTGCTTCTAGCCCCAGATTTGTAGAAGAAAAATGTAGGTAACACTAGCTTGTCCCCATCATTAAATCCTATAAAGCTCATCATAACACTGAGATAGAAGTGCGCTCTCCCATGCCATAATAATGGGCATGTCATTGGTAATCAAGTCCTAAACAATAACCAATATGTTTCATGGGAACCTCACTCTAGAGTAGTTAGGCAATAGCATGTTACATATAACATGCATCAAGATGGTCTGCCATCGTGTGAAGACATCCTCCTAGTACCACCGAGCTACAGAGATCCTGCCATGATGGTAGTTAGTAAATTCTTCAGCTGCATGATCTACAAAGACCCTCGTGAACACAACATCTCTATCATTAGTGGGAGAGGACACGATGGGGACTCCATTGAAAGGGATCCTAAAGATCCTATATATGTCCTCTAGAGTGATAGTCATCTTGAAAGGGAATCCCACCTATGTGCTAGGGCCATAAGATAGGCCTGGTCCAAGATGATCATCAGTAGCCTCATGATGTACATGAGTCCGTAGGTATCAAACCAATCCCAATATGTATCATCCATCTAGGGCAAAAGTTGCATAATCAAACTGGGGTCCCGAGCCCAAGTAGATAATAGCTAAAGTACAAAAATTAAAATACCTAAATTAAAAGCACTTAAACTAAAAAAGAATAATAAAATACAAAACGGTGCAAACTTAACCTAAGTTATCCTACAACTACAAAATCAATGAGCAAATGCATCTAAACAAACAAAAAAATCAGAATTTACACTTATAAAATTCAAAAAAATTAATTAAATCACCCAGGAAACAAAATTGTTTTCAATAAATGGCCTAAAGTTGCATGGTCACTCAATCCAATAGTGATCACGAAGTAGCCACTGAAGCCGACAATGGCCAGCAACCAACGATTAAAAATTTTACTATTGGAATTCAAGCTGGCCACTTTCAATAGTAGCAGCCCCTATTTGTAAATTGGGGACCGCTCTGGTCATCAGCGACCATGAGGCAGCATGCCAACGATGTTTTCCCTCACCCCAAAATTCCAAAAAAACACATAAATCAGAAATAAAAATAATTTTAAAATCCAAAATAACAAAAATAAAATAGCAAAAAAACCTTGAATGCGCCTTGTATTCAGTTATTTACTCTATACACTTGGTGGTTATAGCGAATGGCACTCCATGTAATATGACAATATGAGTAAATTACCATAAGGTCATCTAGGTAAAATTAGTCATTTCTTGAATTGAGATGATAAATAGCACTGAAAGGATATCACACGCCACAAGGAGAACCAACGATTCTCTCTTTAATACCACAATTCCTAGAATTAAAACCTCAATCTCGAAGAATACCATGGCGGTTGGAATGTCCCATGGAAATGAAGATTTATCTCAATTCTTCCATGATATTTTCAACAAATCATCGAACACAATGATTCACCATAGGATAAAATAGAATTACTATCATCTTGATTTCCTAAGAAGGCCATTGTGGCTAGATCGCTTTGTGGGATAGAGATATACAATTAAATGGTTAAAATCACACCTAAAATGGGATCTGCCAACAACAAAGAAAACCTCTTGAAAATATCCAAATCATTCATCTTGGTTGAAACGGGTAGAAATCGACATTTGATCTATCAATACAAAACATGAATGTACCAAAAAAAATAGTTGTATTTCATTAATATTGAGGAATATGTGTTACAATAGGGACATGATGCCCTTTTTCCATTTCTTCTTTTACTAATGTTACAACTAGATCGATGCCATTTTCTATCGTCCCTTAGTGTAGGTGGGCTTCTTTGTATGCGGGCCACCATGGGGTTGTGTTTGTAGTTGCTTTCCCTCCTTGATTCTTGGTCAAACCTGCAAAAAGGGATTAGTTTGTTGGGGGGCTTGCCTTAGATCCCATATTTATAAAGACAAAACAAATGGTAAATATGCATTGAAAACTGAAATTAAAGGTGCAAAAGCTAATAAAATAGCAAAACATAGCTTACCTACCAAATCTAAGGTCATTTGGGACCTGTAGAACCAATTCGCCACCCATGGGATAAACTGATGCCGGATTTGCAGGGCGAGGGGCGAATCAGACCCTAAGAAGTGTTCTACAAAAATCCTTCAGTGGGAAGGTTCCTTGTCTATTGTAATGTTGTTGTTTAGGTGCGGATTCACTGTATCATGCGTCGGTATCCATTTGGGCAGCATTTATGTGCTTTAAACATAATATGGAAATCCAGGCTAAGTGAGGGTTTGGGCCCACTATATATAGAAAATGGCAAGGTGTAGGGGGGAGAGTTAAGGAAACTAACCCTAGGCTGAAGTCTAACCAAATTTAGGTTAGGGTTTGTGATATGGAAGTCTCCTATTCCTCATAGAAAATATCCTATCCTCACACATGTGTGAGGAAGGATTAGGTCTAATCAATATTAGGAGGTCCTAAGTCAAATTAGGGCTTGATTAGGGTTCTTAGGAAAATATCTTAGCTAACCCTAATTACACACATGTGGGAGGATGCAATTAGTGTTAATTTAGGATTAAGAGTTCAATTAATAAAATTTACCCTATAAAGGTGACTTAAGGGAAGTCAACAATAAATTAGATTTTAAGAATTGACTTGGTAATTTTTTTTTATAAACTAATACCACGTGGGGGCCTCAATTGAGTGCAAATAGGTTGTTGAAGGATATCCTAATGATTGGGATGTGATTTTAAATGCTTATTAGGGTTTTGGACATGAAAACTATCTATGGAAGTCTACACACTGCTATGGCAAAATACAACAATCTACGCATGACTACACATGACTACGCATGACTATGCATGAATATGCATGACTACGCATGACTATGCATGACTACACGTGATTAAAATAGCCTAAAATGGCCTAGGCATGTCTGGAACTGGCTATGGATACATAGAGATAGCAATGTGTGACTTTTGGGTGTCTACATTTTGCCCCTTTTTGTACTATATTGTGTGGAACATAGTTTAATACAAAAATGTGAAGGGTTTGTGCAGAAGGAAAAGGGATAGAAGGGGAATGGAATCCAAACAAAGGTATGTAGCTACTCGAAGCATAACCATACAAATTAACTAGATGTCCAAGGGAAATAAGAGAAGGAAAGAAGAAGAAGAGGAAAGAAATAAAAACAATGTTGGTGAATGGAAATGGATGATTGTGAATGCAATGTTGTGATTTTGTTGAGTCCGTATGACATTTACGATGCCATACCAGTTGCTTGAGAATGGAAAATTTTGACTGCTTTGCTTTTATGACCAGATCAGTGTGGTCTAAAAGTATGAATAGGACAAAAGCCTATCTAAATATTTTTTGTTGATTGATTGATGAGAACATGGCAACAAGTGTCAAACCATTTGAGCTAAAGAGACATTTGGATTATTCAAATGTGACTAGATCAATGTGGTTGTGAAATCCTTTTCCAAATGTTGTGCTAGGATTATATCAAATATATCATTCATTATGTACTCGACGTACAAGAATGCTAGATTGACTTCTCCATCGAAACGCATAGCTCTCATGATGTAACCCATGTCTAGTTGGGATTGAGATTATTTCGTATGATAATCTTCAGCAAACATTTTCGTAGATAAATGTGCTAATCGTAATTTTGGATTTTAAGTTGTGTGGTTGCATGCAAAGTTGACTTTGGATATGAATACCCCCTCAAACAAGGAATCAACAATGAGGTAAATAAAATGTGGTGAGTTCATGATGCAATTATTTATAAGATACCAATGCATGATGAAACTAATTTAAAACTTTGGAGGGTTCCTAGGATTTTAGAAGAAATTTGCTTTATTTCCTAGGGTTTTGGGGGTTGTTTGACGAATTTTGAGAGGTTTTAGCTGAATTCACCACCCAAGGGGTGATTTTGACCTAAATTACCACCCGAGGGGCAAATTAGATCTAGATTCACCACTTAGGGGGTGAATGTGGTATTAAAGCCTATTTAAGCCCAAATTTGCTTGGCATTGGTTCATTTTGATGACGGAAGAGGTTCAAAAGCGACTTGGAAGAGCTTCTAACGATGCAAGGAGAGCGTGTTGAGAAGCAAAACACCCCCACTGAAAAAAAATGAATTTCCATCCTTTGAAAATATTTAGCTTTCATTTGCCAGTAGGGACCCTCTTGATGTTTTCCAGGTTTTTATTCCAAATTTTGCTTACCTCTTTCTTCAAGTTTTGCATATATCAAAGTATCTAAGTAGTCTTGCATGTGACTTTAATTTCAATTTAGAATTCACTTCTTTAAAGTTAGAAACATTTTGAGTAAAAAGATCTTTCACAGATATGTAAAATGCAGAATGCAGATGAATTCATTGGAGTCAAATTTCTATTTTTGGAAAATTCGTGATACTGCGACACTTTTCATTTTTGGAAATGTCGCAAAATTACGACGGGTCTTGGAAGAATTGGCTAAGTGCCAAAAACGTCGTGATATTGCGACACTTCCATTTTTGAAAAAGTCACGATGCTGCGACACTTTCCATTTTTTGAAATGTCGTGAAATCACGATGGGTCTTGGAAGAATTGACTAAGTGCCGAAAACATCACGATATCGTGACACTTCCATTTTTGGAAAGTCGCGATACCGTGACACTTTCCATTTTTTGAAATGTCACGAAATCGTGACGGGTCTTGGAAGAATTGGCTAAGTGCCGAAAATGTCGCGATATCGCGACACTTCCATTTTTGGAAAATTCGTGATACCGCGACACTTTCCATTTTTGGAAATGTCACGAAATCACGATGGGTCTTGGAAGAAAAAGTAGAAGGCATGGAGGTGTCGCGAAATCGTGACACGGTCGAAAAAAAAGAGCAGAAGGCATGAAAGTGTCACAAAATCGCGACACGGTGGAGAGAAAAGGATCCCAAGGTAGGGACATGTCACGAAATCGCGACACGGTCAAGGGAAAATGCATAAGGTAGCCGCGTCGCGATTTCATGACGTCGCGAAATCATGACACGGTCCAAGGAAAATGCACAAGGTAGCCGCGTCGCAAAATCATGACGTCGCGATTTCGCGACGTCGCAAAAGCGTGACATGGTCCAGCAAGAGGAGCCCGAGGCGGGGAAGCTATTACGATGTTACGACATGTCACGAAATCATGACATGTCACATTTTCATGGAAAATATAGCAAAAGAAGTGCCAAGTCAGGGGAGCATCACGATTTCGTGACATGTCACGGTGTTGCCGTAGAAGAGCTGGGAAAGACCAGAATGCAGGGGGACGTCACGATTTCGTGACACGTGTCAAAAAATAAAGCTGACATATAATGAACATTAGGGTTTTAAATTAATAATGTTAAAATACTAATCCTTGCTTATTCTTTTGCAGAAATCCAGCTGGCAGTTGCATACTAGCAAAAGTAATGGCGAAAAAGGGCAAAATAAGCACGGGTTAAATGAAGGCCGTCAGATGAAAATTTGAGATGTCGAGAATTGCTGGTTCATCCAGATTTTATAGATTTGGCCACAAAGAGACTTTACGGTGACTAAGCAGCTGCCCATTTAATAGAATATGTCGACAATTGACTGAAAAATGAAAATATCTACACACAGTTACCGGAATTTGCCGATGGATGCATTTAACAGGAGAATTTATGGTGAAAGTAATGGCATGCGAAGAATTTCAACTCAGAAGCGGCTCTGCGAAGATAGAATGTCAGAGAAACCAGTGACTCATCCAAATTTCTCTAAGGAATTAATGAGACCCTCTCGGCAAGTGCACCAGAAAGATGAAGATATTTACTTGCGTAGTGCCCATTTATGGAATATATCGGCAACCGGCCAGAAAACGAAGATATTTACTTGCAGTTTCAGATGGATGAGAATAATATCAAATCATGCCTTCTCCATTTATGGCAAGTAACTGCACTAAGATTTGTAGAGTGGTTAGGGTTTATTTAAAACTCTATTTTTAAAGGGGCTTATATTGTAAAACCGAGGTAGTAAGGTTTAGAAGATAAGATTTAGGGTTTGAGAAGAAGATATTTTTGAAAAGATCAAGGTCTGTCCTGAGTCTATAAATGCTTCTTTTGAATGTAAATTTTGGGGCATGGAAACTTAGAAATACAAGCTATTGGAGCAATTTCCTGCATATCTTATTTGAATGCTTTGTTCTGGATTTAGATTTGGTGTGACTTTTGTTTTCTGTGATAGCATGGCCAGGAGCCTAATCTCTTTCAGATTGTGATAAGTTCATTTTCTTTTGTTTTCATTTCATTAAGGTTTATTTAATTTATGTTGTAGATCTATGTTACCAAGATTGGATATATTTTTAGGCTTCATTTTCTTTATTGTATGTTAGGGAAAATTACAGATTTAAGGTTTAGGCCTGTTCTAATTGCTCTGTCCTCACTGTGCGAGCTAAGCTGCTGGTGAAAGGTACCAATTTTAATCGACTTCCCTTCTGTTTGTGATTTTCTTTTAGATCTGTTGTTTTCTTTGTCTTATGCTCTTAGTGGAAGGTGATCTTAGAAAGCTGGACACTTTCATTTTTGATTTTGTTCTATTTTGAAGCTAACCGGTATAACTAAAATTGATAGTTTTGGTTTTGCAGCTAAGTTAGATAAATTTCTCTTTCTACCCTACCCTACTCTCTCTGTTCCACCGATTGAATGATCCATTTTTATTTTCTTTTACATTTGTCTTTTATTTAAATTTGCTAACACATAAAGAGCTAGATCAAAGAACTGATTGTAAATCTGAGTGTCTACCAAGATAACCAATTCCAAAAACATTATTGAACAAGTTCAAAACCTATTGTAAGGTAACAGACAGTCCACTTGAAACTATTCTAGAAGTAGAAAAGAGTGAATAGACATTCAACCCAACTCTGTAACTCACACCTTGGATATCCAACAAGATCCTAAAGTGAGTGGGATTTATCCCATATAAGTGTTATTGGTATTTTATGCTCATTCTTCACAGGGTGTGTATAAAAGTCGAACCAACATTTAAAATTGGTGCTAGAAGGAGGGCTACTGAACTCCGTTCAGTATTGTAAGTTGTTTGTGCAGAGTCTGGTATTTTATCTTTTGAATCCTTTTCCCTCATTTTTAGCTCTTTTTAAACTTGCTTGTTTGATCTTTTGCCTAAACAGCGAAACTCAACACAAACATTTAAAATTGGCGCTAGAAGGAGGGCCTAGTTCAGTAGTTTGTTAAGGATTGTAATATTATATGTTGCTTGTGAAAAGATGGATTCCACTTATAGAGTAACAAGGTCCCATTCTAAAGCTGGAGAGCTCCTTGTGCCCGAGTTAGAAACTCCAAGAAGAAGCAGCCTCAGAAGGGCCAGGTCCTTGTCTGAAATAGTTTTGTCACCACTTGTAGTTACTCCAACTACAACTGAAAGTATCATCGTCAATCAAGTAGTAATGGCCAACTGGTTGGGTTCCACTGCCTTAAATATCCTAGGTGCAGCCCATGACCTACCCAAAAATCCTGAGATATATCTTCCCAGATACAAGCATGATGGAACTAGGACAGCAGAAGAACATCTAGTAGCATTCAAGAATGCTCTAAAATTGTTAAATGTATAGCATGAAGATGTGGCTTGCAGATTGTTCCCATTCACTCTCTAGGAGGAAGCTTACGACTAGTTTATAAATCTCACTAACGATTCTATTACCAGTTGGAATGACTTGGAAAAGGTTTTTGTATCACATTTTGGTGAAGTAATAGATCCCAGTGTATTATATCAACAGTTTTCTGGTATTAAAAGAGAAATAAATGAATCTGTTAGATCATACAATGTTAGATTTCAAAAGGCTTATGGTAGACTGAATGGTTATTATGTGCCAAATGCAAACCTGGCATTAGAGATTTTTAGGAATTCTCCAGATCCAATGACTTCTATTTTCTTGAAAAGAGATCCCTCTATTACCAATCTAACAGAGGCTTACAAAGAAGCTTTGGTTCTGGAAAGACAGTTGGGACCCCAACCTTTAAATGCTCATCAAATTCCTTTGGTCACACAAGGTACCCCTGTTTTCAATCCCATACCACATCAGATGATGTTGCCAATGTGTCAAACTCCACCATCAAGAAATCCATTGGCTGTAACACCTGCTGAAAATGTATAGAACCTAGGTAAAGAAGCTGATAACGCAAGAGTTGAAGTGTCAAAAATAGTCCAAACATTGGCCAATGACTTTTTAAGTTTTAAAAGGCAGGTTTCTACTGGGGAGAACTCAAACAGGTATTCTTATCAGCAGAACAGATTCACTTGACCCCCATATGAACCCAATAAGGATTATAAAGGTAAATGTCATGATGTAAATATTTGTGATTTGGCTTTGCCTAGCTGGTGCAAGATACATGCTACTTCTCAGCACGAGGAATTGGATTGTTTGGAATTTTGTAACGCCTTTGAAGCTTTATCTGGGGAGTTGATTTCTCCTGAACATCAAAGAAATGCGGACGGCCCAAGTTCATCCAGCCACAGTGCAACTATGGTCTTAGATTCTTTCACTTTCCTAGGTGAGTCTGAGAATGTAGTTGAAATGCCTATAGATGAGGTGCAGGATTTTCAACAATACAAAAGGGTCAACTACAACCTCAGAAACAGAAATTCAGAGCCCAACACTATGTCTACCCCTCCGGACAACTCCCACAATGTTCCTCTAGATCCATCTTCAAGCAATAACCCATCTCCACCCAAGGGAGGAAATCCGAGAGGACCAGATGCTTTTGCCCCTCCACTCAATAAGGGATATAATATAGTGGAGGACATGAAGAAGATCAAAGCCAACATTACTCTTCATGAGTTGGCCCAAATTTTAGAACAGAGGTATAACTTGATTAAAACATACTCTGGGTCTACTACCAAATCTTTGGACAGGGGAAAGAAGATGGCAAATGCAAATGTAGCCATGTATAAAGAGAAAACTGAGGTTTCGTCTTTTCTACTGATTGTTCATATTTTTGGGAAAAACTTACACAATTGTCTAGTAGATTCGGGTGCTTCAACTAATGTTATGCCTTTGGCCATTTTTCAACAGTTGGGTTTGACTCCAATGAAGTCTGAAAGAAGAGTTGTCCAGTTGGACAAATCAGAGGTTAAAGTAGTAGGTGAAATTTAGAATATTCATATCCAATTAGCATCTAAGCCAAGGGCACAACACAGAATTGAAATCTAGGTGGTGGATATTCCTGTGGGGTACGGGATGCTTCTGGGTAGGGATTGGTCGAAATCTTTGAATGGATACTTGGCAACTGACTTTTCACACATGTGGTTGCCATGGAAAGGAGTGGCAAACCAATTAAGGGTCGAAAGAGAACCCAGATACAAACATACAATCATTGAATATAATGTAGAAAATGAGACTGTAAATATTACTGATGTAGATATTGGAGTTTATAATTTAACAACAGGAAAAAATGAGAAGTCTAGTAAAGCTCATCTTGTTCATAGTAATGAAGTTTGGACGCTTCATGTGGATGGGGCTAAATCTAAACAGGGTTCTGATACAGGGGCGAGTCCTTAAAGGGCCTGAAAGTCAGACATATTTTATGTCTTATCGCCTACAGTTCCCTTGCACAAATAATTTAGTAGAATATGAAGCACTTGTGCTAGGATTGAAGTTTGCTTTAGACAAAGGAGCAAGAAATATTCAAGTTTTTATAGATTCAGAGTTGGTGGCTAATCAAGTTAAAGGTAAATTCCAGTGCAAAGCATCTTATTTAAAAGGATACAAACATCGAGCATGGGATCTCGTGGAAAATTTTGATGCTTTTAATTTAACGCACATACCTAGAGAGTAGAATTCACGTGTAGATGTCTTGGCTTCATCAGCCGCAAGTCTGAAACCACTGGAAGAATTCAAATGGAACAAGTTTTCGATCGAGTTAGTCCCTTGTCCTTCGGTCCCAAATAATGTGCATAATTTTTAGGTTTTCTCTGATGACTAGCATATTATAAATTTTTTACAGAGTACCAAAGCATTTGAAAATGCTATAATCGATGATGGACAAAGGGATACTCTGCTGGAGCAGTTAGACGATGAAAGGAGAATAATAATGTTGAAAGATAACAAAATTCCAAAAGGGATGGTAGAACTGGAGCGGCTCTTTGATGTTGACCAAATTAAGCAAAAGGTGATTTCTGAGGATTCTATGGGTGTAAAAAATAGTGAGACTGAGAACCTGAACGTGGGGACTGATCAAGATCCCAGGCACCTCAAGTTGGCTAAAACTTGTGACCCAAAAATAAAAAGAAATATGATTGATTTTCTTCACAGGTCTAAGGATGTTATGGCCTGGTCTTACAAAGACTTAAAGGTTTTTGATCCGAAAGTTTACACTCATGTTATACCTTTAAAAGAGTTTTGCAAACCTTTCCAGCAAAAACAGAGGCATGTCAACGCTCTGCTAGAGCCCCTCATCCAGAAGGAGGTAGAAAAATTATTGAGTGTTGCCATTATTTTTCTCGTTAGGCATTCTACTTGGGTGGCCAATTTGGTGCTGGTCAAAAATAAAAATGGAGAGATCCGCTTGTGTGTGGATTTTAGAAATTTGAACAAGGCATCTAAGAAAGATAATTATCCTCTGCCTTCCATGGATGAGGTGCTACAGTTTGTCAAAGGTTCGAAAATGATGTCTTTCCTAGACAGTTTCTCAGGGTATAATCAGATATTAGTTGAAAAGGAAGACAGGATGAAAACCGCCTTCACAACCAAGTGGGGAACTTTTGCCTACAAAAGAATGTCGTTCGGATTGATTAATGTCGGAGCTACTTTTCAACGTGCGATGGATCATGCTTTCAAAGGCCTTATGGGTAAGTGCATTGTTGTTTACATGGATGACTTAATAGTTTTCTCTAAATCTCGGTTTGACCACGTAAAACACTTGGATTCTATGTTCAACAAATGCAGGGAGTTCGACATTTCTTTGAATCCGAAGAAGTGTGTTTTTGGTGTAATGGAAGGAAAGCTCCTTGGACACTTGATCACCAAAAATGGCATTTCCATGGATCCTGACAGAGTTGAAGCCATATCCGGCATACCCTTTCCCAACTCTAAGAAAGAGTTAAGATCCTTTTCTAGGAAAATTGACTTTGTCAGGAAGTTCATCTCTGGTTTTGCAGAAATAGTCAAGCCACTAAATGACATGCTAAAGGAAACTGCTCAGATTGCTTGGACAACAGAAGCTAAAATAGCGTTCTAAGAAATTAAGACTACCATCAAGCAAGCTCCAGTTCTGGTGAGCCTAGATTTCAGTGCAGATTTTTACCTATACACCTTTTCTTCTGAACACACACTTGCTGCAGTTCTGACCCAACGAAGAGAAACGAGGGAGCATCCAATTGCTTTCAAGAGTACCAATTTAAATGGGGCTGAGCTAAAATATTCTCGGTTAGATAAACAATCCTATGCCTTGGTGAGATCAGTTAAGCAGTTTAGGCACTACATACTAAGAAGTAGAGTTCATGCTATAGTTCTTGACCCAGCTGTTAAATACCTATTAAGCCAGGACGAATTGGGTGAACTAAGAGGTAATTGGGTTACAAGACTGCAGGAATATGACTTAGAAATTCGGCCTGCAAAATTAATCAGAGGACTTGGTTTTTCTCGACATATTGTCGAAATACCTATATAAGAAGAAATTAATCAGTTGAATTCTGGATTCGATGACTAGTATGGAGATATTATTCATCTGCTGCAATTTGGAATTTGTCCATCTCACTTGAATAGAACCCAAAGGAGAGCACTAAAACTGAAAGCTGCTCATTATCTCCTTAAAGGAGGCAACTTGTATAGAGAAAATTATGCTGGCATTTTTTTAAGATGCATTTTTCAGAGTGAAGTCAATGAGGTGATGTCCAGTTTTCATGAAAATTTAGGGGCAGGGCATTCCTCAGGATCTGCTACTGCGCATAAAATATTGAGAGCAAGCTATTACTGGCCTACATTGTTTAAATATGCGCATCAGCATGTGAGAACTTGCCATCAATGTCAAAATTTTGCATCCAAAGAGGCCAATCGAGCTCTACCATTACAACTTGTTGTAATAAATAAACCTTTTATGCAATGGGGACTTGATTTTGTGGGAGTGATAAACCCAAATTCTTTAGTAGGGCATAAGTATGTTCTAACAGCTACTGGTTACTGCACAATATGGGTTGAAGCAGCAGCCACCATGAAAAGTACAACTCATGAAGTGATCGAATTTCTAGAGTCAAATGTCATAACCAAGTTTGGGGTTCCTCTAAATTTGGTGTGCAATAATGGACCGGCCTTCCAATCATTAGAGTTTGCAGAATGGGAATACCAGATGGGGATAGTTATCAGATTTTCATCCAACTATTATCTCCAAGGTAATGGACTAGCTGAGTCCACGAATAAGAATTTAATGAATGCCATTAAGAAATCCAGAGCGAGAAAACCCAGACAATGGCATACATTATTGAAATATGCACTTTGGGCTGACAGGATAAGATATAAAGTGGCTCTTAAGACTTCCCCATTTGCTTTGTTGTATGGTACTCATCCCATTGTTCCCATATCTCTGAAATTACCTACTTATCAATTTGTTTTAGACTATTTTGAGGATCAAACAGATGCAGAGGCTCGTGTTTTGGATCTAACTAATTTACAGGATGAATGACTCCAAGCCCTGGAACATTTCAATCGACATCAAGAAACCGTCAAATGCTAGTTTGACAAAAGAGCCAGAGTGAAAGCTTTCAGACTTGCAAACCTGGTGCTTCTATGGGACAAGGCCCATGAAAAGAAAGGTAAACACACAAAGTTGCAGCCGCTATGGATAGGGCCATACCAGATTGCTGAGATCCTGGGTAATAACGCATTTCATTTACAGGACCTTGATGGTAATTTTTTGAACCTCCCTGTTAATGGTCAATACCTAAAGCATTATTTCTCAGTTGTTCCATCCAATATAACATTTGAATGAATCACAAAGACATTGTAACATGTGTATATATTGTAAATAAGCTTTGAAGTAGTTTGTTTTTATTTATTTATTTTATTTTGTTTAAGTTTAAAGTCCTTTGGGGTCTGTACAAAGTAGTTTTATTTTATTTTATTTTGTTTATCCTTTGGGGTCTGTACAAATTTCTTTTAGCTTTTAAAAATTTTGTTTTTTTTAAGTTTTTCCTGGGCAGTAAAGAAAGAAGTCAGCCTTTAAAAAAAAAAACTATTTTTATTCTGAGTTCAAAATCCCGTGTTCATTTTGTTTTATTCTAATTGAGAGATAGTCTGCTTAAACTGAACAGTGGAACTATTTTGTTATTCAGAACAACAATAGAAAGATAATTGGATTTTGTGTCTTGCTTGCCACAATTATTTTAATTATAAAGAAACTGCTATACTGTTTGGCTGGAGAAACTCCCAAGGAATCCAAGAAAATTTGGTCATAAGAGGGGACTCTGATTCATGAAATTATTTGAGTATCCATAGAGGCTATCAGTACCCAGGCTGAAACAGTTCCAGATCGATGAAATATAAAAAAAAAAATTGTTTTTTAGCAAGGCTTTTCAGATTTCGGTATATTTCAAAGGAGAGAGAGAGAGAAGGTGAAAGTTGAGCAAGACAACATAAAACTGATACTCTATTATTTCCCACAAAAAAAAAAAGGGAAGGCAGAATTTATGTAATGAAAGAGATAGCCAAGGCTTCAGAAGATGTTTTCTTTTACCAAGTTGTAGATACTACTTCACAGTTGTGGATCAGGGTCGTGAAAACCTAAAGAGTAACTCTGTTGGGGCTGTAAAAGGCTAAACTAGTAAACAGAGCCCTACTCGGTTTTCCCTTTCACAATCTAGAAAAGCTGATCAATCCAGAGTACAACATTCGAAGACCCAGTCATTCTTGAAAAAAAATTTATACGCTTGTAATTGCACATCAAAAATCTTTCTTAAATGATTCAGCCTAATATGTCCTTGGGAAATTTTGACAATTATTAGGTAGTAGTTAAATTATTTTGAAGAATATTTATGGCAAGGCATGGTACATGGTCTATATTGTTTTGAAACTAGAGTCCTGGATTCTAAAATAGTGCTACTCTTTTCCCCGCAGATATCGCCATTTGTTGAGAAGCAACACACCCCCACTAAAAAAAATGAATTTCCATCCTTTGAAAATATTTAGCTTTCATTTACCAGTAGGGACCCTCTTGATGTTTTCCAGGTTTTTATTCCAAATTTTTCTTGCCTCTTTCTTCTTTAAGTTTTGCATATATCAAAGTATCTAAGTAGTCTTGCATGTGACTTTAATTTCAATTTAGAATTCACTTCTTTAAAGTTAGAAACATTTTGAGTAAAAAGATCTTTCACAGATATGTAAAATGCAGAATGCAGATGAATTCATTGGAGTCAAATTTCTATTTTTGAAAAAGTTGCGATACCGCGACACTTTCCATTTTTGGAAATGTCACGAAATCATGACGGGTCTTGGAAGAATTGGCTAAGTGCCAAAAAATTCACGATATCACGACACTTCCATTTTTGGAAAATTCGTGATACCGCGACACTTTCCATTTTTGAAAATGTCACGAAATCACGACGGGTCTTGGAAGAATTGACTAAGTGCCGAAAACGTCGCGATATCGCGACACTTCCATTTTTGGAAAGTCGCGATACCACGACACTTTCCATTTTTGGAAATGTCACGAAATCGCGACGGGTCTTGGAAGAATTGGCCAAGTGCCGAAAACGATGCGATATCACGACACTTTCCATTTTTGGAAAAGTTGCGATACCGCGACACTTTCCATTTTTGGAAATGTCGCAAAATCGCGATGGGTCTTGGAAGAAAAAGCAGAAGGCATGGAGGTGTCACGAAATCGTGACGTCGCGATTTCGCAATGTCACGAAATCGCGACACGGTGGAGAGAAAAGGAGCCCAAGGCAAGGACGTGTCGTGATTTTGCGACGTCACAAAATTACAACACGGTCCAGGGAAAATGCACAAGGTAGCCGCGTCGCGATTTCACGACATCACGAAATCACGACACTGTCCAGGGAAAATGCACAAGGTAGCCACGTCACGAAATCACGACGTCGCAAAATCGCAACACAGTCCAGCAAGAGGAGCCCGAGGCAGGGAAGCTGCCGCGATTTAATGACATGTCGTGAAATCGCGACATGTCGCATTTTTGTGGCAGAGACAACAAAAGAAGTGCCAAGTCAGGGGAGCGTCGCGATTTTGCGACATGTCACGGTTTCGCGACAGAAGAGCTGGGAAAGACCAGAATGCAGGGGGACGTCATGATTTTGCGACACGTGTCAAAAAATAAAGTCGACATATAATGAACATTAGGGTTTTAAATTAATAATGTTAAAATACTAATCCTTGCTTGTTCTTTTGCAGAAAGCCAGCTGGTAGTTGCATACTAGCGGAAGTAATGGCGAAAAAGGGCAAAATAAGCACGGGTTAAATGAAGGCCGTCAGATGAAAATTTGAGATGTCGAGAATTGCTGGTTCATCCAGATTTTACAGATCTGGCCGCAAAGAGACTTTACAATGACTAAGCAGCTGCCCATTTAATAGAATATGTCGGCAATTGACCAAAAAATGAAAATATCTACACACAATTACCAAAATTTGTCGATGGACGCATTTAACAGGAGAATTTATGGTGAAAGTAATGGCGTGCGGAGAATTTCAACTCAGAAGCAACTCTGCGAAGATAGAATGTTAGAGAAACCAATGACTCATACGAATTTCTTTGAGGAATTAATGAGACCCTCCCGACAAGTGCACCAGAAAGATGAAGATATTTACTTGCGTAGTGCCCATTTATGGAATATATCGACAACCGACCATAAAACGAAGATATTTACTTGCAGTTTCAGATGGATGAGAATAATATCAGATCATGCATTCTCCATTTATGGCAAGTAACTGCACTAAGATTTGCAGAGTGGTTAGGGTTTATTCAAAACTCTATTTTTAAAGGGGCTTATATTGTAAAACTAAGGTAGTAAGTGAAAGCACGAGATTCCGAAAGAAAAAGGAAAGACTAAACAAAATTGCATTAAAAGGAAAGAACACAAATGAATGAACACAAGATATAAAAGCAATATAAAATACGGCCCTTTTTATTGATATTCTTTCAGTAATGTGTTACAATACGTCTCCTTCCTTTTTAGGGGATAGGAGAGCGTTAAATGTTGGTCTTTTACAACTTGTTTCAGAATTCCTCCTTCCGCGTGCCCACATATAAGATGGGCGAACCAAAACGTTGCCGTCGCTTGTGTTGGTAAAAGTAGATTCCTCGTTGCTCCTCTAATGCTGAAAATCTGCGTTCAAAGAAACAAACAAAGAATCAGTAGCACCTGTGTATGAAAAATAAAAGAACGAATATGAAAGGTTACCGTAAAAGATAAATGTAATGATGGTTAAAATGAGTCCAAATAAACTGAAAACTTGACAGAAGCATAAATACGTAACTAATAAAATGCTGCAAAAGAAACAATCACCAAGTTCGACGCAGATCGGTATTCATTTCGGGGAAGGACGAATAAACCTGCAACAGACTGGTATTCGTCCCGGGGTGAAACGAGTAAACCTGCAGCAACTGGTATTCGTTCCTGGGTGAAACGAGTAAACCTGCAATAAGGCAGGGGATGCCCGAAGGCAAACCACCCGCCGGTTGAGATTTTGTTTCGACACCAATCCGCTTGGGATGAGTCCAAAACCTGTTGTGATGCGTTGTCGATGAATTGATAGGATAATGTAGTCAGAAAATCGGGTGTACGAATCGTAAGTCGGTAAAACAGCAGCACTTCGTTGCTCAAATGCTCCTTTTTCTGTCCATCCTTTTGGGTGAAGAAATTCACCATTTTATAGACCCAAGGGGTCTCTTGAATTAACATGCAAAAGTGCTAGTTTGCATGAATGCTTTTTCCTGTGAAGAGAAGACTTCTCCTTGATCAAGGCTTTCATAACTGCTTCTGTAACTGCTTCTGCATGCTCAAAAGAACCTACTCACACTCCCATGCAATGAAGGGCGAGTTAAGTAGCTAATTTGAGTTGTCATGAAAAAGCCCACTCTCACTCCCATGCAATGAATGGAGAGTCAAGTGGCAGATCCGGGTTGTCCTGAAAAACTCACTCTCATTCCCATGCGGTGAATGGAGAGTCAAGTGGCAGATCCGAGTTGTCCTGTGCCGAGGCTTGACTTTCTGCCAGTCAAACCTGGTATTCGTCCCACCCCGAAACGAGCGCTGGAATTCGTTCCTGGGTAGAACGAGTACCAGTCTGTACTCGTTTCGGGGTGGAGCGAATAACTAGCAAAGTACCTAAAAGGTGCCAAATTGATTTTTGACTTGCAAAACTATTGTGCGAGTGGTTAAAACCACTGTTTAACCTCTGTGGGCTGCCCTAGGGGCTATTTGTGTCAATGCGATCAGCGCTTGTTGTCACGTAATCGGATTGGTGCTGTTTTGGTGTCTACAGATGCCCCTTTTTGGGAAGCGCTGTGCAAGGCGCAGCGCCGAGCAAAAATAAATAACCAAAGCACTAATGATTAGGGTCTCTTAGTAACCTAACCAACTCTTGATGCCCCAAGTATGGAAAGGGCATGCATTCTTGAATCCTTGCTTCTGACGAGCTAAGGAACTTAAATCAAGTATTAACCTGGTTCGGTGAGGTGTTACTTGAGCTTGGACATTGATCAGTCATGAATAGGCAAAGGGCGCAACCTTTTGTCTGTGGGAACCTTGAGTTCATGATTCATGAATGCCAAGTGTTTGATCAGTTTGTGATGATTGCTTGTTTGCTGCCCCAAGCAGGAGCGTGATTGTCTTTGTCAATGATCCTTTGAATGCGTGTCATTACCATGATTGGGTATATTGTTGTTGATTGGCAACTAAGTGTGACTACCCCCTCAAGCGACGAATCGATGAGGGAGTGACCGACATGAGAAAAGCGACGAGTCGCTTGACCCAAGATGACTTAGGTAAGGGTGCCTTCAGTTGTTTAGCATTGAATGCTTGAGCAGTTTCTCGATTTTTGAACCAGTTTTTGGTGGGGGTAAACCCATTTTGCGATGCCATAAGGAGAAAACATTGTCAAAAATCCGATCTCCCGGGGAGCGGTCCGGCCATGGTAGCCTTCTTAGGGATAGAGATAAGGATAATGTAAACCCCGACATCTGGTTTTTTTTTTTTTTTATGCCAAGAGATTAAGTACAAGAGCACTTTTGTCTGGCAATTTTTAGTGGTTTTGTTGTGGTGCATTTTTCAATTTTTATATTTTTTTTGTTTTTGATTTTTTTGTAATTTGGTATTCGTTCCGGGGTGGAACGAACTCCATGCTGGTATTCGTCCTGGGGTGGGACGAGCGCTCTTTCGAGGAAAAAGCGCTCGTCCCAGGCAGGAACGAATTCCAATAAAAAATATAAAAGTGCGAAAATGACGGGTTGGGTTCATTTGTGCTGCGACTTCGATTGCGATTTGGAGCTCTGAGGAGGAGGAGGGAGATTTTTCGACGCGAAGCGCTGCCGAATTTTCTAGCCACCATGAGTGCACAGACCGGGTCGCCAAGCGGTGGAGCCGAGGCGAGACCAGTAAGTGCACTATCTCCTCGAGTTTTAATTTGGAAAAAGTGCAATTTGTTTTTATTGTGTTTTTCTGTTGTTTAAGACATGGAACCCTAATTAATTAATTAAAAGGTGAATGAATTGATTTAAAGACCATGAAACAAAATGAAACGTGTATGCAAACCGATGGAAACCTAGATGGAAAACCGTAAAATAAACCTAAATGAAACTTAGAGTAACACCTTAGGGTAACCATGATTACAAAAATGTTTTTTATGTGAATGGTAAAACTTAGGTCGAAACCGTAGGTAACCCATGTCCCTTTTGTTTTTTTTTATGAAAGTGAAACTTAAAAAGAATGATTTTTTTTTTGAATGGTAAACTTAGGTCAAAACCGTAGGTAAACCATGTCAAATTTTTGTTGTTTTTATGAAATGAAAGATGAAAAATTGATGAATTTTTTTTTTTTTTTATTTTTTTTTTTGGAATGGTAAACTTAGGTAAAAACCGTAGGTAACCCTGTCAAATTTTTTTTGTTTTTATGAAATGTAAGATGAAAACTTAGACTAAAATGGATGAATTTTTTTTGTTTGGATGGTAAAACTTAGGTAAAACCGTAGGTAACCCATCTCAAAGAGTATTTTGTTTTTAAACTGAAACCCTAGGTTAAAAATTGCTGAATTTTTTTTGTTGAATGGTTTAAACTTAAGTTAAACTTTCAGTAAACCATTGCAGTTTTTATGTTGTTTGTAATTTTTATTAGTTCAAAGTACAACTTTGTTTTTGTCAGTTTACACTAGAATTAAAAACTCTAGAAAACTGGTATTGTTGTTTTTTTTTTATTGTTTATTGTACAGCTCTGTTTTGTGTCAGTTTACACTAGAATTAAAACTCTAGAAAACTATTTTTATTGGTGATTTGATGCATGTTTTTATTTTCTGTGATGTGCAGGTGGTGAAGAGTCGATACCGGGTATCGACTATTTTTTTGAGTGTCCGAGAGGCGTTGAGTGTGGAGGACTGGGAGTGGCTTGATGCCTTAGGGCTCAAGCATGTGACGCGATTGGAGGCAGTTGTTGGGGATCGGGCGTACTTGACAGCTTTGATCAGCCTATGGGATGTTCGGACGAACACCTTCCATCTTTCGACAGGGGAGATGACAGTCACCTTAGAGGATGTGTATCGGATTCTTCGGATTTCGATAGACGGGGTTCCCATCCGGACGACGCCACGAGGCCAGAGGACGGCTGTACTGACCCGATGTTTTGGACACGGGGAGGATGTGGATGGGATGAGCTCAGTGGAGAAGGCTGAGGAGGATTGTCAGATTGGTGGGATCCTAGTGCGGTGGTGGTATGAGAGGAGGGTGTTGGGAGTGAGGCATGCACTACTTATGAGCCTCATTTCCAACATGTTGTTGCTCGACTCCTCGGGGGCGAGGTTCCCATGGAACCTACTGGAGGTGGTGTGGCAGTTAGTGGATTGTCCTGTGACAGAGCCGATGATCATGAGATGGGGCCAGACGTTGTTGGCTCAACTATATGATGAGTTGTATGAGGTCCGTTGTCGAAAGCGAAAGGGGATTGGCTGCAGTTACTTATTGCAGTGTTGGGCCTGGCAGCATATAGTCGTAGAGCGACCACGAGGGCTACCCTGGACTACACGGGTTGACATGGTGGATAGAGACATTGGTTATGGTGCTTTATGGTATCGATCTGAGGAGCGGGGGCAGAGTCGACGGTTCGCGGGAGACGTGGACCATTACGTAGATGCATTGGCATGACTGACTCCAGGAGATGTGGTGTGGAGGCCATATCGGGATTGTCCCGCATGGCCGAAGGCTGATGAGTGGCTTCGATGGGTCCGAAGGGGGAGGTGGGTCATTGGACGACACGGGACAGAGCAGGAGTACTTCCATTATCTCCGAGTGACACGACAGTTTGGGGTATGCCAGGGGTTGCTTGGGGAGCCCGTAGTCTATCGACGCCGGAGCGATGAGAGGACTCTAGCTGCGTCGATCCTCGAGCCGCTAGGTGAGGAGGCGGATACAGTACTGGACACTCTAGATGTGGATGACGTCGGAGTTACTATCGAGTACGAGGAGTGGTGGACGCTCCGACGATGGCGAGGGGAGGGGCCATTGGGAGGGGATGAGGCAACGGTAGGCGGAGAGGATGCAGAGGCACCAGGAGGGGGTTGGGGAGCTCCTGTTGATGTGGAGATGGTGGAGGTGGCAGATGCAGGAGAGGACTTTGGTGAGGAGCAGCCAGAGATGCAGGATGCTCCAGAGCAGGTCGGTGCACCAGAGAGGCCGACGCAGCTGGCCGTGCCAGGGGATACAGAGGCGAGGTTGCATGCAGAGGTAGCACGATTGATGGAGGTAGTGCGGAGGTGAGATCAGGAGCTTGGGGATGCACTACGGGAGAGGGATCTCCTATGGGTGAGTTGGGGTAGCGTGAGGCTAACCTTGCGACATATCGTCAACGGGTGAGGGACTTGGAGCGACAGTAGGACGAGCTGGAGGATGAGGTTATCCACCTTGGTGGGCAAGTGCCTGCATTCTCTGGAGGTGGATCATCGTGACGCTCGAGAGGGAGCGACATGGAGCAGACAACATCCTCTCAGCGGAGGCGACGGGATGAGGGAGAGGCCAGCGGGCATGGTGCAGGGGCGAGCAGTAGCCACCCTGAGAGGTCTCAGAGGTCCCGCACCACGGGGGGTAGTTCCCGTCGCACCGATCCTGCATGATCATGGTGGACGACGCCCTAGACTTGGGGATTTTGGTGTATGATTGCGGGGTCAGAGGACCAGTTTTGTAGCCTACGGGCAATTTTGTTATGATATATATATATACAGATGACTCTTTTTGGTGTTTATACACTTTTCATGATTTATGTTTATGTACATGTTTTTACATTAATGTATGCATATGCGATTATGAATGCAATGGTTCTAATTTGTATGATGAATGCCAATGAAATAAATAAAATGAGTTGTTTATGTTTTGTCATTGGCACCATAGACTGTGCAAGATTTGACTGACTTGCTATATGAATGGGATGACTTTATGGAATGATTGTGCATGTGAAAACTTTGTTTTTGTATTTTGCATATTTTTTGATGATGATGTATGGAATAAAATGTACTAGTTGTTATAATGTAGTTAAGCTTTTCTGAGATTCAGATATTTTAACTAACTAGCCAAGATTGTACATTTATCTCGCAAGACTTTTGAACAAGGTCTAAATCTGACTTGAATTTAACCAAGTTATTTCACATCCCTGTGTGTGCAATTGAGTTCGTTTATGTGGTATTTGTCAGGATACCGCCAGTGCTAGATAGGCTATCAACCAAACCTATACTGAGGATCACCTAATTAGCTCCACTAACTCCGTTGTTGTATTTAGCAAGATTAATCCACGTGACAATCTAAGGTACCATAAGCTAGCTCATCCACATGCAAACATTGGTCTACGCACATGCAAAGCTAATGTGACAGACATATCGTCATGCGGGTAGGATACCACCATTGCTAGGTAGGCTATCAACCAAACCTGTAATGAGGATCACCTAGATGGTTTTCGAATGCTGAGAATTCTAGGGATTCAAGTTCAGGTTATTTGTTGGCTGAATGATTTGGGAGACTTGCTCGTCTATATAGTGATGAAAATCATTGTTTATTTTATTTATTTTTTTTTCTTTTTGAGCAAGGATTTTGAATAGTGGTGATAACCACTATTATTTGATTTTGTATTTTGAGCTTTGTAAGTTTGAGCTTGTGAATGACCTTGATCCTGTTGGCCTTGGGGATGACTACCCATCCTGTTCAAGGACGTGTAGTATGAATCCTTACGACTTTGGGAACAAAGGGGAAAATGGAGATTATGAAGTAAGGGCATTGATCTTTTAGGCCTTGGGGATGACTACCCATCCTGGTTAGGGGCGGATAGTACGAATCCTTACAACTTTGAGACCAAAGGTGAATGGAAAGGGTTGTGATGATGGTTTGTTGGAATTTAGTTTGTGAATGGCATTGATCCTTTTAGGTCTTGGGGATGACTACCCATCCTTGGCAGGGACGTGTAGTACGAATCCTTACAACTTTGGGGACCAACAATGATTGGGATTTGGTAGTGGTGAAAACCACTATTTATGAAGGTGAATGGATAGGGAAGAGCTCGTCCTTTTGTCAATTCTCAGCATTCTAGAACCATTCGCACAGGGGGATGAACAGGCTAATCTTTCACCGATGGTACCCTAGACTACTTTGTAGGTTTCTCTTGCGTTCACACAACTTAGGAATTATTTTATGTGTGTTAATTTGTGTAGGGATGCTACGTAACAAGGCGTGATCCAAGTAAAACTTTCCCGTGTAAAATTTGTTTAACTATGTACAGTTTTGGCTAGAAATTTAAAGACAATTGAATGACGAAAACCCTATATACATTAGGAGACAACTGACTATGCTAAAAATGAAGATGGGGTGATGCTGGATGTATGCATTTATGAAAATTGATTTGATGTGGAAAATGATGGGATTGCCAAGTAATGACAAGTCTATGGTGCTTTTGACTTGTATGACCAGCAAAGGTATGCAATGTATGAATGGGATGCCTAATGCAACCTATATTTTTGTATTTTTGATGTTTTTATGAGTATGCAAGAAATGGAAATGCAATTGTTTTTGTGATTTTTGATGATTGTATTGTTTTTATGAATATGCATGGAATTGAAATGCAATTGTTTTTGTGATTTTTGATGATTGTATTGTTTTTGTTTATTTTTGAATACTTATTTTGACCAAGCAGTTATGGTAACGCTTGGAGCTTTTGGTGTTGACCAAAGGGTTTATGGATACCTTTGGAGCATTTTGGGGGTGACCAAGCGAGTATGAGAATCCTTGGAGCGTTTGGCTTGACCAAAGGGTTGATAGATACCTTTTGGGGCATTTTAAGGTTGACCAAGCGATTGTGGAAATCCTTGGAGCTTTTGGCTTGACCAAAGGGTTTATAGATACCTTTGGGCATTTAGGGTTGACCAAGCGATTATGGAAATCCTTGGAGCTTTTGGGTTGACCAAAGGGTTTATGGACACCTTTGGAGCATTTTGAGGTTGACCAAGTGATTGTGGAAAATCCTTGGAGCTTTTGGTTGACCAAAGGGTTTATGGATACCTTTGGAGCATTTTGGGGTTGACCAAGCGATTGTGGAAATCCTTGGAGCTTTGGGTTGACCAAAGGGTTTATGGACACCTTTGGGGCATTTTGAGGATTGACCAAGTGATTGTGGAAATCCTTGGAGCTTTTGGGTTGACCAAAGGGTTTATGGACACCTTTGGAGCATTTTGAGGTTGACCAAGCGATTGTGGAAATCCTTGGAGCTTTTGGGTTGACCAAAGGGTTTATGGACACCTTTGGAGCATTTTGGGATTGACCAAGCGATTGTGGAAATCCTTGGAGCTTTTGGGTTGACCAAAGGGTTTATGGACACCTTTGGAGCATTTTGAGGTTGACCAAGCGATTGTGGAAATCCTTGGAGCTTTTGGGTTGACCAAAGGGTTTATGGACACCTTTGGAGCATTTTGAGGTTGACCAAGCGATTGTGGAAATCCTTGGAGCTTTTGGTTGGACTATGGCTCTCTAAATGTGGAATGGCCTCAAATGAATGATGTTCAAGGGTTCAAGCTCCTTGATTCCTTCAAGGGAGGCAAGCCGGTAAGTTCCAGGTCCAATGCGACTATCAATCACATAAGGACCTAACCAGTTTGCTGCAAACTTGTCCCTCAAATGGGACGGTAAATTAGAATTCTGCTGGTTTTCTTTTAAGACCAAGTCACCAACCTGAAATTCCCTCAAGTGGACCTTCATGTTGTATGCTTTCTTAAGTCGCTCTTGATAGATACGCAAATGCTCGAGAGCATTGACGCGTCGTTCGTCAAGCAACGTAAGTTGATCTAACCGGGCCTGCCATGCAGTGTCATCATCGATGAACTCTTGCATTGAAATGCGCAGCGAAGGGATTTCCAACTCAAGAGGCATGACTGCCTCGGAGCCATACACCAACGAAAATGGAGTTGCCCCAGTGGGCGTCCGGATGCTGGTGCGATAAGCCCAGAGGGCAAGCGGGATCTGAATGTGCCAATCCTTATGATTATCTACGATAGTCTTTTTGAGGATGGCGATGAGCATTTTGTTGGACGCCTCTGCTTGCCCATTCGCCTGCGGATAATAGGGTGTTGAAAAGTTGTGCTGAATTTTGTACTTTGTGGTCAAAGCACGCACATCTTTATTCTTGAATGGTGTCCCATTATCTGATAGGATCTTGGATGGAATACCAAAATGACATATGATATTATGCAAAATAAACTCCGCAATGCGGGTTCCAGTCGTAGAGGTTAACGAAATTGCTTCCACCCACTTGGTAAAATACTCTGTGGCTGTAATGATAAATGTGTGATGCCCCGACGACGCAGGGGAGATCTTTTCGATTAGATCAAAGCCCCACTACGAAAAATGCCAAGCCGATTGGATCGGTTGCAAGGCCTGAGAAGGTACGTGTGTCAAATTGGCATGATGTTGACACTTCACGCACTTCTTCACATATGCGCAACAATCTCGCTCTAAAGATGGCCAATAATAACCCATGCGAAGAATGCGCTTTGCGATGGCCATGCCACTGAAATGGCCACCACATGTACCATCGTGGGCTTGGGTGATCGCCCAAGCGGACTCTTGCTGGTCCAAGCAACGAAGGAGGATTCCTTCATAGTTTCGACGATACAAAATGTCTCCTAACAAGACATGTTTTGCCGCTTTCTGTTTGAATGATCTTTTCGCGGTTGGTGTCAATCCAAGTGGGAGAGTACCTAGCTTGAGGTAATCCCTTATGGGTGTGTACCAATCTTGCTGATCAAAAACCTCGATGGTATGAACAGCCAATCCCTCTTGAAGTGCATCCCTAACAAAAGCTGAGCAGGAAAGAACTTGTAAAAATAGCGTTGTATTGCTATTAAGAGGGGTAGGGGAGAACAAGGACCCCCAATTGGCTTGAGTCAAACAATCTTGGATTCGAGAAAACCTATCCGTAGATGGTTCAATCTGGATCAAGTGGATTCCTGGCGTGAGGTCAGAGCTTGCACGCTCCATCACAGGTTGCGATAATGTCTTGACCTGAATGGTTGTCATCTCATCGAAAGGGTCTTGCGGGATTAGGGACCCCAAGGAGGCCATAGTATCCGCAAAATGATTCGATGATCGAGGGAGTGCCTCAATGTCATACCATTCAAGTTGTGCCAGGAATTTGTCCACAAGGGCTTTATAGGCCTACAAAACTGGACATTTACATTGGAATATCCCCTTTACTTGATTGACAATTAACAACGAATCACCAAAGATGTTCAATCGTTTAATGTTCATGGTGATTGTCGTCTGAAGACCTATGAGCAAGGCTTCATATTCTGCATTGTTATTGGTGCACGAGAAGTCTAATTTAAATGACAAAGGCATTGGAGCCCCTTGTGGAGTGAAGAATACAATTCCCGCACCACCCCCTTGCTCACACTTAGAACCATCGAAGAAGAGGGTTATGTCAGCCTGTGACTCAGGCTCATCAGGATCTGGCGATTCTGAGACATGGAAGACCCCATCATCAGGTAGTTCGAAGGTCAGAGGCTGATCGTCTTCAAGAGGAGCCTCTGCTAGTTGATCGGCGATGACTTGACCTTTTATGGATTTTTGTCCAATGAATTCTATGTCAAACTCCGTCAACAACATGATCCATTTCGTCGTGCGGCTACTATGATAAGTACGACTCATCATGTATCGCAATGGATTCTCCTTAGACACAACATACGTCTTATTACTAAGCATGTAGTGGCGTAGCCTTTTGGTAGCAAACACCACTGCCAAGCAGAGCTTTTCAACGTATGCATAGTTAAGTTCATAACTGACCAGGGTGCGGCTAAGATAATATGTAGCCTGTTCTTTATGAAGTTCATTTTTCTGGGACAACATGGCGCCCAGTGCCACCTCGATAGCGAAGATGTATAAATAGAATGGCACTCCTGGTCTAGGTGGTGCCAATACTAGCGGTGAAGCCAAGTACTATTTAATATCATCAAAGGCTGACTGGCACTCGTCATCCCAATGGAATGCTACCCCCTTGTGCAATAATTTATTCATGGGTCGACACTTGTCAGATAACTGCGCTATGAAGCGTTTGATCGACGCGACCTTCCCCTGTAGACTTCTGAGCTGCTTGATGGTAGTTGGGGGAAGCATTTCAAGGATTGCCTTGACTTTGTTGGGGTCCACCTCGATTCCTCGTTTGGAGACTATGAAACCCAAGAGCTTTCCAGAGGTGACGCCAAAGACGCACTTCTTGGGGTTTAGTCTGACTTTATGCTCAATGAGGCGATCAAGGACCTTGCTCAAGTCACTGAGGTGATCTGGGCGCAAAAGAGATTTGGCCAACAAATCATCCATGTAATCTTCCAAAATGTTGTGCATGTAGTCATGAAAGATGTACGTCATGGCACGTTGGTAGGTGGCTCCGGCATTTTTAAGGCCAAAAGGCATGACCTTATAACAAAATGTCCCCCAAGGCATTGTGAATGCCATTTTTAGTTGGTCCTCAGGATTGATACGAATTTGATTGTATCCTGAGAAACCATCCATAAGGGAAAGCATTTCGTGGCCTACTGTAGCGTCTACCAATGCGTCGATGCTTGGCAAGGGAAAATCATCCTTAGGACTCGCTTTGTTAAGATCTCAAAAATCGGTGCATATGCGAATCCTCCCGTCGGGCTTCTTGATGGGAACCATGTTAGACAACCATGGCGGATAATCCACACAGATGACAAACTGTGCATCCAACAACTTTTGTAACTCATCTTTTACCATTAAGGCCACTGTTGGGTGCATCTTGCGTAGTTTTTGCTTTACTGGCTTGATTGTCGGGTCAAGCGTTAAATTATGCGTGACTAGCTGTGGGTCTAGTCCCGGCATATCCTTGTATGACCATGCAAAAACCTCCTTCTTCTCCTTGAGAAGGGCAACATAATCGGCTTGCTCTTCGGGGGAGAGACTTACCCCCAACTTGAGAATCCATGGATTCATTGGATCTGTGCCGATGTCTACGTCAGTCGTTGCCTCGATCGACATGTGGGATCCGTCCTCCAACTGATGTGGAGTTGGGATAAGATGGATATCGTTTGCTGAATTAAGATCATCATTAGGAACGTCAAGTTCCTCTTCAGCATGGAAGACATCCTGAGTCTGTCCGGGAGTGAAATGAAACATCCCACCGCAAGGCCAGTACTCTGATGGGGATGGTGGTGTGTTAGCGCGATCCCAATCTATAGCTTCTATGTCTAGATGCAATAACCATGTTGGGTCGGCTGGATCATGGATGGGGGCGGTCAAGTCAATGGAGATCATGTTGATGAAATGATTGTAATCTCCATTACCGCAAGTGTGATAACTCTGACACTCGGGATGTTCTTGATGCTGTGGGTCTGGCTCTGTAGGCACTGGCACAAAGGGATCGGCCCTATGCGCGGACATGCAAACAGGGTCTGCCCTAGGCACTGATGGTTTGATAGGGTCTCCAGGTGGAAGATGCTCTCTGTGTACCTAGAGTGGTGGGTGCAGTAATTGCTATAACTGCATCGGGTTGAGGTGCCACCTATGTCTTGGACCTATGTGTAAATGTTCAAACATGTCATCTACGTCCAAAGGATCTTGCTGTTGCATTTGTCGCATGTGGTTAAGATAGGCCATCTCGGTTTCATCTTCGTAATCACTGTCCGAGATCCACAGGCCTTCATTGGCTCCAATAACTACGTGAATCTCTGCTCTCGGTGGGAGGACCGGATTGTCTTGAAGTGGCCTGTGCTCAACTGGAGCAGCCAATGGGAACATTGTCAGAAAGTGTTCCTGATCATCATTCATGGGATATTCTTGCGAATGATTATACTCCGACTCATCTTCGGAAGACCCTTCTGAGTCTTGTCCATATTCCCCTTGTGGGTGAGTCCTTGAGGTTTCTCCTTGTTCGGCCGAAGGGAAAAGGTTGTTGAGGTCAACAAGGTTGTTTATTTGTAATGGGAAATAATCCCCCAATGTATAAGTTGTATTTGGATTGGCATATGGATCTGATGCCAACCCATCCTTGTTGCCTATCTCTAGGCCTTGCATGTTTTCAACCAAGATGTCGAGGGGCAAAGGGTGATTAAACCCTACTCCTGACTTGTCATAAGGCATTTGGTATCTTGGTTGACACAAAACATGCACTCCTTGTTCATACCTACCCAACCCATATCCATGCCAATTGCATTGGCTAAGATATCTTAATGCGAAGTCTGGGTTAGACAGATAATTAACATCCTCCACAAAGGGCTCTTCATCTTCTTCTTCTTGTAAGGAAGGTTCAACGCCATTATCTAGGCCCCCAAAAATGAAGTTTGTCTGATTAGGTGGGTAGCCTAGAGGCACCACAGAACCGATAGGGAGTCTAGGTCTCCCCATGTCCTGCATAGACTCAAGGGTTGGCGTTGCTACAACATTGCGCATGATATACTCCCCCATGCCTGTGTTAGACATCTCAACAGTAATTGTTGGCGATTGAGGGGGAGAAAATGGAAGTCCTTCTGGAGTCCACTCCATGTCGGGTGGACTAGAGGTCTCAACTTCCTTTCTATTAGGTATCTCTTTAGTAGAAATGTTTGAAACCGAAGGTGACACTTCTTCCATGGGTTGCTTGCCCTTATCTTTCTTTGTGGCCACCATAGGTGGCACCGTTGAGGAAAGACCAGCCGATGAATATGAACTGGGCTGAGGATCCAAGGGCTTTGACAATGGAGATGCCTGCGAAGTCGAACCCTGCTTAGATGGATTTAATTGGAAATCCACATGCGTTGATGGTAGGGTCGACTGCGGCATTAATTGCATCGAGTTGCAATATTTGAAAGGTTCCAGGTCTACGGGAACCACATGCACTTCCCCTCCAAAGGTGTACTTGAGACACTGGTGCGCTATCGAAGGGACACACTTCATGTCCCTGATCCATGGGCGGCCCAACAAGATGTTGTAAGCCATCTCACCCTCCAAGATATGGCACAATGTAGGAATTGTCTTTTGTCCCACTTGAATGGGTAGGACAATTGTGCCAACAGTTGAGCATATTGCATCATTGAATGCTCGCAATGTATATGTGGAGGCTACTATGTGAGATGCAAGCAACTTCAAGTGCTTTAGCACCGCTGTTGTGATGATATTACTGGACGAACCAGTGTCTACCAACACTCTTTTGTATGGAATCCCGTTGACCCGCGCGATGACGTGCAGGGGTGGATCCGCCATATCACCAGTTACTGATTTGATCTCATCATCTCTGAAGGTGATAACTGGTTCAGTGCACCTTTGGACGTGCCCCACGAAATTGTTGAAAGCATTTGCCTCGTGGGGCTGCAACTCGATGGCTTTTAAGATATCCATTAAAGCTTCTCGATGAGGTGGCGATTGTTGTATAAGCTCATAAATGGAAAGCCTAGCTGACGTGGTCCGCAAGCTTTGGGTAAGCTTGCTCCGAATCGTGACCACTGGTCTAGGCGAAGGAGAGTGTTGTTGAGGTGGTAACATTGTTGGTACCTCTCCTGTAGCTACCGCGAGGGCAACTGTACTCGGATGCCTCTTATTCCGAGTCACTATGCTAATCATGCCAACATATCCTTGCATAGGACAATCTTGTGTGACTTCATTGACTGGGACATGTTTTGTTTGTGTATCATGGGCTGGTAGAGGATCTCTAAAAATGCCCATCTGTTGGTTGCCCGGTGCTACGGGATTGTCCACTACCAATGTTTTGTTGTCAATGAGATCTTGCACTAAACCTTTGAATGTCCAACAGGCATTAAGGTCATGCCCTTTCCATCTATGGAACCTACAGTAGAGATCCTCTCTATACCCTTTAGGCTTTGGCGCATTAGGATCTATCATTTTAATCTCTGGCAGATTAATCAAGTTTGCCGCTGACAAACGGTCAAACAAGGAGTCCCTGGACTCGGTGTATGGTGTAAATTGCCGCCTAGGGCGACGCTGCTGATTGTGGTCTTGTTTTTTATTTTCTCTCTCATAGTTGTTGGGAGGCACTACCTGATAATTAGCCTTTGGAGGCTGTGTTGTTTGGGCAGGCTTAGGGACGTTGATAGCAACTTGATTGACCACGACGGGTTTCTATTGCGTTGTCCCTGTCTTGTTGTTATTCTTAGTCCATTCTTTCTTTTTTGGCTTAGCAATTTCACCATCTTGAATTTTGATCTCTTCAATAATCCTGGCCTGTGCCAGGGCTTCTTCTAGAGTGGCATATTGCTGCAGCTACAATAGCACAGAGATCGACCTCAAACAGCTTTTGGAGAACATTTGTGTGAGGTCGGACATAGGAGGGAGGTAAGGCAGCTTTGAAAGCAAAGCCCTCCACCGGTTCCCATAGGCCGCTATAGATTCCTCTTCATACTGCTTGAGGCTTGCTAGGTCACTAAGTGATGCCTTCTTCTTGGTGTTGAAGGCAAAGCGTTCGAGGAACGCATCCACTAACTGATCTAGATTGCAAATGCTATGCTTTGGTAAGTGGGTGAACCAGTCCGAGGCAGGGCCTACGAACGTGGTTATGAATGTTCTTAATAACAAAGCATCATTATCCTGAATGCCGAAGCATTGGCTCAGGAATCTGGTTACATGTTCTTGGGCATCCTCCTCCCCTTTAAAGAGTGCCAACTGGGGCAGCTTAAAGTGCTCAGGGTAAGGAGGTGCTGGAACTGATGGATGCACCGGGTGGCTACGGAGTTGACGTAAGGTGGGCTTTTGGGGCCCAGAAGTTTTAATCTCCATAGACTCTAAGCGCTCTAAGAGTGCTTTATAGGCATCCGAAGACTTGATTTCTTCTTCTTGAATTGGTCTCCTCTGAGGGTTGTAGGGAGCTTGAGGCCTATAGGGAGGTGGCTGAATAGCAGCCCCCCTGTCTTGATAAGGCGTTTCAGCCCTCTCTTCCTCTTGTTCATACTCCTCATACTCTTCTTGAGGAGTTTTTGGCTGAGGTCTATGAACATAGATAGGTGCCCACGGAGGGTGCCCATAATGGGTCCTAGGGGTGGCCTCCCGTTCAACTCGAGGAGGTCTCGGGGGCCACACTTGGTATGTTCTATTATGTGCCAAAGGATCATGCCTCTCAGGCCTCTCATGTCTCTCTATCCTTTGTACTCGAGGAATTGGGACCCGCTCAAGCACATTGTTGTTGAGTAGCTCATCTGCTTGGCGCTGAATGCGCTCCTTTTTAAGGTTATACAAGTGTGCTAGTTGTTGCTGATCTTTCTTAAGCTTTGTGAGCTGCTCTTGATGAGCGACATATCTGGCGTAGGCCAGGTCATTTTGCTCTGTTGTGTTAGGTCTAGGAGGCCTAGATGCCTCACCTATGTGTCTATCCTGGTCATGATGATCCAAGGTCTCTATATGTCGTTTGCCTCTGTCGAGGTTAGCAGCATTGACTCGAGGCTCTTGCCTCAATGGGGAATCTTGATGAAATTCAGGTGCGGAAGCACATCGCTCTCGGGCTGTGTATTGTTCTTGAGGGACATAATGATCATCCTCATATCCTTCCTCATACATGTGAAAAGGGAGGGCTGAATTAATTCGCCCAAGTCTAAGAGCCTTGTGCTCTATAGGTTGCTTGTGACCTCTAACATTGAGGCGCGCTAAAGGAGGGGTGACAAGATCATATGACTCCTCCTTGGGGACCCTAGGCTGCTCTGACGCTGCAGTGCACGGTGGATATTCATACCTAGCCTCTAAGGGTGTTTGCTTTTGAATGTACTCTCCTTGGAAGAGTGTGTGCTCTAAGAGGTTATCCCTTGAAGGGGTGCCTCTATGGTCTCTTTTTGTCATGTCGCGAGCGGGACAGTTTAATGGAGTTTGCCTAAAAGGCGGTATGACCAAATCTCTGGGGCTATATCGGAGGCGACTCGTGCCTCCTTGGACATTCTCCGCAGCGTCTACCCGTGAGTGGGCTTGACTGCGGGTGAGTACCATGGTAATGACTCTCTACACGCTACGTAGATTTTTATCTTTTGTTTATGATTTTTTTGATTTTTTTTTTTGTTATACTAAGCAGAAATGAACACACACATACACAAACGGTGATTATCTCTTTTAAAGATTAATGGTGTGTCCTAGACTGGTTTTAGTGCGTTTTGATGATTTTGTTTTGTTTTTGAAAGTTTTGAAGAACGTTTAAATGCATAATGAAGGCTCATATAACTCCCATGAATGGTCGCCCCTTCGATATACCATGCCAGGCCGATATACCAACCTCTCTATATACCCGCCCTTACGAGAGGGAGACTATAGGTACGTGAGAGCAGATGGTACGTGGTACGTAGGCTGTACTGAAAGGGGATTGTCCTGTTTATGACACCTACCATAGAAGACTTATCCTCACATGCTGGGAATCACCCCAGCGACACTCGGTCAGCTTTCGTCAGGATTTACGTCTAGCAACAGTGACAATCGGGGTAAATGGATGCAAAAATCAAGCCAAGGTGGTGATGAACCCACCATTGGTCTTGATCAAGGGTTGGGGTCTTACGACCAGCTCCTTGGTTTAATTTTACCACGTGATGTGTGTGGGGTTCATTTTAATTTATAAAAATGAAACAGGCAAACAAAAGGAAACTTTCCCTAAGCCATATAAAAACTGAAAACCAGAAAATAGAAAACAAAAAACAAAAATTTGACAGAAGCTTGTTAAAAACTCCTACCTCTTCTCTGCCCAAAAGGATGTTTCTGATTTACTGCTCTGAAAAATGCTCAGAACGCTATTCGTTCCTGGGTGAGGCGAATACCAGAACTGTATTCGTTCCAGGGTAAAACGAATGCCTATTCGCCCCTGGGTGAAACGAATCCCAATTCTGTAATCATCGCAGACCGAAACGAATAACAGTCGAATGCCTAAAAAATAGGTACCTGTAATCAAACAAGCAATTTCAGATCAGAAATCTAACCTAAAAAAAAATAGAGGACAGAGGTCCCACCGTGATCGCCATTGAAAGCACGAGATTCCGAAAGAAAAAGGAAAGACTAAACAAAATTGCATTAAAAGGAAAGAACACAAATGAATGAACACAAGATATAAAAGCAATATAAAATACGGCCCTTTTTATTGATATTCTTTCAATAATGTGTTACAATACGTCTCCTTCCTTTTTAGGGGATAGGAGAGCGTTAAATGTTGGTCTTTTACAACTTGTTTCAGAATTCCTCCTTCCGCGTGCCCACATATAAGATGGGCGAACCAAAACGTTGCCACCGCTTGTGTTGGTAAAAGTAGATTCCTCGCTGCTCCTCTAATGCTGAAAATCTGCGTTCAAAGAAACAAACAAAGAATCAGTAGCACCTGTGTATGAAAAATAAAAGAACGAATATGAAAGGTTACCGTAAAAGATAAATGTAATGATGGTTAAAATGAGTCCAAATAAACTGAAAACTTGACAGAAGCATAAATACGTAACTAATAAAATGCTGCAAAAGAAACAGTCACCAAGTTTGACGCAGATCGGTATTCATTTCGGGGAAGGACGAATAAACCTGCAACAGACTGGTATTCGTCCCGGGGTGAAACGAGTAAACCTGCAGCAACTGGTATTCGTTCCTGGGTGAAACGAGTAAACCTGCAATAAGGCAGGGGATGCCCGAAGGCAAACCACCCATCGGTTGAGATTTTGTTTTGACACCAATCCGCTTGGGATGAGTCCGAAACCTGTTGTGATGCGTTGTCGACGAATTGATAGGATAATGTAGTCAAAAAATCGGGTGTACGAATCGTAAGTCGGTAAAACAGCAGCACTTCGTTGCTCAAATGCTCCTTTTTCTGTCCATCCTTTTGGGTGAAGAAATTCACCATTTTATAGACCCAAGGGGTCTCTTGAATTAACATGCAAAAGTGCTAGTTTGCATGAATGCTTTTTCCTGTGAAGAGAAGACTTCTCCTTGATCAAGGATTTCATAACTGCTTCTGTAACTACTTCTGCATGCTCAAAAGAACCTACTCACACTCCCATGCAATGAAGGGCGAGTTAAGTAGCTAATTTGAGTTGTCATGAAAAAGCCCACTCTCACTCCCATGCAATGAATGGAGAGTCAAGTGGCAGATCCGGGTTGTCCTGAAAAGCTCACTCTCATTCCCATGCGGTGAATGGAGAGTCAAGTGGCAGATCCGAGTTGTCCTGTGCCGAGGCTTGACTTTCTGCCAGTCAAACCTGGTATTCGTCCCACCCCAAAATGAGCGCTGGAATTCGTTCCTGGGTAGAACGAGTACCAGTCTGTACTCGTTCCGGGGTGGAGCGAATAACTAGCAAAGTACCTAAAAGGTGCCAAATTGATTTCTGACTTGCAAAACTATTGTGCGAGTGGTTAAAACCACTGTTTAACCTCTGTGGGCTGCCCTGGGGGCTGTTTGTGTCAATGCGATCAGCGCTTGTTGTCACGTAATCGGATTGGTGTTGTTTTGGTGTCTACAATAAGGTTTAGAAGATAAGATTTAGGGTTTGAGAAGAAGATATTTTTGAAAAGATCAGGGTCTGTCCTGAGTCTATAAATACTTCTTTTGAATGTAAATTTTTGGGCACGAAAACTTAGAAATACAAGCTATTGGAGCAATTTCCTACAAATCTTGTTTGAATGCTTTGTTCTGGACTTAGAGTTGGTGTGACTTTCATTTTTTGTGATAGCGTGGCCAGGAGCCTAATATCTTTCAGATTATGATAAGTTCATTTTCTTTTGTTTCCATTTCATTAAGGTTTATTTAATTTATGCTATAGATCTGTGTTACCAGGATTGGATATGCTGTTAGGCTTCATTTTATTTATTGTATGTTAGGAAAAATTACAGATTTAAGGTTCAGGCCTGTTCTAATTGCTCTGTCCTCACTATGTGAGCTAGGTCATCGGTGAAAGATACCAATTTTAACCGACTTCCCTTTTGTTTATGATTTTATTTTAGATTTGTTGTTGTTTTTGTCTTATGCTCTTAGTGGAAGGTGATCTTAGAAAGCTGGACACTTTCCTCTTTGATTTTGTTCTATTTTGAAGCTAACCGGTATAACTAAAATTGGTAGTTTTGGTTTTGTAGCTAAGTTAGATAAATTTCTCTTTCTACCCTACCCTACTCTCTCTATTCCATCGATTGAATGATCCATTTTTATTTTCTTTTACATTTGTCTTTTATTTAAATCTGCTAACACATAAAGAGCTAGATCAAAGAACTGATTGTAAATCTGAGTGTCTACCAAGATAACCAATTCCAAAAACATTATTGAACAAGTTCAGAACCCGTTGTAAGGTAACAGAAATTCCACTTGAAACTATTCTAGAAGTGGAAAAGAGTGAATAAACATTCAACCCAAATCTGTAACTCACACCTTGGATATCCAAAGAAGATCCTAAAGTGAGTGGGATTTATCCCGTATAAGTGTTATCGGTATTTTATGCTCATTCTTCACTGGGTGTGTATAAAATTCGAACCAACAGAGCACGGTTGGCAATTTCGAGGGTGACAATGATGAGGGGATGCAGCGTAGCGGGAAGCAAGCATGGGGATCCATCGGTAAGTGTCCTTTCTCTTTTGTTTTTGTTTTGTTTTGTTTTTCTCGAGAAATGTGAATGAGGGGGGGAGGTTTTCGTCCCATTTTTTAAAAAAATTGTAATTTTTAATTGAAATTCGAACACGTAGTGTAAAACTAGCCAAATGGGTACCCAAAAACGTGATTTGTTTCTGAGTCTGACTTGTTTTAGCACTGATTTGACCGGGTAAAGGGTAGAGTAGGTGTGAAGTTTGACCATCCATTTTTGGAGCAATGGAGTACTATTTTTGAAATGTTATTGCATTTTGTCCATAAAAGTGGGAAATGGGTATCCCGTTATGTGACTGTTATATTTTTCTGCCTTCGTTTGGCATGGTTTTTGAATGTGTTGTTTTTGGGTGTAATTTGGAAAACTTTGACCATTAAATTTTCCATTTTTGATGTAATATTTTTAGAATCGGTTAACACTTTCACCTTAGAAGGGCAAAATGGGTATCCAAAAATATGATTTGTTTTTGTAGATGATTTCATTTGGCCTACCTTTGATTTGCGTGCCAAGGTGTGGGTAGTGTTAAATTTGAAATTAGTTGTTGGGAACCCGATTTGTGCTGTACTCAAGATCTGTTTGAACTTTCACCATGAAGTGGGCAAATGGGTGTTCAAAAATGTGACTGTGTTTTTGATGTTGTGTGTATCGGTGTATGTTTGTTTTGGATGTATGTATGGTAGGATTGATCTTGAACTCTGTGTTGATTGGTGTACTGTTTTTGAATTTTGTCAAAATTTTTACCGCAAAGTGGGCAAATGGGTATTCAAAAATGTATTTTGTTTTTGTATGTTAGATGGATTGACTCAGTTTTGAATTTTGTGCCATAGTGGGTATGTGGGTGAATTTATATTTGACTGTTGGGAGCCAAATATGTATTGTTTGTCACATCTGTTTGAACTTTTTCCATGAAATGACAAAATGGGTATCCAAATATGCGACTATTTTGTTGATATGTTTTGCCGTGTGACTTGTGCACTATTTTTGTCTCGAAGTACGTGTCAAATTAAATAATTTTAATTTGTAAATTTTGATTCATGAAGTTTTATTTGATTGCATTGTTATGTGGATGGCTAATGTATGTCTCGTTGTGTTTTGTTGTGGATGAACAGGTGAAAATGGTCGAACCTCATCATCGTGTACGACAAATGAAGGAGGGTTTTGATAAGTTGATGGATAAACCTGATGAGCTGAAGTGGTTAGATGATATATGGTTTCGAGGTGTGTGGGAGTGTAAGAGTATACACACCAACAGGGCATATGTGTCTACATTATGTGAGTGATGGGATGCTGATAGGAACACGTTTCATTTTCCCACTAGGGAAATGACCATTACTTTGGAGGATATATATCAGATTTATAGATTATCGATTGAGGGTGTTCTGGTGAGGGTAGCAGTTGATGATAGTAAGGAGGCTGTGTTGGAGTGGTTCTTTGGGGTAGAGTGGAGAGCCATAGATGCCTCTAAGATGGATTATGAGTGGTTGTGGTTGAAGGAGAAGATCTCTTATCGATAGTGTGCAACCATGATGATGATCTCTACCTATGCATTACCTGATACTTCCAGGGTTTTGTTCACTTGGAATATGTTAGATGTGGTGAGTGACCTGGTGGAGCGTAGGGTTATGTTTGCATGGGCACCTACACTATTGGCCCAAGTGTACCGGGAGCTACATGATGTTGTGCAAGGTAGACGCACGGGGTTGAGTTTGATCCCCTTGTTACAGGTATGGGCGTGGGAGCACATAGCGATTGAGAGGCCATCATTATTACCTCACCCTATGCATGTGAGGGGCAAGGAGTATTTACCCTATGCTTTGAGGTGGAGTATAGAGGTGGAGTAGGGTATTAAGAGGCCACATGAGGGTGATCCATTATTGTGGAGGGGTAAGTTTGGAGGCCTGACACCTGGTGACATTAGATGGAGGTCTTGGTTGGGTGGGGTGAGGTGGGATGAGGATGATGAGCAGTTGCACATCATTCGATAGGGTAGGTGGTTAGTGGGGAGATATACTCGATAGACCAAGTATTTTTAGTTTGATAGAGTGAGGTGATAGTTTGGCGTGTGGTAGGATATGCCAGGGGCTCCTATCATTTACTTCAGGTGATGAGGGTGATAGAGGAGAGCATCCTATGGTTCTACCTTGGGTTGGGGAGAGGGATCCACCTTTGGCTACCCCAGATGTGGAGGATGTTAGGATGACTCCCGAGTTTGAGGCTTGGTGGGCGATGCAGGGTTGGGAGCCTAGCAGAGGTGTGATCGATCGATGGGTGGCACCTAATGTTGGGGCACCTCCACTAGAGAGGAGAGCTGGTAGGGGGCTCGAGCTAGGTCGGAGGATGTGGCTGGTGATGAGGAGGAGGTTCCTCTATGATGGTCATGATGATGCTTGGGTGGTGTAGCGAGCACCCAAGGAGTGAGGGTAGAGGAGGTACATGTGGATGTTGATGTGACTATGGGGTAGGCTGTTGGAGTACAGGAGGAGAGAGGTGGGGCTACTAATATGGGTGGTATAGATGATACCATTGATATTAGTGTTTTCATAGGTATGGATAGGATTCCTATCGATGTCCCAGAGAGGTGAGATGTGAGAGGAGGCACAAGGGCTACGAGATAGAGTGGGAGTTGGAGGGAAGGGGGGGGGGGAGGTAGTGGAGCAGCTGAGGACTAGGATGGCTAGGCAAGAGTAGGCTATTGAGAGGTTGACTAGTCAATTGGTTGTGGAGTCTGCTAAGAAGTTTTTATGTGAGACTTCTCTGATAGTGCATGGGATTCCACTACCTAATTATGATCAGGTGGTGTCACAGTCTGAGTCATGGTCATGAGTGTGGGCACCTTCACATCATAGTTAGTGTAGTGCTACTTTGATAGGATAGATGGGTGCTAGGGTTGAGGTGCAGGATCAGCCTATCGTGGGTCCAGTTCCAGAGTTTGGGGCAGAGTCGAGCAGGGCTATAGAGATGCGGGTGAGCCATGAGGGACATGGGGAGACTCCTGGTGGTAGTTAGGATTTCTATGGATTGTAGCTTGTGGGAATTTTGGATGCTAGATGATGGGCATGGTCCCAGTTTGTAGCCTTCGAGCATTTTGGATGGATGATATATATATACATACTTTGATTTTGGTTGTTATATATACATGTGTCATTGTTATGGTTTGAAATGTGTTCTCTTTATGTTTGCATAGATAGCATAACATAGTTTGTAGGTATGTATGATAAATAGATATACATGTGTGATATGGTTTAGATCTATTATCGTTCTGTAGTATGAATGAACTGTAGAGTAGTATGCATGATTGTATTTCGAATGCGATATGATGTAATATCAGATGCGATTTTGTAGTGAATGCATGTAGGGTGAATGCGATAATGTGATTTGATATTGAAATGCATGTAGGATGAATGCATAATATGATTTGATATTGAAATGCATGTAGGATGAATGCATAGCTATAATGTGCACTAAATGTATATGACATAGATGCATGGATGCATGTATGGACGTACTGAAATGCACCAAGGAAGCACTTGTATCATGGCATTTACCTGTATGGATGCGATCCATCCCATGATTTTAGGGATGTTGGATAATGTAAGGCATGTGTAATGGCTTTGACCAACATAGTTGTGACAATCAAATCTCAGACCCTTAGCTATACAAGTATATGTGGCAACTTATAACTAATCGGGTTGGTTCAGAATCTATCATGGACCTATGTGTGTGCATGTGTAAGGTTCATTTATCCATTTTGAGGGAGGTAGGATTAACCCGTTGTAGACGTAACCGGACTAGCTAGCTCATCCATCCGCAATAGTGATCTATACAAAAGTAGGATGCTAATGTTACAGATATGTTGCCACTTGTAAGACTATTCCACTGGTAGGCAGGCTCTTGGAGCCTATTGCTAGCGATGGAAATCATCCCATGGTGTTATGTTGAACCTAAGGACCAAAGGCGATAAGCATAACATGGGTGATATCAAGAGGCATTTCCTTTTGTTTTTTGCCCCTCTTCTAGTGTTGACCTATTTATTGTGGTGCTCTTTTTTCTTTTTTTTCTTTCTTTTTCTTTTTTTTGTTTGGTGGTGCTCTTTTTGTATGGGTGATGACTTTTGTTTTCTACCCAATATTTTATTTTTGCTTATGCTTGATCCCTTTGTTTATCCCCAGGTCGTATGTTGACCATGCAAGCGATAGGGTGAGCAGGGGATACCATTCGCTAGATGGTGATATCTACTCAAGATGTCCTCTTTCCTAGACTCAAAATTGTTTAATGTATAACCTATTGTGTATGGTCCATGAGAGAAGTTGAACCAGCCTAAAGATCCATAAGAAGAATGTACAAGACTCGGTAGCTATGGGTGACACTGGATTGACTGAACTAAAGAGTAGTCAAAGTCGAACACGACACCTATGTATACCCTGATCCTAAAAATGGGGAATGGACATCCAGGTGGTGATGCTAACAAGTGCGTTTATTACTCCTACTGAAGGCACATTTTGGGGGAGAATGTACAAACATGAACTAAAATTTTAAATGAAAAACATATGGATATGTGCAATGGATGTAAATGTAAATGATGCAAGTGGGGGAATGCAATATCTACAAGAGGAAATTCATGACATATAGATGAAGGAGTTTGGAAAATTATTTACAGATGAGTAAAGTGCATTGTGATGACAAAAAGTGCGATGCTATGATCATGGTTGCCCCAGTGTGTGGGTGTGTGTGTATAGTAGGTGTATAAGCTGTGAGCTAAAAAAGTGTATGTAATAGTCACCAAGAGAGGGAAGATGTAAGAGTAGGATGTACAGATGGAAGAAGTGAGAAGAAATAGACTTTGGTAACCAACAAGATAAGGGGATTACCAAAAGCCAAGAGATATAGAAGAGAAGAAGTGAGTCAGCTACTGTAAGAAGTAGAAGAAGCAAGAAAGAAGAAGGAAAGCACTACTAGAACTACTATCGGGTGAAGTGGCATGGGTCCGATCGAGAGTGGGATGGTGAAGTGATGATGCGGCTAGGATTGCGGTTGGTGCTATAGTTGGATATGTTATGGATGTAACGAGTTGGCGCTGTCAGGGTGCTATGAGAGGGTAAGGTTCTGGGGGTAATGTGACATGGAGGACTCAGAAGTCGGCTAAATGGGATGGGATATTCTGGTGATGGGGTTCACTCATCGTGCAACATGTTGTGCACTAGGTTCTCGAATGATCAACATTCTTCAATGTCATGACTTGGTTGGCGATGGTAGATGTAGTATTGGCTCTCATTGTAATTTCATGGTTTGGAGCACGAGGGATCAAGGGGTCAAATTTTTGGTAAATCGAGGAGGCCTTGATGCATGAGATGGTAAAAAATTTCTGACAATGGCATGAATGGAATCGACATGGGGTAAATATAGGGCTCCGCTGGAGGTGATGAAGGTAGGTCTACCTATGGGCATGTGGGTCGAGGGTCTGATGTAGGTTGGATATGAGATCGAGGGGTGGATCTATGTGAAGGTGAGGGTGCACGGGTCATAGGAGACTGGCGTGGGTGCACATGGCAATGGTAGTGGCTCATCTGTAGCTCTAGAGCCTCGATACGAGAGAAGAGATGTTGTATCTCATGATGTTGTGGTGATAGTGTTGGTGAAGGTGGTGATCGAGGCCTTGATGTGTGTGGTGTGGCTTGATATGCACAGGAAAGTGGATGAGGTCTTGATGATGAGGGGGAAGAGTGGAAAGGCCTTAGGGATTGGAGAACTTGTCGGGAAGGCAAGCCTCGCATGGGGGAAGGTGGTGTCTGGAGTATGGGTGGCATGGGGGATGGCCCTAAATGATGGCACATGTGGGATGGAGGCATGCCCATGGAGGTGGCTTGGGCAGCTTGTGCAGCGTGAGCTTGCAAAGCTTGGGAGTAGGTGGACTCACCATTGGGAAGCGAGGTGGGTAGGCATGATGGATGAGCTGGATGAGGGGTGTATCCTCTATTAGGAGGGTGATAGGCTCCTAGGGGGTGATGGGGATGATCTATTGGTGAGTAGGGGTTTCTGAAATCATTAGGCGGATGAGAGGGTGACCCTTATTCTTGGGGATGGGATGATTCCTCCTTTTCATCAAAAGAGGATAGGGAGACCTGGCTATCTCTAGAGCGGGGTGAGTAGGAAGAGCCTCGATGGTGAGTTTCCATGTGGTGGGGTGGTGTGATGATCCAAGTGTGGTGAATGTGATGTCTACCTAGGGTGAATGACAAGTACTGGTTGGGCTAGGTCAGCTGGTGTAATGGGTATAAACTATGGCTATGGAGTATCCTACATGGTGCTGTCATGTATTGTTGCTGTTGGTGTGAATGTGGATAATGTAAATCCTACAAAAAGAGAAACAAATACCAATAGTATATAAATGAAAATCAAAGAGTAAATAAATATGCATGTATAATGTAATTGTAAAATAATAGAAATGCATGTTTGGTGATGTGCGTAGTAGCTAGTGTGCTTGTGCCTAGCAGTGTATACTACTTGTGATGGTGAATGCCTATGTGTATTAGGCATTGAATGCATGGAGATGCAAGATGTTGATGGGTTCAAGTTCTTTAAGGCCTTCAAGATCGGCCAGATGATATGCTCCTAAACCATATTTGTGTGTAACAATGAATGGGCCCAACCAGTTTGGGGTAAACTTGTCATGCTGTTGGTGAGGTTGACTCATGATTTGCTGGTTTTCCTTGAGAACCAGGTCACCAATTTTAAAATCGTGTTGATGTACCTTACTATTGTAGGCATGGTGAAGGTGATCTTGATAGACTCGTGTGTGCTCGATTGCATGAATGCGATATTCATCGAGAAGTGTTAATTGATCTAAACGAGCTTGGCGAGTAGTGTCATCGTCAATGAAATCCTTCATAGATATCCTTAAGGAGGGTATCTCAAGCTCAAGGGGCATGATAGCTTCTGCCCCGTATACAAGTGAAAAAGGTGTTGCCCCAGTAGGAGTATGGATGCTCATACGATACGCCCACAAGGCTAGGGGTATTTGATTATGCCAGTCACGATGAGATTCTGCTATGGTTTTATGAAGGATGGAACAAATGGTTTTGTTCGTGGCTTCTTCCTGGCCATTACCCTGAGGGTAGTATGGGGTAGAAAAACTATGATGTATGTGGAATTTGTCACATAGGGCTTGGATAGTTTTGTTCTTAAAGGATTTCCCATTATCAAAAATGATTTGGGAGGGAATTCCAAAATGACATATGATGTGATCTATGATGAATGCTACAATTTTAGCTCCTGTGGTTTGGACCAGTGGGATGGCTTCGACCCACTTTGTAAAATACTCTATGGTAGTGATGATAAATTTGTGGTTGCTTGAGGAAGCTGGTGTAATCTTTCCAATTAGATCCAGGTCCCATTGGGAGAAAGGCCACATGGACTGGATAGGTTGAAGTTCTTGAGATGGGAGATGTGTTAGGTTTGCATGTTGTTGGCATTTGATGCAATGCTTCACATATTCGCAGTAGTCATGCTCCATTTTGGGCTAGTAATAGCCCATATGGAGGATGCATTTGGTGATTTCCATGCCACTAAAATGGCCACCACAAGTACCATCATGGGTTTCTTGTACAACCCATTGTGATTCTTGTGGTTCTAGGCAATGCAGGAGCATGTCATCATAGTTACGATGATAGAGGATGTCCCCCAGCAAGGTGTAGCAGATCACTCTTTGTTTGAAGGTTCGACATTGAGCGTGGGGTAAATCACATGGTAGGAAGCCTAATTTGATGTATTCTTTAATTTGTGAGAACCATGGGTCATGGGGTTCAGTGTTTACCACATACACACCACCATCATCTATAGGAGGTGTGGGTGATATGGCAGATCTAGTGAGCATATGGATAGATATGGATGTTGTGTCAGATGTTGGATTTTATGGAATGAGGGATCCTAAGGAGGCCATAGTGTCTGCAAAATGGTTTGATGATCATAGAGTGGCTTCGAGGTCATACCACTCAAATTGAGATAAGAGTTGTACAATTTTCTTATATTGTTGGAGGATTGGGCAATTGCATAGCCATAGTTCCTGCACTTGATTGACTATTAGGAGTGAATCGCCTATGATGTGGAGGCATTTGATATGCATGAAATATGCTTATTTCAGTCCTAGGATTAGGGCTTCATATTTTGCATTGTTGTTGGTATAGGGGAAGTCAAGTTTGAATGAAAATGGGAGTGGTTCTCCTTCAAGTGTGAAGAAGATAATGCTTGCACCCCCAACATGGAGACATCTGGAACCATCGAAGAACAAGGTGAGGTCAGCTACGACTTTGGGTTCAACATATTCTTCAGCTTTGGTTATGTGGAAGATGGAATCATCTGGAAGCTGGATGAGGAGGGGTTGATTGTCAGTCAAAGGGGCTTCGGCCAGTTGGTCGATGATGACCTACCCTTTGATGGATTTTTGGGATATGAATTCTAGGTCAAATTCAGTTAAGAGCATGATCCACTTAGATGTGCGTGAATTGTGGTAGCTCTTGTTCATCATGTACCGAAGGGGATTATCTTGGGCGATGACAAAATTTGTGTGATTTAACATGTAGTGTCATAATTTTTGAGTAGCGAATACTACTGCTAAGCATAGTTTTTCCATGTATCCATATCTTGTCTCATAACTGACTAGTGTGTGATTGATGTAATAGATAGCCTGCTCTTTGTCGAGCGCATTCTTTTGAGCTAGAAGTGTACCTAGCGCAAGTTCTATGGCTGAAATATATAGAATCAATGGTAATTCTAGATGCGGTGGTGACATAACCGATGGTGATGTAAGGTAGGTTTTGATAGCATCAAATGCTTCTTGATAGTTATCATCCCATTTGAAGCTTACTCCCTTTTGTAGGAGATGGTTGAATGGTTGACACTTGTCGGATAATTACGCTATGAATCTACGGATAGAAGTGATCTTGCCCTGGAGGCTACGCAATTGCTTCAATGTGGTAGGAGGGGGCATCTCGATGATGGCTTTCACCTTACTAGGATCAACCTCAATGCCTCATTGGGAGACAATGAATCCTAGTATTTTTCTCGAGGTAACACCAAACACACACTTCTTTGGGTTCAAGCGCACATTGTGTTCTAATAATCGATTCAAAAATCTGACGAAGATCTTTGATATGGTTTGCACGTTTCTTGGATTTGGCGATGAGATCATCTACATAGTCTTCAATATTTTTGTGCATCAAGTCATGGAAGATATAGGTCATTGCGCATTGGTAGGTTTCCCCAATATTTTTTGAGGCCAAAAGGCATGACTTTATAGCAAAAGGTCCCCTAGGGTGTTGTGAAGGAGGTTTTGTGTTGATCGGTTGGGTTGATCTTGATTTGATTGTATCCTAGAGAATCCATCCATGAGGGAGATCATATCATGGCCTGTGATGGAATCGAAAAGGGAGTCAATGTTAGGTAGGGGAAAATTTTCTTTGGGATAGGCTTTGTTTAAATCATGAAAATCCATGTAGACATGAACTTCGCCGGATGGTTTAGGTATAGGGACCATACTGGATACCCATTCGGGATAGTCGATGGGTACAATGAAATCGACATCTAGGAGCTTTTGGAGCTCAGATTGTTGAACAAGGTGTAGCAAAAGTATTGTCATTGTTGTCAACACAGTCAGATAGATTGGTTGATGCAGTGGAAAAAAGTTTAGAGGTTATTCAGAGTATGTACAGTGATTTTCCAAAAGATCGAAGTGGCCCATATGCTATAAATTAAAATAAAATCACAAGGAAGAAAACTGTCATGATATCATGACATGTTGAGCAAGAAATAAAAACTGTCGTGATATCACGACATGTTGAGAAGAAAGAAAAACTGTCGTGATTTCATGACATGTTCGAAGAGAAAGCGCAAGCAAGAAAAATTGTCGTGATATCACGACATGTTGAGAAGAAAGAAAAACTATCACGATTTCGTGACATGTTTGAAGAGAAAGCGCAAGCAAGAAAAACTGTCATGATTTCGTGACATGTTTGAAGAGAAAGCGCAAGAAAGAAAAACTATCATGATTTCGTGACATGTTTGAAGAGAAAGCTCAAGCAGGAAAAGAAGAAAAAGTGTCAGAGTGTCACGATTTCGTGACATATTGCAAGAGAGATTGTATAGAAGAAAAAGTGTCACGATTTCATGACATATTGCAAGAGAGAGAGTTCGAAAGAAAAAGTGTCGTGATTTCGTGACATATTGCAAGAGAGATTGTACGGAAGAAAAAGTGTCACGATTTCGTGACATATTGCAAGAGAGAGATTTTGAGAGAAAAAGTGTCACGATATCGCGACATGTCGCATTTTCGTGACCCGAAGGCAAGAGAAATAACAAAGGAGACAAAGTGTCGTGATATCGCGACATGTCACATTTTTGTGACTAAGGGAGGAGAGAGAAAGTAAGAAGGCAAAAGTGTCACGATATTGCGACAAAATTAAAGAGAGTACGAAGGCAAAAGTGTCACGATATCGTGACATGTTGTGTTTTCGTGGGTATAAGCCAAGAAAAGAAACAAGGAGATGAAAGTGTCACGATATCGCGACATGTTGTATTTTCACGGTCCGATGCAAAGAGAAAGAGCAAGGAGAAAAAGTGTCACGATATCACGACATGTAGCTTTTTTGCAGTCTGATGCAAAGAAAAAGAGAGAGAGAAAAAGTGTCACGATATCGTGACATGTTGTATTTTTGGGGGCCAAAGCAAGGAGAAAGAGAGAAAGTGAAAGTGTCGCAATATCGTGACATGTATTTTTGCGGTTGAGTTGAAGTCGACGAAGACCAATGACAATCAACTAAAATTAGGGTTTACAATTGTCATGAAAGCCGACTAAGATTAGGGTTTACAACCAACTAATATTAATATTTTCATCACAAGAATTATGTTATAAAAGGAGGGCTGTTTGGAGATTTGAAGATGTTGTGGAATGTGTCGTTGAATGCGTGTCGAAGTGTGAAATGTGGCCGTAAGAGCGAAGAAAGCACATAAGCGATGAGATGATGGCAAAGTGCACAAAGTGAGCGAAGAGTCGTATCAAATTGTCTTAAGTGCGTCTGTGAGTGCGTAGAGAGAGCAAAGTGCGTAGAGAGCGAAGAAGTTGAAATTCGACCAAGTGCGGCTGTGATTGCATAGAGAAAGCAGAAGGTGTAGAGTGCACGAAAGGGAGAAGACGATCATGAAGTTCAACTATGATGGAGTTGATGTGTGTGAAATACGGTCATTGTGCATAGAGAGCAAGTCATGTCGAATCATTCTAAGTGTGAAATTTTGCTAAGAAAGTAGAGTGCACAACAGGGAGAAGACATCTATGAAGTTCAAGTGTAGCAGAGTGTGCGAAGTGCTTGCATAGAGAAAGCAGAGTGCGCAACAGGGAGAAGACATCTGTGAAGTTCGAGTGTAGCAGAGTGTGCGAAAGTGCTTGCGCAGAGAAAGTAGAGTGCACAGAAAAAGCAAAGGTGACCAGTCAGGGTCTAGCAAAATCAAAGGTATCTTACTATCAATCTTATAGTTTCAGAATTGAAGTCCAGGTTGCAGTTGGGCATCAGGGGTTGGTGCTCCTTCCAGTAGGTGTTGGTAAATCAAGGGTTGGTGTTCCTTTCTATTGGTGTAGATAAATAAGGGGTTGGTACTCTTTCCAGTGGGTGCTGGTAAATTGTTTATAAATTTGTAGCTTTGCAAAGGCTGGATTTTGATGGTAGTCCAAGCAGTCATTTTTGAGGAGTAGCCACATTGGTGAACCTCGTTAAATCTTGTGTTGTGTGATATTCTCTTGTGATAATTTCTTTATCTAGTTTTAAGGTTTCATTATTTCAGTTTTAAGAGCTATGAATTTAAGTTTAAAAGTCTACACTAATTCACCCCCCCTCTCAGTGCTATTGTAAGACTAACAATTGGTATTAGAGCCAAGTTTCTATACAAGATTAACCATCTAGGGTGATCTTGGAAGTAACACAATGGCAGGTGGTGAAGGCTTCTTACAAAACAAAGCACCTTTATTTGACGGAACAAATTACACGATATGGAGATTTAGGATGCAGGCATATCTTTGTGCTTTGGGATACGACATATGGGTTTCAGTAAATAGTGAATACACAATACCCATCACTCCTCCAACCGATGTTGCCGATAAGAATCTATTTGAGAATGACTCAAAAGCAAAGAAAGCTATCAGGAGTGGATTAGTAGAAAGTGAACTGGTAAAGATCATGAGTTGTAAAATGACAAAAGAAATGTGGGACAAACTGAGGAGTATTCATGAAGGAGACGATGAGATCAAGGAGGCCAAGTTACAAACACATCAAGATCAGTTCGAAGCTTTAAATTTAAATGACGATGATAACATAGAGGATGATTCTAAAATAGAAATAGGTGGAGGTATTTTCATGACACTCGAAGAAGAAACAGAAAAAGAACAGGAATGTGATGAAGAAGAAATTGATGCAAAAATAAATTTGAAAGAGGATCTAATTGCAGCTCTGGATGAATTGAAGATAGAAAGAAAAAAGAATAAGGAAATCTCAAGAAATCTTGAGGATGCAAATGAAATAATAACTAGTTTGAAAGTACAGGTAGAAGAATTCAAAAGGATTAAAGAAACTCTCAGGTCACATATCAATGAGAAAGAGATTGGTTGTTGTAAACAAGAGGAAGAGATTGTTTTATTGAATAAACAACTAGTAGAGGCCAATACAAATCTTAAATTCGAGAAGAGCACAAATTTTCTAGATAAAATGATAAGACAACAAAGAAGCTCCATGGATAAGCGTGGTCTTGGATATGAAGCTGAACAACCTTCATCTTCCAACTCTGTAGAGAAGAAGAAGTTCACTGTTGAAGGATTGAAGAAAGAAAAGTTTGAAGCTGAATCTTCAAAAGGAAGAAAATATCAAAGGAGATCTACAGCAACACAACCACAACAAAAGAGGTTTTATCACTCTCACTCTATTCATAATAATACTTTTAATGGCTATTGTTTCACATGCAACCAGTATGGTCACAAGGCAATTTATTGTGGATTGAATAATAAATCAAAGCGTTATGCTAGTATTGTAGCACCCTAAAATTGGTGCAATCAAATTGGAATAATTACATTCACCTTAGTAAATAAATTTAAATTCAAATTTAACCTCCCAAATCGCCCGTTAACCGCCGAGAAACCCGTTTCCCCTTTTTTCGTGCCATTTTTAGAGGTTGTTTTGACCGTTGGACGATATCATCGCCGATCAGATGATATCGCCCCAGATTTGATGATTTTGTTTGGACTAGAACGTCCAGATGATTTTGTCACAAAAATGAATTTGCATAGATAGACTCTGTTCCAACGGGTCTCCAATTTGGGCAGAAGCATGTCTGCGCCATTGGGACCCTTCCCCCGTTGGAGATCTCCCAAATTGGGATGATCTCCAACCTCCCAACAACTCCCCTATGCCTATTTAAACTCTAGGACATTCCCTCCCCAACCCCTGGCTGAATTTTATCTGTAAGTTGAATCCTTCTGCACTAAAACACCTTAATATTATTTTTGCACTAGTCTTATAGCAGTTTTTATGCAGGTACACCACTAATTTTCAATCGAAGCCAGCACCCATCGCCATCGACGAACCTGTCAAGATTGGAGGCGATCCTGTCAAATTCAAGATGATTTCGTACTGATGCGAGATGATCTCGACTGCAGTCCACATCGAGGAAATCAGTGCCTGGAGTTTGCTTTTCTTAACTTTGCCTCAATTATTTTGTTTTACAAATTAGATAATCTATTTAGTTTTTATCCTATTTTGCATCTGGAGTTCACCCATCTAGTCTAGATTGCATGTTAAGCTCACAATCTGCCATTAAAGTACAACAATTTACTTTTATTTCTATTTTTAAACTTTGTTCAGTATTCAGTTTATTATTTGGCATATTTTGCCTCTGTTTGCATAGTAGGAATTCTTGTATTTTGCATCTGTTCTCTATTTTGCAGGTGTCTGACAAATTCGTTTGACGAATTCGTTAGATTTCAGATGATTCTGTTAGTCTCAGACGAATCTATCAGATTCAGACGATTCTATCAGATTGCAGGTGATTACGTCGAATTCCAGATGATCCAGACTGCTTCAAGAATTAGAAACTTCTTCAGACTTCTGGATCAGGTAATCTCCATTGGCCTCCTATAAATTCTCTATTTTTTGCTTTCTACTTTGTTTGCTATATTCATTTAAATTGCATTTTCATATAGATTAAGTTAGATTCATTCGGCCAAACCTAGGATGAATGCTTAAGGATAAAACGAACTCATCAAAACACATTCCAAAAACCTAGGCATGGAAACTGCTGCCAAATGTTTCCTGGTGAACCCACCATCCATCGAAAAATCACCAAAATACACCTCCCTTGAGATTTGGGACCTTCGTGAAGTCCTCTCGTCCGAGGTACCGCACCATCCTTTTCCCATCCTCCTTCTGGGTGCAGATCCAATAGCCTGAAGGTAGGGATGCGAAAAGTTTGGAGCAATACATTTTGGTGAACCCGACGTGAATGCATCATAACCTTTTGAAAACAAAAACAAAAACAAAAACAAAAATTAGAACAACTAAAACTTAGATGCATTTTAAAACATTTAAGGTTCAAAATCATGTTTATATGGTAGCTCCTAAAAAGATGGTAGTAGTTACTATAAACGTAGAAAACCAATTGGCAGCTATAGAAGTTAATTATGTCCTTAATATCCCTGAAACAAGTAGAAATCAATCCTTGTGGGACGAACTTGTCAGGAGACTTAGTCTCATCTCATCTAGGTCCACACAACTTAAACAGATCAAGAGGCTAGTCTTGGATAGAATCCTGGATCCTCATCAATTAGTGTTCTATCATGAACTTCGGAGAGCCTCGCCATAGATGGTTAGCCTATAGGAGAGCTCTTGTATCTGCAAAATTTTTAACTTTCAGGGAAAATCTTGAAGACACAGTTATAGTGTGCCCATTTCTAGTTCATATAGATTCCTTAGAAGATGATCTTATAGTTAGGAGAAGATGGAACAAAACTCCTAGAGCTATGTTATATTGTAAATATTGTCGTGAGAATTATTATTATCAACCAGAATCTGAGATAGACAATATCACCATAGCCCTTTTCATCAAATTCTTAAAAGAAAACTTTCAATTTGAAGAAGAACATTTCATGACCCCTGAACAACTTGAACCTATTAATGATATTCATAAGTTATTCATAGAAGATTAGTTCATTTACTTTTAGTTTTATTTGTTATTGCGTGCATTTTATTGTTTCATTTGCTGTCTTTATTGTATTATTTCAAAAATTTAAAGAAAACTAAAAAAAAAAAAAAACAACATAGTAAAAACTTAAACATTTCATTTCAAATATTGCATTAGGTATATATAAATATATACCTTTTAATTTGTTGCATATATATATATATATATATATATATATATATATATATATATATATATATATATATATATATATATATATATATATTTGCTGAAATCAAAACTTAGCACCATGCCTAAACTTAGGAATGGAAAAGAAACTCTAGGAGAAGGAGAAGATTGGTTGCAAGATACAACTGAAAACCCAAATGTCCTTCTTGGAGATACAAATCTGGAAGGAGAAACTCTAGGTCAATCAGATGAAGACTTAGGTGAAGATAAGTAACAAGAAGGATATGTTAAAGAGAATGAATCCTCATCCCCTAGAATAGCTCCCAATGGAGCCATCGCTTTTGACAACGCAGAACATTTTCAAAAATTTCTCAATCAAAATATCGACATCCTTAATGTAACAGTCCGTTTGGATAGAGGGGAAGTTAGTGACGCTCAAGCAGCTATAGAACGGGCGCTTGATATACACACTAATCCTTTATCTTTTGTTGATCAAGAGAGTGATAAGGGTGGACCATCCAATATGGATATGGTCACTATAGCCCAAGCCATGTCAAAAAAATAGGTTACCCAACCTCCTAAGGAACCCGTTACTCAACCTAAAACCACTCCTGCATAAAATAAAATTCCATTCACTACTTTGTTCCGCCAAACTATTGAGCAAAATGCTTTAAATAAACAGAAATCTAAAACAAAGCTAAATACAAATTTTCAACAATCTGGAACACAACATAATCCAACTTCAAAATTCCTCCATAACATTTTTCCTACTAATTTTTTACACAATAGTAACATGGCATCTAATCTACATGTTCCTCCATCCTATGCTCATAAAACTCATGTCAATGCCCTACCGAATCAATATGGGGGGAAAACTAGTAATCTGGAAGCTATGGTGAAACAACTGGCTTCACGTATGGACCAGATAGATCCTTAACGTCCCTCGTACAATTATCAAGAGATTTGTAGCCAACCATTGGATCCCATAGTGGTAGCTCAACCATACCCTAAACATTTTCCCATGCCTGTCCTACCTATATATAAAGGAACCGAAGATCCCATAGAACATCTTCGCATGTTTAGGATAGCATGTCACGACATATCGCATGACGACTTGCTATTACTAAAAATGTTCCCCAAAAGTTTAGGTGGAATGGCATTAGAGTGGTACTATCAATTGCCCACTCACTCCTTAAGAAACTTTGAAGAAATAGCTGAATCATTTGTTCATCAATTTAGTGCCTACATCGAGAGACATGTAACTATTAAAGACCTATACAATTTAAAACAAGATAAAGATGAATGTTTTTCTGATTTCTTGGCTAGATGGAGGCAATTGACAGGAAAACTACACTTTGTGCTACCCTATAGGGAAATTCTAGACATTTTCATCAATAATTTACAAGAACAACTCTCTTATGAGCTATCAATAGCTACTTTGACTACCTTCGATCAAGCTATAGACTTAGCTCGAAAAGTAGAAGATGTCCTCATTAGGGGAGGCCAACTTAGGAAGAAGGATGATGAGAAAACATCTAGAAATAAATATAAAAACAAACAGGTTGTTGGTGATGGAGTCACTGACAGCAAAAATGTTGCTAATGTCAATGCAACAAAGACAACAGAAAAATTCATATTGAAACCCCCGACAAGCCTCCTCGAGAATTCACTAGATTAAACCAACCCTTGTCAACCATTTTACCTCAATTGCTTGAAAGAGGTTTAATCCAATTACCAACTATCCGGGAACCTGACCCAAGTATACCCGGATATAGAGCTGATTTGCACTGTGACTTTCATAGAGGACCTGGACATTCTACCAACGCTTGTAAGAGATTGAAATATAAAATACAAGATTTGATTGAAAATAATGAAATGGAAGTGCAAGCCTTCCAACCTAGACAAAACCATCCTAATAATGCCCAAAATACTATTCCCCAAAATCAAAATCAGAATGCCAATCAAACTTTAGACATATTTCAACACCCTTTACCACGACATGGTAAAGAGGTAGCCAATCAAATCAAACATCATAATGTTCCCCCTCCTACTCGATATGTAGGAACCATTAGCGGACAATTACCTGTTCAGGATTCTCAAACATTTGACACAACCTTATCCCTGGTTACAACCAGGCCCTTACATAATTTTCAAACTTCTGATTCTAGTGATATAGAGTCAGATAGTGAAAGTGAAGTAGACACTATTCAATCGAATAGTTTTGAAAATGAATCAGATCCTATTCAACCTGTCATAGATGCTAATGTTCCAGAAGAACCATTTCCCAGAAGAGTCACTACTCGACCTTCTTCTAATGTAGTCCTTCCCTATGAACAAGCCATAAATTCTCAACCGACACTGTTTCAACGTCGTAACTATAACATTGTAGGTACCATCGGAGTCGTTACTCGACAACAAGCTCAAAACTCCCAACAAGAACCAAACCAGAACAATGGATCAGCTCCATTCATTTTGAAAAACCCAAATAAAGGGAATCATGCTCCTATTGTTCAACCTAAACCCCCTTACAACATTAATGAACAATTGTCTAATACCACGGCCAAAATTTCCCTCTTGGATTTATTAAGATCCTCTCCCACACATAGGGATGAGTTGATGCTTACATTGAGCCAAATTATGGTACCTCAAAACATTCAACCTGAAGCTATGGCCAATACTATCATCACTCGAGAGATTGATTGTATTGACTTTTGGGATAAAGATATCCCACAATACAGTCTACACAAGGATAATCCCTTGTACATTACTGCTCTAATTGGAGATGTAGCTGTCAAACGAGTCCTGATTGATAATGGCTCATCTCTAAACATTTGCACCTTTGACTTCTACCAATGATTTTGTTTTAGAAGTGATGAAATGAAGAAAACTTATATGATTATCAAAGCTTTTAATGACGAAACACAAGAAATGTGTGGAGTCATTACCCTCCCATTAAAATTTGGTCCTAGAACCCTAGAAACAACCGTGTTTATTGTACATTGCCCAAAGATCGTACAATATACTTTTGGGTCGCCCTTGGATTAACACCATGCGAGCAGTCCCGTCAACTTTACACCAATGTGTGAAATTTGAGTTTAAAAATCAGTTGGTCACTATTCATGGTGACCCTAGACCTTTTGATATGTGTGCTTTGGCAGAACCCATTGGAGTGCAATTTTGCCCTGCTCTATCATCCACACATTCTAGTTCTTCTTTTTCATCTAAAACTATGAAACATAAACCCATAACTTCATCTATTCCCCCTCCATTAACTTCATCTTCCTATATAGACCAACAACCTTCTAAACAAATTTTAGAATCTCAAAAGGATCTCAAATCTACAACTAATCCTTCAACTATTATTCCTATAAATTCAAAACATTTAGACACATCCATCATACCTTCCACATCTCAAGACATAAGTAATAAACCTTCTACATCTTATGCCCTTTCTGATGAACTTTTACCAGATTTATCTACAACCTTAATATCAAAAAAAATGAACGCTTTCATGCAAGATTCAAACCTTTTAAATAATTTTCCGCCCTCTCCTCGTACTTTGGGCCTCCCACAACCTTTGGGAAGTACTTACCAAGTCGGGAGTTGTGCCTTCATTTATAAAGGATATGACTGGGGAAGAATCCTCGGAATATCAAAACTCATCATGAGGGATACGCTCGCTGTTATTTTACCAATGATTATGTTAAAGCTAAACCCATGATGCTTAAAATGGGATATAAAGGGAAAGGCTTAGGACCTTTCCAAAATGGCATGAAAGAACCTTTCAAGGTAGAACCGTGGCCTGCCCACTGTGGTGTGGGCTTATTTCCTAGTAAAGGACAACCCTTTCCTTTTGAGGATGATGCTCATCTCATATGCTATCAATATTATTTGGATAGGCATGTTGATTTGCCTCTTAAAAATTAGTCATTTTCATGCAACATGCTATCCATAGCCTACCCTGAAATGATTGTTGATCCTGATGAAGAGTTGGAAGGAGATATCTTCCATGATGTCTCTGTTGAAGAGATGTTGCACAATGGATTCTATTTTGATGGTTCTATACCAACCATAGCTCATCTTGAGACCACTAATCGTCAAGATGACTTATCTAAATTAAATTTACAAGAATTACAAGATTTGGGTGTTTCACCCACCCCACCTAATTTTGAAAGATATCTACACATGGAGGTAGAAAATGTCATTAAAATTAATATTGGAACTGAGGACAATCCTCACATAATCAATATTGGAGCAGAACTAAGTCAAGACAAACAAGAACAATACATTGCATTCCTTAAAGAGTACGAAGATGTCTTCGCTTGGACATATGAAGATATGCCAGGTCTAGACCCTTCTGTAGTCATGCATCATCTAGTGGTCCATCCGGATGGTAAACCGGTTAAACAAAAACTCAAAAAAATGCATCCCAAAGTGGCTCTGCTAGTCAAAGGGGAATTAGAAAAACTCTTGAATGTTATCTTCATACAAGCTATTGATTATGCTGAATGGATCTCAAATGTAGTTCCAGTCACTAAGAAAGAAGCTACCAAAGTTAGGGTTTGCACCGATTTTAGAGATATTAACGCTGCATGCTCTAAAGATGACTTTCCTCTTCCAAATATGGATCAAATAATTGACTTTACTGCCGGAAGTGGGATGATGTCCTTAATGGACGGATTCTCCAGTTATAATCAAATTAGGATAGCTCCTGAAGACCAAGCTAAAACAGCCTTTATTACCCCCTGAGGTACCTTTTGTTGGAAAGTGATGCCATTTGGCTTAAAGAATGCCAGTGCAACTTATTAACGGGATATGACCTACATTTTTCATGATATGATGCATGATATCTTACATGATTATGTATATGATATTATAGCTCGCTCTCTTATTGAAAATAATCATTTAGATGATTTAAGAAAAGTTTTTAATCGATTACGAGAATATCTCATTCGATTAAATCCAACAAAATGCATATTCGGAGTTAAATCCGAAAAACTATTAGGGGTTTTAGTTTCTTTACGTGGTATTGAAATTGACCCTCTCAAAATTGCGGCCATCATAGATATGCCCGCACCCACTAATATATCTGAATTACGAAGTTTACAAGGTAAACTTCAAGCTATCCGTCGCTTCATTGATAAGCTGGCGGACAAAATTGGTCCCTTTCTTAAGCTCCTTAAGAAGGACGTCCCCTTTAATTGGGACACAGAATGTAGAGAAGCTTTTGAACTTCTCAAACAATATCTCCTTAACCCTCCGGTGCTTTCACCGCCTAAATTTGATCGCCCATTTCTTCTATATATTTCTGCTTTAGATTCTGCCTTAGGAGCTATGTTAGCTCAACTTGATGATGAAAAGCGAGAACGTGCTAATTATTACATTAGCCAAACTTTCATCAGTTATGAAACCCGCTATACAGCGTTAGAGAAGTTATGTCTAGCAGTCGTGTTTGCTATGCAAAAATTATGACATTACATGCTTAGCCAAAAAATGTATGTCATTGCCAAATATGATCCTTTAAGATATCTCATGAGTCGACCTTATTTATCGGGTCGCACAGCCAAGTGGGTTCTTGCTCTAAGCGAGTTTGATCTCACCTTCATAGGATAGAAGTTTGTTAAGGGTCAAATCATAGCAGATCAATTAGCTGCTACACCCTTAGAGTCTACTCATCCTCTCATCATCGAGTTTCTTGATGAATGCCTTCAATTAGAGGTAGACCATCCTTAACAATGGTCCTTATACTTTGATGGAGCCCGATGTATGAGTGGGGCTAGTGCGGGTATTATTTTAATATCTTCACAAAAACATCTTATTCCTCTATCCTTCAAACTGACCTTTGCTTGCACCAACAATACTGCTGAGTATGAAGCTCTAATCCTTGGATTACGAGCTGCTTTAGTGCTAAAAATTAAAAACCTCTTAGTTTTTGGGGATTCCCAATTGGTTATAAACCAAATTAATGAAGTTTATCAGACCAAAGATGATAAACTTCTCCCATATAAGGCCTATGTTTTACAATTGATGTCTTTATTTGATCAAATTACTTTGGAAGCCATTCCTCGAACTAGCAATCGTGCAGTCGATGCTATGGCCGCAACTACATCCCTCTTGCCCTTGGAGTTAGACGATGAATATGCCACTATCATCATTCGTCGACTCCAGGAACCCGCTTCAAATAAGTCATGCTTAGAGCCTTTGGATGTGTTTCTAATCAATGAAACTACTCCTGAACCTTGGTATACAGACATATTTGATTTTCTCCAAAATGGGACGTTCCTTGCTAATTCTAATAGAAACCAGTGTCATTTATTACGTCGACGAGCAAGTCGATTTGTAATAATTGGCAATACTTTGTATAGGAGATATTTTGAAGGTATCCTATTAAGATTTCTAAATTTAGAAGAATCTAAATCAGCCTTGAGTGAAGCCCACGATGGATCTTGTGGAGGACACTTTAGTGGTAGTATCATTGCTAAAAAGCTCCTTCGGATAGGATACTTTTGGCCTTCCATGGAAACGGATGCACATGAGTATGTGCATCATTGCGACAAGTGTCAAAAACATGCTGACCTTGTCCATGCACCTGCACAAGAGCTGCAGGCTATTTTGTCTCCTTGGCCCTTTTCTAAATGGGGCTTGGATATTATTGGTAAAATCAATCCTGTGTCTTTTGATGGACACAATTTCATCATAACCGCCACTGAGTATTTCACGAAGTGGGTTGAAGCTATGCCTTTAGCTTCTTGCACTGGTTCACAGGTCTCTAAATTCATTTTTAATCAAATCATTTGTAGGTTCAAAATTCCTACAAATCTCATCTCTGACAATGGAACTCCTTTTAAAAATAAAGATGTTAAAAAATTATGCCAAAAATACAAGATTCAACACCGCTGGTCTACTCCCTATTATCCTCAGGGTAATGGTCAAGCAGAAGCTTCTAACAAAACTTTAATCAAAATCATCAAATTATTGGTCAATAAAATTGGTCATGACTGGCATATTCAGTTATATCCAGCCTTGTGGGCTTATCGAACTAGTTTTCGAACCCCCACGGGCACTTCACCATTTGTTTTGGTATATGGTGCAGAAGCAATTTTTCCATTTGAATTGGAAGTTCCTTCTTTGGCTCTGCTACTTCAAGATACCGAAGTAGGAGATGAATATCATGCTGGCAGACTCAGTCAGCTGGAACTCTTAGATGAAAAATGCATCAATGCTTTGGAGCATCTCCGTGCATACCAAAACAAGCTTAAAAGAGCATATAATAAGAAAGTTCGTCATCGATCCTTTGAGATTGGCGACCTTGTTCTAAAAGAAAATAAAAAAAATACAAATGCAACTAAAGAACTTAAAGGTAAATTTGAGCCCAACTGGCTCGGACCATACATCATTACTGTAAAATTTGAATCAAGAGCATATAAATTATCTACCTTAGATGGTAAAGAACTTAAAGAACCCATGAATATTTTACATCTCAAACGTTATTATGCATAAATTTTGTCATTTCATCCATGTATATATTTGTTCAAAGTTACTCTCTTATATTTCTTTCAATTTATAAAAAAAAAATTCAAAAACATCAAAAACATTTATAAATCTCCAAAAATCTTCAAAACTATCTATTGCATTTAAAGCACTTGTTAAGTTCTTTTTGCTCAAAAACAAAAATCTAAATAAAAATCTAAAAACAGCTATATGCTTGACTCTTTCGAAACCAAAACAATATACAGAAGAAAGAGAGAGTCAACATTCTCCCAACTTCTAAAAAAAATCATGTATATATATTTTCTTACAATTATTGCAGTTATATGTTTCAACTTATTTTGGATACAATTAGCATTTATTTGGCATCCCTCACTTGCACACTCACAACAATAAATATCTTGATTTTATCTCGGCATGATTACTAATCTCTCTTATATCAAAGTCCACAAAATTCAATTAACTAAAGTTTGAGCATAGAGAATTGATCTTGTTATTTACTTAAACCAAGCACATCTTTTCACAATAAAATGATTATATTTGTAATTTCCATGTTTTGCTACATAGTAGAACTGATTTCTTGAGTGAAAAGTTTCCCCTGCTATCCTATCATGCACATGGTCTAGAATATTTGAGAATTGGCAAAAGGACAAGCTCACCCCTACCCAGAATAAAAATACCTTGCTCTACAGCTAATCCGAGCAAGTATCCCTAGCAAAGAAAAAGAGAAGAAAAATTCAAGAAAAAAAAGAGAAAAGAAAAAAATTCTTTTATCATTACAACATTATCAAGAAAAAGAAATACAAAAAGCAAAAGCAAAAGCAATAAAATCACTTTCCCTACCCTTTGAAAAGAAAAGAAGGGTTGATGAGCTTGAATCCCTGGAATTCTCAATTATTCGAAAACTGTGAGGTAAGCCCCATAACAGGTGGTTTGTGTCCAACCCGCTTGGCCTTGGGTAACTCCTAGCATGGTGATATGTCCGTCACATTAGCGACCTTCTTTTGTGCAGACCTATGTCTCGCTTATGGATTAGCTAGCTCTTGATAATCCAATCTACATAGCAGTCTAATATGGTTATATGCATCTACATCATGGTTAATGAACACTTATTTGGTTTCTTCAAATCACTTGTATCATAGTATCTTGCTCAAACCTGGTAAATGAACCATACAATTGCACACACATTTGTATTTGAGATTTTTTGTCTATCATTATGATAAATCAAGATTGGAAATGAATTCACATATGCACATGGGATTCCTTATAAATCTAATTTTTGTCTTCAAAATACTTTGAAATATTATTTTTGCAACTTGTTTGGAATAATCAAGTACAATTATTTTTTAAAGACAACTATATAATAGAAAAATCACAAATTTCTTTCAAAACATATCATATATATCATATCAACTTTCGCGACGATGGTATAGTTCTAAAACCAAAATTGGAATTTTATGCCTAGCGCAAGTCCTCATTTTCATATTTTCTGTTCATCAAAAATCAATCATGCAATAAAACTATCTATTTTCTTTGATTTTCGCGATGATGGTATAAGTCTATACCTACATATTCTATGCCTAGTGCAAACCATTGTAACAATTTTTATTCCCCCATTTATCAAAACTCATAAAAACCATATGACTTCATTTTATTACACAAATTTTGCTTTTCAAAAGAATGCACATTTTCATTATTTCATGTCATTATGTCAACCTCCAATTTTGCAATGACGGTATAATTCATAAGGAATTATTCAACAATTTTATCACACTTAGGAATTTATGCCTAGCAAAAATCATTTTTTACAAATATTTCATGCATAATATTTTTATGGAAATCTGAAAACAAACCATCATCATCATCATCATTTGCATCATCACAACAAAGTCTTAAGACAGTCTCTTAAGCACTCTTTCACTTTTCACAATATTTCTATAAATGGGATTAGCTTGACGACCGAGTGAGAAGTGACTCCATGAAATGGTCTATAATAGCGATAATGTCCTTTGAAATTATTGTTAAAAGTCCCCTCTTCTTTTATCAAATCATTGCATCACAAACAACCAATTTGTTACATCAGATTATTTCATCAATATTACAGCATGACATCAAAAGGTATAAATTCTTTTCCAATGACATAATTACAAGCATTATCAAAATCAATCAATCAAAGCATCATCAATATACTCATAACATAAGTCATATGACCAAAAATATCTCATCTATATATATATCTCAAAAATATATATGTACATCATATCAGATAGATTGGTATGCCACAATCGATATCTTGGCATACTCAATCAAGTGTCCTTCGAGCAGTGTCTCGAGAGCCCCTAGAGCTCTCAGCCTCATCTCCTCCCCCCGCCCTACGGAGGACGAGGTGGTCCCATCGCAGTATGTGTGGTACTGCGAGTCCTCGTCGTCGATCGGGATGAGCTCCTCGACGACCCTGTCCTGATTGGATCTGCTATGGCAACCGGTAGTTGTACCCTCTGGCCCTCTGGCACCGTCTGGTAGTATAGAGCCTAATAGAATGCAGTCTAATAAACCAACCGTAGCAGCTCCTGAGTGCTCACCCCTCCACCACGTTCCCTGAGACATGCATTCTCATCTTGTAGCTGTGACACCTCAGCATGGTGTTATGCAGCTGCATCCTGTAATGTCTGCACCTGAGTCTGTAGATGATACCTCTCTTCCTGGAGAGTATCCATCTCGCTACTCTCTCCTGTATCCATGCCCTTGCACTTATCAGGCGATGGTGGCCTCTATGGAGATGGGGGTCTCGCCTCCCTCCTCTCCCTCTCTCTCTGCCGCGGTCGCTCCTGTGCCTATGGCCTCCTCTGATCTCTCCTGCCGTGACCCTGGGCTGCCTCTATCGCCACCTGGTGCTGCCTCCCTATCCGACGCATGACTACGTGGATCGGACCCTATGCCCTCATCATCCGAGGAGGGTGTATGCCTACATACCAGGCATCGTAGCCATCGACTACTCCTACGTTGTCCCCATCCACTAGTTGAATGAGGGCATCATCTGAGTCTTGACTCCAAAATCATTGCATGTCTGGAGCCCCACTAACAGTGGTGTTATCCCGGACGGTTCGAGAAAACTCATAATCCCTAAGAGGTGGGATCCCCTGCTATAGACCAAACTGTCACAAAACTCGGTCGTAGCGGTGGAGCTCCACCTCTCCCCTCTCCATCCTCAACCAACAGTCTCGCCTGATGCGAGCCAGCTCCTGTCCATCCTCTGCCCACCCTGGATGCTGCCTCCATCAGGTGATCTGGTCTGGGGACCAAATCATCCAGTAGTCTCCGAGACATCGAAAGGTCTATCCGCCACTGTGATCCTCTCCGGAGCCACTAGTAGAAGACTCGGGGCCTCTCCCCGTCTACCCCTATCAATGGAAGCCCTATCGGCCTCCGCACCGCAATGTGCTCCCAACACCAAACCTGTAGTAACGATGTCATAACCAGACATTGTCCGCCCTTGTACACGACCCCGTAAAGGATCTTGTACAGCCGGCATAGTACAAAGCTACCCCATGAGAACCTGTAGCCGTGGTCCCGCATGTCGCAGATCACATCTGCCAGCATCCATGGCACCCTGCACCCTCTCTGGTGGCACAGCAGAAGTCCACCAACTACCCCAACCAGAACCCGTGTGAGTCTAGATGCCCCAGGCATCTGGCGTAGTGTCTCGATATTAACTTTGCCTTTCTCCAGGGTGAAGCTCGGGTCATCGCATAGCTGTCCCATCGTGTGGCCCTGATTGGCCGTAGGTGTGATCATCCGTCCTTGTATGGGGATTCTCAAAATCCTCCATACGTCCTCCAGTGTGGGAGTCATCTCCCCTGTTGGTAATCAAAAATAGGAAGACCCCGGATACCATCTCTCTGCTAGGGCTGTTAGTAGTCCCATGTCTGTAGACACCTGCGACATCTCTGCCACATGCTGTAAGCCGGCCTGTGCCAGCAGATCCCGCTTTGCCTGTGTGAGCGTAGCCAAGTCATCTCTCAATCCGTCGTACTTCCACTATCTACTTTTTAGTAATCCTCTCTGCAAATATAAACAACAAAACAACAAACAATAATTAATCAATAAATTCCAGTAATTAATAATGCAACTTAAAGATCAATTTTTTGCAATTGATGATATCGCCCACTATTGGACGATATCGTCCCAAATTTGAGCATAATTGTCTCCTATTTCGTAGTTCGAAATTGTCTCTAATTTGACAAAATCATCCCCATTTCGACGATTTCACCCTCGGGCGAAATTGCCGAAATTGCGACGATTTCGTCGAAATCAGGATGATTTCGTCCCGACGACGTCAACGGCCAAAAACAGCTGCGATGCTCCAAATTCACTTAAAAATTCATCTAGAAAGCATGTAAAAGCAACTTAAATCAATCTAAATTGAGTTTAGACCCTTACCCGTAGACCGTGTCGGACCTCTACAGATCTATGCGCTGTCTCAACCATTTTTTGCTCTAGAGCTCTAAAACAGTAAAATGAACAGTAATAATGAATTAGGGTTTTACCCTATTTTTCTTAATTTTATTCAACAATAATTTTTTTGCTTTTTCGCATTTTTACCTCAAACGTTCGATTTGGGTAAAAACACGGAGGGGGTACCATAGTAAGCTGTCGTACGATTCGACCAAGAATCGTCGCCTAAAAATGGAAATAATTTTTGCTTTCTCGTAGATCGAGAGGAACTCTTCTTTAACGCATTTTCTTTGGAAAATTCGCTAAAGAGGGGGCAAAATGTAGCACTCTAAAATTTGTGCAGTCAAATTGGAATAATTACATTCATCTTAGTAAATAAATTTATATTCAAATTTAACCTCCCAAACCGCCCGTTAACCGTCGAGAAACCCGTTTCCCCTTTTTCTGTGCCATTTTTAGAGATTGTTTTGACCGTTGGACGATATCATCGCCGATCAGACGATATCGCCCCAGATTTGACGATTTCGTCTGGACTAGAACATCCAGACGATTTTGTCGCAAAACTAAATTTGCATAGATAGACTCTATTCCAACGGGTCTCCAATTTGGGCAGAAGCGTGTCTGCGTCGTTGGGACCCTTCCCCCGTTGGAGATATCCCAAATTAGGATGATCTCCAACCTCCCAACAACTCCCCTATGCCTATTTAAACTCTAGGACATTCCCTCCCCAACCCCTGGCTGAATTTTATCTGCAAGTTGAATCCCTCTGCACTAAAACACCTTAATCTTATTTTTGCACTAGTCCTATAGTAGTTTTTATGTAGGTACACCACTGATTTTCAATCGGAGCCAGCACCCATCACCGCCGACGAACCTGTCAAGATCGGAGGTGATCCTGTCAAATTCGAAATGATTTTTTACTGATGCGAGACGATCTCGACTACAATCCACATCGAGGCAATCAGTGCCTGGAGTTTGCTTTTCTTAACTTTGCCTCAGTTATTTTGTTTTACAAATTAGATAATCTATTTAGTTTTTATCCTATTTTGCATCTGGAGTTCACCCATCTAGTCTAGATTGCATGTTAAGCTCACAATCTACCATTAAAGTACAACAATTTACTTTTATTTCTATTTTTAAACTTTGTTCAGTATTCAGTTTATTATTTGGCATATTTTGCCTCTGTTTGCACAATAGGAATTCTTGTATTTTGCATCTGTTCTCTGTTTTGCAGGTGTCTGATGAATTTGTCTGACGAATTCATCAGATTTCAGACGATTCTGTCAGTCTCAGATGAATCTGTCATATTCGGATGATTCTGTCAGATTGCAGGTGATTACGTCGAATTCCAGACGATCCAGACTGCTTCAAGCATCAAAAACTTCTTCAGACTTCCGAATCAGGTAATCTCCATTGGCCTCCTGCAAATTCTTTGTTTTTTGCTTTCTACTCTGTTTGCTATATTCATTTAAATTGTATTTTCATATAGATTAAGTTAGATTCATTCGGCCAAACCTAGGATGAATTCTTAAGGATAAAATGAACTCATCAAAACACATTCCAAAAACCTAGGCGTGGAAACTGCCGCCAAATTTTTCTTGGTGAACCCACCATCCATCGAAAAATCACCAAAATACACCTCCCTTGAGAGGCGAGACCTTCGTGAAGTCCTCTCGTCCGAGGTACCGCACCATCCTTTTCCCATCCTCCTTCCGGGTGCGGATCCAATAGCCTGAAGGTAGGGATGCAAAAAATTTGGAGCGATACAAGTATAAATACATATGCGTTTCTGAGTGAACACTATGTACAATGTTTTCAATGTAATGGTCATGGGCACATAGCAAGGTTTTGTCCAAGCACTTTTGTATCTAATCTAAGGCAAAATAGTAGATTTCATCAAACGCAAAGAACACAACACAGACAGGGAATAAATCATGTACATAAAAGAAAGGAAAATAATCATTCATCAAGGATGCACAAGAGACAACCACACAAGAGAAATGTTAGAGTTCACGAAAAGGTGCAAAATAGGGATGTAGTTGAAAAATCCAAGCCCGAGTTCAAGAAATTTTGGAGAAAGATAGAAGAAAGGAAATCGTGTCTCCTTAGACTGAAGGAGACTACTCCGCTATTGCACTAAGCAACTCCAGGTAGCACATCCTCAAGGGGAGCAATCTTGAAGTTTCATTTTAATTCTCCTATGTATTTGTTTTATTACCTGAGGATGAAAGGCAAGTAGTCAGGGAAGTTTTTGTATAGTTGTCGAAGTGTGTTTTCAGTTCATGTAGTTGTTTGTGGAAGTGTCGTGAAGGGTGGTGATTAAATTAAGAGTTGTCATTATTGGTAGTATTGCTATATGTCATTGTTGTACTGGTGATGGTTCTTACCGCCACTATCCAAAGTTAAGGATTATAACAGTTCAGATAATTTGGTTAGTGAAAGAATGTTGCTCTAGCCACATATATGTGTTTCGATAAAAGCAGTATGTATTTGAACTACACATTGACATGAAGATTGTTAGATCTATTATGACGCTGTGTTGAAAAATATTGAATTCTGATCATTGATTCATGTTTAGCTCATCAATATGAGCAAATTTTCTTTGTGAATCTTACCTATCCGAGGTCCAAAAGTATGAGTTTGAGTAAGGTGCACCATAGTTGGCTATGAAGTGTTTAACAAAATATTGTCTCCTAATTCGAACAGTTGAAAGTAAGGTGTGACCAGTGGTGACTGTAGAAAACATAGACCAAGTTGAAAATATAAAAAGGTATTTGGTTGGTGTTGTGATACAGTGTTTGATGCTTGCATAGAGTTGGCGAGAAAATTACGAGTGTCAAGATAAGGTGTTGGACAAAAGTTGGTACAAGTGTGAGTCACTTGTCAATTTTGTTGACAGATGTGAAATCAGCATTTTTTTTTTTTTTTGAATGGGAAGCTTGAAGAAGAGGTTTATATTGAACATCTAGATGGTTTCCAGCTTGGTGATGATCCCAACTTGGTTTGTAATTTGAAGATATATGGCTTGAAATAGGCACCCCAAGTATGGTATGCAAGGCTAGACAACTATCACACTCAACAAAGGTTTAAGAAAGTTAATCAAAGTTGCAAGTTGAGCAAGGATGACAAATCTCCACCTATTGATCAAACCATGTACAGATCTATGATTGGAAGCTTACTATTCCTGACAGCTACCAGACCAAATATTGTGCAGGAAGTATGCATGGTAGCACGATTTCAAGCTAATCCCAAAGAGACTCACGTGACAACATTATGATGGTTGATTTCTAAAATATCATTGGAGGGAAAATGATTGTTTGTGGTTTCCTTTTCAAAAGTGGTTGGTTGAATGCATCAAGGTCTTCTGAATTGAGAGTTGTGTTTAAACCTTATGTTATAAGCATAGTGGTTGAAGCCCATTGGTTGTGAAAGAACTTGAGTTAGAAAAGAACATGAGTATCATTGTTATGTGAAAGAGCATTGTTGGAAATATTTGATTTGGTTGATACATACTTGGACTAGGGTTGTGTGAGAGAAAGTTATCCCTTATCATGATTGATTGAGCCTTTGAGAAGGCCTTTGGGAAATATTTGAGGACAGTGTTGGGATAGATTTCTAGAGCAGATTTGGACAGGTTTTGTATGAGCTTGCTATTTAACATTGGATAAGTTCTATGTGAGATTGTTAAGCAAGTTCTTTGTGAGCCTATTGATAGAGCTTTGGAGGTAACAGAATATAGAGGACAGAGTCTCAATGGATAGAGATCTAGCAGCAAACCCAGTTAAAGATAGATCTGAGTGAGGATTCTTCAAGTGGAGAGAGGTCCACCAGTAAGTGCAGCAGAGAGATAGAGTCTTCTATAATATCACAAGGGTACTATGGAGTATGGGTTATGGTATCTAAAAGATGCAGATTGGGTAGGATGTGTAGATGATAGAAAGAATACCAGTGGAGGTGCATTCTATCTTGGAGACAGATTGGTCGTGTGGCATAGTAAGAAACAAGAGTCAATTTTTTTATTGACAGTAGAGGCAGAATATATTGCAACGACATGTTGTACGCAGGTATCACTTTTTGAAGGAGAAAGTTGCGAAAGGTGAGGTTAAGTTGGATTTTGTTCCAACTACAGAGCAAGTAGCAGATATCTTCACAAAACCATTGCCCAAGGAATTTTTTGAGTACCTTCACAATAAATTGGGAGTGGTCACACTTCCCAAGAATTGACTATCTACAAGGATCACATTCTCAGGGGGAGCATTTAAGCATTTGATTATCTTTTTTCTCATGTTCATGATTTTTTCTAAGTGTAATAAATTGTGCCTAAGAATGTTGTGCATGGACTCAGGGGGAGTCTGCAGTAGCCCTTTGGTATTATTGTCAAAGGGGGAGAAGAGTTACAAGAAATTGCACATGTGTTGCCAACAATTCCAAAGGGGGAGATTGTTGAGCAAGGTGCAGCAAAAGTATTGTCATTGTTATCAACACAGTCAGATAGATCGGTTGATGCAGTGGATAGGAGTTCAGAGGTTATTCAGAGTATGTACAGTGATTTTCCAAAAGATCGAAGTGGCCCATATGCTAAAAATCAAAAGAAAATCACAAAGAAGAAAACTATTGTGATATCGTGACATGTTGATCAAGAAAGAAAAACTGTCGCGATATCGTGACATGTTGAGAAGAAAGAAAAACTGTCACGATTTTGTGATATGTTCAAAGAGAAAGCGCAAGCAAGAAAAACTGTCATGATATCGCGACATGTTGAGAAGAAAGAAAAACTGTCACGATTCCATGACATGTTCGAAGAGAAAGTGCAAGCAAGAAAAACTTTCACGATTTTGTGACATGTTCGAAGAGAAAGCGCAAGCAAGAAAAATTGTCATGATTTCATGACATGTTCGAAGAGAAAGGGCAAGCAGGAAAAACTGTCGCGATTTTGCGACATGTTGGAAGAGAAAAAGGCAAGTGGAAAAACTGTTGCGATTTCGTGACATGTTGGAAGAGAAAAAGGCAAGTGGAAAAACTGTTGCAATTTTGTGACATGTTGGAAGAGAAAAAGGCAAGTGGAAAAACTGTTACGATTTCGTGACATTTTGGAAGAGAAAAAGGCAAGTGGAAAAACTGTCACAATTTCATAACATGTTGGAAGAAAAAAAGGCAAGAAGAAAAAGTTTCACGATTTCACAACATATTGCAAGAGAGATAGTACGAAAGAAAAAGTGTCACAATTTCACAACATGTTGGAAGAGAAAAAGGCAAGTAGAAAAAATGTCACGATTTCATGACATATTGCAAGAGATATAGTACGGAAGAAAAAGTGTCATGATTTCGCGACATGTTGGAAGAGAAAAAGGCAAGTAGAAAAAGTGTCACGATTTTGCAACATATTGCAAGAGAGATTGTACGGAAGAAAAAGTGTCATAATTTCATGACATATTGCAAGAGAGAGAGTTCGAAAGAAAAAGTTTCATGATTTCACGACATATTGCAAGAGAGATTGTACGAAAGAAAAAGTGTCATGATTTCATGACATATTGCAAGAGAGAGAGTCCTAGAGAAAAAGTGTCACGATATCGCGACATGTTGCATTTTCATGACTAAGGGAGGAGAGAGAAAATAAGAAGGCAGCAGTATCGTGATATCGTGACAAAAGTAAAGAGAAAGAGTACGAAGCAAAAGTTTCGCAATATCGCGACATGTGTTTTCACGGGTATAAGCCAATAAAAGAAACAAGGAGATGAAAGTGTCACGATATCATGACATGTTGTATTTTCACGGTCCGATGCAAAGAGAAAGAGAAAGGAGAAAAAGTGTCGTGATATCACGACATGTAGCTTTTTTGCGATCTGATGCAAAGAAAAAGAGAGAAAGAAAAAGTGTCACGATATCGCAACATGTATTTTTGGGGGCCAAAGCAAGGAGAAAGAGAGAAAGCGAAAGTGTCACGATATCATGACATGTTGTATTTTTGCGGTTGAGTTGAAGCCAATGAAGACCAATGACAACCGACTAAAATTAGGGTTTACAGTTGTCATGAAAGTTGACTAAGATTAGGGTTTACAATCGACTAAGATTAGGGTTTTCATCACAAGAATTTTGTTATAAAAGGAGGGTTGTTTGGAGATTTGAAGATGTTGTGGAATGCATCGTCGAATGCGTGTCGAAGTGTGAAATGTGGCCATAAGAGCATAGAAAGTGTAGAAGCGACAAGATGATGGCAAAGTGTGCAAAGTGAGCGAAGAGTCGTATCGAATTGTCTTAAGTGCGTCTGTGAGTGCACAAAGAGAGAAAAGTGCATAGAGAGTGAAGAAGTTGAAATTCAACCAAGTGCAGCTGTGATTACACAGAGAAAGCAGAAGGTGTAGAGTGTGTGAAAGGGAGAAGACGATCATGAAGTTTGACTATGACGGAGTCGATGTGTGCAAAATACGGTCATTATGCATAGAGAGCAAGTCATGTCAAATCATTCTAAGTGTGAAATTTCACTAAGAAATTAGAGTGTGCAATAGGGAGAAGACATCTGTGAAGTTCGAGTGTAGCAGAGTGTGCGAAGTGCTTGCATAGAGAAAGCAGAGTGTGCAATAGGGAGAAGACGTCTATGAAGTTCGAGTGTAGCAGAGTATTCGAAAGCACTCACGTAGAGAAAGCAGAGTGCATAGAAAAAGCAAAGGTGACCAGTCAAGGTCTAGCAAAAGCAAAGGTATCTTACTATCAATCTTCTAGTTTTAGAATTGAAGTCCAGGTTGCAGCTTGGCATCAGGGGTTGGTGCTCCTTCTAGTAGGTTTTGGTAAATCAAGGGTTGGTGCTCCTTTATATTGGTACAGATAAATAAGGGGTTGGTACTCCTTCCAATGGGTGCTGGTAAATTGTTTGTAAAGTTGTAGCTTTGCAAAGGCTAGATTTGGATGGTAGTCCAAGCAGTCATTTTTGAGGAGTAGCCACATTGGTGAACCTCATTAAATCTTGTGTTGTGTGATGTTCTCTTGTGATACTTGTTTTATTTTGTTTTAAGGTTTCATTATTTCAGTTTTAAGAGCTATGAATTTAAGTTTAAAATTCTACACTGATTCACCCCCCCTCTAAGTGCCATTGTAAGACTAACACATACTTCACTATTAATGTGATAGTTGGATGCATGTGTCACAACTTTTGTCTTACCGGTTTGGCATTAGGATAGAGCATGAGATTATGAACCACTATAATAGGGTCAATTCTCGGTATATATTTGTATGACCATGCAAAAACTTTAATGTACTTGCAAAGGAATTTTTTGAAGGCAATGCACTCCTCAGATGAGAGGCTAGCAGCTAGTTTGAGGATGTGGGGGTTTTTAAGATCATCACCAATATCGACATAGATAGTGTCTTCAATGAGCATGCAAGATCCATAATGTAACTATTCAGGAATGGGACTGAGTTTAAGGTCATCGATAGCCTCTTTGAACTCATATTCATCATCTACGTAGATGCCCATGTGAGATACTTGAGGGACTTGGGGTGGCATGGATGAAGAAGAAGCATTTTTTGCTCACAAACATGAGGTGCAAGAAGAAAATCTTGAGGTGTTGGTATGGGTGATATATGCATGACATATATAAAATTTGGATGTGGGGTATCATCTCGAGTCTGCTAGTGACTGTAATGAAGGGGAGAGAACGAGTTAACCTCAACCATATTGACCGATGTTGAAGGTGAAGTGGGTGGGGAAGAATCTAGTGAGTAAGGTTTGATGGTTTGTGCATGCCCTAAGAGACTCAATGGAGGTCGTAGAACAACTGGGGTTGAACGAGAATGAGCAACTGCTCTCTATAATTGCCTATGTATAGTCGGGAACATAGCTAAGTGTGTTGGTTATGACTCAGGAAGTACCATATCAGGCTTTGTTAGTGGCACATTTAAGGATAAGGTAGTGAAGTAATCTGTCAGTCTATCAACATCACAAAATGGGGAGGTGTCAAACATAGAGGATTCTTGAAAGAAATCGTAGGGGACTGCAATGGTAGAATGAGGTGATGAAGTATCCTCTATAATTTCCATGTCAACATGTTCTTCTAGAGTGTGTGTTGGAAGAGGAGTAGGATAAAGGGATAGGTCTTGGAGTTCATCTTCTAAGGTATGAGCTGCTCTTGTATTATAACCTATACCAGATTTATCTATTGGTGACTGGACTCAAGGGTTGATAGGTGTGCACAATCCTTGTTCGTAGTAGCCCAGCTTGAATCCATTCTAATGGAAACACTACAGGTAGCGCAAGGCAAAGTGAGGTTTGGCCATGTGGTCTAGTGTACCATAAAAGCTAGATTGTGATGGAAGAGAAGCTGGTGGGGGATTGAAGAGTTGAATCCTATATAAACAAAGTTGGTATGATTTTTGAGACCTCCTAGTTGTACAATAGTTTTGATAGTAAGTACTAAGGCTATAGGGTGACTAAAATCATGGGTAAATTGGATAAGGGGATCACGTATGTAGGCATCACATACATTATAGTCTCTTGGGCTAGAGTTCATCATGAAAATGGATATGTATGGCATGGCATTCTCTAGAAAATGAGGTGGGGTATAAAAATTAGATGATCAAGGTGAGATATGATATTATTTGATAGTAGAAACTGAAGGGCGTGGGAGTTATTTATCTAAACTAGGTGTTGGTTGTTCATGTTTATGATATTTGGTCATTGTAGCTTGACTAGGATGTTTGGTATATGTAGTAGGAGGTATCAACGTAGGCACTGGGTTAGTTGAAAAGGAAAGAGAGGTGTTTGTGGAATAGGAATGATAGGAGCTTTCATAGGTAAGGATGGAGGAGGTGATATCATAGGTTGTCTAATGGGTGGTGATGGTGGTTGTAACACCATAGGTGGAAATTGGAATGGTATCGGTTGGGATGGTTTTGAAGGCCATACAAATGGTGATAAGAAAGGTATGCTAGAGGTTTTGGATCCCATAGAAGAAGGTGCTAATGGTGCAGACAATAAGGCTTGTGCTCTTGATGAACACTGGGATATTAAGGTGGATGTTGGGGAGGATATTGATGCTCCTACTAACTAATGAGAGGTCACAAGAAACAATTGGGATGATGAGAATGATGGTGCAAGGGGAGGTATGTAACATTGCAAAACTTAAATGGATCTCCATCGATTGGGACACAATGAACTAGTCATATTTTGGACGTACTTAAGACAATGGTGTAGTATGGAAGGGACACACTACATGTCTCTAATCCATGGGTGATCGAGGAGAATATTGTATTGCATTTCTCCTTGGATTATGTGAAAGAGGATGATATGGTATGAATGCCTACATGGATAGGTAAAACTATGGATCCTATGGTAGGTGTCATGGAGCCATCAAACGCACGTAGGTTGAGGGAAGGTGTGGCAAAATGGGTTGACGGGATATGCAAGTGGTGTAGAACTATTGTGGATATAATGCTAATGGATGAGCCTGTGTCAATGAGTACCCAATTATAGGTGATATAATTTATCATGGCTTGTATGTGGATAGGGGGATCTTCTCCTTCTCCTATGAGTTCCATTATCTCATGGTCATGGAAGCTAATTGAGGGTTGGAGGCAATGCAAGATATTTCCTATAAATTTGACAAAGGCATTCATGTCATGTGTCTCTTAGTCAATGAAGTGTAGGATGTCATTCAATGTCTCACGATTGGGTTGAGACTGCTATAGGAGACCAAATATGGATAATATTACAGGGTCATTACGTAATTGATGGGTTAGGCTACCACGGATGGTAATCACATTTTGAGGTGGTGGTGGTACAGTAGTGGGTATTTGAGGTACTTGTGGTGATGTGAACTGAGTTGGCGGGGAAACAATAGGTATTATCTGGCATGATGGGTACTGTTGGTTCCTCATTGTAAGGTTGATCATACCTACTACACCATGTGATGGTGGATCACATTGGATACTGTTTACTTGATGATGCGGTGCTGGGGGATTTTTTGGAGGTCTAGGGGGATTGGGTCCTTTGTGGTCTGATAGAGGGTTTTAGAAAATCCCTAAATTTTTATTCTATGGGGCTAGAGGGTTTGCTACCTAGATAGTACCCCTATCGATTAAGTCTTGAACTTGCCCATAGAAGGAGTGACACGAATCGATATCATGACCATGTTGTCTATGGAAAGGATAAAAGAGTTGCTCATTGTATCCATAAGGCTTGGGTGCATTTGGATCCAATGGGCAGATATCAAGTAGGAAGAGATGTTTACCCTCATACAATCTATGAAACAGAGCTAGTAATGGTTTTAATAATGATGTGAATTTGCAGAGTGGAACCTATGGGTGCATGCCTCAGTATTGTTGCAATCAAGTTGGGGCAGGAGCATTAGTCTGGAATGCTTGTGGTATGCTAGAATGAAATGGGTAAAAATTGATATTTGATCTATCAATACAAAACATGAATGTACCAAAAAAAATACTTGTATTTCATTAATATTTAGGAATATGTGTTATAATAGGGACATGATGCCCTTTTTCCATTTCTTCTTTTACTAATGTTACAACTAGCTCGATGTCATTTTCTATCATCCCTCAATGTAGGTGGGCTTCTTTGTATGTGGGCCACCATGGGGTTGTGTTTGTAGCTACTTTCCCTCCTTGATTCTTGGTCAAACCTACAAAAAGGGATTAGTTCATTGGGGGGCTTGCCTTAGTTAGGCCCCATATTTATAAAGATAAAACAAATGGTAAATATGCATTGAAAACTAAAATTAAAGGTGCAAAAGCTGATAAAATAGCAAAATAAAGCTTACCTACCAAATATGAGGTGATTTAGGACTTGTAGAACCAATTCACCACCCGAGGGGTGAACTGATGCCAAATTAGCAGGGCGGGGGTTGAATCAGACCTTGAGAAGTGTTCTACAAAAATCCTTTAGTAGGAAGGTTCCTTGTCTACTGTAATGTTGTTGTTTAGGTGTAGATTTACTATATCATGTGTCGGTATCCATTTGGGCAGCATTTCTATGCTTTAAACATAATATTGAGATCCAAGATAAGTGAGGGTTTGGACCCACTATATATAGAAAATGGAAAGGTGTAGGGTAGAGAGTTAAGGAAACTAATCCTAGGTTGAAATATAACCAAAGCTAGGTTAGGATTTGTGATATGGAAGTCTCCTATTCCTCATATAAAATATCCTATCCTCACACATGTGTGAGGAAGGATTAGTTCTAATCAATATTAGGAGGTCCTAAGTCAAATTAGGGCTTTATTAGGGTTCTTAGGAAAATATCTTAGCTAACCCTAATTACACACATGTGGGAGGATGCAATTCGTGTTAATTAAGGATTAAGAGTTCAATTAATCAAATTTTCCCTAAAAAGGTGACTTAAGTGAAGTCAACATTAAATTAGATTTTAAGAATTGACTTGGTAATTTTTTTTATCAACTAATACCCTGTGGGGGCCTCAATTGAGTGCAAATAGGATTTTGAAGGATATCCCAATGATCAAGATGTGATTTGAAGGCTTATTAGGGTTTTGGACCTAAAATCTATCTATGGAAGTCTACACACGACTATGGTGAACTATGGCAATCTACGCATGAATACACATGACTATAATAGCTTACAATAGCCTAGGGATATCTGGAATAACCTATGGATATGTAGAGATATCAATGTGTGAATTTTGGGTGTTTACATTGGTCAAATGACTCATTGCTTTATTCATTGTTCTTCCCTCATCAACTAGTCATTTGAGGGGGTAGTCATAATATCAAAAATCATAATAAAAATCAACAAAGGATCACTCGATCATATCAAATTATGTTCATCTTATGAATCATTTCCAACAACTATCATAAGCTTACCCTTTGCTGGGGTAAAAAGCAAATATGATAGTTAAGCTTGTAGCTCTCCTCCTATCGGACCAATCATAGCACCAAGGCTACTCGATCACCGTTGGACTTGCAAAAGCTTTTGCAAATTTAAGCCTTCCATATTTTTGGAAGCAATTATTCTAGGATGCACACCTTTCTCATGGTTGGGGCATCTAATGTTGATAAGATCAATGATCATCACAAAATCTACAATGTGGCCCTAGGTGGTCTATTTTTTCTTTGTGCTATGTTTTCTCATAATGCATCTAAAAAAGGAGCATCTGTAGACACCTAAAATACATCATGTTTAGGAGACTACTCATATAGGTAAATTTGAAGTCCATATGACTTATCTTGGATCTTTCCAAGAGCTAATAGTGGTCCTACCACTCACAAGAGGTAGTTCTAGACCATTCATGCTTGGTCACTATCAATCAGAGTGGCCGCAAAAAATAGTCACTAAAGTTAAGAGCGACCATATCTACTCATTGCTATGGATAGTGACTAGCATTAAAACATAGTCTAGCCATGAATATGAGCACATATCATGTGGTCTAACTGCACTTGCATTGATTACGAATGGTTTTTGGTGTGGATCTCCTAGATATTCTCCTGAATACCCCTTAAATGTAAATTTGTGACTGATCCTTCCCCCTAGGATGATCAATTGCATGCAGATCTAGATCTTAACTTCTCTAGGAAGCCAAGATCTAGATCTGAATCTGGGAGGTCTACATATGCATACTCCCAAGAAAAATAAAGGATCGTGAATATCATAATTTTTGTGCAGTAGAGCCTTAGAAAATTGGAGAGTGATTCCATACCCCTTTGAGGAGTACCAAAGTATTATTTGAGTGAGCGAGGATTACAAGCCATCTAAGCATTTGGATCAATAAGTTCTTCATCACCAATCAATGTACGAACACAGAGGTGACCCTTGGAAATAAATTTAGACAAGGAATCTAGTGCTATAGCCCCTGGTTCATGGGGAAGAATGTTTGATTTTGTAGCCGATGTCCTTGACAATGGCTTGTAGGAATAGCTTAGGGTTTTAGACATTATTGTCTAAGGTTTAGCATAGATATTTTATTATTTTCTATTTTATCCATTAATATTAGCATAGATTTTTTTTTCCGTAATGCATATCTATGGTGATTTATGAGTTATCAATGCATTCTTATTTAGTTTTGCTTCAATATGTTGTTATATTACTTTTACATCATTCTTTGTAGATCTATTAATAATGCCTCATCCTGAGAGGTAGCAGGTGCTACTGATAGTTTGTTGTTGTTTCTTGTACGCAGGTTACAGGTTCTAGGACCAAGTCAAAGCATTCAAAGTGTCAAATACCTCTAGGAAAGTGAAGGATAAGAAGGCATCAGTAAGCCCTTATACAAGTTCATGTGTGACATCGAGAGTCCTATGTAGTGCACAATCCCCTCATGAGGGGCCTTTACCTATGCTTGTAATCATTGTATCAAATAAGGGTATCCCTAAAAAGCACCAATATGTAATCAAAGTTTTAAAAGAATTAATAAAATATATCTCTTTATTTTATTACTTCCATGTCATCTATGCATTTTTGGTCTTTTCTTTTGATATTATGCTATAAGTAGACTAGGTGAATTCCTTCTCGGGGTCATACAAATGTAGTCATAATATCAAACATCATAATCAAAATCAACAAAGAATCACTCGATCATGTCAAATTGCTTCTATCTTATGAATCATTGTCAACAACTATCATAAGCTTACCCTTTATTGGGATAAAAAGAAAATATGATAGTTAAGCTTGTAGCTCTCCTCTTATTGGATCAATCATAGCACCAAGGCTACTCGATCACTACTAGACTTGCAAAAGCTTTTGCAAATTTAAGCCTTCCATCCTATTGGAAGTAATTATTCTAGTATGTACACATTTCTCATGGCTAGGACATCTAATATTTATCAGATCAATGATCATAACACACCCTAAAATGTGGCCCTAGGTGGTCTATTTTTAATTTGTGCCATGTTTTCCCACAACACATCACAAAAGAGGTATTTATAGATACCTAAAACACATCATATTTAGGATACTACTCATATGGGCACATCCAAAGACCATATGACTAATATTGGACCTTTATAAGAGCTAAAAGTGGTCCTAACCACTCACAAGGGGTAGTTCTAGCCCATTCAGGCTCAACCACTATCAATCATAGTGGTCACTAACATTGGTCGCTGAGGATAAGAGCAACCAGATCTAGCTACTACTTTAGATAGCGACTAGCACCAAAATATAATCTAGTCATAAATATAGGCCTAGATCATGTAGTCTAATTGCACTTGTATTACTTGCAAATAGTTTTTGGCATGGATCTCCAAGATATCCTCTTGACTGCCCCTTCAATGTAAATCTATGAATGATCCTTCCCCTTGGTATGGTCAGTTACATGCAGATCTAGATCTTGGCTTCTCCAGGAATCCAAGATCTAGATCTAGAAATGAATCTAGGAGGTCTACATATGCATCCTCCCAAGAAAAATAAAGGATCGCAAATATCATAATTTGTGTGCAGTAGAGCTTTAGCAAATTGGAGAGTGATTCCATATCCCTTTAAGGAGTAGTAGAGTGCTATCTGAGTGAGTGAGGATTACAAGCCATCCAAGCATTTAAATCAAGAATTTCTTCACTACCAATCAGTGTACGGACACATAGACGACCCTTGGACATCAATTTAGACAAGGAATCTAGTGCTACAACCCATGGTTCGTGAGGAAGAAGTTTTCATTTCATGGCCACTATCCTTGAAAATGGCCTACAGAAATAACCTAGGGTTTTAGAAATTATTTTCTAAGGTTTAGCATAGATATTTCATTATTTTCTATTTTATCCATTAATATTAGCATAGATCTATTTTCCTTAATGCATATCCACAATGATTTTTGAGTTATCAATGCATTCTTATTTAGTTTTGCTTCAATATGTTGTTATATTGCTTTTACATCATTCTTTGCAGATATATTAATAATGCCTCATTCTAAGAGGTAGCAGGTACTACTGATAGTTTGATGTTGTTTCTTATATGCAGGTTACAGGTTCCAGGACCAAGTCAAAGCATTCAAAGCGTCAAATCCCTCCAGGCAAGAGAAGGAGAAGAATGCATCAGTAAGCCCTTATACAAATTTATGTAAAACATAGGAAGGCCTACAAAGTGCACCATACCCTCGTGAGGGGCCTTTGCATCTACTTGTAATAATTGTATCAAATAAGGGTATCCCTAAGAGGGATTGATATGTAACTGGAATTTCAAAATAATTAATAAAATATATCTCTTTGTTTTGTTACTTCCATGTCATCTATGCATTTATGGTCTTTTCTTTTGATATTATGCTACAAGTAGACTAGGTGCATTGCTTCATATGATATTATGCTACAAGTAGACTAGGTGCATTGATTCTCAGGGTTGTACACCATCATTTCAAAGTTGTCATAAAAAATCAATCATCTCAAAAAAAATATCTCTCTAATTTTGGCAGTGTTTTGTATCAATTTATCTCTTTCCTCCCTTAGAGCTCACTTTTCTCTCACTACCAACTATAGAAATGACAGTAAAAATAATCAAAAATCCTTTTATATTTTCCTAAATTTGGTAGCCATTCCTTTGAAGGACGATCATATTTGGGTGTGGTCATCATACCTCATGATGACCTTGGAAGTTATAGATCGTCGTTGCCATACCTTAGGATGGCCTCAAAATATAAATAAATGCATTTATTTTCTCACCATAATGAGTTTCATATTAGACATTTAATCACATCTATCAGTCCATATTCATCATAAATTGCAAAAATTAACAAAAAAATCAAATAAACAAAATCTCAAATGTGCCTCGTACCTAGTTATTTACCCTATACACTTGGCGGTTGCAGTGACTTGCTATCCATGTAATCCGGTAAGATGATTAAATTACCATAAGGCCATTTGAATCAAATTATTTATTTATGAATTGAAATATCTTCACTTCCATACCAAAGAAGGCCATTACAACTGGACTACTCCATGGGAACGAGGCATATGTTTCATTTTTCTATGAATTTTCATCTAATCATCGAATATAGTGATTCATCATATGATTTAATTGAATTGCTATCATCTTGATTCGCTAAGAAAGCCATGTGGTTGGATTGATCCATGGAATAGAGATGTACAATTACTAATAATGGTTTAAATCATAGTTGTAACATGACTTTCCCTTTATAAAGGTTATCATCTAGCAAACATCCAAATTAGTTATCTTGGTCAAGCGATTCATCGCTTTCATCACTTGCATTTTTCCTTATCGACTCATCGCTTGAGGGGGTAGTCATAATCATAAAAATTCATAATAAAAATCAATAATCAAACACTTAATCATGTAAATTATGTTCTTCCAAGAATCATTGCTAACAACTATCATAAAGCTACCCTTTTTCTAGGGAAAAAGCAAAAATATTGAACTAAACCTTTGTCAGTCTAAACTAACAATATGTAGCTTGACAACGCTACCCGAATACCTTCAGATTTATCAAATTTTTACTCAAATTAAGCCTACCCATTTTGTTGGAGGTAATTATTTAGAGATGCATGTTGTTTCCATGATTGGGGCATCTAAATTTTACTAGATCAATGAACATTAATCAACCTGCAATGTGATGTTAGGTTGTCTATTTTTTCTTAGTGTTGTGTATTCCCACAATGCATATCAAAAAGGGATATATGTAGACACCTAAAACATGTCATGTTGAGGAGGCTACTCATGTGGACACCTTTTCGGGCCATATGAATTATATTGGACCTTCCTAAGACCTAACAATGGTTCTAACCATTCAAACAGGGTAAACTAGTCTTTCCTAGGCCATTGTCCCTCCTAGTGACTGTGTGGTGGCCATTTGACTTGATTATGGCATTAGAGTGGGCCACACCTGGTAAGGATGACCTTGTTTGTAATGAACTTAGTCTCCTTGAGCTAAGTAAAATCTGTTACAGGGCAACTGATCTTGAACAGTTACTTGTTAGAACCTTCCAAAAGTGATGTTTCATCTCCTTGAACCTAACTAAATATTAGTCTTGGCTTCTTCAGCAAGCCAAGATTATAATTGGAGAAAAGTCTATAAATTGGGGTATTTCCTTCACCCAAACCCTATTCAAGTACCATAAAAAAGTACTATTAAATTTCCTAACAAAGAGAGAGATCTCTCATAAGCATCACGATGCTATCGATATTTCATCATGAAGTTTGCATTCATATCCATGGAGTACATTAGAGCTTGAATGATAAATTACACTATTTTTCATCATAAATTCAGCATGAATTTGAGCTAATTACCATGATCAAACTATATTTTATAACACAATGAACCTTGAATATCAATTCGATAGTCACATTGAACATTTCTAAGCATCGAGTGTAGAGAACAGAGTCTTTGTTTTGTGGCTACTATTCCCAACAATGGTCCATAGGTGTAGCCATAAAAACTGATGATAGCTAATAAATCCCACCATTCTAATTAATAAAAAATTTGTTGTGATGTTAAATTTACTCTATTTTATTAATTAGATAATTGTTTGCAACTTTTAATTCTATTTCTAACATATTTTAGCAGCATTTTAATTTGGTATTTCATGCATTTATTCACTATTTTTAGAAATTTACTTTCATTTGTATTATTGTAAAATAGGCCTCATCTTGAGAGGCTTTACATTTTTTATTGATGCTTTGTAGGTTCTTATATGTATAGGCTACATGTCTTATTAGGAGCATATCATCATCAATATCATCCTTCTTGGCATCATCAATTGGAGGTCACTAGGAAAACCATCCATTATTAGTTTAGGAGATTACAAGAGATCTTTGGAGAACACCTATTTTTGGAATATTGATGTAATTTTGTATCAATTTGGTGAATCCCTAAGAGGGATCTATTGTAACCCGTTGTAAATATATTTCTTGAATATTAATGAGAAGAGCACTCTTGTTTCTTTATTTTCTTGTTATGATGGTTACATGAATTTACATTTATCAAGTTGATTACATTTTATATTCTATAGGTTGTTAGATAGTTTGTCAATATTAAACTAAGGTGATAGAGACAAAAATATATTATGGGTTGTTTAATGAAGGGAATGTTTTAGACTAAATAATTTGTGACAAATTATCAAGAATGAAATTGCCATCTACATAATTTGGAGGCAACAAATTTATCTGTTCACGATCAAAATGGGGGGATGGGTAAGACACTATATGAATACAAAATTTACAAAGTTAATGTATGGTAGGCAATTGATCCAATTTATAGACAAACCTTTGGTGATAAGTCCTATGGAAACAATGAATAGATTAAATCCATTACCTACACAAGCTCTAGGTAATGAAATCATTATGTAGGAGGAAATAAGACAAAGGTGACCAACACTAGGTGTAGCCCTACTTATGGAGGCTATTGGTAAGGGATACAGTCAATTAGATACTCTAAAGACATCCGCCAATGATGTACAAAGTCAAATTTATACAAGTAAAAGCTATACACAAATAAATTATTAGCAGCACAAGGAAAGGTAAAATGAAACAATGAAAATTTAGATGGAATGAAGAGAGAACAATTTACTAGGAAGAGATAAATAAATAAATAAGATGAACATAAATTGCTATAAACTAGTATATTATGTTACCCATGTCTTCCCAAATAATCAACCACTATGCAACAAAGTTTTGACATCCTTGCAAAAATGGTTCTCAAGTAAAATCTAAGCAACACTTCATTACTTAAAAAAGTTATGCCAAAATGCTACCCCAAGGGATCATCATATAGGAAAAGGTATCCACTAGAGGGAGGGGATAAGGTGTCAAATTGTGGTTAGTTGGAGAGTATTTATGGCTAGTTAACTACCTTTATTGGAAGTCAGGGTCTGATTGAGGCCTAATTGGTAGTTGGGTAGATTTGATGGAAGTTTGGTTACCAATGAGGAGATGCTAATTGGGAGTTTGATTTTTGAGTCATCTATAGTTGATTGAGAGATTCTTGGGCTGATTAAAGGTACCACAGGGATTCACAACCTATTATAAGCAATTGTAGGTGGGCTAGAATGTTCGCGGTATGCCTAAAATAGAACTATCACCTATGAATACATCATCAACAAATTCATTAGACAATGAATTCATGAATTTTGACTATTGGAGGTCAAACTTGGTGAGGGAGAAAGGAATTGGATGGGAAAAATATTTTTGTGAATTCACCACCTTAGATGAAAATTCACATAGGTTTGAACATGTACAAAATTTGGGTTTGAGGATGTGGATCATGGTTGATTTAATTATTATGTGGATTTATGATGCAATTGGTTTGATTGGGTGATCCAATTTTAGGTATCTACATTTTCCCCATTTTTGATGCATTTAAAGTAATTAATGCATTAAAAAATTGTAAATGCCATAAAGTTTTAGAAAAATAGGGGCACTGATCTTTGATTGATCAATATGAGGAAAAATGTAGAAAATTTTGATTTACAAATGTGAAAAATTACCGAAGATTTTTATTGGGCAATTTTCATGGTAGGGACAAAAAAGGTATTGCTAGTTTACCCCCCAACCTAGGTGCCCCCTTGAGTTTATGAGGGATCCACCATTGTCCCAAAGGAACTTGAATAGGCTAGGTGAAGAAATTAGGAAGAATGTTTTTTACCCTAGGAGGGTAAAATTGGTGGAGGGAGGGTAAAAACTATTCATTTTTACCATTCAAGGGAGGAGAAATTGTTCTAGATAAAATTGAGCAACTCATAAAATGGTGCAACTAAGGCAACCAATTTATTTATTGGAGGTACTAGGGGGTGGAGGTGGACACGTTGGGGTCCAAATATAGGTATGGGTATTTTTCACCTGTTAATTTTTTAAAATTTTTATATTTTTAGGCGAGGGTTATCATAGATGGTGAATTCACACATGGGTTGAAAATTTATCATCATGAATTCATCACCCAAGGAAAAAAAGTCATGAAATCCTCATAGATGATGAATTTCCATCTGAGGTGGAAATTTCACTCATAGGTGGAAAATTCAAATTTAGGGAAATAATATTAGTAATTTTTTATTTTTGGAAATTTTATTGACTTTTGGTTATGCTATTTGCACATGTAGTTGTTGAACATACTTCATATTATATATTGTAGATCTTATGCCTTTAGGTCTACCGTTGTTGGCATTACTTCTATAGAGATGATAATATTATATGGAACATGCATCAATTACCTTGTATGGATTCCATACATTGAGATGCATCACACTTTATTGATAGCATTAGCATAATGGTGATATTCAGAGGATGCCACAATTTTTCTATCGACAAGAGAGATTTTGATAAATTTAGAGGATGTCTAGAGGATTATTTGGGTGCCCATGAAAGGGGTACTAGTTTTGAGAAGTTGTAATAGGGATTTTTCATTAGAGGTACTCACTTAGGATCCTTAGTTCTAGATAAGGAGGTATGATATTGAAATAAATATCATATTTCATGTAGGTCAATTTGATAGGTTGACTAGGCTAATATGTGCTCTAACCTCTAGCTTATTGATTAGATATATGAGCAAGAAACATTTTCACCAGGGATGAGGTAAAATTGTTACCCAAATGAAGGATCAATAGAATCAATTTGCCTAGGTCCCTTCATCTTATATAGGCTCTATAAGACCCTTCATCAAGTTACTTATGGGAAGGAAAAGAGCTTGGTTTGTCGAATTCTACTATAGGTGTGGGTATGAGAGCACCTGGATATTAGGAAACTAGTTAGGATTCTAGTGGATGTGGATGGTGTATAGGTACCTATAAGGTTTCAATAGGACCACAACCATGAGATAGGGCAAAAATATTTTAGGGGAGTCTTGATGGTGGCTTGAAAGGTCATCGATGACATTTAGGTAGAGGATGTTATATGACACCCTTAGAGGGCTCACCCAGGGTGGGTAGAGGATTATTTTTAGTTGGCTTGGGTTAGGAGATTTAGGTGGCTAGGGGCTTCCAAGGAGATTTTGAGTTGTACTACCCTAATTGCATCTTGTATCAATATAATCTTCCTTAGAGGGTGCCTATGTTTGGGGATATGTGGTACCAACAAGTGAACTGAGAGAGGGGTATAGGTTTTGGAGATCCTCAAAATACCATAAGATTCTAGGAGGAGGACATAAATGATCTCTCAATACCCACCTTGGTAGAGGATTATGCATGAATGTTGCTAGGATATTAACAATGGTAAAGGAAAATAAAACCAAAGAGGATCACACATGATGCGTAGTCATTATACCATCATTAATTCTCAATGAATCTATCAATCCAGGGTAGTGTACAAGGCTATCTGCGGGAGAAGAAGTGAAACAGTTATAACTTAGGTCAATCTAGGGCAACAAGTCTTATTGGTGGAATCGGTTTGGTGGGGGGTTTTGGAACATTCCTATCTCTAAATTGCATGAATTAAATCTTAATATAAGTTGCAGAATTGGAAACTAATCACTAACTACAAAAATGAAGTCCTAATTACAATTGCAGAATAAGACCTAATTATATTACAGAATTAACAGTTGCAAAATTGAAAGTCTGATTCTAATTGCAGAAAGGAAATCTAATTACTTTTGTAGTAATGAAAGTCTATATCTAATGTGGAAATAAAAACTATCAAAATTATATAACAAAATATTGTCAATCCTCTGTTCAAATTTTGACAGCAAAACATAAAAATGCAGGAAATTGCTGAAAAATAGTAAATGCTGAAAATAACAGTCTGAAAATAAAGTGAAAGCTTGGCTGAAAGTAAGATTGAAACTAAAACATTAAGCACAAGATTTATCTTAGCATAAATAAACTAATATTGCAAATATTGTCAACTATTCACAAGCAATTTACATAACAAGTTCTGCAACTCATTCTGCTGCAGCAAAATCAGAATAAAAACCTATTCTGTTAGTCCTCCTCCTAGGTCTGGAAGTGGCCAGCCTCTTTGTCCAGAAGAAGGTGTAAGTCTCTCTCTCTTTCTAAATATTAATCACACTCATTTACAAGTAATTTGAAATAGAACTGGTGCACTTTATTGATCAAAAGACATGATTACAAGAATTCTACTAAAAAACTGTTACAGGACTGTAACAATTATAGTTATACTCTGTATTTAGCTTCCTTACTCTATTTTCTATCTATCTGTTATTTCTCTACCTCTCTCTCTAGCTCAACCTGAATGGGAGCAATATTTATAGCTATCCTATGATCTGATTACAAACAAAGAATATCTCAAAAGATCTAATCCTAAAATGCTGCAACAAATTCTGGTTTTATCCTAGAAGAGGACTAAAACCTGATCTTTCCCTTAATGATGGATTTGGTCGGCAATGACGGCAAATACAGATGGAGGATATTTCTATTTACTTTTTCCAACCTTTATTTCCCTTTTTCCGCCTTTAGAAATCGGTCAAAAAGGTCAAAAACACATTCTGTTCTTCATTTCGAAGATAAGTGGCTTCATTCCGAAGACAGTGCAGTTTTCATTCCGAAGATCACTCATTTCGAAGATACTGCATTCTCATTCCGAAGATCGCTCATTCCGAAGATACTGCATGCTTCATTCTAAAGATCCGCTCATTCCGAAGATGCTGCTTTCTTCATTTCGAAGATCCGCTCATTCCGAAGATGCTGTGTTTTCTTCATTTCGAAGATATCTGTTCATTCCGAAGATGCTTCAAAATGAACAAATGTATGCTTTCCATTGGTTTCTTCTGCATATCTCAGGTGGGTTATCTCCTAAGATCAAATTCTAATGGTCTTCATCCCTTTCCTCATGTGAATTCCATGCCTTGCTATTTATGGATAGCTGGCTAGAATTTATATGGGAAAGACCAGTTTTTGCTGCACAGCAACAGTTTGCTTGCACTGTTGCCATATTTAGGTGAAGTAAATGCTTGAAACAAATCATAATATGATTAGTGAAATGCTTCTATTATTCTAAGCATATCCCATTGTAGAAAATCATAACAAAAAGAGCACAAAACTATGCAAAAAGCTATAAAATCAACATATAATATTTCAAATACATTGATCATGCAAAAATGGTTAATATACAGCATATTAAATCAACTTAACTAACATATAAGATAAAACATAAGAGTTTATAGGCATTTTTAGTGTACAAAACATGTTATAATTGAGGCATTTCTAGGCCTCATCATTTTCCCCCCAACTTATATTGATGCATGCCCTCATGCATTCTGTTGGGCTATGGAATCACATATGTCCATGTTTAGATTCCATGACCTGTAGAATAACTTCTTGCCTATGTAATATCCCCTGTTTTCCTGAATGTTTCGAGCCAATCTTCAAATTGTTCATCAGGCTGTTCATTTTCCTCAAAGTAAAATGGAACTAGAGTAATGATGGTTGGAGGCCTGAACCTGAGACCTATCCAGTTATGCTGCATGATCTAGATCAGTTGGACTACACCTTCTGCTCTTCTTCTAGACCACTCTAGATTGATGGGGGAGATAGGTTCTCTTTTCCTTAAAGACATGGAAAGTTCATTCCATCTGTCTCTGCATACTGACAATGCTAGAAAGAAATTGTGATCACATAAATTGTTAAATCTGGTCACACAGTCCCTCAAATTGTTCAAGTACATTCTCTTGATATCATCCCTATTCATCATTGAGAAGTGCTGCTGAGTGATATTTAAGTGATTTGGCTGGATTGCTCTGACTAACAACTCAGCCCTTGTTTCAACCACTTTATTTTGCCTTTTCTCATGATCCCAATAAAGCTGATTTTGCAAGGTAGACATAAATGCTCTCAACTGAACATCTCCAATGTAGATTTGAGGATGAGAGTCAACTTCCTCTGGTATGAAGAAACTGTGCAATGCCTAAATTTTTGTGTCCTTGGCTTCTAGCTATTTTTTCTCCAGTTTAAATTTTTTAGTTTTACTGGCAATTTGTTCATATCTAATCATCCAGCTAGCTATGTCTGCATTGTACTATTCTAGGGACACAGTATTAGGTGGTCTTACTACAGGGGGAATCCTAGGCACCATATTTGTCTGAACTCCTTTTTCTACCACTTCCATTGGCTGTTCATCTGTCAATATCTCTACTTACACCCCCTTATTTGCCATTTCTATGGGGTTTTCATCAGATAGTATTTCTACTTGTACCCCCTTATCTGTTGTTTCTACTGGAAGTGTAACAAGTTGAAATGCAAGGACCTCAGTTGGAGTACTTACTTAAGCATTTTCTTGCTGTTGGGACTATTCCTATGTTGGTGGCTCATTTTCAACATCCTCTGTGATATTTCTCACCATTTCTGAAGCATCTTTAGAACAAGAAGGCACTACTTCAGAATGAATAGGCACTTCTTCAAAATGAAGGAGTGCTGTTTCAGGATGAACTTCTATATCTACCTCAATAGAGTCATCTGCTCTTGATAAACCCAGAAGAAATTGAGCCAAACTGTCTTCATCATGGGATACAGCTGGCTATTTTTTAGATTGTGACGATAAATTTTTTAGTTCTGCCACTTCCTACTGAAGTTCTTCAATTTTTCTTGCTTGCATCTCAATGATGCTTTCTTTCTCTGTGATCCATTTGGTCTGTGTTTTGACAACACTTCTTTCTGCCCTCGGCTGCTCAGTGATGTCTTCCTCTTCTGTTTCTGCTTCAGAAGTTGATGCAGACAAATCAGTTGTAGTTGGTATGTTCAACCAAATCTTCTTCTGCTGCAATAGTTTGTTCTTGTTCAGGAGGCTCTATGAAACTGTCTATAAGGATATCTACCATATCTATAGCCTGTTGAATTGTAGCCTCCTCCAAACCAACTTGCTCAGTTTCTACCTCAGCCATCTATTCAGGGAATTTTGGAAAGTTATCAGATGCTGGTTGTATTTCTGTGACATCTGGGCTACTTGGTCTATCTTCTTCCTCCATGACCCGTTCTGCAGTTTCTTTCAAATGGATTCTTGTAGACCTCCTAGTTCCAGATGCAAACTTCTTCTTTTTGCTCTATTTTCTGGTGACAGCAGGGGTCATGGGGTCAGTCTTTGATGCCTCTGTTTCCCTTGTTTCACTTCTCTGTTCTGACAAGTCGGTTTGCGGCTTCAGCAAACCGAACTTTCTTTTGTTTTTCTGCTCTACTGCTAGTTCCAGATCATTTTTTCCTTTGTCTCTTAGCCTGTGAAGTTGAAGGCTCAGGAGCAAGGTTTTCTACTATTATTGTGGGGTGTAGTTCTGTAACTGCTTTAGGGGCATCTTCTACAGCATCCTCTGCAACATTTTCTGTAGCAGCTTCTGCAATATTTTCTGCAGCAGCTGTTTCCTCTTCTGCAGCAACATCAGCAGTACTTGGCTCCTCTTCTTCTTCACTTTCATCCCCAAAAATGACATCATTTAGGTTAGAGTAAAACCTGTCAAAACTCCTAGGGTTTCCTCTAAAATGATGTTGGCAAACTAATTTGATAAGGCCATGATGGCGAAGGCTCCCTTTACCCTCCTGATATCTTTTTGCCATATTCTTTAATTCTTGATACAAATACAAGGGAAGATTAACCCTAACTTCTGGTTGTTGTCTACCATGTCTGAGATGGTTTAAAATTCGTAGATGATGCCCTGATAACAGCACATACTGCCCTTCATAGGTCAAAAACTTAATCACCCAGGTGGCTACTTCATCCCAGGGTTCTTGCAGGCTGGCCCTTTTTAACCCTTTGCATGTGTTGTTATGGGTTAAGTATTCAGGTTCCCTATCATTTTCTTCTACAAACTGATTAACTACATTTGCTAATGTGTTCTTGCCGAGATCTAGTAATTGAAATTCCCTCTAATGGCAGCTCTATAATCTGACTTAAAATTTTAGGGCTTACCTCAATAGACATGCCATTGACATGTGCTCTGTTGTTTCTGAATGTATGGGCAAACATGCCAGCTAAATCTTCAGAAGACCCATTGAATTTGTCCAGAAACGTCATAAACCCTCCGTCTTCAAAAATCTGCACAACTGCCGGATTTTCTCGGAGGAAATTGGTATCTGCAGGCTCTGTTCTGATTTTTCGCCCCATTTTTCTCTGTTTAAAATTCGTACACTACGGCTGCTGTTCTACTGCAGGATTTTTGGCTGTTTCCTGTTGCAAATTTGCAGAGTTTTGAGTTAGAACCCTCGTTGCCCTGTTTCGCGTCTTCTTCTTCGAAATGAGTCGTATTCTGTGCACTGTACCTCGCAACACGTCTTCGAAAAGAAATATGGCACACATATCTACTTTTGCACTGTACACCTGTTCGTTGATAATTGCATGGATGTCCTTGTCGTCAGATCCACCTCATCAGTTTTGCAGATTCTCACGTGCATGTTAATTGACATTAAAAACTGGTGGCATATGGTTGTAGATTCTCCGTATTTCCAATGAGTGCAAAAACAGACCATGTGCTGATTGACACGTGTCCCTTCCTCGCATGCAACTAAGAAAAAATCTTAATTTTGTCGTACCTTGTTTTCTTGGACGCCACGTGGAAATGTTCTTTCCGAAAATGCAAATAAAATTTCATTTCGAAGATTATGACTTCATTCCAAAGACAAGTCTTCATTTCGAAGACAAATCCTCATTTCGAAGATTATGACCTCATTCTGAAGACAGGTCTTCATTCCGAAGACAAATCCTCTTTGCAGAATTTTCATTCTGAAGATAGATCTTCATTACGAAGATCAATCCTCATTCGAAGATTAATCCTCATTAGAAGATCAGGCTGTATTATGAAAGTAAATCGTCATTCCGAAGACATACCCTCATTACGAAGATAGATCTTCATTCCGAAGACATATCTTCATTCCGAAGATGATGCAACAAGTCATCATTATGAAGACCAAGTTTCATTCTGAAGACAAATTGTCATTTCGAAGACAATTTTTCTTTCTGAAGACAAGATGCAACATTCATTTTTATGTCATTCTGAAGACAATTTTATTCCGAAGATAATACAGCAGGCACTATTTTTGGCATTCTTGTTCCGAAGATTAGGCAGAAATCAATATTGTCATTCTTAAAACATGTTTTTAAGTATGCCAACTCTTATGAATACCTTTTATGCTAATGGTTAATTGTCACATACTATATACCAATCATTTTACAATGAAGAAATGTAAGAAATATATACCTGATAAAAACAGTTAATGCCAGTTTTGAAGAATGACTACTTTTGTTGATATTCTGTTGAGATTTTCTGCAACATTTCAAAACAAGTGCACTAGGTGAATTTGTACAATGATGGTTCAAAAATTTCTCAAGGTTATGCATGCCAAAAAACTGGTTTTCATGCATACCAACCCAGTAGTGCCTTAAAAAGGTTTTCACTGCTGAGTTATTCATTTTTCTCTCTTTTTTTTTTTCTTGATCCTGACTATGCCCATGAAGGAATTTCATGATTTCCCCTGAAACCATGCCCATGAAGGAATTCATACTCAGAATTTATTCATCTTTTTGTTTTCTATTTTTTTGATTTTTTTTTGTATTTTTTGTTTTCTTGAAATCCACTGATCATATTGATTGTTTTGAAGTGGAAGAAGGAATCTCTTCCACCTGCTGTGTATCCAAACTGTCAAGTTGCTGCAAGAACTCTTCTTTAGTCAGAGGTGTATGGTATACCCTGAGGCGATGTCCATTCACTACCAACTTTCTTTGTGACCCATCAATGGGGGATAAACGAGCTGCTCCATTGTTGAATACCTCTTCAATCCGGTAAGGTCCCAACCATCTAGTTTTCAATTTTCCAGGGAAGTATTCATATTGAGAATCGAGCAGTAAAGCCCAATCTCCTTGTTGAAGTTTCCTCTGCTTGAATGTGATTTGTCATGCCACGGCTTCCTCTGCTCCTGAATTACCTCGGTTTGGTGCGAGCATCCAATCTAAGTTCATCCAATGCATTCAGCTGCGAGAATCCTGTCTGTACGTACTGCGACAAGTCAATTCCAATTTCCGGTGTTGTGCGCAATGTTAGTAACTCAAATTCAATAGGTAAAAGAGGCTTTTTACCAAAGACTAGTTCATAAGGTGTGAATCCGGTAGTGGACTTCCAAGTGGTATTGTAGGCCCAAAGCTGCCTGGGTAATTTGTCTAGCCAATTTTTCCTATGAAAAGCTACTATTTTTGTCAAGATGCGTTCTAGTTCCCTGTTTGTTACTTCAACCTTGGCCATTTGCTTGTGGGTGGTAGGGTGATGATTTCCTATGTTTGATTTCATATAATTCTGTAAATACTTTTATGACTTTGGATGCAAATTGGGGTCCTTGGTCTGTGGTGATAGACCGTGGAGCTCCAAATCTCTGAAAAATATGAGTGTACAAGAAATCAGTGACCTTTTCTTCACGAGCATGTTTGAAAGCACGCACCTCTACCCACTTTGTCAGGTAATCAGTGCATACCAGAATATGCACCTTTCCTTGAGAAGGTGGATCAATAGGTCCTACAAAATCAAGCCCCCACTTCTCAAATGGTTCTAAAACCATTTGAGGCTGCAATGGCATCTCATTTGTATGAGTGGGTTTCCCCATTCTTTGGCATGCATCACAATGCCTGATGTACTTTTTCACATCCTTGTGAAGAGATGGCCAATAATATCCTATCCCCAAGATTTTTCTAAGCTGTGCTTTTTACAGAATAGTGTCCACCGAGGGTTCATCATGACAAGCTCTAAGGATATCATATACTTCATCCTTTCGGATGCACCTACGTAACACATGGTCAGGACTGCACTTGAAAAGCATACCCTTAATCCATTCAAAAGAAGAATTCTGTTTGATCAATTGTTTTTTCTGTTTTGAGGTGAAATGTGAAGGAACTTTCCTTGTGACCAAATAATTGGCTATATCTGCAAACCAAGGTGATTGAACTGATATAGCAAATAGTTTTTCATCAGGAAAAGTGTCATCAACTAATTCCCCTTCATCCGTGTTCTGCAACTTTGGACAAGAAATCTGCAACAACATTAGCTTTTCCTGGTTTGTTGATTATGGTGATATCAAATTCTTGCAGCAACAACAACCAACGAATAATTCTTGCACTTACCATAGGTTTATTCATCAAATACTTAATGGTTGTATGATCTGTGTGAATAAATATTTGATAACCTGTGATATAATGCCTGAATTTGTTGATGGCATAAATCACTGCTAGGAATTCTTTCTCAGTTGTTGTATAATTTTTCTCTGCTCCTGTCAAGTTTTTGCTAATGTTGTAGATGGTATAATGTTCACCATTATCAATTTGTCCTAATCCTTGCTCCAATTGTTGTATTGGAGGCATCAGTTTGAATGTGAAATGGTAATGTCCAATTAGGTCCTCTAAGCACAGGTGGAGTTATCAATTTCTCTTTCGGAGCTTCAAATGCTTCCTGACACTTTGCGAGTCCGGGAGAATTCAGAATCTTTAGTCAATAAGGCAAACGAGTGGGTGGCTATTGTACTAAAGTTGGGAATAAACCTGCGGTAAAAACCAATGTGTCCTAGGAAACTTCTGACATTAGTCTGAGTTTTAGGAGGAAGGAGGTTCTTGATAATTTCAACTTTCTTTGGATCAACTTGGATCCCTTCAGGAGAGATGTGATGACCAAGAACTATCCCTTCCTTCATCATCATGAAGCATTTATCTGGATTTAAGGATAAGTGGTATGTTTCACAGCGAGTTAAGACTTTGTCAAGATTTTCCAATGTAAAATCAAAAGTTTGTCCACATACTGTGAAATCATCCATGTAAATTTCAACACTTTTGGTGGTCAGATCAGCAAAAATTGCTAGGACTGCTCGTTGAAAAGTTCTTTGGGGCATTACACAAACCAAAAGGTAAAACCCTATAGGCAAATGTTCCCCATGGACATGTAAAAGTTGTCTTTTCTTGATCTTCAGGTGCAATCTGAATTTGATTATACCCATTGAATCCATCAAGAAAACAAAAGTATCTTTTCCAGCAAGAGTATCTAACACTTGATCTATGAAAGGTAATGGAAAATGGTCTTTGTATGTCACCTTATTCAATTCTCTGTAATCTACACATACTCTCATTTTTCCATTTTTCTTAGGAACTATTACCAATGGAGAAACCCATTGACTATCAGAAATTGGGTAAATGAATCCTACTTCCAGGAGTTTTTCAATTTCTTCCTTCACAATATCTCTTAAGGCGGGATTCAATCTTCTTTGAAATTGTCACCTGGCTTGACTTCTTCGGTATAGATCTTATGGGTACATATATCAGGATGAACTCCTGACATATCTTTGTAGTTCCAAGCAAAAGCATGAACATGCTTCTGCAAAACAACTATCAATTTTTCTTCCTCTTCCCTAGTAAGCTGGCTGTAGATATTCAAAAATTTGCCTGGCTGGACTTCTATTTGTTTTGTATTTAGAAGGACTGAATTCACTCCTTCATACTTGGTGATTAAGGGATTAAGAGGACATTGTTGTGATTGGAGAAACGAAGCAGTTTATGTTTCATTGCTGCTTGAGGGAAGCATTTCTTGTATGGAGCGGTGAGAAGGAAAAATCGGATGATGGTGCCATCCATGTGATAGTGAAACAGAGTTTCCTTGTGATAGCACGAGATGATTCATCTTCGATTTTTGATTCTCCTCATTACTTATCATTTGTTGGATATTTGTTGCTTCCTCTTCTAAACCTTGTTCATGCGGAACATTCATCGGGATTGTTTCATTTTCTAAGTTTTACGTGTCCTTGAGGTCTTACGTGTGTTCTCTTACTACTAAGGTAGCTAGTGTAGAGATGACCTCTTCCGGTTCCTCATCCGAGTCGGAAAACCATAAGCCGACCTGAAAATTTGCTAGATGGTTTTGCGGGGAGGATATAAAGAAATTTGTTTCAGCTCAATACCATTTGAAATGGTCATATTTCCAGATCTGCAGTCTATGAAGGCTGCTGCATTTGCAAGCCAAGGTCTTCCCAAAATAATGGGATATCCATGTGCTGAATTTCTTGGCTGTAAAACCAAGAAAATATGCAGGGAATTCCCAAGAAGAAACTTCTATAGGGACATCTTCAATGATTCCTTCGAGGTTTTGCTCTCGACCTATCGGCCATTTCTAAAGCTGTAAATGTGGGGCTGAGATGTTTGAGTTGTAATTGTTCCATTGTATCTTTAGTCATGACATTTATTGCGGCTCCTAGATCCACTAAAACATTTGATATTGGTGCTTGAACCTATGGTTACTGTGATAACTGGGCTTCTGGATCACTATACTTTGGAGGTAGTAGTTTTCCAGATAAGAGATCAGCTATCTTTCCTTCAACCTGCACAGTCTTGGGGAATGCTTTCTTCTTTCTCCCTGTTCTTTTAATGCACAAATTTTGGACAGTACTATTAATTTCTGGTATTTCCTTAATGGCTTGCAATAAGGGTAATGAGATAGTCAATTTTTTTAGTTCTTTGACCAATTCTGACTCAAAAATTTTTGGTATTGCATTAAGTCTTTCAGGATATGGAACTATCCTTGGTAATTGTTCTGCTTGTGTCTCTTTTTCTATTGTTGGATCCAATTTTTCTGTTTCTTTTGTTGGTTGGATTCTCTCTGGTTCTGATGATTCTTGCTCTTCATTATCTTTGATTTCTATTAAAACTGGTTCAGGTACAACTTTTCCTGAACGGAGTTGAATATCACTACAATCAAGAACATTAATTTCAATATTTTCTTCGACTTGACCACATAGGCAGGGAGGTGTCTGTCTTACACTATTTGGATTAGTGATTGGGTGAGTGGCAATTGAGGTTGCTTCACTTGCTGTGTTTGCTATTTTTCTTGAAAATTCTGATTAGGTGCAGGCAACAAATCTTGAGTTTGACCTTGATTCCTTTGCTGCCTTGGATAGGACTGGTATTGCTGATTCCATTGTGGTTGGTTTTGCATCCAATGTGGATTAGTCTGATTTTGATTCCAAGCTGGATTGTTTTGATTCCATGAGGGGTTGTTTTGATTCTGATTCGAGTTGGGTTACTCCAATTTGCTTGTGGCCATTCTTGGGAATTTGTCCATTGAGGATAATTCCAAGGACGTTGGGGTGGTTTCGATTGTCCCCAAGGCATAGTACCGGGATTATGCCCCCAATTTGTAGAAAAATGAGGGGGATTTTGATACTGAGAAAAAATTCTCCCCTGTTTTGGTCCAAAATAATTGAGTTCCTCGATCTGGTTTTCTAACACGGTTTTGAGTTGTGGTAGCAGGTGGCATTGATCAGTTGAATGCCTTTTTGAAGAGATACTACAAATGGCTGAGATGGTTGTTTTATTCAAAGGACATTCCTGCAAAGCATGTTTACTTCTACATCTTGGGCAATAAATTGCCAAAGGTTCTGTGTTTTTAGCTTTTGCGAGAGATTTCCCCCTAAAGTAGTGTTTAAATGCACTAGGATATCAATTTTGAAATTTGCAAGTTCCTCTATCAGGTCCTTTACATCAGTACCATTTGTGCGGCTTTTTCTTCTTCTCTGCTTAGTGCGAGAGTAATTCCTACAGAGATCCATAATTTCCTCATTACTGAGAGTGGTTACATCCCCTTTTCCCATCAAATCCAGAACTTCTCTGGATTCATCTTGCAATCCTCTCAAAAAGATAGTTTTACACAATTATGGTTCTACTAGTCCACATCTCCTTTGAACAAAGGAGAACCTATCAAGGTAATCTTCCAAGGTCTCATCATCTTCCTGCTTGATTCTAAATAACTCATCTTTTCTATTCCTTACACGGCAGTATTCCTGATATTTGTCTAAAAAGACAGTCTCCATTTGATCCCAGGTTCTTATGGAATTTGGCTCTAAGCTCATGAACCAGCGCAATGCTGAATCTTTGAGAGTTGAGGGAAAAACCTTAAGTTTTTTATTGTCATTTATATAATCATAGGTCCGACACACTACCTTGAATTCAAACAAAAACTGGTCAGGATCTTCGGATACAACACCTCGGAAGGTGGGAAGTACTGAAGGTGAAATGGTCTTCATGGGAGAGTTTTGTGTTGGATTCAGATGAATAGGATATTCAAATGTTATGGATGGTTGGAGTATATCCTGATCATCCCCTTCATTATGAACATAGCCATGCTAGCCATCTACATTGCCTCCTTCTGCCATAGTTTCTTGTTTCTTAGGAGAAGTTAAAGCTTCCCAAATTGTTCTCTCAAGAGGTCCAAGCTTTTCTGTTGATGAGTTTGATGAATTATCTTCCTTAAGATATTCTGTTGATACAATTGGTGATTTTCCTTTCTCAAAATGTCCTGCTGATGGTGAGACAGGTGATTTTTCTATCAGTCTTTCAGGTAGTTCAAACACAGGTGATTCACCCCTTAGGCGTGAAGATCTCCTTAATGGGACAAGCCAAGGATCCTTTGGGGTCTCCCTAGACTTACTCATTCATGTTTACTCCTAAATGACATAAATTAAGTCAATAGTTGTTATCTTACTCTGCTGTTATATTGATTTTAACCTGAATGTTCACAGTTTGGTCTGATTACAGCTATTGAACTATTTGTTTTCTTCTGACAACACTATTCCCCAGCAACGACGCCAAAATGATGCGTAGTCGTTATACCATCATTAATTCTCAATGAATCTGTCAATCCAGGGCAGTGTACAAGGCTATCTACGGGAGAAGAAGTGAAACAGCTATAACTTAGGTCAATCTAGGGCAACAAGTCTTATTGGTGGAATCGGTTTGGTGGGGGGTTTTGGAACATTCCTATCTCTAAATTGCATGAATTAAATCTTAATCTAAGTTGCGGGATTGGAAACTAATCACTAACTGCTAGAAATGAAGTCCTAATTACAATTGCGAGAATAAGACCTAATTATATTGCAGAATTAACGATTGCGAGAATTGAAAGTCGATTCTAATTGCAGAAAGGAAATCTAATTACTTTTGCAGTAATGAAAGTCTAGATCTAATGTGGAAATAAAAACTATCAAAATTCTGTAACAGAAGGTTGTCAATCCTCTGTTCAGATTTTGATAGCAAAACATAAAAATGCAGGAAATTGCTAAAAAAATAGTAAATGCTGAAAATAACAGTCTGAAAATAAAGTGAAAGCTTGGCTGAAAGTAAGATTGCAACTAAAACATTAAGCACAAGATTTATCTTAGCATAAATAAACTAATACTACAAATATTGTCAACTATTCACAAGCAATTTACATAACAAGTTACGCAACTCATTCTGCTGCAGCAAAATCAGAATAAAAACACTGTTACTTTAGTCCTCCTCCTAGGTGCAGGAAGTGGCCAGCCTCTTTGTCGAGAAGAAGGTGTAAGTCTCTCTCTCTTTCTAAATCTTAATCACACTCATTTACAAGTAATTTGAAATAGAACTGGTGCACTTTATTGATCAAAAGACATGATTACAAGAATTCTGTTGAAAAACTGTTACAGGACTGTAACAGTCAATTCCTAGTTATACTCTGTATTTAGCTTCCTTACTCTATTTTCTATCTATCTGCTATTTCTCTACCTCTCTCTCTAGCTCAACCTGAACGGGAGCAATATTTATAGCTATCCTATGATCTGATTACAAACAAAGAATATCTCAAAAGATCTAATCCTAAAATGCTGCAACAAATTCTGGTTTTATCCTAGAAGAGGACTAAAACCTGATCTTTCCCTTAATGATGGATTTGGTCGGCAATGACGGCAAAGAGAGATGGAGGATATTTCTCTTTACTTTTTCCAACCTTTATTTCCCTTTTTTTGCCTTCAAAAATCGGTCAAAAAGGTCAAAAACACATTATGTTCTTCATTCCGAAGATAAGTGGCTTCATTCCGAAGACAGTGCAGTTTTCATTCCGAAGATCGCTCATTTCGAAGATACTGCATTCTCATTCCGAAGATCGCTCATTCCGAAGATACTGCATGCTTCATTCCGAAGATCCGCTCATTTCGAAGATGTTGCTTTCTTCATTCCGAAGATCCGCTCATTCCGAAGATGTGTTTTCTTCATTCCGAAGATATCTGTTCATTTCGAAGATGCTTCGGAATGAACAAATGTATGCTTTCCATTGGTTTCTTCTGCATCTCTCAGGTGGGTTATCTCCTAAGATCAAATTCTAATGGTCTTCATCCCTTTCCTCATGTGAATTCCATGCCTTGCTATTTATGGACGAGTGGCTGGAATTTATATGGGAAAGACCGATTTCTTTGCACGACAACGGTTTGCTTACTGATTGTTGCCAGATTTAGGTGAAGTAAATGCTTGAAACAAATCAGAATATGATTAGTGAAATGCTGCTATTATTCTAAGCATATCCCATTGTAGCAAATCATAACAAAAAGAGCACAAAACTATGCAAAAAGCTGTAAAATCAACATATAATATTTCAAATACATTGATCATGCAAAATGGTTAATATACGACATATTAAATCAACTTAACTAACATATCAGATAAAACATAAGAGTTTATAGGCATTTTTAGTGTACAAAACATGTTATAATTGAGGCATTTCTAGGCCTCATCAACACATATGATGCAAATACCTTGGGTGAGGCCTAATTTGAGAGTCTAATAGACTTTTGAGCAACTATAACAAACTTGAGGTTGAGGTCGAGGGATGCAAATTTACCATCTCAAGCTCTAGTTGCTTGCCCTATCACTATAACTCTTTATATTAGGGTAGGTACCAATAGAAACATGAAATAGTTATCCCAATAAGAAAGATATGCTATGAGGAGGAAGATTGATCTCCTTAGGTACAAGTGGACTGAATCACTACAACATGGGATACCATGCTTTCTAAGAGGGACTAGAATCTATTATACGAGGATCATGATAGGACATAGAGTGATTGAAGAGACTAGGATGTTGGTCAATTATAATGAGAGCAATACAATATTGTAGCCAAGGCTACCATCATAGGGATAAAGAGTAATGATAGGATCATCCAAGATCTTATTGATCAAATATCATATCAATAGGTCCAATACATAACTAATTTGGAGATGAGAACTCACTATAGGGTATTATATCACACAAATATTTCTCTAGATTGGAAGCAATCATCTCCTACTAGGATGCTATCTTGATCTCGCTCTTGAGTGATATCAGTGACTAGGGCTTCACAAAAATTAGTGCAATGTCCACATCTAACTATAAAGGGTGAGTCAGAGACCTAGGCCTATGAGATCTCACTAGGATTTTTGATAAGCGGTGTGAGAGCATCGATTATCTCAATTAGGTGTCTTTACTACATGAATTGGTTTGAATGTACCATTTTTAATGGTTGCGGTGCACTAGACTGATGTACTATGATTTTGACATAGATGTTTTTTTTCATGATTTTCTAAATTTTTGTGATGTTAAATATTTCATAAATTTTTTGATTGAGGAATTTGATGATGTAATGTGTTGATGATGTTTTATGATGTATATGATGTGTATTTATATTTGTATAAATGATTTAGAATTTTTACCAAATTATTTTGATTTGAAAAAATATTAAGAGTGAAATGGATAAATATGATTTTAGCCAAAATTTCAAAAATAAATTTTAGTAAGGGAAATGAAGAACACAAACTTATACTGAAAGGGTGGTGAATAGTATAGCTCCCACATTTTACTTTCTTTCCAAACCAATATCAATTAGTTTTATCAATTACAATAACCAAATATAGCAATGTGCATTAATAACATAGATAGCAATAGTAAGCAAGTGCACAAATCACCACACACAATTGAGACATAAGATTTAATGTGGTTACCCCAATGTGGGGTAGTCCACAAGATAATATCCTTATAATATTTCACAAAAAATATGGATCCTTATCCTAATACAAATGATTACTTTGATCTACTCAAAGCTAGGTTGTCCTGATCTACTCAGGTGGGCTCCACTAATCTACTTAGCTAGGCTCTCCACTAATCTATTTAGCTAGGCTCTCCACTAATATACTCAGCTAGGCTATCCACTGATCTTCTTAGCTAGGCTATCCACTAATATGCTTAGCTAGGCTCTCCATTGATCTGCTCAACTAGGCTATCCAATGATATTCTTAGCTAGGCTATCCACTGATCTGCTCAGCTAGGCTATCCATTGATCTACTCAGCTAGTCTCTCCACTGATCTACTCAGATAGGCTATCCACTGATCTGTCCTCAAAGCCTTCACAAAATGCTCAAATAATCTTGCCCAAATTTTATCCCAAATCTTTCCTCAAAGCCTTCACAAAAGGCTCAAAAAATCCTAGTCAAGTGTTGTCCTAAATCTGTCCTCAAAGCCTTCACAAAATGCTCAAATAATCTTGCTCAAATATTGTCCCAAATCTATCCAGATATTTTGTCCCAAAAGCCTTCCACAGGCTCAACCAATCATGCACAAAAGCTATCTCAAATCTATCCAGAAATTCTATCCCAAAAGCCTTTCTAAAGGCTCAACCAATCATGCACAAAAGCTATCTCAAATATATCCAAAAAAAATTTCCCAAAGGCTCAACCAATGACTCTCAAGTAGCACTCAAATCTCAACCACAAATCAATGAAGGCAAGTCTCAATGATGAACTCAATAATAGATAACAAATGAATGATGATAATACTCAAAAATGTGCTCAACAATTAATGGCAATGTACTCTTCAATGGATAAAAACAATGATCCACAATGATCTCAACAATTTATGACAAATGATCTCTCAAATGGATGACAACAATGCTCAACAATGAATTACAAATGATCTCTCAAATTGATGACAATAATGCTCAATAATGTACTCTCAAATGGATGACAACAATGCTCAACAATGTACTCTCAAATGGATGACAAAAATGCTCAATAATGTACTCTCAAATGGATAACAACAATGCTCAATAATGTACTCTCAAATGGATAACAACAATGCTCAACAATGTACTCTCAAATGGATAACAACAATGCTCAATAATGTACTCTCAAATGGATAACAACAATGCTCAACAATGTACTCTCAAACGTATGGTAAATGATATCTCTAATGAAAACCTCTCCAAGCAATGACAATGAGGACTTCAACCAACCAAGGACAATCTCCACAAGTGATAGCAATAGGTTCTCAATAATATATTCCTCATGCAATTTTAATAAGCTCTCAAGAAACAAGCACAACTCCCTCAAGCAAAGATCTCTCAAATAGCCAACAATGATCTCCTCAAATGAAAGGTAAATGTATCCACAAGTGACTAGAAAATGATCTCCTCAATGGTCTCAAATAGTGGAAATGTACTCAACAAGTAACCAACAATAATATCCTCAAAGCAATAGAAAAAACCTCCTCAATAATGGCAATACTCTCAATGAACTCCACTAAAGCAATCATGGAACTCAAGTATCAATTTTATCCATAAAATTGATTTTCTAATCCATCCACTTCCTCTCAATAGCCAAGGCACATAATCAAGCAATTTATCTTCAAATTCAAACCCTAACTCATGTGCATGTCTTCTATCTCAAGATAGCAATTAACTAGGTTTCAAGTTCCTAGTTTAATTTCATAATTAAATCATGCACTAGGACATATAATAAGTTCAACAATTTTCAACCTTATGACTCCCTAATTTCATTAACATAAATAGCAAGCACCTATGCTTTTATTTATTTGTTTTCACACCTTATAAATCCATATACAACAAACACAAATATTTATTTCCACACCTTATATCTCCCTAAGCACACACAACAATCACAAATATTTCAATTTTACACCTTATAACTCCCTAAGCACATTAACACATACAACAAGCATTTATTTCCCTAAACACCTTATGACTCCCTAGTTATCACAGAAATAATTTTAATGCACCAAAAACTTTGGTAATAACAAATATTACCATGCGCTGAAGATAAATAACTTTATATGAAATTTGTTGCCTTCGTAACCTTCGAAATCATCTTTGCCAAAATGCCTTGCCAAAATTAATGCGTCTTCACACCTTTGTGGGAGTCGAACTCCATTCCTCTTACTTAGCACTATGAATCACTTACCACATGGGCGCTAGCCTACATTTGTATTTTAATCCCAAACACCCAAATTTAACTTGCGCTAAAATCTGAAACTCGATTTTGCTTTCTTAGAAAAGTACTTTGCCCTTGGCAGGATTCGAACAGTGAACCTACCTTGTGCAAATTTTATGCGCTACCAACTGTGCTATAGGCTCCTAATCACTTTCCCATGTTGTGTACTTGACCTTGCTCTCAAATTGAAAGTTATTTATCCTTATTTCTTCGTTGCTCCACTTTCGATGACTCTCTCTCATGTGCTATGTCAATTCTTCAATAATAAAAGGTTTTACCTTTTATTTATATGTACCTCCATGCCTTCAAATTATGTTGACAAATATTTATTTATCTCCCCAACATTTGCACATCGGCGGATAATATAATACAACCTTAGACCTTATAATTATTAAATAAAAATTTAATAATTCACCTTTTAACTTTGAATTGGGATATCTCCTTCATTCTTTTGAATTTTGCCATGAAATTTTTTGCAACTAGGTTTTATTGGAAAACCTTTTCATCCATCATAATTTCGAGAAGACTTAGCATAGTTGTTTTAATGAAAAACCCTTTCCAAGGGTTTTTATGAAAACCTTTTCTGTTGGTTTTAATAAAAAAAACCTTTCCGTCGGTTTTAATAAAAACCCTTGCCGTTGGTTTTAATAAAAATCTTTACCATTGGTTTTAATAAAAACCATTAATATAATATTTAAAAAATTAAATATTATATGCCTCTTGTGCCACAAAACCCTTTATATATCCTTTCTCTCCAAAATATAGTAAATTATTATTTATGAAGTGCTTTTGCCATCAAAACTCAATGTGATCCATGTGACATCAATGACAATACAAAATAACTCAAATTGCCAACAATATCCCCCTTTGTCATTGATGGCAACACCTCTAATGCAAATCACCACAATCATTGAAGAAACCATCTCTGAGAATCAAAGCTACTCCCCCTGACTCAATACTCTCTATGGAGGTTGCTCCCCCTATCTGAATGCTATCCTTGGAGGCTTCTCCCCCTAACTCAATGCTCCCCCCTTACTCAAAACTCTCCCCCTTTGACATCAATGGCAAAAGGGAAATATATGGGGCTAAAAGATATGACCCTTAAGCTTAGCCCCCCTACCACCTTATCTCTTGAGGTGATTAATTTTTGGGTGGGAGTACATTTACTCCCATATTACACTATTACTTTCCTTTGTAAACTTCCTTCCATATCTTTCTGATATCCTTTTCTTTATGAGTTACTTGATCTTCTTGTATTGAACATGTTTGACCTTCTTGCCTTGAAAATGCTTGACCTTCTTGCCTTGAACCTATTTGGAATTGAGTCCTACACCATATTGCAATATGTCCAAAGTTATTGCAATTAAAACACTTGATATTGTAGCCTTTGAATGGTGCCCATATCCTGAATTCTTTCTTGAAATTATTTCCATATCCATTCCTTTCTTGAACCCTATATTGTGAAGCTTTGTTTCCATAATCATTATGACCATGACCTCTGAATTGTGTAGCTCTAAAACCAAAACCATGTTGCTCATTTTATTTGCACTAAGAAGCTCTATGACCAATCCTATTGCATAAGAAGCAATGTCCTTGAAAATCATATCTTCTTCCTTTGAAGATCCTTCTAGTGAAATCTAACTTTTTCTTTGATCCATAGACACTTTAATGTATAGCCCTATGTCCAAATCCATTACAAGAAAAAAAATGTCCTTGAAAAACCATTTTTTCATGCCTTGGTTCCTCATACCTTTCTTGACCTTTATCCTTGTGATCATATTTGACTTGTGCATTGTATCCTTGATCCTTCTTTGTGGTATCCAAATCTTCTTCCTTGCTTTCTTCTTCAAGAATTTCTTTGCCTCTTGAACTTGATTCACCTATCTCAAAACAAGATCCAAACTGGATATTTGGAGCCATAGGAGCTTTGGAACTTTCTTCATGAATCTTAGGTGCTTCCTTGCTTTCATATTTTATAACTTCCTTTCCTTTTGAGTGTGACTTTTCTTGGAAATGAGATACAACCTTAAAATATGTTTCCACTCCTTTTTTAACCTTTTCATCTAATGTGTCATGTCTTTTCGTCGTTACCCTTAATTATTCATTCATCCTTTCCTCTATCCTTTTTGCATCTTGAAGATCATCTCTTAGATCACTGATTGTTTGAAGTAGTTCTTATTGTTGGAAATTTTGAGTCCCTAAGCTAAATTATTGTCATTGATGTCAAAAGAGCATTTAATGTCAAAAGGATCTATGAAGAGTTTTTGTGAAAACCAAGGCAGGAAAAATAAAAGGTTTTATTTAAAACCATGGATAGCATATTTGATCTGGGTTTTACTTAAAACCCAAGTTGGGCTTTCATTTCATCGAAAAATGTGCCCCGGTGATGGAGTTGTTTGAGTTTTAATATTTGGTTTAGATTTTAATTTTTTAAAATTTAAATGTAAAGTTTCCCACCAATGCCATCAAGCAAACATAAATTCATATTTTCGTTGACGTCTTCGAAGTGTTTTAAACACTATATAAAGGGGTGGTAAATAAATCAAAGTTTTATCCTTGCTCTTGTGATAAATTTTTGGCATTCGAATAAGTCTATGAGCTCGTGCGAATTTTGAGAAGAGAAGTAAGAAAGAAAAAAACAGCACTTGGAAGAAAGAAAAAAACAGCACTTGGAAAGTCAAATCATGGTGGGAAGCATGCCACATTGGCAAATCATTTTGGTTTAAGACATAAGGAAGTGTAAACACTAGGGATTGAATCCCATGGACAGAGTTTCATAAGGCGTGTGAAAAGCGCTTTGGTGTTTTGTCTTTTGCGGAATGTGGATGAAGGTTTAAGGCACTTTGGGCCTTTGCCTTTCGAATGAGCGCCTAGCTCATGTGGAATCTTAGTAACGACTAAGATGCTCGTGATGTGGCAAGTCGGGGGTTTGAATCCCCTTGAGGAGGTAATTATGTTTTGCATTTAAATAATTTTTATTAGCCCTAAAGTTTGGAGTTATAATAAAGTTAATGGAAATTAAAGTTTGTTATTAGGGCTATGATTATTATTGCAAAGCATAATTGGTTTATGATTTATTTGATGGTTATGGAGAATTAATTTTAGGAGAAATAAGGAGTTGTTTTTTAAAAGCAATTTTGAGAGGTTTATTATTTTTTATAAGGTTTTTAATAAAATGGACTTTGGTGGATGTGTTTATTAACTTGGAGTAAAAAGGGTGTAATCTGAGTAATGCTTTATTTTGTGATTATTTGAAGTCCATTAACCCTTGTTTAGATTGGAAAGGAAAGTTGTGTTTAAGTGTGGCAAATTTTGTGGACAAATTATTGACATAAAAAAGGTATGGGCACATTCTCCTATTGATTTTTTATGGTGGTTGATTTCTAAAATATCATTGGTTGAATGATTCAAGTTTTTATGGTTTGTGAGTTGTATTTAAACCTTGTTTTATTAGCATTGTTGTTGAATCCCATTGATGATGAAATGAACTTGAAATTGATTTAGAAAATAACATGAGTATCATTGCTATGTGAGACTTGTGCTTGAGCATTATTGAAAACATTTTGAGTTGGTTAATACATGCTTGGACTAGGGTTTGTGAAAAAGGATTGTTCCTTGAGGTGATTGGTTGAGTTGAGTTGGTTAATACATGCTTGGACTAGGTTTTGTGAAAAAGGATTGTTCCTTGAGGTGATTGGTTGAGTTGAGTTGGTTAATACATGCTTGGACTAGGGTTTTTAAGAAAGTATTATTCCTTGAGGTGATTGAATGAGTTGAGTTGATTAAGTCTAGTCAAGTGGATGCATGTGGTTGTTCAAGTTCCTAGAAATAAACTATTCAATATTTTGATTTGAGTTGAGATTGATTTGAGTTGAGATTGAGGTTGATTTGAGTTGAGATTGGGATTTGAGTATAGAACATATAGAGTCTCTAACAATTCTATTTATGCTTCTATGAGATTGATTTGATATATTGATTGTACATTGAGCTTAGAATATATTGAGTCTCTAACAATTCTCTTTATGATTCTATGTGATTGAGACAAGTCTTTGAGAAGACTTGTGGACTGTTTTGAGTTAAGCTTTTGTGAAAGCTTGCTATGCAGATTTGAGCAAGTCCTATAGAGGAATTATTGAGAAAATTTGAGCAAGTCCTATAGAGGACTTATTGAGCAGATTTGAGCAAGTCCTAGAGAGGATTTGTTGAGCAGATTTGGACAAGTTCTGTGTGAAATTTTTTAGCATATTTGGACAAGTTCTGTGTGAACTTGTTGAGCATATTTGGAAAGTTTTTATGTGAACCTGTTGAGAAAATTTGGACAGGTTTTGTGTGAAAATGTTGAGAATATTTGGACAAGTTCTGTGTGAACTTGTTGAGCATATTTGTACAAGTTCTATGTGAAATTGTTGAGCAGATTTGGATAGGTTTTGTGTGAACCTGTTGAGCATATTTGGACAGGTTTTATGTGATCTTGTTGAGAAGATTTGGATAGGTTTTGTGTGAACCTATTGAGCATATTTGAGCAGGTTCTAAGTGAACCTATTGAGTAAAATTGTACTAGACCGACTATACTATGTTTATTGCAAGAGATTGAGTAGAATTGTGCTAGACCGATTGAACTATTTTTGGTATAGTATTGAGATAGAGCTTTGGAGGTGATAGAGTATAGATGAAAGAGTCTAAGTGGATAGATATCCATTAGCCAGGACAATTGAAGACATATTTGAGTGAGGAATATTCAAGTGGAGAGAGATCCAAAAGTTAGTGTAGTAGAGAGACAGAGTCTTCTAGAAGATCACTAGCTAGAGCAAAAGGGGAAAGAGTTATCCTATGGAAGAGATCCATTAACTTGAGATTTAGGGAACCAACATCTCATTTAAACCAAGGTCCATAAACATTGTAATTTGGGAAATATTCCCAAGAGATTATTTGAGAAATATTTTCTCTATGGAGGTAGCCCACATTGGGTGAACCATGTTAAATCTGTGTCTCTATTATGTGTGTATTTTTGTGCATTTCTTTGATTACTGCTATTGGTATTGCTATATATACATTGCATAATATTGATTTGAGAAGAAAAGTAAAAAGTGGTCTTATATTGTTCACACCCCCACTCTCAGCATAAGCTTGTGTTCTAAAATTTGTATTAGACCCGATTCCTTTAGAAGAGTTTGAAAACTTGAAGGAAAAATGGTCTAAGAACACAATGGATCACAAATATCAAAAGGATAGGTCCTTCAATAATGTAGTACCAATATTTTATAGAAGTTACTTCTTGTATTGGTGTATACTGATGAGATTTTACCTAATGGTACTTGGAAATGAAGTTTGAGATGCAGTGGAACTTGGATATGATTCTACAGTCAATACTCTGACAAATAAATAATGTAAGCTTCTAATGCATGCAAATTCAAGAGCTATGATGCGATTATAAAAGGATTGGGTAGATCAAAATATATGAAGTTTATGGATTGTAAAATAATAAAAGATATGTGGGATCTACTACATGATATATATGAGGGTGATCAAGGTGTCAGGAAAGCTAAGATCAAAAATCTCAAAGGATAATTTGAGAACTTAAGAATGAGATATGATGAAAATATTTGTGATTATCTCAGTAAGATTAGTAAACTTGTACATGAGATGAGAGGTCTTGGAATGAAGGTTGATGAATCAGATGCTTGTGATAAGATTTTGAGAACTCTTCCAAAAATATATAGTGAAAATTTTTCTACTATAGAAACATCAATTTATAGTGATTATTTGACAAGGAATTATTTTCTTGGTATGCTTACTACTTTTGAGATAATAAAAAAAGATCCTATTCCTCCGAAAGAAGCTATTTTCAAAGTGGACAAAAAGAAAAAGGGAAAGAAAATAGAATTAAGTACTGAGTCATCTAGTGATGGAGAAGCTAACTATGGTAGAAGAGATAAATGGTTCAAAAGACCAATAGATATGAGATCAGTTAAGTGCTTTAATTATAGCAAGTTTGGAAATTTTGCAACAAAGTGCAAAGAGCCAAAGTACAATAGTGATGAAGAAAAAAAGGATCATAAGTACAGGGAATCATAAAGACACAAGTACCAGAAGAAAGGCAAGGATGAACATAACAAACAAGGAAATAAAATTTTCCAAAGACAAAAGAAAAGCTACTATGCAGATAATGCAAGTAAGCACTCATTTGATAGTGGTGCTAGTTTTTCAGACAATGATAGAGATGAAGTCTTACTCATGATTGAAGAAAAGGATCAAACTAAGAAAAAGACTCTTATTATTCTTAAGTGTTTTAGATGTGGTAAATTTGGACATCTTGAATATGATTGCACAAGATATGGTTTTAGTTTCAGTGATGATGATTTTGAAGATGCACTTGATAGATCAAATGAGAAACTTCTAATGGCTTTAGAAGATGAAGAATTGAGTGATCCTATAGAAAGCAAGTCAAAAGAAAGAAATGATATGGACAAAGGCCAAAAAATAGAGGACTACTCAATAGATAATGGTTATGATATCAAGGGAGAACTTATCCATGCCCTTAACATAGTAAAGAAGGTAAGAAAGAAACATTCTAAGCTTGAAAGTCAGTTTAAAAAATGTGATGAAGAAAGATTATTGCTCATAGAGGACTTAGAAAAGTCAAAGGCTAAGGCAAGTAAGTTCAAGGATAAGTTAAAAGCAAATATTTTGGAATGTGAGAAGTTAGCACAAGAAGTGGCTACTCTAAAGAAATATTTATAGCACTCCAAGATCAAGATGAAGAGTTTCACAAATAGCTCTAATAACTTGGATAAGTTCATTTGTGGATAACAGAGAACATCATGTTCAATAGGTCTTGGTTTTGGAAATAAATAGGAAAAATCAAAGTCTACTTCAAGTCTTCAAGAAGAAACAATATCAGAAGAAGATACTTCAGAAGAGGGATTCTCAGATGCAAGTGAAAGTGAAACTTCTAAGGATGAGTCAGATTGCAGTGAGTCCAACAGGGACAATGGGCAAAGAAGATACATATGGAACAACAATCAAAAAAGGATACCAATGAGGTCTAGGCAAGGAAGCTTCAATGGGAGATGCTTCTCATGTCAAAGGTTTGAGTATATGGCTTCATAGTGTAGATCACATGAAAGACATGTATATGAAAGAGAACATATTTTACAAGGATATTGCTATTCATGTAATGATTTTGGTCACAAGGCAATGAATTACAGAATTCATGACAGAAGAGGATATGGCTTCACTAGGAGAAATCCTAAGACTATTGCACATCCAAGGAATAATAACATTAAGTGTTATAAGTGCAATAATGATGGTCACATAGCAATATGGTGTAGAGAAAATATTCTAAAAATATGCATGAACAGGAACAAGAACATGAACATGAACAAGAATAGGAATATGAACAAGAAAAGGAATAGGAACATGAACAGAACCAAGAAGATGAACAGGAAAAGAGACTTAGAAAATAAAAAAGACTCATAGAAGTATGAGAACAAGAATAGGTACAAGAATAAGAACATGGATGAGAACAAGAACAGGAACAAGAACAGGTATGATGACTTGGAAAGAAACAATGAGAGGATTCAGCAAAAAGGAAGAGGAAAAGACAAAGGCAGATAACAATATTTTCGGGGAGTAGAAATACTCCCACCCTAGAATTAACCACCCCATGTGGAGGTGTGGGATGGGCTAAGCTAAGAGTTTTAATTCTTAGCACTTATCCACAAAGGTGACCCTTTGCCATTGATGTCAAAGGGGATAGATTTGTGTATTACAGAGAAATTTTTTGGATATGAGGAGAGATTTGATATCTAAGAGAGCATTGAGCCAGGGGCAACAAAGTCCCAGGGGGAGCAGAAAAGAAGGTCAGAATTCAGTAAAGGATTTGGGTTGCCATCAATGAAAAAGGGGGATATTGTTGGAAATTTTGAGTCCCTAAGCTAAAATGTTGTCATTGTTGTCAAAAGAGCATTTAATGTCAAAAGGATCTATGAAGGGTTTTTATGAAAACCAAGGCAGGAATTTTTTTTTATTTAAAACCAGGGACATCACATTTGATCTGGGTTTTTCTTAAAACCCAAGTTGGGCTTTTGTTTCATCGAAAAAGGTGCCCCGGTGATGGAGTTATTTGAGTTTTAATATTTGGTTTAAATTTCAATTATTTAAAATTTAAATTCAAATTTAAATTTAAATGTAAAGTTTCCCGTCAACGTCATCAAGAAAACATAAATTCATATTTCCATCGACGTCTTCAAAGTGTTTTAAACACTATATAAAGGGGTGGTAAATAAATCAAAGTTTTATCCTTGCTCTTGTGATAAATGTTTGGCATTCGAATAAGTCTATGAGCTCGTGTGAATTTTGAGAAGAGAAGAAGGAAAGAAAATGATAGCACTTGGAAAGTCAAATCATGGTGGGAAGTGTGGCACATTGGCAAATCATTTTGGTTTAAGGCACAAGGCAACGCAAACACCAAGGATAAAATCCCTTGGATGACATTTTGAAAGGCATGTGAAAAGCACTTTGGCACTTTGTCTTTTGCAGAAAGTGGAGGAAGGTTTAAGGCACTTTGGGCCTTTGTCTTTCCAATGAGTGCATAGATCGTGTGGAATCTTAGTTGTGGCTAAGAGGCTCACAGTGTGGCAAGCTGGGTTTGAATCCCCTTGAAGAGGTAATTACGTTTTGCATTTAAATAATTTTTATTAGCCCTAAATTTTGTAGTTATAAGGTAGTTAATGGAAATTATAGTTTGTTATTAGGGTTGTCATTATTTTTACAAAGCATAATTGGTTTATGATTTATTTGATGGTTATGGAGAATTACTTTTAGGAGAAATAAGGAGTTGTTTTTTAAAAGCAATTTTGAGAGGTTTATTATTTTTGATAAGGGTTTTAATAAAAGGGACTTTGGTGGATGTGTTTATTAACTTGCAGTAAAAAGAGTGCTGATGCAGGAGCATCCGGAGGTGGAAGAGCAATCTTGCATCACCCAAAAATATTTTTTTCTCTAAGTGCCAAAGCTGTCGCGATATCGCGACACTTTTTGAGAAAAGGCGCCAAGGGGCCAAACTGTCGCGATATCGCGACACTTTTTGAGAAAAGGGGCCAAGGTGCAAAGTGGTCGCGAAATCGTGACACTTTCGAAGCAAAGGGGCAAAGGCGCAAAGTGGTCGCGAAATCGTGACACTTTCGGAGCAAAGGCTCAAAGGCGCAAAGTGGTCACGAAATCGTGACACTTTCGGACCAAAGGCTCAAAGGCGCAAAGTGGTCACGAAATCGTGACACTTTCGAAGCAAAGGCTCAAAGGCGCAAAGTGGTCACGAAATCGTGACACTTTCGGACCAAAGGCTCAAAGGCGCAAAGTGGTCGTGAAATCGTGACACTTTCGAAGCAAAGGCTCAAAGGCGCAAAGTGGTCACGAAATCGTGACACTTTCGGACCAAAGGCTCAAAGGCGCAAAGTGGTCATGAAATCGTGACACTTTCGAAGCAAAGGCTCAAAGGCGCAAAGTGGTCACGAAATCGTGACACTTTCGGACCAAAGGCTCCAAGGCGCAAAGTGGTCACGAAATCGTGACACTTTCGGAAGCAAAGGCTCAAAGGCGCAAAGTGGTCGTGAAATCGTGACACTTTCGGACCAAAGGCTCAAAGGCGCAAAGTGGTCATGAAATCGTGACACTTTCGGAGTAAAGGCTCCAAGGCACAAAGTGGTCATGAAATCATGACACTTTTGGAGCAAAGACTCAAAGGCACAAAGTGGTCACGAAATCGTGACACTTTCTGAGAAAAGACGCCAAGGGGCAAAGTGGTCATGAAATCGTGACACATTTCGTAAAGAAGCACCAAGGGGAGAAGTTGTCATGAAATCATGACACATTTTGAAAAGAAGAGCCAAAAGGAGCAACTATCATGAAATCGTGACCCGATGGCAGAAGACAAGTGCGAAAGGCAAGGACATCGTGAAATCGTGACATGTCACGGTTTCGTGACCGAAGGTGAAAAGTGAGTGCGAAAGACTAAGACATCACGATTTCATGACGTGTCACGAAATCATGGCCCGAAGGAGAAAATAGAAGTCGAACGCCAAAACATCACGATATCACGACCGAAGAGGAGAGAGAGAGTAAGGAAGCAAAAACGTCGCGATATCGTGACAGAACGCTCACGACTCCAGACAGGCCGACGGTTGCAGAGGCCATTGCAGAAGGGCACGTGGCAGCAAATTACAGGTGGCCATAGAGCACTAGGCGGTTACAGAGGCCATTGCAGAAGGGCACGTGGCAACAAATTACAGATGGCTATAGAGCACTCCTATGAATGATGACTCGACGGGTTGATGGACAAGCGGCTGCAGGGCACTCCGCCATCCCATGCCATGATGATTGGAGACACCTGGCAGCAATATGCAAGCGACGATAGAACATTCATGCGGGCGGTTCCAAGAAACCTGCATTCTATGTAATGATGTCCAAAGGGGGTCGGGTCTATTATAAAAGGCAGTGCATACATTGTAAAAAGGGGTTGGCCATTTTATATAACTTTTGTATTTTGAATTTGAAAGCTTGTTAATGAAATTTTGTGATTTTTGTGTTATATAGTCCTGCTTCAAGTGGTATCAGAGCCATAAGGTTCTGAGTGCACGAACCGATCGTCGGCGGTGAGGCAGTTTGCGCCAGGATTGTGGTTGTGGGTTGTGAGGAAGTGAGCAAGATGCCTCCGCGTAGGAACCATGGTGGTGTGAGGAATAGGGGAGCAGAGGTCGATCTTAGAGCCTTGCAGAGGCAAGTTCAAGCCCTATAGGAGGAAATCAGAAGAGGAGTTGAGCCAAGAAGAGAGGAACCCAGTGAAGATGAAGTTTGGGAAGATGAGGTTCCATCTGATGAGGAAGAAGCGTTGGATCCAGCAGAGGCTAGGCTGTATAGGGCCATATCCCAGATCGGGAAGAAGCCGAAGTTTGACGTCTCCACCTATTCTAGGAATCTCAATCCCGAGGAGTTGATAGATTGGATCAACGACATGGAGGAATATTTCGAGTATGAGGAGATCTCAGATCCAAATCGGATCAGGTTCACAAAAACAAAGTTGAAGGGACATGCTAGCATCTGGTGGAAAGGAGTACAGCTAGAAAGGAACAGGAGGGGAAAGGAAAAGATCACCAGGTGGGATAGGATGGTAGAGAAATTGAAGAGGCAATTCATCCCCGCGGATTATGAGTTGGATCTGTTGAGGAAGATGCAGAGTCTTAGACAGGCAAGTAAATCTGTCAAGGAGTACACGGAGGAGTTCTATCAGATCTCGATTAGAACCGGCCATTCTGAGGCGAATAAGGAGAAAGTCGCACGCTACATCAATGGATTGAGAACCAGCATCCAAGAAGAGTTGAGTCTGGTTCGGATGAGCACGGTTGAGGATGCATACCAGTTTGCATTAAAAGTGGAGGAGAAACTGAATAGGAGATTTGATGGTAAGCGAGAGAGGAAAGGATCATGGTGGAAGAGCTGGTGGAAGGACCAGTGGAGGAAGATACAAAGATTTGAGGAAGACTGGTGAAGCAAGCAGTAGCCAAAACCAGAAAGAAGAGAAAGAGGAGAATAACCAACGCCCACGCAATCAGAACAACAACTACCCGAGAGGAAGAGGTAGGCCTGGGCGAGGGTTTGGAAGAGGTGTCTTTCGAGGAACCTACTTCAACTGCGGAGAAGAAGGACATCGGGCATACAACTGCCCATAGCATCAAGAAAGGCCAAATCGAAGACCTGAGGGTCAGGCCCAAGCTGCTGTAGCAGACGAAGGTGTCGAATCTGAGCACTCTGAGGAGGCAAAACGAGGGGAAGCGATGGTCATCAGAAGAGTCTTGTTGAATGAAGAAAAGAAGGCAGATCAGAGGAACAACCTATTTTGCACAAGATGCAAGTGCGCAGGCAAGGTCTGTAACATCATCATCGATAATGGAAGCACTGACAACTTGGTCTCTGAGGAGATGGTTGCCAAGTTGTAGTTGGAGAGAAGAAGACACCCGCATCCTTATCGGATTGCATGGTTACAAAAGGACCATCGGGTGCTGGTCAGTGAGCAATGCCTGGTGAAGTTCAACATTGGAACTTACCGTGATGAGGTCCTGTGTGACATCTTGCCCATGGATGCATGTCACATGTTGCTTGGGAGACCATGGCAGTTTGATCGAAGTGTTGTACATGATGGTCGAGCCAATACATATTCCTTGTCAAAAAATGGAGTTCGCCATAAGTTGAAACCCCTGAAGGAGGCGGATGAGAAGGTATGCAGCAGTGCACGAGTCTGTCTAGCTTATGGAAGAAGATTTTTAGATGGCATGAAGCCAGATCATATGTGCTATGCAATAATCCCTAGGGTTAGGGAAGAAGAATGCAAGGAGACTCCGAGTGGAAGTCATGGGACTCATTAGAGGAGTTTCCGGATATCATTTCTGATAATGTTCTCGAAGGTTTACCACCTGTTAGGAAGATCAGTCACCATATAGATTTGGTGCCAGGATCGAGCTTGCCGAATAAAGCTGCACACAGAATGACGCCTATAGAAACTGAGGAGTTAAACAGGCAGGTTCAAGAGCTACTAAAGAAGGGGTTGATTAGGGAGAGTCTTAGCCCATGTGCAGTACCTACAGTACTAGCACCCAAGAAGGATGGAGAGTGGAGAATGTGCACAGACTCTCGGGCAATTAACAAGATCACTATCAAATACAGATTCCCATTGCCAAGGATGGATGATATCATGGATTGTTTGAGTGGAGCTGAGTACTTCACGAAGATTGACCTAAAAAGTGGTTACCATCAGATCCGCATTAGAGAAGGGGATGAGTGGAAGACAGCCTTCAAAACCAGAGAGGGGTTGTATGAGTGGTTGGTCATGCCATTTGGGCTAACCAATGCACCAAGTACCTTCATGCGGTTAATGAATGAAGTCTTGAAGGAATTTCTAGGCAAATTTGTTATTGTCTACTTGGATGATATCTTGATTTTTAGCAAAACCCTGGAGGAACACCTGATGCACATCAGGAGGGTTTTTGAGAAACTACGGGAGGAGTAGTTGCTGATAAATCTGAAGAAGTGTAACTTCGTGAAGAGGGAGTTAGTATACATGGGATTTGTTATCTCAGCAGATGGTCTCAAAATGGACCCCAAAAAGGTGAGGGCTATCATAGAATGGCTTGCTCCAAGAAGCGTGACTGAGGTGAGATCGTTTCATGGTCTGGCCAGTTTCTACAGAAAGTTCATTAGAAACTTCAGCAGTATTTGCGCATCCCTTACGGAGACAATGAGGGGGAACAAGAAGGAATTCAAGTGGACAGCTGGAGCGGACAAAAGCTTTGCTATGCTTGAAGAAGAAGGTCATAGAGCAACCTTGTCTTAGCACTTCCAGATTTTAACAAGGTGTTTCAGGTAGACTGTGATGCGAGTGGTAGTGCCATAGGGGCCGTATTGAGCCAAGAGGGTAAGCCTGTTGCTTATTTTAGTGAGAAGCTCAACGATGCCAGGAAGAAGTATTCGGTATATGATCAGGAGTTCTATGCCATAGTTTAGGCTCTGAAGAAATGGAGGCATTATTTGTTGCCAAAGGAGTTTGTTCTTTATACTGATCATCAGGCACTGCAATATATTAACAGTCAAGGGAAATTAAATCAAAGGCACCTGAAATGGGTGGAGTTCCTGCGGAGCTACACCTTTGTGCTAAAGCACCGGAGTGGGAGGTCCAACAGAGTTGCGGATGCCTTGAGTAGGAGGCAATGTTTATTGATGGAGATGAAGGTGGAGGTTGTAGGGTTTGCTGAGCTCAAGGGTTTATACCCTGCAGACCCCGACTTCGTAGAAGCTTGGAAAGCCTGCACTATGCCTGTTACTTTGGATAGGACTAAGTGGTTAAATTTTTTGATTCAAGATGGAATGTTGTTCAGGGGGAACCAATTATGCATTTCGAGGAGCTCAATGAGGGAGAATCTGATCAAGGAAAAGCACAGTGGAGGTTTGGCTGGACACTTTGGTCGAGACAAGACCATTTCCCTTGTTAGTGAAAATTACTACTGGCCGTAATTACAATAATATGTGGCAAAGTTTGTGCAAAGTTGTAGGATATGCCGGATGGCAAAAGGTGTGAGGCAGCCTACTTGGTTTATATCAACCACTACCTATACCCGAAAGGCCATGGGAGGATATTAGTATGGATTTTGTTCTTGGTTTACCCAGGACGCAGAGGGGGCACGACTCCATATTTGTGGTAGTGGACGGGTTTTCAAAAATGGCTCATTTTATTCCCTGCCAGAAGACTAGCGATGCGGTCCATGTGGCTGGTTTATTCTTCAAGGAAGTGGTACGCCTTCATGGTCTACCAAGGAGCATTGTGTCGGACAGGGATACCAAGTTTGTAGGGTATTTCTGGAGAACCCTGTGGAAGAAACTGAAGACGGATTTAAAATTTAGTTCTGCATACCACCCCCAAACAGATGGCCAAACAGAGGTGGTAAATAGGAGTTTGGGCAATCTACTGAGATGCTTGGTCGGAGACAAGCCCAAGGGATGGGATTTAGTTTTGTCGTAGGCAGAATTCGCTTACAACAGCTCTGTCAACAGGAGTACCAATAAATCGCCATTCCAGATAATCTATGGGAGCAGCCCAAGAAACGCTTCGAGTTGAGAAGGATGGATACAAGAGAAAAATGCGGTCCTGAGGCTGAAGACTTTGCTTGAACACCTGAAGGGAGTGCATGAGGAGGTGACAAGGCACATTGCTAAGATGAATACTCAGTATAAGGCCAGGGCAGACCAGAAGCGTCGGGCTAAGGAGTTTGAAGTAGGAGATTCCGTCATGGTCCATCTAAGAAAAGAGAGGTTTCCTGCCAAGACCTATAACAAGCTGAAGATGAAGAAGTTTGGGCCATGCAGGATCATTGGAAAATGGGATTCGGGTAATGCATACGAGGTGGAGTTGCCGAGTGAACTTAACATCTCACCGATTTTTAACATTTCAGATTTGGTCGAGTATCATGAAGGAGATAGCAGTGCAACACCAAGCCCAGATTTGTGGAGCATTCCCATGGTCACTCCAGTCGCAGACGAGATAGAAGAAGTCCTTGATACGCGTGAGGGCCGAAGTACTCGGAATAGGTGTTATTATGAATATTTGATCAAGTGGAAGGGCAGGCCCATAGAAGATGCGACTTGGTTGTCGAAGGCAGAGGTTGACCGCTTGGGTCTACCTCAGACAGATCAGAAGTGAAGGTCACTTCTCAATTCACCCCGGGTGTATGATGCAGGAGCATCCGGAGGTGGAAGAGCAATCTTGCATCATCCAAAAATATTTTTTTCTCTAAGTGCCAAAGTTGTCATGATATCGTGACACTTTTTGAGAAAAGGCGCCAAGGGGCCAAACTGTCGTGATATCGTGACACTTTTTGAGAAAAGGCGCCAAGGTGCAAAGTGGTCACGAAATCGTGACATTTTCGAAGCAAAAGGGGCAAAGGCATAAAGTGGTCATGAAATCGTGACACTTTTGGAGCAAAGGCTCAAAGGTGCAAAGTGGTCGCGAAATCGTGACACTTTTGGACCAAAGGCTCAAGGTGCAAAGTGGTCATGAAATCGTGACACTTTCGAAGCAAAGGCTCAAAGGTGCAAAGTGGTCATGAAATCGTGACACTTTCGGACCAAAGGCTCAAAGGCGCAAAGTGGTCGCGAAATCGTGACACTTTCGAAGCAAAGGCTCAAAGGCGCAAAGTGGTCGCGAAATCGTGACACTTTCGGACCAAAGGCTCAAAGGCGCAAAGTGGTCGTGAAATCGTGACACTTTCGAAGCAAAGGCTCAAAGGCGCAAAGTGGTCACGAAATCGTGACACTTTCGGAACAAAGGCTCAAAGGCGCAAAGTGGTCACGAAATCGTGACACTTTCGGAGCAAAGGCTCAAAGGCGCAAAGTGGTCACGAAATCGTGACACTTTCAGACCAAAGGCTCAAAGGCGCAAAGTGGTCGCGAAATCGTGACACTTTCGGAGCAAAGGCTCAAAGGCGCAAAGTGGTCACGAAATCGTGACACTTTCGGAGCAAAGGCTCCAAGGCGCAAAGTGGTCGCGAAATCATGACACTTTCGAGAAAAGACGCCAAGGGGCAAAGCCATCGCGAAATCGTGACACATTTCATAAAGAAGCACCAAGGGGAGCAGTTGTCATGAAATCGTGACACATTTTGAAAAGAAGAGCCGAAAGGAGCAACTGTCACGAAATCGTGACCCGATGGCAGAAGCCGAGTGCGAAAGGCAAGGACGTCACGAAATCATGACATGTCACGGTTTCACGGCCCGAAGGCGAAAAGCAAGTGCGAAAGGCGGAGGCATCGCGATTTCGTGACGTGTCACGAAATCGTGGCCCGAAGGAGAAAATAGAGGCCGAACGCCAAAACGTCGCGATATCGCGACCGAAGAGGAGAGAGAGCGTAAGGAAGCAAAAACGTCGTGATATCGCGACAGAACGCTCACGACTCCAGACAGGCCGACGGTTGCAGAGGCCATTGCAGAAGGGCACGTGGCAGCAAATTACGAGGTGGCCATAGAGCACTAGGCGGTTACGGAGGCCATTGCGAGGAGGGCACGTGGCAACGAATTACAAATGGCTATAGAGCAATCCTATGAATGATGACTCGACGGGTGGATGGACGAGCGGCTGCGAGCGCACTCCGCCATTCCATGCCATGATGATTCGAGGCACCTGGCGAGCATCTTGCGGGCGGCGACGAGAACATTCGTGTGGGCAGTTAGAAACAAACTTGGCATTCTATGTAATGATGTCCATAGGGGGTCGGGTCTGTTATAAAAGGCAGTACGTAGATTGTAAAGGGGTTGGCCATTTGATATATGACTTCTGTATTTCCGAATTTGAGACCTCTGTTAATGAAATTTTTGTGAAATTTTTTGTGTGTTATAATAGTCCTACTTCAAGTGCAATTTGAGTAATGCTTTATTTTGTGATTATTTGAAGTCCATTAACCCTTGTTTAGATTGGAAAGGAAAGTTGTGTTTAAGTGTGGCAGATTTTATGGACAACTTATTGACATAAAAAGGTATGGGCACATTCTCCTATTGATTGTTTATGGTGGTTGATTTTTGAAATATCATTGGAGAGAAAAGGATTGATTATGGTTTCCTTTGATAAAATTATTGGTTGAATGCTTCAAGGTTTTCTGGTTTGTGAGTTGTATTTAAACCTTGTTTTATTAGCATTTTTGTTGAATCCCATTGATGATGAAATGAACTTGAACTTGAGTTAGAAAAGAACATGAGTATCATTGCTATGTGAGACTTGTGCTTGAGCATTGTTGGAAACATTTTGAGTTGGTTAATACATGCTTGGACTAGGGTTTGTGAAAAAGGATTGTTCCTTGAGGTGATTGGTTGAGTTGAGTTGGTTAATACATGCTTGTACTAGGGTTTGTGAAAAATGATTGTTCCTTGAGATGATTGGTTGAGTTGAGTTGGTTAATACATGCTTGGACTAGGGTTTGTGATAAAATATTATTCCTTGAGGTGATTGATTGAGTTGAGTTGATTAAGCCTAGTCAAGTGGATGCATGTGGTTATTCATGTTCCTAGAAATAAACTATTCAATATTATGATATGAGTTGATATTGATTTGAGTTGATATTGAGGTTGATTTGAGTTAATATTGGGATTTGAGTAAAGAACATATAGAGTCTCTAACAATTCTCTTTATGCTTCTATAATATTGATTTGAGATATTGATTGTACATTGAGCTTAGAACATATTGAGTCTCTAACAATTCTCTTTATAATTCTATGTGATTGAGACAAGTCTTTGAGAAGACTTGTGGACTATTTTGAGTTAAGCTTTTGTGAAATATTGCTATGCAAATTTGAGCAAGTCCTATAGAGGACTTATTGAGTAGATTTGAGCAAGTCCTATAGAGGACTTATTGAGCAGATTTGAGCAAGTCCTAGAGAGGATTTGTTGAGTAGATTTGGACAAGTTATGTGTGAACTTGTTGAGCATATTTGGACAAGTTCTATGTGAACTTGTTGAGCATATTTGGATAGGTTTTGTGTGAACCTGTTGAGTAGATTTGGATAGGTTTTGTGTGAATCTGTAGAGTAGATTTGGACAAGTTCTGTGTGAACTTGTTGAGTATATTTTGACAATTTCTGTGTGAACTTGTTGAGCATATTTGGATAGGTTTTGTGTGAACCTGTTGAGATGATTTGGATAGGTTTTGTGTGAACCTGTTGATCAAATTTGGAGGGGTTTTGTGTGAACCTGTTGAGAAGATTTGAGCAGGTTCTAAGTGAACCTATTGAGCAGAATTGTACTAGATTGACTAAATTATGTTTGGTATAGTATTGAGATAGAGCTTTGGAGGTGACAAAGTACAGAGGATAGAGTCTCAGTGGATAGAGATCCAGCAACCAAGAAAATTGAAGATAGATCTGAGTGAGGAGTCTTCAAGTGGAGAGAGATCCACAAGTTAGTGTAATAGAGAGACAAAGTCTTCTAGAAGATCACTAGCCAAAGTAGAAGGGGAAAGAGTTATCCTATGGAAGAGATCCACGAACTTGAGATTTAGGGGATCAACATCTCCTTTGGACCGAGGTCCATAAACATTGTAATTTGGGAAATATTCCCAAGAGATTATTTGAGAAATATTTAGAAGAATTATTTTCTCTATGGAGGTAGCCCACTTGGGTGAACCACATTAAATCTGTGTCTCTATTGTGTGTGGAGTTTTGTACATTGCTTTAATTACTACTATTGATATTGATATATATATATATATATATATATATATATATATATATATATATATATATATATATATATATATATATATATATATATATATATATATATATATATATATGCTACATAATATTGATTTGAGAAGAAAAGTAAAAAGTGGTCTTATACTTGTTCACCCCCCTCTCAGTATAAGCTTGTGTTCTTCAATTGGTATCAGAGTCGCTTCATTCAGAAGAGTTTGATAGCTTGAAGGAAAAACATTCTAAGAACACAATGGATCACAAATATGAAAAGAACGAGTCTTTCAATAATGTAGTACCAGTATTTGATGGATGTGACTTCTTGTATTGGTGTATGCTGATGAGATTTTACCTGATGGTATATGGAAATGAAGTTTGGGATGCAATGGAACTTGGATATGATTCTACAGTCAATCCTCTGATATATAAGGAAGGTAAGCTTCTAATGCATGCAAATTCAAGAGCTATGAATGCAATTATAAAAGGATTGGGTAGATCAAAATCTATGAAGGTTATGGATTGTAAAACAACAAAAGATATGTGGGATCTACTACATGATATATATCAGGGTGATAAAGGTGTCAAGAAAGCTAAGATCAGAAATATAAAAGGAGAATTTAAGAACTTAAGAATGAGAGATGATGAAAATATTCATGATTATCTCAGTAATATTGATGAACTTATACATGAGATGAGAGGTCTTGGAATGAAGGTTGATGAATCAAATGCTTGTGATAAGATTTTGAGAACTCTTCCAAAAAGGTATAGTGAAAAGGTTTCTACGATAGAAACATTAATTGATAGTGATTCTTTGACAAGGAATTCTTTTCTTGGTATTATTACTACTTTTTGAGATAAGAACAAAAGATCATATTCCTCTAAAAGAAGTTGCTTTCAAAGTGGACAAAAAGAAAAAGGGAAAGCAAATAGAATCAAGTATTGAGTCATCTAGTGATGGAGAAGCTAACTATGGTAGAAGAGATAAAGGGTTCAAAAGCCCAATAGATATGAGATTAGTTAAGTGCTTTAATTGTGGTAAGTTTAGAATTTTTGCAACAAATTGCAAAGAGCCAAAGTACAATAGTGATGAAGAAAAAAAGGATCACAAGTACAAGGAATTAGAAAGACACAAGTACAAGAAGAAAGACAAGGATGGATAGAACAAACAAGGAAATAAGTTTTTCCAAAGGCAAAAGAAAAGCTACTATGCGGATAATGCAAGTAGGTACTCATTTGATAGTGATGCTAGGTTTTCAGATAATTATAGAGATGAAGTCTTGTTCATTATTGAAGAAAAGGATCAAACTAAGAAAAAGACTCTTGTTATTCTTAAGTGTTTTAGATGTGGTAAATTTGGACATCTTGAATATGATTGCACAAGAGATAGTTTTAGTTTCAGTGATGATGATTTTGAAGATGCACTTGATATATCAAATGATAATCATCTAATGGCTTTAGAATATGAATAATTGAGTGATCCTATAGAAAGCAAGTCAAAAGAAATAAATGATATGGACAAAGGCAAAAAAATAGAGGACTACTCAATAGAGAATGGTTATGATATCAAGGGAGAACTTATCCATGCCCTTGACATAGTAAAGAAGGTAAGAAAGCAACATTCTAAGATTGAAAGTTAGTTTCAAGAATATGATGAAGAAAGATTATTTCTCATAGAGGACTTAGAAAAGTCAAAGGCTAAGGCAAGTAAGTTCAAGGATAAGTTAAAAACAAAGATTTTAGAATTTGAGAAGTTAGCACAAGAAGTGGCTACTCTAAAGAAATACTTACAGGACTCCAAGAGCAATATGAAGAGTTTCACAAATAGCTCTAAGAACTTGGATAAGTTTATTTGTGGACAACATACAACATCATGTTCAACAGGTCTTGGTTTTGGAAATAAATAGGAAAAAGCAAAGTCTACTTCAAGTCTTCAAGAATAAACAACATCAGAAAAAGATACTTTAGAAGAGGGATTCTCAGATGCAAGTGAAATTGAAACTTCTAAATATGATTCAGATTGCAGTGAGTCCAAAAGGGACAATGGGCAAAGAAGATATAGATGGAACAATAATCAAAATAGGAGACCAATGAGGTATAGGCAAGGAATATTCAATGGGAGATGCTTCTCATGTCAAAGGTTTGGGCATATGGCTTCACAGTGTAGATCACATGAAATACAGGTATATGGAAGAGAAAATATTTTCCAAGAATATTGCTATTCATGTAATGAGTTTGGTCACAAGGCAATGAATTGCAAAATTCATGACATAAGAGGATATGGATTCACTAGGAGAATTTCTAAGACTGTTGCACATCCAAGAAATAATAACATTAAGTGTTATAAGTGCAATAATTATGGTCACATAGCAAGATGGTGTAGAGAAAATATTCTAAAAATAGGCATGAACATGAATAGGAACATGAACATGAACATGAACATGAACATGAACATGAACATGAACATGAACATGAACATGAACATGAACATGAACATGAACATGAACATGAACAAGAATAGGAACAAGAATATGAAGAAGAACAGGAACAAGAACATGAACCGAAATAAGAAGATGAATAGGAATAGAGACTCTAAAAAGAAAAAAGACTCAGAGAAGAATGAGAACAAGAAAATATACAAGAACAGGAACATGGATGAGAACAAGAATAGGAACAGGAACAAGAACATGGATGAGAACAAGAAAAGGACCATGGATGAGAACAAGAAAAGAAACAATGAGAGGATTCATAAAAAGGAAGAGGAAAATACAAAAGTAGAGAACAGTGCTTTTGGGGAATAGAAATACTCCCACCCTAGAATTAACCACCTCATGTGGAGGTGGTGGAGGGGCTAATCTAAGAGGCTTAATTATTAGCCCCGAGTCCCAAAGGTGACCCTTTGCCATTGATGTCAAAGGGGGAGAGATTTGTGTATTATGGGGAGAGTTTTTGGATATGAGGAGAGATTTGATATCTGAGAGAACATTGAGCCAGGGGAGTAAAGTCCTAGGGGGAGCAGAAAATAAGGTCAAAATTTAGTAAAAGGATTTGGGTTGCCATAAATGACAAAGGGGGAGATTGTTGGACATTTTGAGTCCCTAAGCTAAAATATTGTCATTGATGTCAAAAGAGCATTTAATGTCAAATGGATCTATGAAGGGTTTTTGTGAGAACCAAGATAGGAAAAATAAAAGGTTTTATTTAAAACCATGGACAACATATTTGATCTGGGTTTTTCTTAAAACCCAATTTGGGCTTTTGTTTCATCGCAAAATGTGCCTTGGTGATGTAGTTATTTGAGTTTTAGTATTTGGTTTAAATTTTAATTATTTAAAATTTAAATTTAAATGTAAAGTTTCCTGTCGATGTCATCAAGAAAACATAAATTCATATTTTCATCGACGTCTTTGAAGTTTTTTAAACACTATATAAAGGGGTGGTAAATAAATCAAATTTTTATCCTTGCTCTTGTGATAAATGTTCGGCATTTGAATAATTCTATGAGCTCGTGTGAATTTTGAGAAGAGAAGAAGGAAAGAAAATGATAGTGCTTGGAAAGTCAAATCATGGTGGGAAGCGTGGCACATTGGCAAATCATTTTTGTTTAAGGCACAAGGGAGCGTAAACAGCAGGGATCAAATCCCTTGGATGATATTTTGAAAGGCATGTGAAAAGTGCTTTGGCGCTTTGTCTTTTGTGGAAAGTGGAGGAAGTTTTAAGGCACTTTGGGCCTTTGCCTTTCCAATGAGTGCCTAGCTCGTGTGGAATATTATCCGTGGCTAAGAGGCTCGTGGTGTGGCAATTCGGGGTTCAAATCCCCTTGAGGAGGTAATTACGTTTTGCATTTAAATAATTTTTATTAGCCCTAAATTTTGGAGTTATAAGGTAGTTAATGGAAATTAAAGTTTGTTATTAGGGTTGTGATTATTATTGCAAAGCATAATTGGTTTATGATTTATTTGATGGTTATGGAGAATTAATTTTAGGAGAAATAAGGAGTTGTTTTTTAAAAGCAATTTTGAGAGGTTTATTATTTTTTATAAGGGTTTTAATAAAGGGACTTTGGTGGATGTGTTTATTAACTTGGAGTAAAAAGAGTGCAATTTGAGTAATGCTTTATTTTGTGATTATTTGAAGTCCATTAACCCTTGTTTAGATTGGAAAGGAAATTTGTGTTTAAGTGTGGCAGATTTTGTGGACAACTTATTGACATCAAAAAGGTATGGGCACATTCTCCTATTGATTGTTTATGGTGGTTTATTTATGAAATATAATTGGAGAGAAAAGGATTGATTGTGGTTTCCTTTGAGAAAATGATTGGTTGAATGCTTCAAGGTTTTCTAGTTTTTGAGTTGTATTTAAACCTTGTTTTATTAGCATTTTTGTTGAATCCCATTGATGATGAAATGAACTTGAAATTGAGTTAGAAAAGAACATGAGTATCATTGCTATGTGAGACTTATGGTTGAGCATTGTTGGAAACATTTTGAGTTGGTTAATACATGCTTGGACTAGGGTTTGTGAAAAAGGATTATTCCTTGAGGTGATTGGTTGAGTTGATTTGGTTAATACATGCTTGGATTAGGGTTTGTGAATAAGGATTGTTCCTTGAGGTGATTGGTTGAGTTGAGTTGGTTAATACATGCTTGGACTAGGGTTTGTGGGAAAATATTGTTCCTTGAGATGATTTATTGAGTTGAGTTGATTAAGCCTAGTCAAGAGGATGCATGTGGTTGTTCAAGTTCCTAGAAACAAACTATTCAATATTATTATTTGAGTTGATATTTAGGTTGATTTAAGTTGATATTGGGATTTGAGTATAGAACATATAGAGTCTCTAACAATTCTCTTTATGCTTCTATGAGATTCATTTGAGATATTGATTGTACATTGAGCTTAGAACATATTGAGTCTCTAACAATTGTCTTTATGATTCTATGTGATTGAGACAAGTCTTTGAGAAGACTTGTGTACTATTTTGAGTTAAGCTTTTATGAAATCTTGCTATGCAGATTTGAGCAAGTCCTATAGAGGACTTATTGAGCAAATTTGAGCAAGTCCTATAGAGGACTTATTGATCAGATTTGAGCAAGTCTTATAGAATATTGGTTGAGCATATTTGGACAAGTTCTGTGTGAACTTGTTGAGCAGATTTGGATAAATTATGTGTGAGCTTGTTGAGCAGATTTGGACAAGTTTTGTGTGAACCTGTTGAGCAGATTTGGACAGGTTTTGTGTGAACCTGTTGAGTAGATTTGGATAGGTTTTGTGTGAACTTGTTGAGAAGATTTGGACAAGTTCTATGTGAACTTTTTGAGTATATTTGGATAGGTTTTGTGTGAACCTGTTGAGCAAATTTGGACAGGTTTTGTGTGAACTTGTTGAGCATATTTGGACAGGTTTTGTGTGAACTTGTTGAGCAAATTTGAGAAGGTTCTAAGTGAACTTATTGATAATAATTGTACTAGACCGACTGAACTATGTTTGGTATAGTACTGAGACAAATCTTTGGAGGTGAAAAAGTATAGAGGACAGAGTCTCAGTGGATAGATATCTAGTAGCTAGGACAACTGAAGACAGATCTAAGTGAAGAGTATTCAAGTGGAGAGAGATCCACAAGTCAGTGCAACAAAGAGACAAAGTATTCTAGAAGATCACTAGCCATAGTAGAAGGGGAAAGAATTCTTCTGTGGAAGAGATCCACAAACTTGAGATTTAGGGGATTAGCATCTCCTTTGGACCGAGGTCCATAAACATTGTAATTTGGGAAAGATTCCCAAGAGATTATTTGAGAAATATTTAGAAGAAATATGTTAGGAACCTACTATTAAAATAAAGCACACTCACACAAAATATTGAAAAATAACTCACATACATAAAATAACTCAATATCACTATGCAGAAATAAATTACAAAAATAAAACAATCTCATAGTAACAATGAATCATAGGCCTCTTCGATGGGGCAACATCCTTCAATATTTTATTAGCTTGCAAAAGGATAATCTCGTACATGGCTTCATATATTTTTAAAGGAAAACTTCATGCAACCCTACCTAAATTCTCAAGATGTGGCTTACATGAAAAATGTCGCTTGAGCTAGAATCTTCCACCAAATGGCAGTTACAATCTTGATAAAAATGGTTACATGAAATGGTACCACTTGGCGAGGTATCTTACTACATCGGTTACAATATTTATAAAAATGGTTACATGAGATGGTACCACTTGGCGAGGTACCTTTATTGCCACCTACATTACTAAGTATTGCATAATAACATTAAAATGGGATCCCCACATTGGAAGTGGGTTATTACATAGGTAAATGAGAATTACAACATGGTGTTAGGATAGGATCCTAACATATCATTCCCTTCAAAAATATTTTTTCTCAAAGCTGAAATTGAGGAAACTAGTGTTGGAGTTGATGGAGAGACTCCCATGTAGCATATTCTAGCTGGAACCCACACCACTAGAGAAGGACTTTTGTGATGGTACGATTGCAGAGGATGTGGGTGTGGTGATCCAACAACTATTCTAGTTCGAGTAATATAGACCCTTCCTCATCCAATTTTGGTAATGCTGATTGAACTTGTACCTATGTGCCCATAACTTTCTTGAGAGATGAAACATGGAAAAAAATATGAAGCTTGGAGGTGGGCGAAAGAGCCAATTTATAAGCAATGGAACCAATCCGCTATAGGACTTGGTAATGCCTATAGAATTTGGCAGCAAGTTTCTAGCATCGATATATTTAGAGGTATGATTGTTTGTACAACTACAAGTAAAGGAAAACCATATCACCCACATCAAAGCTATGCTCAGATCGATGTTGGTTGGCCTATTGTCGCATCTGGTTCTAGACCATGTCCAAATTATGCTTTAGCTAGTGAAGGACATCGGTCTATTGGAAAAGAGTAATATCAACTTCTTGGACCCTAGAGATACCTGGAATGTATGAAGAATGCATGGGTGGAGGGCACCCATAAACAACCTCAAAAGGAGTGAGTTTGGTAGTTGTATGATAGGATGTGTTGTACCACCATTTGACCAAAGGAAGCCACTTCACCCATTGAGAAGGATGATCTGATGCAAAGCAACGAAGATAGGTCTCCAAACATTTGTTGACAATCTTAGTTTGACCATCCGTTTGTGGATGATAGGCTGAATTCATTTTGATTTTCATTCCTTGCAACTTAAACAACTCTTTCCAGAAATGACTAGTGAAGCTTTGGTCTCGATCGGACACAATGGAGGTGGGCATACCATGAAGACCAAAAATGGAATCAAGGAATATTTGGACAATGGTGGAGGTTGTGTAAGGATGGGTAAGGGGACAAAAATGAACATACTTCGAAAGGCGATCCACTACCACGAGAATAACAGAATTACCACCTGATTTAGGTAACTCTTAAATAAAATCCATAGAAATATTAGTCCAAACCTAATCTGGAATGGGTAAGGATTGAAGAGTACCCAAAGAATGAATTGTTTCACCTTTCATCTGTTGGAAGGTATCACAAGTTGCCATGAAGTCACAAATTTCATGTTTCATTCCTTTCCAGAATAATGTGCACTTGAGGCATTCATACATTTTGAGAAATCTAGAATGACCTGCAGAGGGAGCAATATGTAGTTCCTTCATGAAGAGGTCATGGAGTGGTGAGGCATTGGGAATAACAAGGGATTGGTGATAACGCAAATCTTGGCCATCCCAATTGTAGCCTTGGGATGAAGTCAGATCAGCTTGAAATGAAGCCATCAAAGCTTGCAGGTCTGCATCTTGAACTACCTCCTATCGTAAGGAATCTATCCATAGGGGGATAGGTGTGGAGATAGCACATATCATACTAAGGGACACAAATTGGCGAGATAGAGCATCAACCATAAGATTTTCTTTGCCCTTATTATAGGTGATATCATAATCATAGCCCATGAGTTTATAAATCCATTTTTGTTTTTCTAGGGTAGCAACCCATTGTTCTAAGAAATATTTGAGACTTTGATGGTCTATTTTAATGGAGAAATGGTGCCCAATAAGATATGGTCTCCAATGGGTGACAACATGTAAGATGGTCAACATCTTCTTGGCATATGTAGATTTTTCCAAATTATGCTCATAGAGTCCCTTACTGGTGAAGGCCAAGGGTCTCCCTTATTCATGAATACTACCCCAATGCCACGACCAAAAGTGTCACTTTCAATGACGAATGGTCTAGAGAAATCTGGCATGGCTAGAATAGGTGTGGTGGTCATGGCATACTTTAATTCAAGAAAGGCTTGATCAACGGGTCCTGTCTAAGTGAAAGAGTTCTTCTTTAACATATATGTGAGGGGAGCTGATATTTTCCCATAATTACAAACAAATTTCTTGTAATAACTTGTAAGTCCTAAGAATCCCCAAAGTCCTTTAAGAGTGCAAGGTTTTACCTAGTCCTGAACTTCCTGAATCTTCTTAGGGTCGACCTTGACACCATCTTTGGAAACAATGTGTCCTAAATACTCCACTTCAGTCAGACCAAAGGAGCACTTAGACTGCTTAGAAAAAAGTTTATGTTGGGCCAATAACTGTAATGTCTAATCCACATGGGTAAGGTGTTCTTCCCAAAAGTGACTATAAACCAATATATCATCAAAGAAAACCAGGATGAACTTCTGTATGAAGGGATGAAAGATGTTGTTCATAAGCCTTTGAAATGTGGATGGTGCATTTGTCAAACCAAATGGCATTACCAAGAACTCATAGTGACCTTAATGAGTACGAAAAGTAGTTTTTGGAATATCCTCATCCTTGATCCTGATTTGATGGTACCTCGAATGAAGGTCCAACTTGGAGAAGTACATAGCTCCATGTAATTCATCCAGCAATTCATCCACTACTAGAATGGGAAATTTATCCTTGATGGTGATCTTATTGAGCTCATGGTAGTCTATGCACAATCACCATGAGCCATATTTCTTGTGAACTAGAAAAATTGGAGAAGAATAGGGACTGGTACTGGGTCAAATGACACCTACCTTGAGCAATTTCTGTACCATATTCTTTATTTATGACTTGAGGGCATGAGGATACTGGTACGGTCTAATGTTCTATGGTGCACTACTTGAAAGTAGTGGAATAACATGGTCATGATAGTGATGAGGTGGTAGTGTAGTTGGTTCTAAAAATATGCCATTGTGCTTGGTTAGAACAAGTTGCAAATCTGTTGGAAGTGGATTTGCTGTAGAAGTGGGTGGCTGAATTGAAAATATTTGTGCAATGACCCCATGGGAGGAATTTTTCAACAACTTCTCCATGTGATTGGAACTAATAATTTGTGTAGGGTTAGCCTTGATACCCTTAAGGGTATATGTTTTTCCATTTTGTGAAAATCATAGCCATAGTTCTACAAGGTTGTAGGAGAAAGTGCCCAAGGTGCTCATCCATTGGTATCCTAACACAATGTCACATCCTTCCAATTGGAGGGCGAATATATTTTGCTTGAGTTCATAATCCCCTATCTAAATTTTGACATTTTGACATTTACCTTTACAAGGTAAGGTGCCTCCATTGGCCACCATGACTTCAAAATAATTGTATGAGTGTATATAGCAGTTGGTCCGTTTGGCCACCCGAGGATCAATAAAGTTGTGCATACTACCTGAATCAATATGAATTGTGAGACGTTAGCATTTGAAATAACCCACAAATTTCATGGTTTATGGGGTGGTAATCCCGTCAAGAGCATGGACTAAAATTTTTGTTGGTGTTTCTGATGGTTCTTCTTCATGTGGAATTGGTGCCTCAATTGTATCACTCTCCTCATCACTATGGTCACTATTTTTTGGTTCCTCCACATCTATTAAAAACAATCTCTTATTTGCACATCTATTCCCCTTTGTAAACTTTTCATCATAATTATAACATAACCCTTGGGCACGATGCGCATCCATTTTATCTATAGTCAGCCACTTGGGAGCAGGAGGTTTATTATCAGTATGGTTTTTGACCCGAGGAGGTAAAGAAGTTTGATTATGCAAAAATTACGATATTCACCTTTGAGCTGAGAGTTTAGATTCAGCCAATCGAGCTAAAATGATAGCCTCCATCATGGTGTGGGGTTTGAACATATTGAATTCAGCCTAGAGATCATATCGTAACCCACTAAAAAAACAACTCATAAAAAATCCCTCATTCAAACCCTTAGTTTTATTGGCCAATTTCTCAAATTGGGTTTGGTAATCATGAACTGAGGTGGTTTGTTTTAGCTTTGTTAGTGCACCTGTAAAGTCATCATAATAATTAGGGCCAAATTGGGTGAGTAGTTGGGACTCAAAGTCCTTCCAGGATAGATCAGGGTTAGCAACCTGTAGCCATTGGAACCAGTGTAAAGCCTCAGATTCTAGGTTGAAGGAAGCCATATGAACCCGATGATAGACAAGGATATTATGGAGTCAAAAGAACTGATCAAACCGATATAACCACCCATCGACATCCTTTCCACTGAACTTAGGGAATTCTAATTTAGGTATTCTTAAGGTTGGATCCTGATCAGAGTGATTGTCATCTAGTGTTCATTGACCTCATTCATAGTTTTCAGCATGGTGTTTAGTTTTGGTACTGTCATGAAATTTGGTCTCCATCTCTGTGATTTGTTCTTTTAAACAGATTCTAGTGTTATCCTGATCCAGTCGAAGCTCTCGAATCTCTGTGCCTATGTTCTTGTTTGTAGAGGTCAATCCAATAATAGATTTTTGTAGGTTAGCCAATAATGTGCCCAAGTATAAATCCTTTTTTTGTTGTCCTCGAGTGTCATTTGCCATTATGGTCCCTCTTGTGTTGATTTACTAAAAATAGACCTCGGATTTTCAAGAGTTACTATTTTTAGTAAGGGTCCAAAATTCAATTTGGAAAATAAGTTGCAACACTTATTTTAGGATAGGGTCCACTTTGGTGGTTGTTTGATCTGAGCGCTCATTGAGGAGATATACTGAATTTCTTGACTTTTTGTGATCTATTGGTTGCAAGTCGATGTCAAGGTAATTTCTTCCACTTGTACTTAAAATTTCACCAATGATTCCTTGAGGGTCTTTTGTGCATAATAACAAGTAGATTCTATTCCCAAAAATTTGGATCAATTTGATGGACCGATGAAAAGTTATGGCCTTAGCAAGAAAAATCAAAATTTGCTATTTTTAGAAATTTTGGTGCAAAATTTGACTAGGAGCTGCTAAGGACAATTTTGTCTGGAATAGAGTGTAGATTTTTTTGCTAAATTTTTGAGTCAATATGAGCTCTGTGTGAAGAGATATCCCTGTTTTAATAAAAATTCAATGTCTTTCTACTGTGTTGAGTCTACTTGTGTTCTCTATTTTTTATTTAGAGTTACAGTTCAAAATTTGCCCTCTCGAATCAACTATCACTGACTTGTGTAGTCTGTACCCTGACCACCGTGTCACTCACTATTCTCTATTCCTATCACTTGTACTATGGTTACTGACACAATTGCTACTTTTGACCTTAGGAAATTTTTTGACACTAACAACTCTGTTTCTAACACTAAAAGTCTATAATTCTGGACTAGTACAAAGGACTGTTACTGTCATTGTCCCGACTGTTCAGATTTTGACCATAGGCTATTTCAAACACTTGTAGAAATTTTTCTTGACTGTTGGTGCATGCAAGTTATTTTTCCTGATAGGGAAAACCTTCTCCGTATGCTCACTTTTGGGGATGGTGAATGCAGGTTAGTAGAACAGGGATGGGTTTATTTGCAAGGGGATGATACTTTGTTTTTGTTTTATTTTTTTGAACTAGGCATGCTAAGTAAGGGAGTATGTAATACCCATAGGCCCTATGTTATACCACAGTGACAAACAATAGTGCTCGAACCAATATTTCAGGCCACTACTCAAGGAGGATTCCACACATATCCTTGAGCACACTATCTTCCTCTCTAACAGTACGGGAGGGTAATCATATGAGATGTTGTGTCCCATGGACTATGGATAATACAAGGCCAAAAAAGCTTCCTAATGGATAAAATCTTGTTTAAATCTAGATTGTCTCCCGATATACCTAAAGATACGTGGGAGCTCAATTCAGTGCACGAGTGATGTCTGAGGCCCGGGTATTTGAGCCTGATCGCACCTCACTTCACTAGATGCTTTATGGGCTATCTAGCTTAGCCAATAACAATAGCTTCTTCATGATATTTTAAAACCCCCAACACAGGGTTTCTAATATACACAACTACTATATTTTTTTTTGGTATTTTTTGATTTTTTGTGAAAAAAATGACTGTATGTTTTGGATTTTTTTTGATAAAGGAAAAATAAAAATAAAAAATACACAGGAAAAATATACCTAACAGGCAGAATGACTAGCAAGAATTGTCTTAGTTGCAATAGAACTTGACCCTAGAAAGCACTCTGATACCACTTTTTAGGAACCTACTATTAAAATAAAGGACGCTCACACAAAATACTAAAAAATAACTCACATACATAAAATAACTCAATATCACTATGCATAAATCAATTACAGAAATGAAACAATCTCACAGTAACACTAAATCATAGGCCTCTTCAAGGGGGAAACCTCCTTCAATATTTTATTAGCTTGCAAAAGGATAATCTCGTACATGGATTCATATCTTTTTAAAGGAAAACTTCATGCAACCCTACCTAAATTCTTAAGAGGTGACTTACATGCAAAATGCCACTTGAGCTAGAATCTTCCACCAAATGGCAGTTACAATCTTGATAAAAATGGTTACATGAAATTGTACCACTTGGCGAGGTATCTTACTACATCAGTTACAATAATGATAAAAATGGTTACATGAGATGGTAACACTTGGTGAGGTACCTTTATTTCCACCTACATTACTAAGTATTGCATAATAACATTAAAATGAGATCCCCATGTTGGAATTGGGTTATTACATAGGTAAATAAGAATTACAACATGGTGTTAGGATAGGATCCTAACAAAATATTTTCTCTGTGGAGGTAGCCCATATTGGGTGAACCACGTTAAATCTGTGTCTCTATTGTGTATGGAGTTTTATGCATTGCTTTGATTATTACTATTGATATTGCTATCTATACAAAGCATAATATTGATTTGAGAAGAAAAGTAAAAAGTGGTCTTATATTGTTCATCCCCCCTCTCAGTATAAGCTTGTGTTCTTCAATTGGTATTAGAACTAGTTCCTTCAGAAGAGTTTGATAGCTTGAAGGAAAAATTGTCTAAGAACACAATGGATCACAAAGATCAAAATAATGGGTCCTTCAATAATATAGTACCAGTCTTTGATGGAAGTGACTTCTTGTATTGGTGTATGTTGATGATATTTTACCTGATGGTACTTGGAAATGAATTTTGGGATGTAGTGGAACTTGGATATGATTCTACAGTCAATCCTATGATAGATAAGGAAGGTAAGCTTCTAATGCATGCAAATTCAAGAGCTATGAATGTAATTATAAAAGGATTGGGTAGATCATAATATATGAAGGTTATGGATTGTAAAATAGCAAAAGATATGTGGGATCTACTACATGATATATATGAGGGTGATAAAGGTGTTAGGAAAGCTAAGATAAAAAATCTCAAAGGAGAATTTGAGAACTTAAGAATGAGAGATGATGAAAATATTCATGATTATCTCAGTAATATTGATGAACTTATACATGAGATGAGAGGTCTTGGAATGAAGGTTGATGAATCATATTCTTGTGATAAGATTTTGAGAACTCTTCCAAAAAGGTATAGTGAAAAAGTTTCTGCTATAGAAACATCAATTGATAGGATTATTTGACAAGGAATTCTTTGCTTGGTATGCTTACTACTTTTGGAATAAGAACAAAATATCCTATTCCTCCAAAAGAAGATGCTTTCAAAGTGGAAAAAAAGAAAAAAGGAAAGCAAATAGAATCAAGCAGTGAGTCATCTAGTGATGAAGAAGCTAAATATGGTAGAAGAGATAAAGGGTTCAAAAGACCAATAAATATGAGATCAATTAAGTGCTTTAATTGTGGCAAGTTTGGACATTTTGCAACAAAGTGCAAAGAGCCAAAGTACAATAGTGATGAAGAAAAATAGGATCACAAGTACAAGGAATCAGAAAGACACAAGTACTAGAAGAAAGGTAAGGATGGACAGAACAAACAAGGAAAGAAGTTTTTCCAAAGGTAAAAGAAAAGCTACTATGTGGATAATGCAAGTAAGTACTCATTTGATAGTGATGCTAGTTTTTTAGACAATGATAGAGATGAAGTCTTGTTCATGATTGAAGAAAAGGATCAAACTAAGAAAAAGACTCTAGTTATTCTTAAGTGTTTTAGATGTGGTAAATTTGGACATCTTGAAGATGATTGCACAAGAGATGGTTTTAGTTTCAGTGATGATGATTTTGAAGATGCACTTGATAGATCAAATGAGAATCTTCTAATGGCTTTAGAAGATGAAGAATTGAGTGATCCTATAGAAAGCAAGTCAAAAGAAAGAAATGATATGGACAAAGGCAAACAAATAGAGGACTACTCAATAGAGAATGGTTATGATATCAAGGGAGAACTTATCCATGCCCTTGACACAGTAAAGAAGGTAAGAAAGCAACACTCTAAGCTTGAAATTCAGTTTCAAGAATGTGATGAAGAAAGATTATTGCTCATAGAGGACTTAGAAAATTCAAAGGCTAAGGCAAGTAAGTTCAAGGATAAGTTAGAAGTAAATATTTTGGAATGTGAGAAGTTAGCACAAGAAGTGGCTACTCTAAAGAAATATTTACAGGACTCCAAGATCAAGATGAAGAGTTTCACAAATAGCTCTAAGAACTTGGATAAGTTCATTTGTGGACAACAGAGAACATCATGTTCAACAAGTCTTGGTTTTGGAAAGAAATAGGAAAAAGCAAAGTCTACTTCAAGTCTTCAAGAAGAAACAACATCAGAAGAAGATACTTCAGAAGAGGGATTCTCAGATGCAAGTGAAAGTGAAACTTCTAAGGATGAGTCATATTGTAGTGAGTCCAATAGGGACAATGGGTAAAGAAGATACAGATGGAACAACAATCAGAACAGGAGACCAATGAGGTCTAGGCAAGGAAGCTTCAATGGGAGATGCTTCTCATGTCAAAGGTTTGGGCATATGGATTCACAGTGTAGATCACATGAAAGATAGGTATATGGAAGAGAACAAATTTTCCAAGGATATTGCTATTCATGTAATGAGTTTGGTCACAAGGCAATGAATTGCAGAATTCATGACAGAAGAGGATATGGCTTCACTAGGAGAAATCCTAAGACTATTGCACATCCAAGGAATAATAACATTAAGTGTTATAAGTGCAATAATGATGGTCACATAGCAAGATGGTGTAGAGCAAATATTCTAGAAACAGGCATGAACAAGAATAGGAACATGAACATGAACAAGAACAGGAATATGAACAAGAATAGGAACATGAACATGAATAGAAACAAGAATATGAACAGGAATAGAGACTCAAAAAAGAAAAAAGACTCAGAGAAGAATGAGAACAAGAATATGTACAAGAATAGGAACATGGATGAGAACAAGAACAGGAACAGGAACAAGGATGATGACTTGGAAAGAAACAATGAGAGGATTCAACAAAAAGGAAGAGGAAAAGATAAAGGTAGAGAACAGTGCTTTTAGGGAGTAGAAATACTCCCACCCTAGAATTAACCACCTCATGTGGAGGTGGGGGAGGGGCTAATCTAAGAGGCTTAATTATTATCCCCGAGCCCCAAAGGTGACCCTTTGCCATTGATGTCAAAGGGGGAGAGATTTGTGTATTATGGGGAGAGTTTTTGGATATGAGGAGAGATTTGATATCTGAGAGAGCATTGAGCCAGGGGGAGCAAAGTCCTAGGGGGAGCAGAAAAGAAGGTCAGAATTCAGTAAAAGGATTTGGGTTGCCATAAATGACAAAGGGGGAGATTGTTGGACATTTTGAGTCCCTAAGCTAAAATGTTGTCATTGATGTCAAAAGAGCATTTAATGTCAAAAGGATCTATGAAGGGTTTTTGTGAAAACCAAGGTAGGAAAAATAAAAGGTTTTATTTAAAACCATGGACAACAAATTTGATCTGGGTTTTTCTTAAAACCCAAGTTGGGCTTTCGTTTCATCGAAAAAGGTGCCCCGATGATGGAGTTATTTGAGTTTTAATATTTGGTTTAAATTTTAATTATTTAAAATTTAAATTAAAATTAAAATTAAAATGTAAAGTTTCCATCGACGTCATCAAGCAAACATAAATTCATATTTCCATCGACGTCTTCAAAGTGTTTTAAACACTATATAAAGGGGTGGTAAATAAATCAAAGTTTTATCCTTGCTCTTGTGATAAATGTTTGGCATTCGAATAAGTCTATGAGCTCGTGCGAATTTTGAGAAGAGAAGCAGGAAAGAAAACGACAACGCTTGGAAAGTCAAATCGTGGTGGGAAGCATGGTGCATTGGCAAATCATTTTGGTTTAAGGCACAAGGCAGCACAAACACCAGGGATCGAATCCCTTGGACGACGTTTCGGAAGGCGTGTGGAAAGCGCTTTGGCGCTTTGTCTTTTGCGGAAGGTGGAGGAAGGTTTAAGGCACTTTGGGCCTTTGCCTTTCCAATGAGCGCCTAGCTCGTGTGGAATCTTAGCCGTGGCTAAGACGCTCGTGGTGTGGCAAGTCGGGGGTTCGAATCCCCTTGAGGAGGTAATTACGTTTTGCATTTAAATAATTTTTATTAGCCCTAAAGTTTGGAGTTATAAGGTAGTTAATGGAAATTAAAGTTTGTTATTAGGGTTGTGATTATTATTGCAAAGCATAATTGGTTTATGATTTATTTGATGGTTATGGAGAATTAATTTTAGGAGAAATAAGGAGTTGTTTTTTAAAAGCAATTTTGAGAGGTTTATTATTTTTGATAAGGGTTTTAATAAAAGGGACTTTGGTGGATGTGTTTATTAACTTGGAGTAAAAAGGGTGTAATTTGAGTAATGCTTTATTTTGTGATTATTTGAAGTCCATTAACCCTTGTTTAGATTGGAAAGGAAAGTTGTGTTTAAGTGTGGCAGATTTTGTGGACAACTTATTGGCATCAAAAAGGTATGGGCACATTCTCCTATTGATTGTTTATGGTGGTTGATTTCTGAAATATCATTGGAGAGAAAAGGATTGATTGTGGTTTCCTTTGAGAAAATGATTGGTTGAATGCTTCAAGGTTTTCTGGTTTGTGAGTTGTATTTAAACCTTGTTTTATTAGCATTGTTGTTGAAGCCCATTGATGATGAAATGAACTTGAACTTGAGTTAGAAAAGAACATGAGTATCATTGCTATGTGAGACTTGTGCTTGAGCATTGTTGGAAACATTTTGAGTTGGTTAATACATGCTTGGACTAGGGTTTGTGAAAAAGGATTGTTCCTTGAGGTGATTGGTTGAGTTGAGTTGGTTAATACATGCTTGGACTAGGGTTTGTGAAAAAGGATTGTTCCTTGAGGTGATTGGTTGAGTTGAGTTGGTTAATACATGCTTGGACTAGGGTTTGTGAGAAAGGATTGTTCCTTGAGGTGATTGATTGAGTTGAGTTGATTAAGCCTAGTCAAGTGGATGCATGTGGTTGTTCAAGTTCCTAGAAACAAACTATTCAATATTATGATTTGAGTTGAGATTGAGGTTGATTTGAGTTGAGATTGGGATTTGAGTATAGAACATATAGAGTCTCTAACAATTCTCTTTATGCTTCTATGAGATTGATTTGAGATATTGATTGTACATTGAGCTTAGAACATATTGAGTCTCTAACAATTCTCTTTATGATTCTATGTGATTGAGACAAGTCTTTGAGAAGACTTGTGGACTATTTTGAGTTAAGCTTTTGTGAAAGCTTGCTATGCAGATTTGAGCAAGTCCTATAGAGGACTTATTGAGCATATTTGAGCAAGTCCTATAGAGGACTTATTGAGAAGATTTGAGCAAGTCCTAGAGAGGATTTGTTGAGCATATTTGGACAAGTTCTGTGTGAACTTGTTGAGCATATTTGGACAAGTTCTGTGTGAACTTGTTGAGCAGATTTGGACAGGTTTTGTGTGAACCTATTGAGAAGATTTGGATAGGTTTTGTGTGAACCTGTTGAGCAGATTTGGACAAGTTCTGTGTGAACTTGTTGAGTAGATTTGGATAGGTTTTGTGTGAACTTGTTGAGCAGATTTGGACAGGTTTTGTGTGAACCTATTGAGCAGATTTGGATAGGTTTTGTGTGAACCTATTGAGCATATTTGGATAGGTTTTGTGTGAACCTATTGAGTAGATTTGAGTAGGTTCTAAGTGAACCTATTGAGCAGAATTGTGCTAGACCAACTGAACTATGTTTGGTACAGTATTGAGACAGAGCTTTGGAGGTGATAGAGTATAGAGGATAGAGTCTCAGTGGATAGAGATCCAGAAGCCAAGACAATTGAAGACAGATTTGAGTGAGGAGTCTTCAAGTGGAGAGAGATCCACAAGTCAGTGCAGCAGAGAGACAGAGTCTTCTAGAAGATCACTAGCTAGAGTAGAAGGGGAAAGAGTTCTCCTGTGGAAGAGATCCACGAACTTGAGATTTAGGGGATCAACATCTCCTTTGGACCGAGGTCCATAAACATTGTAATTTGGGAAATATTCCCAAGAGATTATTTGAGAAATATTTAGAAGAAATATTTTCTCTGTGGAGGTAGCCCACATTGGGTGAACCACGTTAAATCTGTGTCTCTATTGTGTGTGGAGTTTTGTGCATTGCTTTGATTATTGCTATTGATATTGCTATCTATACACTGCATAATATTGATTTGAGAAGAAAAGTAAAAAGTGGTCTTATACTGTTCACCCCCCTCTTAGTATAAGCTTGTGTTCTTCAATTGGTATCAGAGTTGGTTCCTTCAAAATAGTTTGATAGCTTGAAGGAAAAGTGGTCTAAGAACACAATGGATCACAAAGATCAAAAGAATAGGTCCTTCAATAATGTGGTACCAATCTTTAATGGAAGTGACTTCTTGTATTGGTGTATGCTGATGAGATTTTATCTGATGGCACTTGGAAATGAAGTTTGGGATGCAATGGAACTTGGATATGATTCTACAATCAATCCTCGGATAGATAAGGAAGGTAAGCTTCTAATGCATGCAAATTCAAGAGCTATGAATGCAATTATAAAAATATTGGGTAGATCAAAATCTATGAAGGTTATGGATTGTAAAATAACAAAAGATATGTGGGATCTACTACATGATATATATGAGGGTGATAAAGGTGTCAGGAAAGCTAAGATCAGAAATATCAAAGGAGAATTTGAGAACTTAAGAATGAGAGATGATGAAAATATTCATGATTATCTCAGTAATATTGATGAACTTGTACATGAGATGAGAGGTCTTGGAATGAAGGTTGATGAATTAGATGCTTGTGATAATATTTTGAGAACTCTTCCAAAAAGGTATAGTGAAAAGGTTTCTGCTATAGAAACATCAATTGATAGTGATTCTTTGACAAGGAATTCTTTTCTTGGTATGCTTACTACTTTTGAGATAAGAACAAAAGATCCTATTCCTTCGAAAGAAGCTACTTTCAAAGTGGACAAAAATAAAAAGGGAAAGCAAATAGAATCAAGCAGTGAGTCATCTAGTGATGAAGAAGCTAACTATGGTAGAAGAGATAAAGGGTTCAAAATACCAATAGATATGATATCATTTAAGTGCTTTAATTGTGGCAATTTTGGACATTTTGGAACAAAGTGCAAAGAGCCAAAGTACAATAGTGATGAAGAAAAAAAGGATCACAAGTACAAGGAACCAGAAAGACACAAGTACCAGAATAAAGGCAAGGATGGACAGAACAAACAAGAAAAGAAGTATTTTGAAATGCAAAATAAAGGCTACTATGCGGATAATGCAAGTAAGTACTCATTTGATAGTGATGCTAGTTTTTCAGACAATGATAGAGATAAAGTCTTGTTCATTATTGAAGAAAAGGATAAAACTAAGAAAAAAACTCTTGTTATTCTTAAGTGTTTTAGATGTGGTAAATTTAGACATCTTGAAGATGATTGCACAAGAGATGGTTTTAGTTTTAGTGATGATGATTTTGAATATGCACTTGATAGATCAAATGAGAATCTTCTAATGGCTTTAGAAGATGAAGAATTGAGTGATCCTATAGAAAGAAAGTCAAAATAAAGAAATCTTATGGACCAACTGTACTATGTTTATGAAGAACACAAGCTTATACTGAGAGGGGGGTGAACAGTATAAGACCTCTTTTTACTTTTTCCTTTATACTTCAAAATAGTAAAGCAATATACCCAAAGCAATATCAAAGCAATGCACAAAATCATCCACAAAGTGACACCAATTTTAACGTGGTTCACCCAGAATGGCTGGGCTACGTCCACAAAACTTTTCTCTAAAAGTTATCTCAAAGTTCTTTGGGAAACCTTCCCAATTACAATGTTTATGAGCCTCGGCTCAAAGGAGATACCTTCCCCCAATCTGAATTTATGAGCCTCTGCTCAAAGGAGATACCTTCCCCCAATCTGAATTTATGAGCCTCTGCCCAAAGGAGAAACCTTCCCCCAATCTGAATTTATGAGCCTCTGCTCAAAGGAGATACCTTCCCCTCTGCTCTGGATATGATCCCTCAGAAGATCAACTGTCTCTACCTCTTGCCAACATGTGGAACTCCTTTCCATCGAAGACCTCCTGTCCTCAATGCTTAGCCTAAGAGACCTCTGCCTTCTATGATCACGTCCACAGCAGCTCAACAACCTGTACCAAACACAGTCAGTCGGTCTAGTACAAGTCTTCCTCTGTCTGTCAGATCTGTCCAACTCTTGAACAAATCAATCCTCTGTCCACAAGCCTTCTCAAAGACTTGCCAAATCTGTCCTCAGGTTCTCTGATAGAACCAATGTACCTCTGTCCTCAAGTTCTCTGATAGAACTATCAATCTCAGCTCACAAGTCCTCTGCTAGGACCTGTCCAAATCTGCTCACAAGTCCCCACCGAAACCTGTCCAAAACCTGCTCACAAGTCCCCAACGGAACCTGTTCAAAACCTGCTCACAAGTCCCCAACGAAACCTGTCCAAAACAGCTCACAAGTTCACCAAGAAAAAACTTGCTTAGCATGAACCCACAAAGAGAATTGTTAGAGACCCAATGTGATTCATCAACCTCATAGAAGCATAAAGAGAATTGTTAGAGACTCAATATGTTCTATACTTAACTCCCAATCTCAATCTCAAATCTCATAGAAACATAAAGAGAATTGTTAGAGACTCAATATGTTCTATATTTAACTCTCAATATCAATCTTCAACTCAATCTCAAATCTCATAGAAACATAAAGAGAATTGTTAGAGACTCAATATGATCTATACTTGACTCCCAATATCAATCTCAACTCAATCTCAATCTCAAAAGAATAAGATAGATGTAGTATGCTTTTCTCAAGAACATGAAACACAACCCAACAATTGCCAAACATGCAATATCTCATATAACAATGCTACTCATGTTCTTTCCACAACCAATATCTTTTCTCAACCAATTAGGGCTTTAACAACAATGCTTATAGACAAGGTTTAACCAACATCATTCAACTCAACATTAACCTTGAAGCATTCAACCAATCATCACAAGAAAAGGAAACAAGTAGAAATCCTTTTCCCTCCAAAGATATTTGAACAAAACAGCCACCAACACAATATCACCAAATGCAAAGAATAACTTGCTCAAATCAACTCAATGGAGTAAGCCCAATATCATGAATCAAGTAAAGCAATAACTTGATCAAACAACCTCTATGGAAGCAACTCAACCATCAAACTCAAAACAGCCAACCAAGGGTTCCACCAACTCAATGCAAGTAGCTTGACTCACAAATACAAACCCTAGTGCACAAAGCTTCCACTATCTCAAACCAAAAATTATGCATTCATCAAAAAACTCTCCTTAAGGATAACAATGCATAAGTAGTCTTCAACAAACCAGAAAATAGGATTTACACCCAATCAAAGAAAACCTAGTTGAAAACCTTTTCACTCCAACCTTATTTCAGAAAACATACACCAATCATACTCATAAGAAGAATGTGCCCATACCTTATTGGAGTAGAAGAAACTTGACCCTTAAATCTGTCACCACACACAACCCTCAAACTTCCAACCAAGTTAGGGTTAGAACCAAGATAAATGAGCATATATAAAAACTTTCCTTAGTACACCTTTTAGCTTCTCTTCTTTTGAAAACAACCACCAAAGAAGTCAAAAACACAACAACCAAAACTTACACCTTATATCTCCATTTTAAACTTTAGCATAGCAAAAGACTAATCTCAAAAATACAACCAAAGAAATATCCCCTTATTTCTCCTATGTCTTTTAAACAATGCTAAACAATGCCAAAAATTATATCAAGAAATTAATCACACCTTAGAATGGCTGCCCTTGAAGAATCTGAAAATCGTGGAATGGCTGCCCTTGACGAATCCGAAAATCGTGGAATGGCTGCCTTTGACGAATCCGAAAAACGTGGCACAAAATACGTTTTAACAAAAACGTGACTTAATCCATGCACAGCTCCCTCCGCGGGAATCGAAACGTAGACCTCCACCTACGCAAAGCCCAAACGCAGCCTATGCTGCCACTAGCCCACAAGGGGCTAACGAAGTCTAAGACAGACTTCCTACCACTTCAACGAACAAGCACTTCGTAAGTTTTTCAAACGCGAGCTCTCTTCTTCCGCGGCGTCAACAGAGCATCGATCGCAGCCAAAAATTAATGCATTCAAAATTCTCAAGAGGAGTTAAACCTTAGGATCCTTCCCATATTTATAGTCCAATCGTGGACTTTAGAACACGTCGACGACAGAGAAACGTAATTTCGAATTTAATCGAAATTGCTTTCTAAAGGGTTTAAAAACCCTTAATTAATTTTAATAAATTAAGAATAAAAAAGGTTTAAAAACCTTTAAATATTTTTAATAAATTAAAAATAATTTCTCCCTTAATTAATTAAATAATTAATTAATTAAAACCTTGAAGGGTTTTAAATAATAATTAAATAATAAAGAGAACCTCCATTGGTTTTAATAAAAACCATTTAACTTGGTTTTAATAAAAACCCTATCCAAAAACCTTATCCAATGGAATCTCTCCGGATTCTCTTAAGAAGATTCTCTTGGAATATTTCACCTTTGAAGCCAACACATCCTCTTAACATTAATGCCATTTCCTTTTGACATCAATGACAACTCATAGACAAGGAGCTAGGATCTCAAACCCAAAATTGCCAACAATCTCCCCCTTTGTCATTGATGGCAAACCATGCTTCTCAACAACAAAAAACTCAACATAAACAGCTCCCCCTGTCTTGAGGCTCTCCCCCTTACTCAAATCTCTCCCCCTTTGTCATCAATGGCAAAGGGTCACCTTTGGGGCTCGGGACTAAGAATGAGCCTCTTAGCTTAGTCCCTCCCCCACCTCCTGATGAGGTGATTAATTCTGGGGTGGGAGTAAAACTCCCATTAGGCACTGATCATCATCAGCGTCTATAACTTCCTTGTCGGGCCTTCTCTTGAACTCTTTGTCCATATTCCTATTCCTGTCACTGTTCTTGTTCTTGTTCTTGTTCTCATCCCTGTTCTTGTCCATGCCTTGATCCTTGGACCTGATCATGCCACTTGTTCCTGTTCCTGTATTCTAGAATTTCAGCTCTACACTTGTCTAGCTATGTGACCTTTATTGTTGCACTTATAACAAGTAACAATGTTATTTCTCTACGGTAAACCTGATCTTTGAATCCACCAGTTCTGACCAAACCTATTTTGGCCAACCCTGTTCTGACCAAACTTGTTCCTGTTATTTGCCTTGCAATAAACTGCCTTGTGCCCAAACTGTTGACAAGAGTAGCAATACCCTTGAAAGTAACTAGCACTTCTAAAACTGTCATTTACCTTCTTCACTTGAGCCATGCAATGTGAAGCCATGTGACCAAACCTGTGACAAGCAAAACATCTGCCTTGAAACTTTCCTTTATTTGACCTCTTGGGTCCTGAAAACTTCTTCTTCTTCTCATTCTGAATTCTGTTTTCTATTTCTGTGCATCTATCATTCAAGGACTCATGATCTGAAATACTTTCCTCATCAGAACTCTCTTCCTTTTGGAGTCTCTTACTAGACTCTTCAACTTGTTCCTTGTGTGACTTAACAAAACCAAGGCCTGTTTTATCTGTTGTCTTTCTTTGACCTTTGATGAGTGACTTAACCTTTTTGGAGCTATCTTGAAACCTGTAAAGCTTATCCTTGTACTCTTTAGTTTCCTCTTTCAAAGAAGCCATTTTCTGTTCTAACTCACTATACTCAAGAACCTTAGACTCTAACTCATCCTTGAGTTCTTGTGTCTTAGCTATAGAGAAATCAAGATTTTCAATAAGATCATCTCTCTCCATACAACATTCATCTAACTTATCCTTGAGTCTAGCATTCTTCTTTCTTTCCTTTTTCAAAGCACTAAGAGCACTAATAAGTTCACTCTCAAGATCCTTTATTTGATTTCCTTTTGAATCATCAAAGCCATTTTCAGATTTCTTATCACTAGAGGTGCTACCCTTTTCAAAAACCATACATGCATCTTCCTTATAGTTTTCTGAAGCATCCTCATACATACTAGAAACCAAATCATTATTTGTGCAATCATCCTCAAGGTGACCAAAATTTCCACATCTAAGACATTTCATGATAATGAATCTATGTTTCGGTTCTTCCTCTTTTTCCGATATGAACAACATCTCATTTTCATTATCACTTGAAGAACTTTCACTATCACTACTAGAACACTTACTTGCTTTGTCTAGGTAGAAACTCTTCTTGTGCTTGTGAGAATACCTCTTTCCTTGATTGTTATGCTCATATTTGTTTTTCCTGTGATGCTTGTACCTTTTAGAATCCTTGCTCTTAGAATCCTGTTTATCTTCATCACTTTCATTCTTGGAAACAATACAGTCAGTAGCATAATGACCAAACTTTCCACAATTGAAACATCTTACATTTTTCATACTTTTGTGCTTTCTAGAGAACTTGCCTTTCTTGTTGTAATATGCCTCTTCATCACTAGAAGACTCATCACTATCTTGAAGTTGTTTACCCTTGGATTCTTTTGTAGCCTTGAAAGTTGCCTCTTTCTTGACATCAACCTTCACTTGAGTTCTTAACTCAAATGCTGCAAGTATACTATGGAGCTCATCCTTTTTCAATTTATCCAAATCTTTAGCTTCCTCAATAGCAGAAATATTTTCACTAAATCTATTAGGAAGAGATCTTAAAATCTTATCACAAACATCATTTTCAGCAAGCTCAAGACCTAAGTCTTTCATGGAGTTAACAACCTCATCCATACGAAGCATGTAGTCACTAATATTTTCATCATCATTCATCTTGAGTTGTTCAAACATACCTTTGAAGTGTCTCAACTTGGCCTTTCCGACATTTGTATCACCTGTATGAACCACCTTCAACTGATTCCACATTTCACTAGTCTGTCTTGCAGTGAATCACTTTGGTGAGATCCGCTTTCCGTAAGCCTTTCAGGATTGCATTCATTGCTTTTGAATTGCTTGTGATGAAGGAGCCTTTCTTCTTTAGTATTAGGACCATGTACAGGAATAGTGTACTCATCTTCAATCACTTCCCATACCTCATTCCCAAGTGCCATTAGATGAACCTTCATCCTTGCACTCCAAAGACCAAAATCTGACCCATCAAGAATAGGTGCTGCATTGCCACTTGAATGATCCATTGTGTTCTTTACTAGCTTTTCCTTCAAGTTGTTAAACTTTTCGAAGGCACCCGCTCTGATACCAATTGAAGAACACAAGCTTATACTGAGAGGGGGGTGAACAGTATAAGACCTCTTTTTACTTTTTCCTTTATACTTCAAAATAGTAAAGCAATATACCCAAAGCAATATCAAAGCAATGCACAAAATCATCCACAAAGTGACACCAATTTTAACGTGGTTCACCTAGAATGGCTGGGCTACATCCACAAAACTTTTCTCTAAAAGTTATCTCAAAGTTCTTTGGGAAACCTTCCCAATTACAATGTTTATGAGCCTCGGCTCAAAGGAGATACCTTCCCCCAATCTGAATTTATGAGCCTCTGCTCAAAGGAGATACCTTCCCCCAATATGAATTTATGAGCCTCTACCCAAAGGAGAAACCTTCCCCAATCTAAATTTATGAGCCTCTGCTCAAAGGAGATACCTTCCCCTCTGCTCTGGATATGATCCCTCAGAAGATCAACTGTCTCTACCTCTTGCCAGCATGTGGAACTCCTTTCCATCGAAGACCTCCTGTCCTCAATGCTTAGCCTAAGAGACCTCTGCCTTCTATGATCACGTCCACAATAGCTCAGCAACTTGTACCAAACATAGTCAGTCGGTCTAGTACAAGTCTTCCTCTGTCTGTCAGATCTGTCCAACTCTTGAACAAATCAATCCTCTGTCCACAAGCCTTCTCAAAGACTTGCCAAATCTGTCCTCAGGTTCTCTGATAGAACCAATGTACCTCTGTCCTCAAGTTCTCTGATAGAACTATCAATCTCAGCTCACAAGTCCTCTGCTAGGACCTGTCCAAATCTGCTCACAAGTCCCCATCGAAACCTGTCCAAAACCTGCTCACAAGTCCCCAACGAAACCTGTTCAAAACCTGCTCACAAGTCCCCAACGGAACCTGTCCAAAATAGCTCACAAGTTCACCAAGAAAAACTTGCTTAGCATGAACCCACAAAGAGAATTGTTAGAGACCCAATGTGATTCATCAACCTCATAGAAGCATAAAGAGAATTGTTAGAGACTCAATATGTTCTATACTTAACTCCCAATCTCAATCTCAAATCTCATAGAAACATAAAGAGAATTGTTAGAGACTCAATATGTTCTATATTTAACTCTCAATCTCAATCTTCAACTCAATCTCAAATCTCATAGAAACATAAAGAGAATTGTTAGAGACTCAATATGATCTATACTTGACTCCCAATATCAATCTCAACTCAATCTCAATCTCAAAAGAATAAGATAGATGTAGTATGCTTTTCTCAAGAACATGAAACACAACCCAACAATTGCCAAACATGCAATATCTCATATAACAATGCTACTCATGTTCTTTCCACAACCAATATCTTTTCTCAACCAATTAGGGCTTTAACAACAATGCTTATAGACAAGGTTTAACCAACATCATTCAACTCAACATTAACCTTGAAGCATTCAACCAATCATCACAAGAAAAGGAAACAAGTAGAAATCCTTTTCCCTCCAAAGATATTTGAACAAAACGACCACCAACACAATATCACCAAATGCAAAGAATAACTTGCTCAAATCAACTCAATGGAGTAAGCCCAATATCATGAATCAAGTAAAGCAATAACTTGATCAAACAACCTCTATGGAAGCAACTCAACCATCAAACTCAAAACAGCCAACCAAGGGTTCCACCAACTCAATGCAAGTAGCTTGACTCACAAATACAAACCCTAGTGCACAAAGCTTCCACTATCTCAAACCAAAAATTATGCATTCATCAAAAACTCTCCTTAAGGATAACAATGCATAAGTAGTCTTCAACAAACCAGAAAATAGGATTTACACCCAATCAAAGAAAACCTAGTTGAAAACCTTTTCACTCCAACCTTATTTCAGAAAACATACACCAATCATACTCATAAGAAGAATGTGCCCATACCTTATTGGAGTAGAAGAAAATTGACCCTTAAAGCTGTCACCACACACAACCCTCAAACTTCCAACCAAGTTAGGGTTAGAACCAAGATAAATGAGCATATATAAAAACTTTCCTTAGTACACCTTTTAGCTTCTCTTCTTTTGAAAACAACCACCAAAGAAGTCAAAAACACAACAACCAAAACTTACACCTTATATCTCCATTTTAAACTTTAGCATAGCAAAAGACTAATCTCAAAAATACAACCAAAGAAATATCCCCTTATTTCTCCTATGTCTTTTAAACAATGCTAAACAATGCCAAAAATTATATCAAGAAATTAATCACACCTTAGAATGGCTGCCCTTGAAGAATCCAAAAATCGCGGAATGGCTGCCCTTGACGAATCCAAAAATCGTGGAATGGCTGCCTTTGACGAATCCGAAAAACGCGGCACAAAATACGTTTTAACAAAAACGTGACTTAATCCATGCACAGCTCCCTCCGCGGGAATCGAAACGCAGACCTCCGCCTACGCAAAGCCCAAACGCAGCCTATGCTGCCACTAGCCCACAAGGGGCTAACGAAGTCTAAGACAGACTTCCTACCACTTCAACGAACAAGCACTTCGTAAGTTTTTCAAACGCGAGCTCTCTTCTTCCGCGGCGTCAACGAGCATCGATCGCAGCCAAAAATTAATGCATTCGAAATTCTCAAGAGGAGTTAAACCTTAGGATCCTTCCCATATTTATAGTCCAATCGTGGACTTTAGAACACGTCGGCGACAGAGAAACGTAATTTCGAATTTAATCGAAATTGCTTTCTAAAGGGTTTAAAAACCCTTAATTAATTTTAATAAATTAAGAATAAAAAAGGTTTAAAAACCTTTAAATATTTTTAATAAATTAAAAATAATTTCTCCCTTAATTAATTAAATAATTAATTAATTAAAACCTTGAAGGGTTTTAAATAATAATTAAATAATAAAGAGAACCTCCATTGGTTTTAATAAAAACCATTTAACTTGGTTTTAATAAAAACCCTATCCAAAAACCTTATCCAATGGAATCTCTCCGGATTCTCTTAAGAAGATTCTCTTGGAATCTTTCACCTTTGAAGCCAACACATCCTCTTAACATTAATGCCATTTCCTTTTGACATCAATGACAACTCATAGACAAGGAGCTAGGATCTCAAACCCAAAATTGCCAACAGTTTAGTGCAAGATATTAAGTAGAACTATGCTAGACCGACTGAACGGTGTTTGGTATAGTATTGAGACAGAGCTTTGGAGGTGACAGGGTATAAAGGACAAAGTCTCAATGGATAGAGATCTAGCAGCTAGGACAATTGAAGATAAATCTAAGTGAGGAGTCTTCAAGTGGAGAGATATGCATAAGTCAGTGCAGCAGAGAGACAAAGTCTTCTAGAGGATCACTAGCTAGAGCAGAAGGGGAAAGAGTTCTCCTATGGAAGAGATCCACGAACTTGATAATTAGGGGATCAACATATCCTTTAGACCAAGGTCCATAAACATTGTAATTTGGGAAATATTCCCAAGAGATTATTTGAGAAATATTTAGAAGAAATATTTTCTCTGTGGAGGTAGCCCACATTGGGTGAACCATGTTAAATCTGTGTCTCTATTGTGTGTGGAGTTTTGTGCATTGCTTTGATTACTGCTATTGATATTTCTATTTATACACTGCATAATATTGATTTGAGAAGAAAAGTAAAAAGTGGTCTTATACTATTCACTTCTAATTTTTATTTTCTTGGCTCATCCTCTTCTTCATCATCACTACTGCTAGAATTATCACTAAAACTATTGCTAGAACTATTACTAGAATTGTTGCTTTATTTTTCCACAAATAAACTTTTCTTGATGCAATCATTTTAGTACATGCAATCATCATCTAAATACCCAAAGTATCTACATATGAAGCATTTTAGTATTCTTATACCCTTCTTATACATTTTTTCTTGCTCAATGGCTATAGCAAGCTCTTCATGTCGTTCTTCGATAGATATATCCTCTTCTTTAACTTCAATACCTAGGAATAGGTGTTCTTGCCTTTCTTTACTTATTCCAAAGAATGTACATTCTTCTTCATCTAACTAGTCTTCATTGTTGTGATCTGAACCATCACTTGCTTCTTCAATGTAGAAATTTTTCTTATTCTTACGAAAACTATTCTTCTTCTCATGCTTGCTTTGCTTGTACCTGTCCTCTTTGTCATGCTTATGCTTTCCTTCTTCTTTTATTCTGTGACCCTATTTTTCATCATCACTATTTTCTTCATGTGGACACTTGTTTGCATAGTGACCATAATCATCACACTTGTAGTATTTGACTTTCTTCATATCCCTATAATTCCTTGAGTCCTTTTTCCTTTTGATGAAGTTAGCTTCCTCATCATTATATGAATCTTTATCTATCTCTAGATATTTCCCTTTCTTTTTCTCTAAAGAATTGAATGCAATTTCTTTCTTTGGAGCCTGATGCTTATCTATCCTCATATCATAAGTTGTGAGAGTTCCTTGTAGTTCTTCCATTGTTTGCTTGTCGATATTCACTGTTTCTTCTATTGCTGAAACCTTTGCATCATACTTCATGAGAAGTGATATCAAAACCTTTTGAGTAACATTTTATTATTTCATCTCAAATCCTAGACCTCTCATGGTGTTAGCAATCTCATCAAATCGAAGCAAGAACTTTGTAATATCTTCAGAATATTCCATTTTCAATTCTTCAAATATTTTTCTATGAGTTTGTAGTTTTGCAAAATTTTAACTTGGAATATCCTTCATAAGTATTCCACAACTTGGTCCACATTTCATTAGCTGAATTACATACCATGACCTTTGTAAAATTTATCTCACGTAGCCCACTTAGAATACAATTCATTTCCTTTGCATTGATCTCAAATAATTTTCTAAGAGTTTTATTTGTCTCAGGATCACCTTCAACCTTATATTCTTTTGCAACCATCTACCATACCTCATATCCCAGTGATATCAAGTAGTTCTTCATTCTCATACTCCAAAAAGCATAATTATTACCATAAAAAAATGGAGCCTTACTTGTAGATGATCCATTTTGTAAAGCCATATGTGTTCTTGTAGAATCTACCCTAAAGCTGTTAGCCTTTCCGAAGGAACCCGCTCTGATACCAATTGAAGAACATAAGCTTATACTAAGAGGGGGGTGAATAGTATAGTACCCAATTTTTAATTTCTTTCCAAACCAATATCAATTAGTGTCCTCAATTACAATAACCAAATATAGTAGTGTGCATTAATAACATATATAGCAATAGTAAGAAAGTGCAAAAATCACCACACACAATTGAGACACAAGATTTAACGTGGTTCCCCCAATGTAGGGTAGTCCACAAGATAATATCCTTATAATATTTCACAAAGAAATAGGTATCCTTATACTAATACAAATGATTACTTTGATATGCTGAAAGCTAGGTTGTCCTGATATACTCATGTGAGCTCCACTGATCTGCTCAGCTAGGATCTCCACTGATATGATCAGATAGTCTCTCCACTAATATGCTTAGCTAGGCTATCCACTGATATGCTCAGCTAGGCTATCCATTGATCTGCTCAGCTAGGCTATCCACTGATCTTCTCAGCTAGGCTCTCCACTAATCTGCTCAACTAGGCTATCCATTGATCTGCTCAGCTAGGCTATCCACTAATATGCTTAGTTAGGTTATCCACTAATCTACTCAGCTAGGCTATCCACTGATCTTCTCAACTAGGCTATCCACTGATCTATCCTCAATTCCTTCACAAAAGGATCAAATAATCCTACTCAAATGTTGTCCCAAATATGTCCTCAAAGCCTTCATAAAAGGCTCAAACAATCCTGCTCAAGTGCTATCCCAAAACTATCCTCAAAGCCTTCACAAAAGGCTTAAACAATCCTTCTCAAATGCTATCCCAAATCTATCCAGATATTTTATCCCAAAAGCCTTCTACAGGCTCAACCAATCATGCACAAAAGCTATCTCAAATCTATCTAAAAATTCTATCCCAAAAGCCTTCCCAAAGGCTCAACCAATCATGCACAAAATTTGTCTCAAATCTATCTAAAAATTCTATCCCAAAAGCCTTCCCAAAGGCTCAACCAATCATGCACAAAATATTTCTCAAATCTATCCAAAAATTCTATCCCAAAAGCCTTCCCAAAAGCTCAACCAATGAATCTCAAGTAGAACTCAAATCTCAACCACAAATCAATGAAGGTAAGGCTCAATGATGAATTCAAAAATGGATAATAAATGAATGATGACAATACTCAACAATGTGCTCAACAATGAATGGCAATGTACTCTTCAATGGATGACAACAATGATCCACAATGATCTCAACAATGTATGAAAAATGATATCTCAAATGGATGACAACAATGCTCAAAAATGAATGACAAATGATCTCTCAAATGGATAACAACAATGCTCAACAATGAATGATAAATGATCTCTCAAATGGATGACAACAATACTTAATAATGTACTCCCAAATGGATAACAACAATGCTCAATAATGTACTCTCAAATGGATAACAACAATGCTCAAAAATGTACTCTCAAATGGATAACAACAATGCTCAACAATGTACTCTCAAATGGATAACAACAATGCTCAACAATGTACTCTCAAATGTATGGCAAATGAGCTCTCTAATGAAAACCTCTCCAAGTAATAACAATGAGGACTTCAACCAAACAACAAAAATCTCCACAAGTTATAGCAATAGGTTCTCAATAATAGCTTCCTCATGCAATGTCAATAAGCTCTCAAGAAACAGGCACAACTCCCTCAAGAAAAGAGCTCTCAAATAGCTAAAAATGATCTCCTCAAATGAAAGGCAAATTTATCCACAAGTGAATAGAAAATGATCTCCTCAATGGTATCAAATAGTGGCAATGTACTCAACAAGTAACCAACAATAATCTCCTCAAATAAATAGCAAAAACCTCCTCAATAATGACAATACTCTCAATGAACTCCACTAAAGCAATCATGGAACTCAAGTATCAATTTTATCCATAAAATTGATTTTCTAATCCATCCACTTCCTCTCAATAGCCAAGGAACATAATCAAGCAATTTGTCTTCAACTTTAAACTCTAACTCATGTGCATGTCTTCTAACTCAAGGTAGCAATTAACTAGGTCTCAAGTTCCTAGTTTAATTTCATAATTAAATCATGCACTAGGACATATAATAAGTTCAAAACTTTTCAACCTTATGACTCCCTAGATTCATTAACATAAATAGCAAGCACCTATGCTTTTATTTATTTGTTTTCACACCTTATAACTCCATATACAGCAAACACAAATATTTATTTCCACACCTTATATCTCCCTAAGCACACACAACAATCACAAATATTTCAATTTTACACCTTATAACTCCCTAAGCACATTAACACATACAACAAGCATTTATTTCCCTAAAAACCTTATGACTCCCTAGTTATCGCAAAAATAATTTTAATGCACCAAAAACTTTGGTAATAACAAATATTACCATGCGTTGGAGATAAATACCTTTATATGAAATTTGCTGCCTTCGTAACCTTCGAAATCGTCTTTGCCAAAATGCCTTGCCAAAATTAATGTGCCTTCACACCTTCATGGGAGTTGAACTCCATTCCTCTCACTTAGCGTTGTGAAGTGCTTACCATGTGGGCACTAGCCCACATTGGGATTTTAATCCCAAACACCCAAATTTAACTTGCGCTCAAATATGAAACTTGATTTTGCTTTCTTAGAAAAACACTTTTCCCTTGGTAGGATTTGAACATCGAACCTGCCTTGTGCAAAGTTTGTGTGCTACCAACTGTTCTATAGGATCCTATGTGACATTACTTTCCCACACTGTTTACTTGACCGTGCTCTCAAATTGAAGTTATTTATCCTTCTTTCTTCGTTGCTCCCCTTTCGACGACTCTCTCTCATGCGCTATGTCAAGTCTTCAATAATCAAAGGTTTTTACCTTTTATTTATATGTACCTCCATGCATTTGAATGATGTTGGTGAATCTTTATTTATCTCCCCAACCTTTGCACGTTGATGGATAATATAATACAACCTTAGACCTTAGAATTATTAAATAAAAATTTAATAATACACCTTTTAACTTTGAATTGGGATATCTCCTTCATTCTTTTGAATTTCGCCATGAAACTTTTTGCACATAGGTTTTATTGGAAAACCTTTTCATCCATCATAATTTGGAGAAGTCTTAGCATATTGGTTTTAATGAAAAAACCTTTCCAATGGTTTTAATGAAAACCCTTTTTTGTTGGTTTTAATAAAAAAACCTTTCTGCCAGTTTTAATAAAAACCCTTGTCGTTGGTTTTAATAAAAACCTTTACCATTGGTTTTAATAAAAACCATTAATATAATATTTTATTTTATTTTTATTATATGCCTCTTGTTATACAAAACCTTGTATATATCCTTGCTCTCCAAAATATCATAAATTATTATTTATTAAGTGCTTTTGCCACCAAAACTCAATGTGATCCATGTGACATCAATGACAATATAAAATAACTCAAATTGCCAATAGGAAAATACAAGTCATAAATGGATTTAATCAAATGAAGAATTTTGAAGCTGATTTGGAGGATTTTGATCAAAGTTGGTTATGGTTTGGATCTTTTATTTTTATTTTTTTAGTGATGAAAATCTTAATTATGGGATAAATTGATTAAAATTCAAAATTATTCGATTTTCATAATTTGAGATATGTGTCTTGTTAGTAGGTGTTTATGAATATTCCTAGGATGTTTTTTTAGAGGCTAGGAAGAGGAGAAATATTTTTCACAAAATGATTGCTTTTACAAAAAATGAGGTAGCTGCATGCATCTCCTTTTTTTAATGGGTTTACCCCTTTTCAAATAAGGTGTTTAAAAGGTGGATCAATGTATTTGTTAGTTTGGAGGACCTTACTTGGAAGTGCTTCTAAACCAATACTTATTTTTATGTGGCATCATTAACTCCTAAGTAGTGGCCTATTAGCCTAAGCAATGGACAAGCACTTAGGTGACTAAGACTAATAGCATTTTAAGGTAGTCTTTGTCATTGGGAAATTAATGTCCTTATTAATATTTTATTATATCCTAAGTGGTGGCTATTCTAACCTAATTATTTGATAATAAATTAGATAAGCTATTACTGCTAGGTAGTCTATGTCCTTTTAATTATTTTAGATAGTCTATATTTATTTAAAGATATGCATTTCAAAAATTTATGTCCATGTAAAATGTGCTTTTGGATAGTCTATGTCCATTTTAATATGAATTTCTTTTGGATAGTCAATATCCATTGTATGCTTTTGGATAATATATTTCCATAAAAATATGTGTTGGACAGTCTATGTCCATAAGAAATAAGAATCTTTTGGATAGTCTATGCCCTTATTATTTTTGTGTTTTTATGTCAAATGCCTCTAGTTATTGGGCTTATTATGATGATATGAATTGACCACTGCTAGCAAAATTCTCTATGGATATCTTCCCAATATGTGTGATAAGTAGAAGCATACAAGTTTATTATCTTTGAGGACTATTAAATGATCTAACCGAAGGTAGAAACATGATCATCACATGCTATCTAATGGTTAGAAAGAGTCCTATATTTCACTGATAAGATATGAGTGAAAATACATATATGATAAGAATGTAACTGTAGACACCTAAAATGTGTCATGTCAAGGAAATTACTTATAGGGGCACCCTTGCAGACCATATGAATGATCTTGGACCTCTCCAAGGCAAAAGCAATGGTTCTAACCACTCAATTTGGGCATTTTGGCCTATCTAGCCTTAGTCGTTGGTGTCACCCGTGGCTAGGATTCTTAGCCATGGGTGACACCCATAGCTAGGGTTTTTAGCCACTTTTAAGAGCCATGGCTAGCCCTATTATAAAATAGGGTGACCAGAGTTGAGTAAAATCAGTTGCAACGTCCATTTGCGATGGTTTTGGAAGCGATTTGGGTTTGGAAGCATCCATAAGCTTCCTCCCAACTACCAATTATTGTTCTTGGCTTCTCCATGAAGCTAGGGCAAGGCTTTTGGGAATATATTTAAGACCCCAATTTTGAAGAGTAAACTCTTCTTATTCCTGGCTGCCTTCTCTAACGAAGTGCTACCAAATTACTAAATAATTGTTCAATTGCATTATAGTGAAGCCCTATCGAATTGGAGAGCCAATTGCACCTTGTGAAGAGTAACAAGTTGCTACAAAAATCAAATTTGATCATAAAATTTGCAACAATGGAGATCTCAAGAGCTTGAGTAGCAAGCTTGACAATTGATACACTTCCATTACCAATTTTAGTGAATTCAATCGCCAATATATTTTAGAACACCGAGGTGACCCTTGATCATCAATTCCTTGGAGGATTTGAGAGTTTTTGGCCCTGGTTTCAAGAGAAAGGACACTTTCTCCTTAGTCATGGCTAATAGTGCTAGCTACTTTAAGCACCCACGACTAGGGTTTGATGCTCTTTTTCCTCCATTTTAGTAGTAGATTTCCATTTCCAATTATGCAAATAGGTTAATCTAGCATAGTATAATATTTTAGCAGACATTTGACCATTTAATTCTAGGATTTAGAGGTAGACTTGCTTCCATTTACTTGCATTTGTCAATTTAGCATAGTTTTGTTATTTCATGCAATTCAAGTTGTCTAACGGTTAATTAGGATTTTTCTTAGCTAGATTCATGCTTCTTTACATGCTTTATGACAATTTCCTCATTTCTTGCATAGATTGATAGTTTTACAAGATTTCTTGATTTCATGACATGTTTTGTGCAAGATTCCTCTAAAAGCCTCATCAAGAGAGGCATCCTTTTATTTTAATATTTCTTGTTGTTTCTTTATCATGGTATTTTTAGGACTCCATCATCAATTCATTCAAGCCAACAAATGCCTATTCATAGGAGAGAAGATGGTCATACTTGACCTGGAGCAGTTCGTGTCATTTTGAAAGGCCTATGGATTACGCCTACCCTTGTGAGGGATTTCTTATGATTGTAATATTATATCACATTGGGTATCCCTAAGAAGGATAAATTTTTAACCATGAATTGATTCAATTTTAATAAAAGACACCTTTCTTTTGGTTATTTTAATTTTTTCAATTTATGTATGTGCTTTATGTGATTTTCAATTATTACTAGAATAGGTGTATGCTTTTTAGGATCATACAGAAGGTTATCATGATGGGAACCCCAAAAATCTTGTGATCAATGATTATTTTCTCTGTGTTTTTGTTGTAGGTGCTAACCGTAGTTAACAGTTTCAAGCACGATTAATAGTTTTAGCCACTTCAAGTAGCCGCAGTGAGCAGCAGACAAAGGATATAGGTAGAAGCAGACTGCCTCTACATCAGATGAGTATTCCAGATAACCTAAAACCTATCTGATCTCTATTTCTTACTAATTTACTATTCTAGATAATTAGAAAAACCTAGCAAATAGTAAGGAATAATGAATCATTTCAAAAAATTTGCATTCACTATCAGCTACACCTGTCAAGCATGGTCAAGTTCTTGGCCCATGATTATATGTCATGGCCAATACTATCACCTGTGGGTTTGAACCACAACTAACAATTAGATTTTTTATTCATAATTTTCTTGTTGTGGACCAATCAGAGGCCGGTTAGGACATTCAATTGCATATATAAAACATGTAGATTAGGTTCAGATGCATCTTTTTTTAATAATGAAATGTTTTTATTAGGCATCTAGGAAAAGAGAATGTTACTGTTGGGTGTTGCATTTGTTTGATTTTATGCAAATTTAAAATAAACCCCACACATCGTGAATCAATTAAACACTAATGAGATGGACTTCACACTCATCCATCAATAGAGTATAACGATGGTGGCAGTGATTTCCACCCGTTGACTCAACTCCCTTGATCCTTTTTTACTAGACCAATACAAAACCTAATAGCCATATGTATCCTAGAAAATTTATATATACTCCTCTCCAGATGGTATGACACTAACTGGGTGAGATTGGGTGAGGGTCTAGCAGTACCTATGCTCCCTTCTTGGGTGTGGACTTTCATTACCGCACTTTGGGGGGTTTATGCGACCTAGAGTTCATCACCAGGTTATTGAGCTACGAGCATATAGGTGAAAGCCCTTAAAATCTAATAATATCATAAAATATTGAAAAACATGATGAGAGTTGTATTGTAGTATCAACAAATCAAAAACACTAAACCAGTTTTAGGACACACATCAAAAACTTTTAAAAGAGAATCATATTGTATACTTTGTGTGTTTATTTATTATTAGGGTATTCAACATAAGATCCTTTATTTGGGATCAACATAAAAATCTACTTTTTTATTCTACATCCAACGGATCGAGAATCATGCAAATCAGAGCTATAACAAAAAAGTTATTTTGGTTTTATGATTACTCTATTTTTGAAGCCAAAAATAAGGAAAATTTGCACTAAAACGGTCATAAAATGGTCTAGACAACTCCAAAAATTGCCAAATTTATTTTTTTGTCTTAGTTATACCCTTGTACCCTCTCATAGAAATTTTGAGTCCTAAATCTTCATGGTTTAAAATTTCCCAAAAATTCCTAAAAGTGGGCATTTCCCCACGAGCCCTGGTTGGCCAAATATTTCAAAAATACAAAATTTTGACCTAAAAATCATATTTTTGAGTTATATCTCATTATGATCAGCTCATCGCATTGATCATTTTGATATATAACACTTTCAACTTCTTTTCAAAAGCCAAAAAAATTTCTAAATAGCTGGGGGACCTTCCATGGTGAGCAAGACCTCCAATCTAGAGATGGAATCAGGTTCCATAACCATTGAACATATTCAAATCAGTCCAGAGGACATGGCCATCCCTGAATGGCATCCTAGGTCTTATAATAGCATAAATACCATCCATAGGGGGTCAAACCTTTGAGATAGCCCTATTAGAGAGGTATCCACAGGTTCTCGAGGAAACCTTCCTGACTGGAACACTTTGATAGAATTCTATATAAGGAACAATCCGCCCACTAAGGAGCCTAGTAGGTAAATATCACATGTTCATATCCCAAATTGCTCTATACATCAATAAAAAAGTGATCATGAACATACACCATGGCCTAGCTTAGGTGAGCAAACCACCCCATCGGGTCAAGCAAGTTACCCCCTACTCCTCATAGGGAGCATTCTATGCAGTATGAATATATAGAGCATACATATAAGCCTGAATATGCGTCATTCCTCATATATGAGGAAGAGTATCCAAGTCATCCTCCTACTCCTCATGAAGAGTATGTGGGGCAACCATGTTTTCGCTCTACATCATCAAACTATATAGAGCCCACTCATAGCTCAAAATATCAGGTCAATGCAACCTTTAGGGAGTGTGGAAAACAAGTAATAGATCCTACTAGGGGGAAAAGACATGATAAATTCATCCATATTGCCAATAGGAGGGTACATAGCCCCTATACAATTGAACAACATGATCATACACATCAGGAACCGAGGCCACAACTTAACCAACAACATATGGATCAACTCTAGTTGGATCAACAACAATTAAATCAACAACGAGCAGAATCACCACAAGCACACCTAAAAAGGTTGTATCAATGAAATATACAAGAACAACAAAAGATACAACAAGAGTAAGTGAAAAATGCATTGCATAAAGTGGTGCTTACGCCTAGCACACAGTGGATGCAACAACGCATAAGGCGCCCAATGCAATCTAAAAATATTTTACCGTGGCCACGCATAAATTGTGTTCAACATCATAGGCTATTATCTAGTTATCATAATGAACCTCATACTCCTCAATAGTACCAAGATCAATACGATGAGTAATCATATGCAGAGTCCCAATGGAACATCAAGAAGAAGTATATGCCTACCCTAAATCCAGTTATGATGAGGTACCTAATGATTATACTTATCGTCCACCTCAACATCAAAAGCGACCTCCTCTACCTAATCAAAAGCGAAGATATGAAGATCATATAATTTCGTCAAGGCCATACAAAGTGCTAGTTTATCGAATAAATGCATTCAAAAATCAAAATCAAAGATTGGTTTATCAAAAACCCATGCTAAAGTAGCTTCACAATCAACCTTTGCATCCATCAGTGTCATCACCGACATACCCATCGAATTTTAAGATGCCTCAACTTGAAAATTTCAAAGATGACGAATATGCACAAGAGCACATGACAAGCTTCATCCACATGTGCTTTCGTATTCAAGACAATGACCCCATGATGTTAATAACATTTGTGACAAAATTAGTTGGGGATGCTTTGGAGTGGTATAATCATCTACACACCATAGCATATACACCTTTGATCAATTAGTTGATGCATTCCTGCAACGTTTTACCTTTAATGCTAAGGAAATGATAAACTTGGATGACTTGGGTAGCCTTCATCAATTGGATGATGAGCCAGTAATTGAGTATGGAAGTAAGTGGAGGAAGGTGAAGTCAAAATTACCTTTCAATTTATCCACAATAGAGCTCATTTGAATGTTTACGAGAAGTTATTCAAAATAAATCTCCCTTCTCTTGCAATTAAAATAGTATCAAACATTCGAGGAGGCCTTAGCACAGGCTAAGGTCATTGAAGACATCAAGATAAAAGAGGGTGATATTAAACTCCACAAAAGGGAATGGCCAATCAAGAATATTATAGGTGGCAACATGAAACAAATGGTGACTCTAGTCAATAAAGTTGTTTTGAGTATCCCCAAATCCTCAAACCAGGGTGCACCACCTCTACTAGTGCAACATAATTATCAATCTCAGCTTCATCTAGCCCAAAATCATATGCAACAAAATTAGATACAAGGTCAACAACATTGGCCAAAATGACAATATACTGATTTTCTAGAGACATTAGCATCGCTCTTTGATCAATTATATGAGGCACAAAAAATCAATCTTCTAGAGATACATCCATTGAAACCTAATAAGCATAGATCAAAGGTGCATAGGGAAAATTGATATTGTGTTTACCATTGACAAAGGTGTCATGACATCCAAACATGCTATCCCTTTAGATATTTAGTGCAGGATATGATTGAGAGGCAAGATCTTCGAATAGGAGTCTTCCAATACCCCTTGCATGCACACGAAGTAAACATAGCACCTATAAATCAAGTTGAAAAATCTAATCAGGTGCACATTAATAAACCTCCCCAAGAGTTTGTAGGAATGATTAGTATTGTAACAGAGAAACAGGAATGTCTAAATCAATCCATGCAGCCTGTGGCATCTTCCAATGTTTCACATTCACTCGTCTTGTCTCAATGGGACATTGGCACTACATAAAATTGCACATCATAGTGGGGGAGGGTCAGTTTCTACTACTCCTTCTAGCCAAGCCAATCATAGTACATCAAACACAATGCACATTTTGGGTCTTCAAGGTGACACACCTTCCCCATCGTCGACATCACGATCAATGATGCAAAGTGAGGATTCTAAAGGTATCGCATCTTCCTCAATTTCATTGAGTGGCACACACACTAGGGGTACTTAATGTAGCGTACCTTCCCCTTTAAAAACATAAAAACAAGAAAAAATCATAAAATATCAAAATACAAAAACATTCAAAACATTTAAATTTAAAAAACAATTGAAAAATATCAAAAAATCAAAAATATAGAAAACATCAAAATCCATAAAAATGCACAAAAATCTCCAAAGGCATCATATGACCTTTGGTCAATTCACAAAATGCTCCAAAGGTGTTTAAATTCCCTTGGTCAAAATAAAAATCCATAAAAATCAAAAAGCAATAAATTCTAAAAACATTGTAAAATTTTCAAAATTTCAATTACATTTGCATCATGCATTTTCATTTTTGCACATGCATTTCATTTTGCATTGTATTAGGCATTTCCATCCGCCTCACTTGCATTTAGAATAATTTGTTTTTACAATCTCACAAATGACACCATATTTGTGTTTCAATCATGCATTTATGCATTATTATTTTCATTCATCACCCTTGTGAGTAATTGTATTTTTCAACACAACCCTTCCTGTTGCTATGAATAATATATTAAGATTTTCTAGTTGTTCAACCATACCTAGAGGTCTTCGCAAGAGCTAGTAGAAAGTTTTCGTTGCTTTTGTAGATGAGGTCTAGTTTTGATGGCACTTAGCATATCAAAATCCTATCACTAATCAACAAACTAAACAATCCTAAGTAAGACCAGGGAAAGATGAAAGTTACGAAGTAGGACTAGGTATCCTAAAGTGAAAAGTTTATATTGCTTATCCCCCTATGCGGACGGTCCAGTAAATGTCGACAATTGGCAAAAGGATAATTTTCCCCTACCCATATGAATACCTTACTTACGTTAAAAGAAGAAAAATCCCTGAATCAAATTTTAGAGTGAAATCCCAAGAATCAAGTCAAATCAAGTTCAAGTTTACAAGAAATCAAATCAGTATCAAATCCCTTGCTTAAAGAAAAACAAAAAGAAAAGTACAAAATAAATAGTGGTTTTTATCATTAAAAGAGAAGTACATAATAAAAAATGATTATTATCTCTTTATATGAGCAAGTATCCCAATAAATTGAAGAAAATAAGGGAGTGAACTTGAATCCCTATAATTGTCAGTACCATCGCACCTTACACATGATGATATGTTTGATACATTAGCATCTTGATTTTGTGCAGACCAATATTTGAATGTGGAAGAGCTAGTTTCAGGTGTCCTGTATCACCTAGTGGTCTAATCCAACTGAAATCTAAACCTAGGATTGGATAGACATTTGAAGATCCCCAATACAATAATGGGCTAAATGAATGCCGCCTGGCACTGGGGTATGCTTATGCCTTATTTAATATACTCATTTGCACACATAGGGATAATGAATAGTTGGGTCTATCCTAGCGAAAGCCTTATGTTTCAAAAGTCTAGTATGATCAGTATACAACTTTTGATAAGTCAACTAGGGTGTTTGAGTTTCATGGAAAACCTCAAAAAATCTCAAATAGCAACAACCATTTTCAAGCAATCATCAAATATCAACTTATTTTTATAAGAGTTTGTTTGTTAGAATTTTTCATAACATAGGTTGGATACTAGATGGATATCAGCAATGATGTTTAAACGGCAACTGACTATGTTGCACATATTCTTTTTGTAGACACCTAAAATACGTTATGTCGAGGGTGACTACTCATATGGACATGCTACAAAACCATATGGAGGATCTTGGACAGACTCCAAGATAGAGTAGTGGTTCTAACCACTCAATTTAGGCATTTTGGCCTAAGAAGTCTGAACCACAGCCCAGACCTACGGTCTCCAGTATAAATCGTGGTTGACACCTATGGTCTGTAGTCTGGACCGCAACTATGACCTACGGTATTAAATGAAGTTCAGTTAGGCCTTCCATCCGAGCCAAATCGGTTGGAATGGCCAAAAGATCTAGAAGGAGGTAGTTGAAGGACGGAAAATTGTAGAGGTTTCCATCCCAACTGTCCCAACCACCCTTATTGGTATTGGCTTCTCCATGAAGCCACCCGTAGTCCTAGGGGCATGCTACAAATACCCCTTCAAAATGGGGAGAAAAAGAGAGAGAGTTAATTGATCAAGAGAGTAGTGAAGCCCTATCAAATTGCATACTAAATCTATGCATTTGAGAGCCCCTTTGCTATTCACCTAAATACCAATTAGCCATGGATGCCCTAGGTTCCTAGGAGATTCAAGAAACACAAATACAGGCAAACAAAGTCCCTTCACAGTGATTTGACCACCAAATATGTCAGAGGAAAACAAAGGTGACCCTTGAACATCAATTTGGATAAGGAGGTCAAGCCCACTAGCCCTAATTCTGAGGTTAAACCTATCAGAGGTCAAACCGCGACTGTCAGCCATGGTTCACAATGCAGAAAACCCACCATAGCTATGGTTTACAATAGGTGATTGATCATCTTACTTGCTTTGATTTTGACCCCATAGATTAGTTATATTAATATTTTCATAGGTTTAATTGCATTTTAGAGAAAATCTGACCGTAGGAATTAGTCATTTCATGTATTGTATTAAGTAGGATTATATTGGATCTTTTATGCACTTTATTGCTCCTAACTTGATATTTGATCCATGCATCATTTGCTTATTCATGTCCTTCATATTGTAGTATAATTCTTGATCAAATTAGAATAGTTTAAATTCCTTCTTTATGTTTTCTTGTTTTACTAGTTTAATAGCATTTGCATACATATTTCCTTAAAGGGCCTCATCATGAGAGGCTATCAATATTTTTAATCATGTGCTATTGTTTATTGTTCATAGGGAGACAGGTGCAAGAGGAGCTTTTGTCATAATCCTTCCACATCGCGAAGAAGGGGGTCAGCTCCACCCCAAGGCAGTTTATGACTAATCAATAGAGCACTATAAGTGCGCCTACCCTATTGAGGGCATTGGCAATTGTAATATCAGTATCATCTTTCAAGTGATCCTAAGAGGGTATTTTTGCAATCAAAGCTCATTAAAATATTAATACAAGAAACCTTACATTGTTTTTGTTCAATTTATGTACTTGTGTGAATCTTTATGCTTTCATGATGGTATAGATCAATACAGTAGCTAGGTGCACGCTCCGTGATTAGGTCAGATGGTGATCACGGTGGGTCCTCTCTATAGAAATGAAGGTTATATTTGGTGAAAGTCTCACTCCAGATGAGCATGATAGCATCATTGCTCTACTAAAAGAGAGACCTGATCTCTTTGCTTGGACTTACAAATACATGCCAGGTCTAGATCTAAAATTTGTTACTCATAGCATTTCGCTAGATTTTTCAAAGAAGCCAGTCAAGCAAAAAATAAAAAAAATGCATCCAACAGTAGCCTTAATGGTGAAAGACGAGTTGCAAAAGCTGTTGGACGTAGAGTTTGTCATCTCCATCGACTATCCAGAATGGGTGTCCAATATGGTGCCCGTAGGAAATCCAGATGGAAGGATCCATATTTGTATGGATTTTAGAGATCTCAATAAGGAAACACCCAAATATTCATTTTTGTTGCCAAATATCGATGCTCTAGTAGATGCTACTATAGGTCACGAAATGCTCTCCCTTATGGATGATTTTTCTAGATACAATCAGATTTAGATTAAACCCGAATATTAGCATAAAACCACATTTATAATGCCATGGGGGAAATTTTGCTACAAAGTTATGCCATTCGGTCTTAAAAATATTGGTGCCACATATCAGGGGGCAATGACATATCTTTCATGAATACATGCATAAAATATTAGAATATTATATCGATGACTTACTAGCTAAGTCATTGTTGTGAGCAGAGCATGCGGAGGTCTTAAGGAAGGTCTTTGATCACCTGATAGAGCATAATGTCAGGTTGAATCCTAAGAAGTGCGTATTTGGCGTAACTTTAGGTAAACTCTTGGGATTCATCATTTTTAAATGATGCATCGAATTAGACCCAACAAAGGTCAAGGCTATTCTAGAGATGCATCCTCCCACTAATATCAAAGAACTAAGAAGCCATCAGGGAAAAGTAGCATCCATAAAGCGATTCATCGCTCAATTATCGGATAAATGTCGATCCATGAATTGAATACTACATAAGGGGGTCCCATTTGATTGGGATGAGGACTGCCAAGTAGCCCTTGCTGATATTAAGCAATACATGGCAACATTGCCAGTACTAGCTCCACCAAGGTCATATGTGGCTTTTCTGCTATATATATCGGCAACCAAATTTGCATTAGGGACCATGTTATCCCAAAAGAACATGCAAGGCAAAGAGCAAACCGTATATTACATCAGTCACACCTTGGTGAATTATGAGTCAGGATATGCATATGTTGAGAAGATTTGTTTAGCAGTGGTGTTCTCTACCAAGAAATTGTAGCATTACATGCTAAGTCATACAACATATGTTATATCAAAACAGAATCCTTTGCAGTATATGATGAGCAACACATATCATAACACATGTACTGCAAAGTGGATTGTGCTATTGATAGAATTCGATTTGCAATTCATCAAACAAAAGTCCATCAAGGTACAAGTCATAGCTGATCAACTAACTGAGGCACCACTGTCCAACAGTAGGCCTCTAACCATTGAGCTTCTAGATGATGCGGTCTTCATAATATCTGAAGCTCCCAAACTCGAAGAACCAGAGAATAATGTTGATATGACATTTTTCTTCAATGATTCAAAGTGTGAGCAATGGGGTGGTGTAGAAATAGTGTTTTTCACACCACAAGGAGCTCCAATGCCCTTGTCGTTCAAGTTAGAATTTCCATGCACCAACAATATTGCTGAGTATGAAGCCCTACTTTTGTGCCTCCACGTAGCCATCGCCATGGGTATTAAAATATTAAACATTTTTGGTGATTCTTTGCTCATAGTTAACCAAGTTAAGGGGCTCTTTCAGTGTCGATGTCTTGTAATGAAAGCCTAAAAAGATCTTGTTGCCACTTATCTAGCTAAATTTAAATGGTATGACACCGAGGAAATCCCTCATTCATCAAATAGGTTCATAGACACCATGGCATATTTGGGGTCCTTGATCCCTCAAAATCTATCCGTCAATTTTACTACCATCCATGTTATAATTCTCTCGCATCCAGCAGCGGAGCATGCAACCTTTGATAACAAAGAGTCAAACAATATGATTGTCATGGAACCAACTGCTGATTGGTTTCGTAGAGTGAAAGACTTTCTTAAGAAGGCACCTTGGGAGTCATTGAATTCTCAAAGTCCTACGGGGAGTGGTACTACCATTCACCATAAGGTTGTTTCCCAGTCTGCATTTACAAAGTTAAATATGTAGGGGGAGCAAGTCATCTTAGCAGTCGAAATTGAGGCTTGTCAAAGCTGGATTTTGAAATCCAAGACTTCTTAAAACTTGGTATGATCCCAAAGGGATTGTCACATGCCGTAAGACGCACATTCAAATAGAAAGCTACTAAGTATGTCTTGATAGGAGATATTTTATATCGACGTAGCTTCAAATGAGTTCTCCTTTGATGTCTTGAGCCCCAAGAGTCATCTTGGGTAATTTTAGAAGCTCACAACGATACGTGCGGTGGCCATTTCAGTGGCATGGATGTTGTCAAATGCATCCTTCACATGGGTTATTATTGTTCCACTATGGAGAAGGATTGTAATGTGTATGTCAAGAAATGGGCTAAATGTCAGCATCATGCTAATCTTATGCACTTGCCATCATAGGCCTTACAGTCCATTCAGGTGGCTTGGCCATTTGCTCAGTGGGGACTAGATCTTATTGGTAAGATTTCTCCTCCATCATCAGGTTGATATACATTCATTATCATGGCTATTGAGTATTTTACAAAGTGGGTGGAAGCCATTCCCCTTACAATGACCACTGGAGATTGCATAACAAAATTTATTCTCGAGCATATCATATGTCATTTTGGGATACCATCAAAAATAATTTTGGATAATGGAACTTCTTTTAAGAACAAAACTGTGTGAGATTTAATGTCTAAATACTGCATTAAACATAGTTTTGCAACTCCATACTATCCGTAAGAAAACGGGAAAGTCGAGGCCTCAAACAAGACTGTGGTAGCCATCTTGAAAAAGATAGTGCAAGAACACCACAAGGATTGGCATATACAGTTGACCCTTGCATTATGGGCTTACAGGACTAGCATTCAGATGCCCATTGGGGCAACGTCATTTTCACTAGTATATGGCGCTAAGTCCATTATGCCCTTAGAGTTGGAAATTCCAACGCTGTGCATCTCATTGAAGGAGTTCATCGATGACAACATCACGCGGTAAGCTTACCTCAATAAATTAATGTTGCTCGATGAACGTCGCGTGAATGTCCTCAAGCATCTTCGTGTTTATCAAGAGCAATTAAAATGAGCTTACAATGTCAAAGTCCACCAGAGATACTTTGAAGTTGGGGATCTTATGCTAAAAGAGAACCAACAAAACTTGAATTTACCACTTGATATGCGAGACAAATTTGCAGCTAATTGGCTAGGGCCTTACATCATATCTGAAAATATTAGTCTAGGTACCTATCGCCTAACATTGCTAGAGGGTGTGGAAGAGCTTGAGCCTCTCAATATCATCCATCTTAAGGCATTATATGCTTGAGAGTGTAGTAAAGGCACCAAAGGCATCTGTAAGCCCTTTGGTCAACCCAAAATCTCTGAGGGTTTTGTCCACAACTGCTCGGTCATCCCAAAAGGCTATGAGTTCTCGAATTGAGAAGCTTGGTCAAGTAAAGGCACCAAAGGCATATGTAAGTCCTTTGGTCAACCCAAAAGCTCCGAGGGTTTGTCCACAACCACTCGGTCATCTCAAAAGGCTCCGAGTTCTCGAATTGAGAAGCTTGGTCAAGTAAAGACACCAAAGGCATCTGTAAGCCCTTTGGTCAACCTGAAAGCTCTAAGGGTTTTGTCTCAACCGCTCGGTCATCCCAAAATGCCCCAAGCTCTCTATTGAGTAGCTTGGTCAAGTAAAAGCTCCAAAGAACTCCTCACCATTTGGTCATCCTTAAAAGCTCCAAGTACATGTACTCATAGTTTGGTCAAATATGGAAGCTCAAAATCCATAAAAATCAAGAAAAATATATAAAAGTAAAAAAAAAAATCGATAAAGCTTAAAATCCAAAAACATTTGCTTTTGCAGTTTGTATTTTCATATAGGCATTCACATCATCATATTGCATTTAGGCATTTATCATCTATTGCATTTCATAGTAGAGTGTAATGCATCTATCAAAATTTTACAAATTATCACACGTTTGTGTGTCAATCATGCACCCTTGCATTTATCATAATTCATTGCATTCATACACGATACCTTTTGCGGATAAATATGTATGCATATTAAGTTTTCTAGTCACTCAGCCATACCTAGTGGGTTATTTAGATATTGTAGAAAGCTTACTTTGTTGTTATAGACAAGGTCATTAGTTGGGATAGTGCTTCAACATATCATAATCCCATCACTAAGCAAAACAATATAAAATCCTGCTAAGACAAGAGAGGATGAAAGTTGCGAAAGCAGTCTTAGGTATCTAGAGAGATGGGTTTCACGACCTGCTTATCTTGCAAATAGTCGATCTAGAAATGTGTAATTTTTCAAAAGGACAAGAATTTCCCCTATAAATACCAAAGTCACAAAGTTTAAATCCCAAGTTACAAAGTGCAAAAGTACAAATTTCAAGTTCAAAATGTAAAGTGACATAGTGAATCAAAAGCACTATAAAAATCCCTTGCTCAAAGAAAATGGTAACACGTGGACTAACAGTGATTTTTATCACTACATATGAGCAAGTAAGAAGGGTGAGAACTTGAATCCCTAGATTGTCCACCTTTTGAAAGACATAGAGTGATCCCCGATCAAAGCAATGGGTTGGAAGAGTCCCGCTTGCAATCGAAGGGGTAGTTCTATTGCGTGATCCCAAAATGTAGCAATGGGTTGAAAGAGTCCTTCCTACATTTGGAGGGGTAGTGTTGTGGCTGCTCCACAACGTACCCCAAAATTGGGGACCCACCTTTTTGCATGTTTTCCAAGAAGACCGAAGTGGCCCATATGCTAAAGATCAAAGAAAAAGCAAAACACCGCAAGGAGAAAAAGTGTCGCGATATCGCGACATGTTGCATTTTCGCGGTTCAAAGCAAAGAGAAAAAGAAAAGAGAAAAAGTGTCGCGATATCGCGACATGTTGCATTGTCGTGGCCAAAAGGAAAAAAGTGTCACGATATCGCGACATGTTGCATTGTCGCGGCCAAAAGGGAAAAAGTGTGTATGTCAGTGTCGCGATATCGCGACATGTTGCATTGTCACGGCCAAAAGAGAAAAAGTGTCGCGATATCGCGACATGTTGCATTGTCGCGGCCAAAAGAGAAAAAGTGTCGCGATATCGCGACATGTTGCATTGTCGCGGCCAAAGAGAAAAAAGTGTCGCGATATCGCGACATGTTGCATTGTCGCGGCCAAAAGAGAAAAAGTGTCACGATATCGCGACATGTTGCATTGTCACGGCCAAAAGAGAAAAAGTGTCGCGATATCGCGACATGTTGCATTGTCGCGGCCAAAAGAGAAAAAGTGTCGCGATATCGCGACATGTTGCATTGTCACGGCCAAAAGAGAAAAGTGTCGCGATATCGCGACATGTTGCATTTTTGGCCAAAAGAAAAAGTGTCGCGATATCGTGACATGTTGCATTTTTGCGACCAAAAGAGAAAAAGTGTCGCGATATCGCGACATGTTGCATTTTCGCCAAAAGAGAAGAAAGAAAAGTGTCGCGATATCGCGACATGTTGCATTTTTGGCTAAAATGAAGAAAAGAGAGCAAGGAGGAAAATGTGTCACGATATCGCGACATGTTGCATTTTGGTAAAAAAAGAGAGCAAGGAGGCAAAAGTGTCGCGATATCGTGACATGTTGCATTTTCGTGACTCAAAAGGGGCAGGCAGGACAATGAAACGAAGACTGCATAGTGACGTGGACATAAGGACAAAATCCAATGAATAAGACAAAACGTTACATAAGGAATCTTTAATGATTTGAAATCATTTAAGATGGTCGTTACACACGGAAGGAAACGGACGCAAGCCCATGTGGAGAAAATGAAACGAAGGGCCACAAAATAGAAATGAAAAGCCTTTTTGGAAACCAAAACACATGCATGCACAAGGGAAGGTGAAACGAACAACCATTGGAAAATGAAACGAAAAGCTTCTTGAAAATTTTAAATACGCCAGGCAAGGATGTTTTGAGGGGTTGGAAACTGCTGCAAGCAGAGTTGCAGATTTGAAGGCAAGAGGGCCATTCTGGACCTGTTTGGGCTGTTTTTCTTCCATGGACTGGTTTGGGAAAACCAAAAATTTTGTTATTGTAAAATGACAAATTTTTAATACAGAAAATTTCAGAAAGTTGCATCTTATGGACAAGAAAGGAGGAGTCATTTTCTGCATGCAAGATTAAATGTCTATTTTTCCCCTTTTCAGATTTTAGGCTTGTAAATGGAGTTTATGCAAGTTTTCTTGGTTGCTTCATGCGAATGTTTAAATCTGAAAACCTCATTTAAAACCCTAGGAGCCAACACTTAGCTTATCCGGATTGTGCTTGTTTTGCAAGTCCAATAGGTTAGGTTGCATGCATGAAAACCTCACATCTTCGGTTTTGTCGAAATAGGATAGCATCAAACTGAATGCATCTTATTTTCCATTTTCTGCATTTCATTTTCATTTTTCTGCATTTTATTTTCCAGAAATTTTAACTTTTTTTTAATTTTCAGGCATTAAAATAAACATTTAAAAAATTTCAAAATCCAAAAATAATTTCACCATTGCGTAGGTTATACTTCATACTTCCAATACGCACTTTGAAATTTCATTTTCGGAGTTGTTTAGTATTTTTAAAAATTCATCGAAGTTGTTGTTTTATTACAGATTTTAAAAAATCCGAAAATAGAAAATTTCCATTTTAAGGTCAAATTTCATTTTTTCAGTTTCATGTTTCATTCATGAGCCTATGATGACATTCCCTTCATGAAAATTCCAATTTCATTGAAGGAGTTATGTTTTATGGCATTTTCACAAATTTCCATTTTTGGAGCCTAAAATTACCCTCTCTTCATAAAAATTCTAATTTTACGAAAGAGGGGTAATTTGAGCACTACATCATGGTCATATGAGGGCCAACTCACATTTGCTTTATTTTGGTTCAATGAACAATCACTAAAGTTTCATGGTAAAATAAACCAACATTGCCCCTTGTTTACAGTTACTTGCAATCACTAAGGTGTTCCAAGCATTTAAATTGAATATCTTTATTTGAGATTACTAATACACATATGCAAATGCTAATATAGCGGAGACCTTGGAGAAGTTGTTTGTTTAACTTCTTTGCAAGAGGGGATTTGGAACCCAAATCCTAAGGGAGAGTGTACTTTCACAATTGGGTGAAAATACCACTCAACATTTTGGCGCTAGAAGGAGGGCCTGAATTGGTTTATTTCAAGTGTGATTTAAATGCTATAGGGATTTAAATTTTGAATATTTCATGCCCTATTGATTATTATCTTTAGCCCTCTTTTAACAATACAACCTTGTAGTGTTAAAAGGAGGACATGAATTGCTATGCATTGTTCTAACGCTTTTGATTGTTCATACAGGAATAATGTGTTTTGATTTGATTTTGAAAAATTTTGGTCTTGACTAACGAGGTTGTCTCCATGCAATTACTTTCATTTGATTTTAATGGATACATCTCTTGGTTGATGCTAACATGATTATTCATACGTTACATGTTTGATATTTGCTAGTCATTTCATGCTTATTTGTAAGGAATTATTTTGTCTAAAATGTATTTGTTGTCGGTATTATGCTCTTCACTTGCGTGTAATGCGATCTTGTGAATCGAAAGCCTACAACACTAGGAGTATGCTCTTCACTTGTGCATATGCGATCCGGTGAATCAGAAACTAATTTACATTTTTAGAATATTGCTTTGTCATGGTTCCTTCTTTTATTCATGACTAACAAATTGGTTTTGAAGTTATTCTTTGAGTTTCATTAATGGCTACAATTGTAGGAACGTGGTATGGGATACATGTTAATCCTTTGAACATTAGTGGAGATTCTCATGATTTACCCAAGAACGTAGAAAAACGTTTGCCCAAATTTAAACACAATGGTCCAACATTAGCCGAGGAACATATTCAAGCCTATGTGGATATCCTAGTTAGATGGAATGTCGAACATGAGGATGTGGCATGTAGAATGTTTCCTGGAACCCTAGATGAGGTGGCATATGATTGGTACATCAATTTACCCACTGGTTCTATTACATCTTGGACTCAATTGAAAGATGAGTTTATCAATCAATTTAGGTTGCTCATTGATCCTCTCACGATATATCAACAATTTACTTCTTGCAAAAGAGAACCCAATGAGCTGGTGAGAAGTTTCAACTTGAGGTTTCGAAAGCTTTATGCGAGATTAATTTCTCCCTATACTATTGAGGAAAGTGGTGCTCTTCAAATATACTTTCGAGCATTGGATCCATTGTGTGCCATATTTGTTAGGATGAATCCCTTGGTTACTGATCTTGCATCGGCCTACACAGAAGCTATGATTGTAGATCAACAATTGAGGCCACAAGGTTATGGAATGGAGCAATCAACTATGGTAGGACAACTAGGGGCTTGCAATCAAACCTCGATGGTAAATCAAGCGTGGGCACAACAAAATTTGATATCAAATGTTTTTCCCTACAATCAACTTTATCCTACCATACCAACTTATGCTCCCACATGTGCTTATACAAGTACTTCCATCCATCCAACTATGCCTCAATTAGAGAATCATGTGGTCACTCATGGAACCATTGCAACAAATGTTCAAGCTTTGTCCGTGGATATCAATCCAACTAATCCTACTACTTCTACCACTCAACCCAAAGAGTTCGTATCGAAAGTAAAAGAGCAAAAGAAAGTGGTTAAGAAGGTATGTAGGCATGTTCCACCACAAAAATGAGCACGTCAATGTATGCATCCAAATCATCCTAGGAAGAAAATTCATAATGCCGATCTTAATGATGTTTCATGTTATGCTTCTTCAAGTGATACAAGAGATTTTGAGGTGACTCACGTTGAAGTAAATACCTATTCGAAAAGTCTTGAAGAGCATGAAGTTTTTGGAGAAGAAATTCTATGGATGGGTAACAAGAAGTTGGAATCAAATGATCACCATCTTGTTTTGGAAAAGAAATATCTAGAATCATTACCCAAAAAGGAGGATTTGGATGAACAAACTTATGTGGATATGATTTGGTCAGATGTACTTGCAAAGGATTGGAGCAACTATATGACACGGAATTCAAAAATCGATCCCATTATAGAAGCTCCTAAGCCATCACAAGTGGCTGAAAATGAATTTGAAAGAAAATCAACAAATGAAGTTGAAGACATAATCAAATTTCACCACTTGTTCTCGAAAGACACTTTGGATGATGTTCTCGAAAGTGATGACCAAGAGGATCCACACCTTCCAAATCGTGATAAAATTGAATCATGGGTTACAAATTTGGATTATGATAGCTTTACCAATTTGAATTCAAGAGATAACCCACTTTTGGAAATAACTGAACCATCTAAGGAAGGTGAAGATGAATGGGATGAGACGCAAGTGATTGATCATGAAGATGAGTTACTTGACATACACTTTGACCAAAAATATTTGAGGGTTGAAAAGGATGGGCATGTTTTCAATTGGGTGCCCAATTTTGGTATGTTTGATGAACAAGTAATCAATGAAGAATATGAAGACCATGAGGTAAAAGAGGGAATTGCAAATCCTCACCAAGTTTTGGTAAATGAAAATGTGAAAAAGGTAAAATCTAAACCTTTGTGTCCAAACATCCAAGATTTAGGTGAAGATTTGTATAATTCAAATGATATTTATGATGAAATGCCATTGAAGGTGAATGAAGAACAAGAATTAATTTCTAACCACACCTTTGATAACATTACTTTAATGAATGAAAAGGAGCTTGATGCACTTAAATTGCTAAATCAAATTCATCAACAATTAATTCTTGAGTCTAGGATAAAAACTTCTAATGATCCCCATTTAGTAAATATCCTAGATGCTTGTAAATTGTTGCACAATTTTGATTGGCCTAAGAACATGGAAAATGAATTAGCCTTGAAATTTTTAGAAATAGGCTCTTGCTTACAAAATTTCATTTTGAATAAAGAAAGCCTAGTTCTAAATCATGAATGGAATGATGAAATTTACACCTTAAAGAATAGACAAGAAAGAATTGAAAATCAACCATTGTCTAATCAATTAGGTAATTTGAATCTCACCTATGAGAATACTAATGGAGCTAAATCTAATTGGTGGGGTGAGAGAGGAAAGTTGAAGTTGGTTGCATTGTTTGGTCTAGTCTTGTTTTTGTTTGATTCCTTCCACATTTGGCATGTGTATCACATTATATGTCTTTTGGAATGCTCAAATCAGGTTTGGGATCCGGGAAAATGATAATCCAAACTTTGCACCATCTTGTATTATATTGTACATTTGTATATAGATTTTGGTTTTTGGTTTTGGTTTGTGTTTTCAAGTTTCATTTTTGGGATTGCTTTTTGGATTTGGTTTTAAGTTTTGTGTGTTGGTCCTTTGGACACTTTTGGTTTGTCTTTAAAAAAAAAAAAGCGAGATGTCAACTTATGTCCTTATGAATGTTGACTAAGACTAAGAGAATATGAAACATCGGAATTGTATTGCAAAAAGCTCCACGAGTATCACAAACACATTAAAGAATATCGTTTGGAACTTGTGATGCATGAAGTTGTCTGTTTTACAAATTATGGCAAAGTAGGTGGTATACTCCATCCGCATTTCAAAAAGAGCAATGCATTCATCCATATCTCATGTTACATTCCACATTGCATATACATTTCATCTCAGTTGCATCTACATTTCAAATACAATCATTGAAAAGGTGTCGAATCCTCTTAGGGTTATTATATAACATATATTAAAAGGATCCTAAGGTTGGGAACTGATGCCCGAACTATCTTGAACCAAGCACGTTCTACACATATTAAAGAGGATCTTGAGCAAAATGGTCAAAACCATACTTGGAAGAAAAGGTGAGGCGAAAGGAGTATTTCGTGTCTGTCCTATCATGCAACATAATCCTTAAAATAGTGGTTTTTACCACTCCCATAGTGCTTAAAGCCTAAAATCAGAGTAGTAAGGATAGGGTTAAATCCTCATCGAACTTAGGTTGAGGATCCAATTCCCCAAAGCTCTGATTTGACCTTCATGGAGTAGTAAGGATAGGGTCTAATTCTCATCTCGCTTAGGTTGAGAATCCGATTCCCCAAAGCTTCTATTTTGCCCACTCAAGAACTTGAAGTTCCAAAGCAAATATTTTTCATTCTACTTTTATTGCATCATTGATATTGGATTGGAAGGATCGTACTACATGTCCCTTGCAAGGATGGGTAGTCATCCCCAAGGTTCAAGAAATCAAAAGTAAAGTCAAATCCTGGATTATGGGGTTGATCTCCACCGGGGCTATAGACGCCTGACTGGCAGTGGAGTATGCTCATGCGTGGCAACATGTCTTGTCTAAAAGCAAGACCACTGACTGCTCAAACGGATAGGCTAGCCTGACAGTTTCATCCATAACAGGTTAAATCATTTTGTTCAAGATGAGGTAATGAACTCTAGATCGGAGTAGTAAGGATAGGGTTAAATTCCCATCTCGCTTAGGTTGGGAATCCTATTCCCCAAAGCTCTGATTTCACTTACACTTGCACATGGGTTCAAGATGGTAGTGACACATAACCAACTTTGGGATCTAGTAAATTAATTCAGTATACACATATTTGGTCCTAAGAGGATTTGACAGTTTTAATATGTTTGTTCATGATACTAGAAAGTTTGAGCCTTTGCAAAGCAGGTTGTTATATCTCTAGCATCTTCACCATACATTAAATCCTACAGGAATCATCCATAACTTCTCATATGCATGAATCATAAGTGAAACTGACAATGGAAAGTTGAACGAGTTTCAAACGATAGGGAATGAAGCACATTGCACACACCGAGCTGATGCTTAATAATTCTAATGCTTCATGTATTTCTCGTCTAGTTTCATTCTTGGGATATTTGCTGACGCTTGTGTTTGAGTTTTGAAGGTGTTCAGGTTGAGTTCTCACCGAAATGCTCAGGAGCATTTCCTAGCAGAGTCACCATTTGTTGTGGCTGCTCCACAACGTACCCCAAAATTGGGGACCCACCTTTTTGCATGTTTTCCAAGAAGACCGAAGTGGCCCATATGCTAAAGATCAAAGAAAAAGCAAAACACCGCAAGGAGAAAAAGTGTCGCGATATCGCGACATGTTGCATTTTCAGAGCAAAAGAGAAAGTGTCGACGATATCGGACATGTTGCATTGTCAGGCAAAAGGAAAAAGTGTCGACGATATCGCGACATGTTGCATTGTCAGGCCAAAAGAGAAAAAGTGTGACGATATAATGTCTTGTTATTGTTTTAAAAAAAAAAATAAAAAGTAAAGAAAAAGTGTCGCGATATCGCGACATGTTGCATTGTCGTGGCCAAAAGAGAAAAAGTGTCGCGATATCGCGACATGTTGCATTGTCGCGGCCAAAAGAGAAAAAGTGTCGCGATATCGCGACATGTTGCATTGTCGCGGCCAAAAGAGAAAAAGTGTCACGATATCGCGACATGTTGCATTGTAGCCAAAGAAGAAAAAGTGTCGCGATATCGCGACATGTTGCATTGTTGCAACCAAAAGAGAAAAAGTGTCGCGATATCGCGACATGTTGCATTTTGTGGCAAAAGAAAGAAAGAAAAGTGTCGCGATATCGCGACATGTTGCATTTTGTAAAAAAAGAGAGCAAGGAGGAAAAGTGTCGCGATATCGCGACATGTTGCATTTAAAACAAAGAGAGAGGAGAAAAGTGTACGATATCGGAATGTTGCATTTTAGTGATGAAAAGGGAGAGGATAGTGAACTGAAGATTGCATAGTGACGTGGACATAAGGACAAAATCCAATGAATAAGACAAAACGTTACATAAGGAATCTTTAATGATTTGAAATCATTTAAGATGGTCGTTACACACGGAAGGAAACGGACGCAAGCCCATGTGGAGAAAATGAAACGAAGGGCCACAAAATAGAAACGAAAAGCCTTTTTGGAAACCAAAACACATGCATGCACAAGGGAAGGTGAAACGAACAACCATTGGAAAATGAAACGAAAAGCTTCTTGAAAATTTTAAATACGCCAGGCAAGGATGTTTTGAGGGGTTGGAAACTGCTGCGAGCAGAGTTGCAGATTTGAAGGCAAGAGGGCCATTCTGGACCTGTTTGGGCTGTTTTTCTTCCATGGACTAGTTTGGGAAAACCAAAAATTTTTGTTATTGTAAAATGACAAATTTTTAATACAGAAAGTTTCAGAAAGTTGCATCTTATGGACAAGAAAGGAGGAGTCATTTTCTGCATGCAAGATTAAATGTCTATTTTTCCCCTTTTCAGATTTTAGGCTTGTAAATGGAGTTTATGCAAGTTTTCTTGGTTGCTTCATGCGAATGTTTAAATCTGAAAACCTCATTTAAAACCCTAGGAGCCAACACTTAGCTTATCCGGATTGTGCTTGTTTTGCAAGTCCAATAGGTTAGGTTGCATGCATGAAAACCTCACATCTTCGGTTTTGTCGAAATAGGATAGCATCAAACTGAATGTATCATGTTTCACATTTTCTGCATTTCATTTTCATTTTTCTGCATTTTATTTTTCCAGAAATTTTAACTTTTTTTTAATTTTCAGGCATTAAAATAAACATTTAAAAAATTTCAAAATCCAAAAATAATTTCACCATTGCGTAGGTTATACTTCAGACTTCCAATACGCACTTTGAAATTTCATTTTCGGAGTTGTTTAGTATTTTTAAAAATTCATCGAAGTTGTTGTTTTATTACAGATTTTAAAAATCCGAAAATAGAAAATTTCCATTTTAAGGTCAAATTTCATTTTTTCAGTTTCATGTTTTCACTCATGAGCCTATGATGACATTCCCTTCATGAAAATTCCAATTTCATTGAAGGAGTTATGTTTTATGGCATTTCACAAATTTCCATTTTTTGAGCCTAAAATTACCCTCTCTTCATAAAAATTCTAATTTTACGAAAGAGGGGTAATTTGAGCACTACATCGTGGTCATATGAGGGCCAACTCACATTTGCTTTATTTTGGTTCAATGAACAATCACTAAAGTTTCATGGTAAAATAAACCAACATTGCCCCTTGTTTACAGATTACTTGCAATCACTAAGGTGTTCCAAGCATTTAAATTGAATATCTTTATTTGAGATTACTAATACACATATGCAAATGCTAATATAGCGGAGACCTTGGAGAAGTTGTTTGTTTAACTTCTTTGCAAGAGGGGATTTGGAACCCAAATCCTAAGGGAGAGTGTACTTTCACAATTGGGTGAAAATACCACTCAACAGTAGCCCTAATCAATTTGCAAGATGAGCTAGCTCTAGGTACCTAGGATTTTCTAGTTGTATAAGTCTAATCAAAGCTAAAACAAGGATGGTACGATTGTATGAGGAACCCTATCTCACATATGGGTTGAAAGAGTCCCAACTGACATACGGGGTATACTTATGATCTATCTAAAAATACTCACATGCACACATAAGGATAATGAATAGTGGGGTCTGTCATGGTAAAAGCCCTGTCCAATAAAAGTCTTGTATAGTTAGTTTGTGATTTTTGGAGAAGTCTACTAGGGTGTTTGAGCCTCAAGGAAAACCCCAAAAAGTTCTCCAATAGCAACAAGATACCAAATATCATTAGACTTTAGAAATATGAGTTATTCATTCATTAGAATGCATTTTATAAAGCACAATCAAACATATAGGATAGATACCACATGAATATCAAAAATGATGTTTAGACACTCACTGACTATTTAGTGCAACAAAGAAGAAATATACAAAATGACATATTTATTCATTAGAATTATACCAATCCATTTCACTGCATTTCATATATGGGTGATTAATTGATTAAGTTCTTGTAATGAGAATTATTAATTATTTTGCATGATTGTTATACATTCTATGGTGTCATATTTTAAAAATTGATATACATAGTTTACATTCATTCCTTATGTTTTAAGTGATTAAATAATACAGGTTCATTTCCATTAGATTATGATTATGTACATAATGCATTACCATACATTGCATAGCATACCATAAACTACATAAAATAAACGCATGCCCACAAAGCAAAAATAAATATGCGTTTAAAAATAAACATCACATCCATATGCATACATCATATCTCACACATCTAATCATCTAGATCACTACATATCATCATCATAAAGTAAAATAGCTATCTAGTGCATGTAATCCATACATCGCATCATATAAACATAGCATTTACATAAGACTTACATCCATGTGCATCAAATAAACATAAAATCAAAAAAATAAATAAACATGTACACATAATGAGCCATAAAAGATCATATCATATATATATATATATAGTGTGTGTGTGTGTGTGTGTGTGTGTGTGTGTCCAAAAGAGTACATAAGGAGTACAAAATACCCATAGGCTACAACTGTGTAGGTCCTCAACCTTACACACAAAATGATATATCAAAAATGTAGTCGATAGTTGCTATAAATTAGATCTAGGCTACTCCCCCTGTACTGGATCTCTCATCTCCTCCCTTCGCACTGTGCTTTGGAGCCTGCTCTCTTGGCTGTCTTGGCACCTGTGGTGGATCCTGTTGTGGATCTTACCTACCTCCAAAGCCTAAAACACCCAGCACATGAGAAACTTGTAACTGTAGTAGGCTAGTCCTCTAACTGGAGGTCCTTAATGTCTGCCCTGGATCTCTAGTCCTGGCCTGTGATCTTGTTGTGTGTGTGCTAGAGGACCTATGTATCCTCTCAGTCCTATGAGTCCTGTGACTTGAGCTCGCTGTAGACTATCCAATAGTCCTAGTCTAGGTCCTCTGATACTCTGATGTGAAAGGATCCTCTAGAACCTATAGATCATGCATATCAATGTAACCAACTAGTTGATCAATGCGAGCAAGCTGGGCTATGTGCATCTCATTGGTCCTCATGACCATACCATGCAGTTGCTCTACCTTATTCGTTAGATCTTGTGCAGTTGTTGTACCTACTAATAGTGTTATAGGAGGCCCCATAGTATCCTAAGGAGGTGGCATACCCCCCCTATATGCCTAAGTAAGATCTCGCTCTACCTCTACTACAGTTCGCTATGCCTATGCTAACTCCAAGGCAGTCTATAGTCTCTACACCTGGGCCTCTACATATGTGGCCTGAGTCATGAGATCCTGTACCTAGTCCTATGCCTTAGTCAGGCATCGTTCCCTGTCAGCCACCTTCATCTCCAGAGTGGTGATGGTAGTGTCTCTCTTGAGCTACTGCATGTGAAATCACCTGAGCTGACTTTGCAAGTTAGCCACCTGAGCCAGCAGTTGTCCCTCTACACTGTTAGGAGGGACCTCACCCTCCTCTAGAGTATCCTCCTTAGGTTCAATCTCAGGAATATCCTCAGTAGCAGCCTATGTGCCCCAATTGCCCTCTGTACACTGGTGCACCTTGCGCCAATCAGGATCTGCCTCTACCTCTGCCTGAGTCGACTCTTAGCCTAGAGGCCCTATCCCATGCCATCTGAATAAGGACCACCATCCATCATAGTCTAGCATGGTCCTAGCTATCTCAAATCCTAACTCCTGGAAGTCATTGGGTGCATCTCCTAGTGGTGGAGGAGCTATCAATGAGAGGTCCCTCTCCAAAGCTAGGCGTCTGTATCTCAGTGGCATCTCTGGTATGTCATGCACCATGCCAAACTATCACAGGACACAAGAAAAGAATAGATACTCTCTAATATCTAGATTATGCTAGATAAGCCATCTATCTTGGTGGGCCTATTGTAGCCACTCATTCGCCTCAGGCCATGCAAGGAAATCCATGTAGGGGAACCAGACAATGTCCCCCAGCCCAAGTGATGCAAACCTAATGATGTAGTGCTTAGTGTTCCTAGCATGAGCCCTGTTGTGGATACCCTTCTTAGCACAAGGCCAACATGTAGTGTAACACTAATGGTCAGTGTCTATGGTGGTGATACGTAGTGGTAGCTCCACAGGATGCTCAATTCGGATGTGCTGCCACCCCTAGATCTATAACAAAATATTGCAACTAATGCCATTACGACTATGCTCTGTGATCTGGTATAGCTCCCTATAGAGCTGGCATAATAGGGTGCTCCCCCAAGCTAATCATAGTGGCTCCTCTATAGAGCTCTGAAGCACCCTCCAAGCAGTGGCTAACATGTTCTAGGGAATCCTCATGCTCAAGGAGTCTGGAAGGAAAATATGCACAATGAGATGCATGAATAGGGCTATCGTACATAAAAGACATCATTACAGTATCAGTCACTGATGTTCACCCCTCTATGGTCAGTATCATCCTATGCATTGGTGCTCTGGTCACCGAATATGGCATCGAAGACAACATACTTTGCCATGGAGGTAGAGGAGATGATAGCCTCGCCATCGATGGGGATCCTAAAGATCCTGTAGACATCCTCTAGAGTGATATTCATATCATCGGGAGGAAGGTGGAATGTGTTGGTCTGTCCATTTCAGTGTTGGGCCAATAAAGTAAGATAGGCTTGATCTACCCTAATTGTGGGTAGATCCATGATGTAACCGAACCTGACATCTTAGAATCGATATCGATCATCATCAGACAGCCTCATAGAGAGTCTTCATAAGTTCAAGCTCTCGTGCTCTAGAAGTTAAATTTTAAAAGCAAAAAGCATAATGTAAGCTAAATCTAGCTAAGTAGAACTAAAAAAAATTTAAAAAAATTAATTAGACAAACTAGATCTAAAAAAAAAATAGTAATAGCAAACCGCAACTGAAACCTGCGGTCCTTAGTTTGCAAATTGGGAACCACAGCTGAAACTTGTGGTCCCCAATTTTCAAATTGGGAACCGCAACTAAAACCTACGATCCCCAATTTGCCAACTGGGAATCGCAACTACCAGCTGCGGTTTAGGAGTGGCACCCATTTTGGGTACCCTCCTAGACCACTAAGGCATAAAATTAAATCCTATAGCTAGCCTAAACTAGTGGGGTTCATTACTAGTAGTTTAGTGAGGTTCATTTTCTACATTACTTAATGTAGTTCATTTTACTGGTATTGAGTGTGTGGTCTCGGTTTTGAGTTACCTTGCCCACACCCTAGCCCCGACTAGTAGATGGTTTATTAGGATCTTCCATCGAGGTAGATGAGTGTAATTGCGATAGAGTTTGGTAGTGTTTCGGATTGAGGAACGTTCTCTATCTCTCTCAAAGCTCTCAAATTTCTAGTAGTTGCAAGAAAAAAATGAAAGTTTCAAATGAGAATGCAATTTATAGGTCCTCTTAGTCTTTGTGGACCGCAGCTGACACCTGCGGTTCTGGAACTAGGGTTTTTTGCCCGTAGGTCTGACCCGCGGTTCCCAAAATTTGGAAATGTAAACCGTATACCATACCCGCAGTCCGTAGTTAGCAATAAATGCACTCAAAACCCATCATGGGAAGGTCTAAAAAGATAAATTAATGACTCCCATTGGATAAAAATTCAAAATCAATGATCAAAATTGCAAATTTGGTGATGTTAAAAGAACCAGGATCAATCAAATAAATGCAAAATTAAACAAAAAATTATCAAATAATGAAAAACCAAATGTGCCTCATATTCAATGATTTATCCTATAAGATTGGCGGTTGTAGAGACTTGCGATCCATGCAATTCGGCAATGAGTAAATCACCATAAGGATATTTGGGACAAACTTGTCATTTCTTTTATGACATCTTTCAGCAAATCATCGACAATATGATTCAAAACAAGTCTAATTGCATTTGTATTATTTTGATTCTCTAATACGGCTATCGTAGCTTGACTGCTCCATGGGATAGAGATGTGCAAATACTACTAAGAGTTGCAATCATAAGCTAAACCAGGCCTAGCCAAGGCATTAAAAGGCTTGAATCTAAAGTTGTTCAGGATCATTCATTATGGTCAAGCAATTTCATTGCTTCATACATTGTCATTACCCTCATCGACTCGTCGCTTGAGGGGGTAGTCATAATTTCATGTCATAATCAAAATCAACAAAAGATCCCGGAGATCATAGATCCCTTGATCTTGTCAAAATTGCGTTCATTCTTGTGAATCATTGCTAACAACTATCATAAGCTTCCCCCTTTGCTTGGGGTAAATAGTAAATATGAAATTTTGTTTGTAACTCTCATCCTTCAGTTATATAGATCTAACTCCTATTATAGCACCAAAGCTACCCGAAAATCTGATGGCGAGTGCAGACTTTTCAAATGTAAGACTTTAATGATTCCAAGATGCACATTATTTTGCTGGACCTCGGGCATCTAATGTTGATGAGACTAATGATCATCATAGAACCTTCGACATCATTTTAGTATGTATATTTTTGCTTAGCGTTGTTTGATCTCACAACACATCTCAAAAGGGGCATCTGTAGACACCTAAAATGCATCATGTCGAGGGCGACTACTCATATGGACATGCTACAAAACCATATGGAGGATATTGGAAAGACTCTAAGATAGAGTAGTGGTTTTAACCACTCAATATAGGCATTTTAGCTTAAGCAGTCTAAACTGTAGCCCAAACCTGTGGTCTCCAGTCTAAACCATGGTTGACACCTACGGTCTGCAGTCTGGACCACAACTGTGACCTACGGTCTTAACTGAAGTTCAGTTAGGTCTTCCATCCGAGCCAAATCGGTTGGAATGGCCAAAATATCTAGAAGGAGGTAGTTGAAGGATGCAAGATTCTAGAGGCTTCCATCCCAACTGCCCCAACCACCCTTCTTGGTCTTGGCTTCTCCATGAAGCCACCCCTAGCCCTAGGGGCATGCTATAAATACCCCCTCAAAATGGGGAGAAAAATAGAGAGAGTTAATTGATCAAGAGAGCAGCGAAGCCCTATCAAATTGCATACTGAATCTATGCATTTGAGAGCCCCTTTGCTATTCACCTAAAGACCAATTAGCCATGGATGCCCTAGATGCCTAGGATATTCAAGAAACACAAATCCGGGTAAACGAAGGCCCTTCACAGTGATTTGACCACCAAATCTATTAGAGGACAACAAAGGCGACCCTTGAACATCAATTTGGATAAGGAGGTCAAGCCCATCGCCCCTAATTTTGAGGGTAAACCTATCAGATGTCAAACCGCAGCTGTCAGCCATGGTTCACAGTGCAGACCACCCACCATAGCTGCGGTTTGCAATAAGTGACTGATCACCTTACTTGCTTTGTTTTGACCACATAGATTAGTTATATTAATATTTTCATAGGTTTAATTGCATTTTAGAGAAAATATAACCATAGAAATTAGTCATTTCATGTATTGTATTAAGTAGGATTATATTGGATCTTTTATGCACTTTATTGCTCCTAACTTGATATTTGATCCATGCATCATTTTCTTGTTCTTGTCCTTCATATTGTAGTATAATTCTTGATCAAATTAGAATAGTTTAAAGTCCTTTATGGTTTCTTGTTTTACTAGTTTAATGGCATTTGCATACATATTTCCTTAAAGGGCCTCATCACGAGAGGCTATCAATATTTTTAATCGTGTGCCGTTGTTTCTTGTTCGCAAGGAAACAGGTGCAAGAGGAGCTTATGTCATAATCCTTCCACATCACAAAGAAGGGGGTCATCTCCACCCCAAGGTAGTTTGTGACTAATCAATAGAGCACTATAAGTGCACCTACCCTATTGAGGGCATTGGCAATTGTAATATCAGTATCATATTTCAAGTGATCCTAAGAGGGCATTTTTGTAATCAAAGCTCATTCAAATATTAATACAAGAAACCTTACGTTGTTTTTGTTCAATTTATGTACTTGTGTGAATATTTATGCTTTCATGATGGTATAGATCAATACAGTAGCTAGGTGCACACTCCATGATTAGGTCACTTTTAATTTACAAAATATTATGAATAGAAAAAATACATCATTGCATCTCACATATGGGTGTCCAATAGATTAATTCTTATAATAAGATATAGCAATTATAGTTCATGATTGTTATACATTCTATGGTGTCATCCATTAGATTTTTAAACTCATATTGCATTCATACATTATGTTTTAAGTGATTAAAGCATATAGGTTCATCTACATTAGTTCATCCATCATGTAATTAATGCATCACATACATGGAATTCACCATATCATAACCACATAAATTAGATGCATAAAATGGAATCAAAATAAAACATGCATTTAACAATAAGCATTGCATCCATATGCATATAAAATAGTCCATCTATACATATAGATCATGGAATATAATAGAACATCTATCATATAGCTAGTGCATGCCATTGATACATCATATCATATAGCATAATCAAATCATTATCTAGCAATTGCATTCATCATTGCATCCAGAACATAAAATCAAAACAAAATAATTTGCAAGCATCAACTGGGGCATTATCAGTATCGATCACCAAAATCTCCAAAGAAGTCTAAAGCTTTGGTATTTTCATTCAAGTCATAAATGCACATATTTTCTCACATAAGGAGTTTTATATTAGACATTAAATCATATCTACAGGTCCAAAATTTCAAAAATTACAAATTTAACAAAATAAATAAATAAATAAAAACTCACAATGATTCAACAGATCGTCGAACATAGTGATTCAACACAAGCATAATTAGAATTGTTATCATTTTGATTCCCTAAGAAGGCCAAAATGATTGGATTGCTCCATAGGATAGAGGTGTACAATTACAATTCAAAGTTGAAATCATGGCTGAGTTAGGCCTTGATGAGTAGTATCAAAGTGTTAAAGTCTTAAACTATTCAGGTCAATCATGAGGTCAAGCGACTCATCGCTTCATTCATTATCATTACCCTCATCGACTCGTCGCTTGAGGGGGTAGTCATAATATCAAGTTCATAATAAAAATCAAAAACTAAATGCTTAATCATTTATAAGTGTATTCATTCAAGAATCATTGTCAAAGATAATCATGCACCCTCCTTGCTTAGGGCAAATAAGCAAAATATCAAGAGCAAATTCAAGCAAACTGGGCAGCTTGTCTCCTAATAACCATCAAGGCTAGGATTAGACTCAAGCTTATCTCATAATTGCTTTCAAGGCTAGTATTAGACTTAAAATTATCTCCTAATTTCCACTAAGGCTAGGATTTGACTTAAGCTTGTCTCCTAATTGTCGCTAAGGCTAGGATTTTGACTTAAGCTTACCAGAATCAAGTTCTTCAACTCATCAAAGGCATTGATTCAAAGATGTGTACCCTTTGGCAGGACTGGGCATCTAATTTTGATCAGACTAATGATCATCATCCAACCTATGACATCATTTTAGGAGGTCTATTTTTGCTCAGTGTTATTCATTCTCACAACGCATCTCAAAAGGGGCATATGTAGACACCTAAAACATGTCATATCAAGGCGACTACTCATATGGGCACCCTTGCAGACCATATGAATGATCTTGGACCTCTCCAATGCAAACTAAGTGGTTCTAACCACTCAATTTGAGTATTTTAGACTATCTAGCCTTAGTCGTTGGTGTCACCCATGGTTAGGATTCTTAGTCATGGGTGACACCCACGACTAGGGTTTTTAGCTGCTTTTAAGAGCCGTGGCTAACCTTGTAACAAAATCGAGTGACCAGAGCTGAGTAAAATTAGTTGCAATGGCCATTTGCAATGGTTTTGGAAGTGGTTTGGGTTTGGAAGTGTCAAAAAGCTTCCTACCAACTATAAATTATTGTTCTTGGCTTATCCATGAAGCTAGGGCAAGGCTTTTGGGAATCTATTTAAGACCCCAATTTCAAAGAGCAAAATATTCTTATTCTTGGCTACCTTCTCTAATGAAGTGTTTCTAAATTACTAAAGAATTATTTAATTGCATTATAGCGAAGCCCTATCAAATTGGAGAGCCAATTGCACCTTGTGAAGAGTAACAATCTGCTACCAAAATCCAATTTGATCATAAACTTTTCAACAATGGAGATATCAAGATCTTGAGGAGAAAGCTTGACAATTGACACACTTCCATTGCCAATTTTAGTGAATTCAACCACCAATCTATTTTAGAACACTAAGGTAACCCTTGATCATCAATTCCTTGGAGGATTTGAGAGTTTTTGGCCTTGGTTTCAAGAGAAAGGACACTTTCACCTTAGCCACGGCTATTAGCTACGACTAATAGTGCTAGATGCTTTAAGCATCCACAACTAGGGTTTGATGCTCTTTTTCCTCCATTTTAGTAGTATATTTCCATTTCTAGTTATGCAAATAGGTTAATATAGCATAGTTTAATATTTTAGCAGACATTTGACCGATTAATTCTAGGATTTAGAGGTAGATTTGCTTCCATTTCCTTGCATTTGTCAAAATAGCATATTCTTGTTATTTCATGCAATTCAAGTTGTCTAACGGTTAATTAGGATGTTTCTTAGCTATATTCATGCTTTTTTAAATGCTTTATGATAATTTCCTCATTTCTTGCATAGATTTATAGTTTTACAATATTTCTTTATTTCATGACATGTTTTTTGCAAGATTCCTCTAAAATACCTCATCAAGAGAGGCATCCTTTGCTTTTAATATTTATTTTTGTTTCTTTATCACAGGGTTTGCAGGACTCTATCGTCAACACATTCAAGGCAACAAATGCCTCTTCACAAGAGAGAAGAAGGTCATACTTGACCTGGAGCAGTTCGTGTTATTTTGAAAGGCTTGTAGATTACACCTACCCTTGTGAGGGATTTCTTATGATTGTAACATTGTATCACATTGGGTATCCCTAAGAGGGATGAATTTGTAACCATGAATTGATTCAATTTTAATAAAATACACCTTTCTTTTGGTTATTTCAATTTTGTCAATTTATGTATGTGCTTTATGTGATTTTTAATTGTTACTAGATTAGGTGTATGCTTTTTAGGATCGTAGAGTAACTACTTAGGAAAATTATAAAAATATTTAGGTGGAGTCTTTTGAAAGATTTATTATCTTAGTTATCTAGCTAAAATTAAATCTGTAATGCAATCTATCCTAAGTAGGATCATCATGGGTCACAATGAATTGTCTTGACTCCATATGCATACAACAAGCATATGAACACAAGAAAATGAATTAGCACTTAGAGATGCAACATGCACTTGATTATTTGGGAAAATATGCATAAATGATAGTTATTCACAAGAATAACATTGATAAGAAATAGGATCATATGCTTCTGAGTGAAGGAGAACTAGAATTATTTCTCATAAATATTTTTGGTATACCATGCATGAAAACTATCTTATCAAGAAATAATTCTCATCTTACAACCCTTAGAAGCTATGAGATTATAAATTTTTATGAAAGGAATATGACGAGAAGGTTATTCCTCATCAATGCAAGTCATCAAGAAATGAATAACCTTCATCGTACCCTTTACACAAAGTATAAACAACAAAAATAGAGCAAAGTCCACTAGCACATGACAAGGTAATCACTGCATCCCGATGAAGTGAAGAAAAATAATGCACCAATAAGCAAATTAAAGTCCTAAGGGTGGGGAAACTCTTAGCATTAGTAACCTAGTGCAAGTTCAATCCAAATGAGCTATATTGACTAGTTGTCATCATCACTTCATTATGGAGTCCCTTGATTCTACATGCTCAAGCAGTCTTCCATATATGTAAAATGGCCATAATAAAATGATGCGTATAAATAGGTCAGGGATTTTGTAGGAGGAAATATGGAAGTTATTAATTTTTAATATCTCCAAAATTGTATGAAGACTATTTTATCAAGGAATAGTTCTCATCTTCCAACCTACAAAAGACATGATACATGCACAATAAAATCAATGTAGAATGTCAAGTAGATCATGTAGAGTGAGTCAATTAACTAAATAATACAAACATATAGTATGATGATATTTGGGAATCTAATAGAAGTATTATTATGATATTTAAAAATATAATAGGATAAGTAGAAGCCTTATTTATGACAAGCAAACAATGCAACACAAACATGTAGTATGATGATATCTAAGAATCTAATATAAGTAGAAGTCTTAAGTTTGGATTGGTGAAACTGGCTATCTTAAAAGGAGAGGATTTAGCTAATAATTTTTGTCCAATCATTTGGCTAAAAATTACATCATCAAGACCTCAACCCCTCTACCAGATTCTAAAATACCAAGGTAATGAGGAATAATATTTTTTTAAGGAGTCATCGAAGAGGTCTGCTATCTTAGTGACCTATTGCAAATGCACTGTGAGTAACTCTATTTACTAGATAGGATTATTATTATATCATTGTGGGATGATCCCTCATGAATTTTATGAGATGAAAAGGTAGAATTAGGCAATAATGCAAATGACCACATGAAAAAAAAAAGAATGTTGTATAGGCAATCATGCATACAATCAAGCACATGAGTAGGAAAATTTGCAACTTCAAGCATAATGTATTTTTAAATGCATTATGTCTATAGGATCCTTATATTATTTACCATATAACATGGCCAAGAAGTATGCATTCCACCCAAATTTGGTAATTATGTGGGTTAATTATTGACACATTCAAAGGACAAAGAAATAGCTACCAAAATTACAAAAAAAGACTAAGTGCTACAAAATTGATGGATTGATCTGATATCTGGATCAACCCAAAGTTGTCAATGATGATAAGCAAACATCAGTAGTAAATATGTTCTTAATGGGGGTGGGCAACAATCAAGTTAGCATAACATGGAGATTTTTTGGAGTCAGGTCAAGGGAGGGTTGTCAACTAGAAAAGAGCTCGACATCATGAAACCTTGAGCTTAGGCCTGGTAGGTCAAAGGTATAGTCAAATATCACCATTAGCCTAGGGCTGCAATAACCAAAGTGATGTTTTCTGAAGCCTTATACTTAATATAAATTACCACAAAAAAGTAATCGTAGGATAAAATATAATGAATCTAATAAAGATAATGTAACATAGATAAATGAGCCAACTAATATGTATAACATTAAATAATATGATAAAATATGAATGTAAAGCCTGAAATATACACAATAATATCACTTACAATACTAGTTGCTCAAATGTATGCAAACTTGTATTACTCCTCTTTCTATTATAAATATCTCATAGAAATGACTCTATAGATAATGTAGAACATTATAGATCTCTATGTAGCTCATATAGCCCATATATCCTCTATGAAGTAATATATAGCCATTCTAGGATGACTCTTTGGTTACTATGACTCTTCCTTTCCATATGCCAAGCCTTATGACTCTTTAATTCTATAATTGACACTTGCATACACATGCCACTATATTGTATGCACATTTGTACTTGAATCTTCACATAACTCTTCCCAATCTAAGGATACATGTGCATACTTACATATTGGATACTTGTACACATTTACACATAACACTTGCAAATATATTTACGTGACATGTGCATTTCCTATACATTATTACATTACATGAAATATTAAATAACTCACTAATCTAAGACACAACCCTAATCTAATATTTACAATGATGTACCAAGGTGGTACACTGGCATGTAGAAAATAATGTAATATTCTCCAACACCCACTTGTATTACATTATTTGGTTATTTAAGAATTTATTCTTCAATATGATCTTCCTCTTGATCCTAGATCCTGTGCTATTCTTTTTGCCTTCTTCTGATCTTCTTATTTTCCTTGCTTAACCTTGTCTTTGAATTTAGGTTTTCTATTGTGATTGCTTCTCTTCCTCTTTCTTCTTTTATTTTTTTGCAATTTTATTTTTGATATATTTTATGATATACCTCCTAAGCATTTAGTTAGTAAGTCATCACAATAATATAGCTTTGATCTCAATTATTCCTCATATGCTTCATTATATTTCTCAAATTGTCTCTTCCTTTGAAAAATATCAAAACTAATTAATGATAGATACATCACTAAACACTCATCTGAAGAAAATATAATGGTGTTTTGGGTATTCCACCAAGTCTTAAAATGCATTTCATGAAGATAAATTATTTTACTTGTACAATTTTCTTCTCTTTCCTCCTTAAGAATCAAAGAAAACTTTTTCTTTAGATCAATAGGCAAATATCTATATCCATCAAAGTTGTTTATTAAGTTTTGTGAATAAAACTTAAGTTCATGAAATAGTTCTTCACTATCTTCATTAAATGCATTTTTAACAATTTCATCCATTTTTCTTAATCAATTTCCTTTGATGTAGTCTACCTTATGTCTCCCTAGGTTTTGAATAATTTTTCAAGTTTCTAAATTTTAAAAAACTTATGATGTTGAATTTCTTATGACTCCCTAATTAATTAGAAACTAGAAAAATAAGAATGTTTGCAAATTTAATATTCCTAAGTTTGAAGTAGGCTTCCTTATCTCTCCATAATTAAATAATTTGTAAATATTCTTTGACCTTTCAATTTCAAGAAATAATAAAGTAACCAAACCTTCAAATGCAAAAATCACTTTATAAATATTTCTACTTATCACTCCAAAAACTCTAAAACCCTTAAATAAACTTTTAATTCACCTTTTCACTCTAAAAACATTAGAAAAATTAAAATATCAAATAATTTAATGTATCACTAAGCTAAACCTTAGGTTAAGCTTTGAAAAAATTAATCAAAAACCTGATTTACCTTACGTAGGCTTTTGATGGTAATTTTGCTTGGTGCTCACTTCTCCTCCTTTCTAGCTTCAAAAACCAATATCTTACAATTTGTTTAGATGTTTCACTAATTCTTCTTACTTGAATGGCTTGCATGTGAATAGATTCCCATGCATTAAATTATACTTCCAAGAAAACACTTCACTATCTACTATTCTATCTTTCTTCTCTCAACATGGTGCATGATTTTATAAATGAATGTTTGGCTTTGGTTTTGATGCTTCTTCCAAAGATGTTATAATGTTATGATGTTTGAATGCTACTTCATAACACTCATCTCAATACATGATTCTCGAATGATGAATTTTCCTATCCAATGTATCTTTTTTGGTAACTCAAAAGTTTGACTCCATGTGGCGCTTGGCTATTTGATATATGGTGTTTGATTCTCCAAACCTTGATGCTTGACTCTCCAAATACTAGCACTTTGATTCTTTTCCCCTAGAAGCTCTATCTCTTGCACTTACTCTTCGATAGACATCATTCAAATGGATCTAGGGTTGATGCTTCATTTATTTTGTTAGGGTAATCTTAGCACCTATGTTAGACCCTTTAATGGCATTACCTTTGGATCTGCCTACATAATCACATTGTCTATCTATGTTTTAATGGTTCTTCCTCTTTACCTTAGCAATGGTGCTTCCACTTTTCTTTAGCAATGATGCTTTCTCTTTACTTTGAAAATTGTGCTTCCACTTTTCTTTAGTAATAACACTTACTCTAATGTAAATGATGCTTACAATATTTCTATTTATTCTCACTTTGTTTGCAGGTAAATCTATACATAGAGTATATCATCAAATACTGCTTCTTTGATTGTTACTTAAATGGTGGCACTCTTTCTATTGCACCTTAGACTTTAGACATGAATTTTTACTATGAAATTATTCCATAATATTGTTGATTGATTGCACTTAGAAATGGCTTACTAACATTCTCTATTCGTTGGTCAAATAGAGGTTTCTCTTTTTTAAATAAAGCCTTTGTCTTCTTCAATGTAGTGATGTCTTAGAAATCTACATTCTCTTGGAATGTTCCCTTTGCTATCCTAATTCTTTCATGGCTACACCTTGAATAAAACTATATCTAAATTATTCTCTTTTGGACTTAAGCAATGTGCTATCTTGAATGCCTTAATGCTACCAAATATTCTTCTTATAACATTATCTTTTTTTTTCTTTTCCCAATATGAATGCTACCCTACTCTCTTGAATTACTACATTCAATTTTGCTATCTAGTGTGGACTTCTATGAATTTACCTTTACCTTTCAAAAATTATTTATTCTTTATCTTCAATGCTACCCTTGTGACATTCAAACTTTCCTTCCAAATGTTACCTCTATCTTGGTCTTCAAGTTGTTCTGCCTTGTGTAGTTCTTACGCTATCCTTTAACTTGGACTGTCCTCAAGAATTTATGTTATCTTGAAATATTTTTTATTTCTTCTTTCTATATTCAAGTTTTCTTACTTGCTTTCTTTCTATCTTTGTAGAGCAAGTTATATTAATTTTCTCTTTTATTATTAAGTACCAATCTTCAATCTTCAATAGGACCTCTTTCTTGGGTCTTTGAGTCTACCTTCAATGGGACCTTTTCAAGTGTCCTTTGTCTACTTCTATGGGACTTCTCTTTTGGAGTCTCATTTCTCATCTATAGACTGCCTTCTATTATGAATAGAATTATTGGAATAAGATAACTCAATCTACCTTATCAAGGTCTATCTTTGATACCTAAAAATTTTATCAATATCTATATCTAAAACTTAACTGTAACTCAAACCAATCCTTGTATGAGGAAAACACATGGTCTTCAAGTAATAAAAGATGAAAATATTCTTTATCCATTGTAGGAAGCTTCTCAACTTCTAAAGATTTATTTTTATTGTAGAAAATTATTAGATAACTTTCTCTAGCAATAATATGAAAATTCTATAAATATTTTCAATAATATGAAGCAGAATGGCAATGGCTAACTTTTCTTCTTGAGTTGGTTCTTTCTAAAATTTGAATCTTTAATCTTCATTGGTTTTTCTTCAACCTAGTGGTAATAATATTAGCTTCATTGGTTTTTCTTCAACCTAGTAGAAATATTTTAACTTCACTGGTCTTTCCTACCCAGTGGTAATATCCTTAACTTCACTAGTTTTTCTTACCTAGTGGTAATATTCTTAACTTCACTAGTTTTTCTTACCTAGTGGTAATTGAAATGACCAGAAGTTGACATTTGATCTAATATTAAGTAATAACACAAGTCATTCAGAAATATATGCTTTATTCATGATAAATTTGATATAGGTTACAAATAGGGCGAATTCCTCTTTTTCCTTTCATGAATACACTATAGACCTGATGCCTTCTTCTGATGTCCCTCAGTTTAGGTGGGCTTATTTGTATGTGGGACACCGTCGGGTTGTTGTTGGTTTGATGTTGCTTTCCCTCTTTATATTTATTGCATAACCTGTGATTAACCTGCAAAAGGGTGTCAGTATGATGGGGGGCTTGCCTTAGTCAGGCCCCATGTTTATAAAGATGAAATTACTGTAAACTCATAACAAAACATGAAATAAATTGTGCAAAAAGTAATAATATGATGAAAGAGAGCTTACCACCCAAATATAGAGTTAGTTGGGATCTATAGACCCAATTTTCCACCCGATGGGTGAACTGAGGCCGGATTCACGGGGTAAGGGGTGATCTGAGCTGTGATACCTCTTCTGCAAAATCCTTCTGGTGGGTCGACTCCTAGGCAGCTGGGGTGCCTCTATGTATCGTTGAAATCTGACTGTATGCACCAAGAAATAACTATTCAATATTGGATTTCCATTTTAGTAAAGTAACTGTGTTTTGTTGAATTTGTGAATCAGACTTAATTAGGGGTTTGAGACCCATTATTTATAGGCAAGGGTAAGGTGCAAGGGGGGTTAGATAGACTAAACCTAGGTTTGATTTTGACTAGGGTTAGGTTAAGAAATGTAATGTGGCAACATCACATTCCTTATGAGAAATATCTCATCCTCACACGTGTGAGGATGGATTAGGGCTAATCCTAATTAGGAGGTGCTTAAGCCAATTTAGGACATGATTAAAGAAATATCTCAAAAAACCCTAATTTCACACATGTGGGAGGATGTAATTAGTGCTAATCAAGATTAATATTCTTTTAATAAAATTTACCCTAAAAAGGTGACTTACGTGAAGTCAACATTAAATTAGAATTTGGTAATTGACTTATTAATTGTTTTGGTCAATTAATGCCCTGTGGGGGCCTCAATTGCATGTAAATAGACCGTCGAATGATATCCCAATGCACCGGATGTGATTTGGAAGACTTATGAGGGTTTAGGACCTGAAAGATGATGGAGTGATACATGAAAGTCTACATATTACTATGGCAAATTATGGTAATCTATGTATTACTATGCATGACTACGCCTGACTACACATGACTACACACGACTATGATAGCCTACAATAGCCTAGGGATGTCTGGAATCACCTATGGATATGCAGAAGTAGTAATGTGTGACTTTTGGGTGTCTACATTTGCCCCTTTTTATACTGTACTGTGTAAAACACAATTTAATACAAAAATGTGAAGGTTTTCTATAGAAGAAAATGGATAGAAGGGGAATGGAATCCAATCAAAGGGTATGTAGCCACTTGAAGCATGACCATACCAATTAATCGGGTATCCAAGAAAAATAAGGGAAAGAATGGAATCTAATCGAAGGTATGTAGTCGCTCGAAGTGTGACCATACAACATCAACTTGATGTCCATAAGGAAAGAAGAGAGGAAGGAAAGAAGGAAAAGAGGAAAGAGATAAAAAATAATGTTGGTAAATGAAAATGAATGATTATGAATGCAATGATGTGATTTTGTTGAGTTTGTATGACATTTATGATGCCATACCAGTCACTTGAGAATGACAACTTTTGACTGCTTTGCTTTTGCGACCAGATAAACATGGTCCAAAAGTATGATTAGGACAAAAGCCTAACTAAATATTTTTTTTGATTGATTGATGAGAACATGGTAAAAAGTGTCAAAATGTTTGAACAAAGTTGAAATTTAGCTTATTCAAACATGTCATTCATGATGTTCGATGAATGTCAAATATAAATACTCTAAATGTTGCGTGAGGATCATGCCAAACATATCATTCGTTATGTACTCGATGTACAAGAATGCTAGATTGACTTCTCCATTGTCACACATAGCTCTCTTGATGTAACCCATGTCTAATTGTGATTGAGATTATTTCATTTGATAATATTTAACAAAAAATTTCATAAACAAATGCGCTAACCACGCTTTTGGATTTTCGAAGTTGTGGTTGCATGCAAAGCTAACTTTAGATATGAATACCCCCTCAAACGAGGAATCAGAAATGAGGCGAATGAAGTGTAGTGAATTGATGATGTAGCGATTGATAAACAAATATCAATGCATGATGATTATGATTACAAATGAAGTTAAAAGACAAGTTTGGAAGGTTCCTAGGGTTTTAGGGGACAAATGCCTGCTTTCCTAGGGTTTTGGGTGCATTTTGAGGTGTTTTGGTTGAATTCGCCACTCAGGGGACAATTTTGATCTAAATCACCACCTGAGGGGCAAATTCGGTTGTGGTTCACCCCTTGGGGGGCGAATTGGTGGATAAGGTATTTTTAAGCCTTAATTTGCATGTGGGGGGCTCATTTTGATGACACACAAGATTGGAAAGTGACTTGTGAAAGAATTCGACGGCATGAGAGGAGCACGGGTGATGACTTCAAGAGCAATGATGATGAGGGGAGGCAAGGTTACTGGCAGCAGGCGTGGGGATCCACTGGTAAGTGTCCTTTTGCCTTGTTTTGTTTTTTTTTTTATTTTTTTCGAGAAAATGTGAATGAGGGGAGGGGAGGTTTTCGTCTTGATTTATTTTTTTTTGTAATTTTTAATTGAAATTTGAATACAAAGTGACAAATAAGCCAAATGGGTATCCAAAAGTGCAATCGATTTTTGAATTAGCCTTGTTTTGACACTGATTTGATCGGGTGAAGGGTAGAGTAGGTGTAAGGTTTGACCATTAGTTTTGGAAGTAACGGTGTACTGACATTGATATGTTTTTGTATTTTGTCTACTAAAGTGGGAAATGGGTATCCCATTTTGTGACTGTTATATTTTTTTGACTTCATTTGATGTGATTTCGTAAGTTGTCACTTTTACGAGTAATTTATCAAACCTAGACTGTTAGATTTGACATGTTAGGGGTAAAATTTTGGAAAACCGATGAAAATTTCATTGTAGAAGGGCAAAATGGGTGTCCAAAAATATTGTTTGTTTTGATGAATGATTTCATTTGGCTTACCTTTGATTTGCGTGCCAAGGTGTAGATTAATGTTAAATTGAAAATGAGCTATAGGGAACTCGATTTAGACTGTACTCAATGTTTGTTTGAACTTTCATCACTAAGTGGGTAAATGGGTATCCAAAAATATGACTATTATTTTTGAATTATGTCTGCTGACGTGTGTTCAATTTTGATGTATTTATGATAATGTTGACTTTTAGATCTGTGTAGATTGGTATGTTGTTTTTGAATTTTGTCGACACATTTACCGATAAGTGGGCAAATGGGTATCCAAAAATGATATTTGTTTTTGTAGATGTTGTTGTTTGGATTATGTTTTATATGCATGTCAATTAATAGATAGTTGTAGATTTGAACTGGGTTGTTGGGAGTCTAAATGATGTTGTTTGTCCGTGGTTTGAGAGAAATTAGGAGCAAAAAATAGGAAATTAATATTGTATTCAACCTTAGGAATAATAGGTTACATTGGTATTTATACTCGTAAAAATAAATGAACTTAGGGAATATAGGGAAGTTAGGGAAATAGAAGAAATAGGGAGGAAAAGAGAAAGGGAAAATGAGTTGGTTCGCCTTGCCGCCCTTGCCGTCCAATCCTGCCCAGTCAGCTGTCATCCAAGTCAAACTTACTTGCCTAGTCAGCTATCGTCCAAGGAGGTAAAAGGGGTAAGATCCAAAGCTTACCGTTGAAACAAATTTTTTACCTTTTTTACTCCTTTTTGCTCCTTTTACTAGCTTTATTTCCAACATTCTCCCCCTTAAAGTTGAGAGGACTGACTATACAGTCTCTCAGCTTTATATATTGAGCTTTAGCTATACCTTTGGTGAAGATGTCAGCAATATTATCCAAAGTGTTACAATATTGAAGCTCAACTATTTGTTGTTCCACCATATCTCGAATGAAGTGATACTTCATATCGAAATGCTTTGATCTGCTATGGTGGACTTGGATTGTATGCCAACTGAAAGACACTTATGTTATCACAATACAGTCGAGTTGGACCACTCTAACTTTCTCCAATATCTTCAAGAACTTTTCTTAACCATAGGGCCTGAGTACTAGCATGAGTGATGGCTATATACTCAGCCTCAGTTGATGACAATGCTACAACAGTTTGTTTCTTGGAACTCCATGTAATTAGTCCTGATCCTAGACTAAAACAATTCCCTGATGTAGATTTCTTGTCATCTATGTTGCTGCCCCAATCACTGTCATTGAAGCCAACTAATTTCACAGAATTACATTTTTGGTAATGGATTCCAAAATCCAATGTACCTTTTACATATCTTAAAATTCTTTTAGTTGCTTGTAAATGCAGCTCAGATGGACTAGCCATAAACCTTGAAACTAGAGAAACAACATATTGAATATCGAGGCCTGGTGTTGGTGAGAAACATCAGACTCCCAACCATGCTTCTGTAAGTGGTCATGTCAACCTTTGATGCTCCATCGTCCTTGCTCAATTGGATCCCATGTCCAGTAGGAGTTGCAACTGATTTGCACTGCTCCATGGCAAATTTCTTGATCATGTCTCGAGCATACTTGTGTTGACATATGAAGATCCCTTTATTTGATTGATGCACTTCCATCCCTAGGAAGTATCGCATTAAACCAAGATCTTTCATCTCGAATTGTTTCATCATGGAGTTTTTGAACTCCATATTCATTTTATTGTTACTACCCATAAATATTAGATCATCCACATACAAACAAACTATGAGAATGTCTACTCCATGCTTTAGGTAGTACATAGTTGGTTCACTTTTGCTTCTTGTGAATCCATACTCGCTGAAATAGCCATCAATGCATGAGTACCAAGCTCTTGGTGCTTGCTTGAGGCCATAAAGTGCTTTCTTCAATTTGTAAACAAGGTTCTCTTTTCCCTGTTCTTGGAAACCTTGAGGTTGTTGAACATAAACCTCTTCTGTCAAGTATCCATTCAGAAAAGCACTCTTTACATCCATGTGTTGAACATTCCATCCTTTATGGGCTGCTAAGGAAAGAACTGATCTGATTGTCTCTTGTCTTGCAATAGGAGCAAAAGTTTCCTCATAGTCAATGCCATATTTTTGAGTAAAACCTTTTGCTACTAGTCTCGCCTTATGCCTCTCAATGCTTCCATCAACATTGTACTTGGTCTTGTAGACCCATTTACATCCAACACATTTTTTACCTTTGGGTAGCTTTACTAGCTCCCATGTATCATTATTTTTTATAGAGGTTATTTCCTCTTTCATGGCTTCTTGCCATACATTTTGAGTACATGCCTTCTCATAGCTAGCTGGTTCTAGCTGTGCACTAGCCAATAAAGCATAATTGACTACATCTCCTCTAGGTTCTTGGGAGTTATCATCCCCATACAATTGCAAATTCTCAAGTTGCTGCAGAACTGAATTCATTTCACTAGCTTGGCTTCTAGTGAATCTTCTTTGGAAATTTTGATCCAACATTTGAAAGGAAGGATGATGTTGTAAAGTTCTTCTACCTCTTGATGGAGAGTCAATGTCCATCGGTGAAGAATTTACTGATCTCTATGGAGAAGGACTTGGACTGGTGGTTGATGTACTTGATGTAGTACTCTTGCTTGGCCTTGGAGGGGGTGGTGTGCCTTTCTTGGGAGACACTTGTTGTACCTATTGTATTTGTGAAGAATTTACATCTTGGGACTCATCATCAACAAAAATTCTTTGATGACCCCATTCTCCCCCTTCATCAAAAATTACATCCCTGGAGAGTATAACTTTATGAGTCTTGGGATTGTAGAGTCTATATGCCTTTGTAGACTCACAATACCCTACAAATATACAAGCTTGACTTTTTGGATCAAGCTTCTTCCTTTTCTCATCAGGAATGTGTGCATATGCTAAAGAACCAAACACTTTGAAGTGCTTTACATTAGGTTTCTTTCCGTACCATGCCTCATAAGGAGTGACACCATCTAAACTAGAAGTAGGACTTCTATTTAGAATATATACACTGGTTCTTACAGCCTCTACCCAGTACATATGAGTTAGATGCTTAGTCCAGTAGCATCGATCTTGCCATCTCAACTATGGTGCGGTTTTTTCGCTCTGCCACACCGTTCTGTTGTGGGGTATAGGCAGTGGTAAATTGCCTTTTGATCCCACTTGCTTTACAATATTTCAAGAATGCTTTTGAGGAGTATTCACCTCCTCGATCTGTCCTAAGACATTTTACATAATTCCCACTTTGATTCTCTACATTGTTTCTAAAATCTATGAAGCAATCAAAAGCTTCATCTTTATGTTTCAAAAAATAAATCCAGCACATTCTAGAGAAGTCATCTATGAAAGTGAGAAAATAAGAATAGTTTTCGAGACTCTGTGTTTGCATTGGTCCACAGATGTCTGAATGTACTAACTGAAGTGGATAGCTGGCTCTCCATGCTTGTCCTTTCAGAAACTTTGACCTTGAGTGCTTTCCCAAAGCACATCCTTCACATACCTCCTTTTGTTCATTGATTTTGGGAAGTCCTGTCACCATAGCTTGAGAAGTTAGAAGTTTCAAGCTAGCAGAATTAAGGTGACCATATCGCAAGTGCCAAAGCACACTTGGATTTGTTATAGCTACATTTGCAATTTGAGCTCCTCTTGGCTCATCAAATTTGAGAGGGAATAACCTATTCTTGGTCATGGGGACTTGTGTGATGACACGATTACAATTATTTTTATCAAAAATGATACATTGTCCTTCATCAAATACAAGCTTGTAATTGTTCTCCATCATTTGCCCAATGCTTAGCAGATTGTGTTGGAGCTTTGGAGTGTAATAGATGTCATGCACTTTCTTTAGTCCTTCTTTGGTTGGAACCTCCATGGCTCCAATACCCTCTACTTGCAATGTCTTATCATCCCCTAATTTGATTTGGGATTTATAAGTGGAATCTAGAGTAGCAAATAAATGTTCTTTGCCACTCATATGGTTTGAACAACTAGTATCCAGAATCCATGTGTCATTTAGATTCTGTTCTGATTGTCCATATGATAGAAAAATATTAGAGGTATCATCTTCTTCTCCATAATTACCATATTGACTATTGCTGCCTTGTGAAGATTTTGACCAGCAGTCATGAGCGAAGTGACCTGGCTTGCCATAGTTGAAACAAGCTGATTTGGACTTGTCACTTCCTCGCCCTTGATTTCCACTTTGTCCTGGATTTCCTCCTCGATTTTGATTTCCACCTCTTTGTTGATTGCCTCCTCTGTATGAGTTGCCTCCTCTATTGGAATTGCCTCCTCTGTAGTTGCTTCTGCCTCTACCTCTTTGCTTGCCTCTACCTTGACCTCTTCCCCATCCTCTTCCATTGTTTTCATTGGAAGTGAAGGCCTTATCATCGCCTCCATAGCTGGTTGAAGGAGTTTCAGGAAACCTCTCTTCATGTGACATTAACGATCCGATTAATGCATCGAATGTTAAAAGGGAAAGATCTTTGGATTCTTCTATAATTATGGCAATATGGTTCCATTTCTGTGTAAGTGTTCGCAACACTTTTGTTACAATTATCTCAGGCTTGATTGCTTCACCTAGTGTAACCATTTTATCTACTATTGCTTTTACTCTAACACAATAATCATCGACTTTTTCATCATCTTTCATTCAGATATTTTCAAAATCTCTCTTCAGTGTTTGAAGCCTTACTTGCTTCACTTGATTACTACCTTGGAATCCATCACTCAATGCTTTCCATGCATCTTGAGCAGTCGTACAAGCAACAATTCTAGGAAATATGCTTTTCTCCAATGCGGCTTGGAGATGAGAAAGAGCAGATGAGTTGCTCTTTTTCTCTTCTTTTCAAGTTTTCTTGTTCGTTGCATTAAGTGTGGTCCAGTCTGTGGGTTCTGTATAGCCTTCCTCTATGATGTCCCACAAACCTCTTCCTATGAGCAGGGTCTTCATATTTATAGACCAGTACTCATAGTCATAACCGTTAAATTCTGGGATAGGTAAGCTATTGTGTGAGGCCATAGTTACCAAAAAACTCTCTTTATTTCACGGTTACAAAAGTACTTTGCTGAATGAAAGAAAGAAGAAGAAGGAAGAAGGAAGAGATTACAAATTTAAGTCAAATCTGACTTGTTCTACTCTATCATTGACTGCTTGCTCCTCTTGATGTGGGGATGCGATCTCTTGATTTGCAAAGTTATCTGCCACTTCTTCTTCATCGTCACTTATTGGTATGATTTTCGGTGATGGTGGTTCTAGGATTTCCACTGAAATGTTGTAGTGTGTGTACTCTGATTCTTGTGGTGCAGCTTGGATGGATTCTGATTGTTCAAATTGACTTCTAAATGAATTATCTTCAAAATCCGCTTCGTACCCTGAGTCAGGATGCCTTTGATGTGCGATTACTACATTTTGAAGTTGACTAAACACAATGTTGAGTCCATAACCTCTTACCTTTTCATCAAACCTTTCTGCACCTTCTCTTGCTAGAATTGCACATAAGGCATGATAACACCCATTAGGTCTGATCATCAAATACCTTTTACAAAATACTAAGCCTCTTAGGCTTATTACACACTCTTTCCTCTTAGGAAAGTTATCAATTTCTCTTTCAATCTCTGAGTATTTCACAAAAAAGTGAAATGTACAATCTCTTTGTGGATGACAATATTAAGCCTTCAAGGCTTTTACAACAAAATTTTAAAATTTAAACTTATTAAAAAACATTAAATATTCATATTTAATAAAAAAATAATTTTATAATCATTAAAACCTAAGTTTTAAAATAATTATAAATTAATTTTTATTAAATTAATATTTAATAATTTTAAATTTCTAAAGTTTAAATAATAAAAAAATTTAAACAAAATTTATCTCTAGCCCATTCGAACCCGTGACCTCTTGATAGTCACAAAACCTTAGACCAATGCGCCACGGAGTTTAATTTAAAACTCAAAGGATCCGCGATCCTTTTCAACTATGCTTTCTAGGCGATTTCAAAAAAACAAAGCAAAATAGTGCCCAACGGGATTCGAACCCGTGACACCCAGATCACAAGCACTGCACCTTAGCCGCTCGAGCTACGCCCACGGCTGAGTATGGAGGAGGAGGGTTTTGTATTTAACAAGCTCTTGTCACCGATTGCAAAGAAAAAAAAACAATAATCCCACATTCAGTAGGATGGAGGCAATGCAAGGGTTTATAACCCTGGGCACGCACCTTTTGAAATGATTGCCTTCAGGTAATCAACAATTGCCCCTTTTGCCTTCGATTAGCCAACCGTTCCTCGCCACGTTGCTCCCTTCGCTGCCACGTTGTCTATCCATGTCAGCTTCTGAGTCATCCAGTCAGCGTGGGTCTTGTTCTCCTCTCGCCACGTGCCGCTCTCTGATTGGTTCTCCTGCATCGCTCCTATCTTCGCATGCTTGTTGTGCTGGCCTACTCCAGACTTCACCTCGATCCATGTGCTTCGAGCTTCTCTCACCTTGAGCTATGTGCTACGGGCCCCACCTCGACCTCGCTACGGGTTGTGTGCTATGGGCTTCTCTCTCCTCGGTCCTCGGGCTTCCCTCACCTCGATCCTCGTGCCCTCTCGACTTCGGCTCTGATACCAGATGTGGTTTGAGAGAAATTAGGAGCAAAAAATAGGAAATTAATATTGTATTCAACCTTAGGAATAATAGGTTACATTGGTATTTATACTCGTAAAAATAAATGAACTTAGGGAATATAGGGAAGTTAGGGAAATAGAAGAAATAGGGAGGAAAAGAGAAAGGGAAAATGAGTTGGTTCGCCTTGCCGCCCTTGTCGTCCAATCCTACCCAGTCAGCTGCCATCCAAGTCAAACTTACCTGCCCAGTCAGCTACCGTCCAAGGAGGTAAAAGGGGTAAGATCCAAAGCTTACCGTTGAAACAAATTTTTTACCTTTTTTACTCCTTTTTGCTCCTTTTACTAGCTTTATTTCCAATATTGTCACGTCAGTTTGAACTTCTGCCATGAAATGTCAAAATGGGTGTCCAAATGTGTGACTGTTATGTTGATGTTTGTTTTTGTGTGTTTTGTGTGTTGTCGAACATCTAAGTGTGTGTCAAATTAAATGTCTTTAATTTAAAAAAAATTGATTGATGCGATTTGATTTGATTGTATTATTATGTGAGTTACTAATGGATGGTTTGTTGTATTTTAGACAGGTGAAGATGCTTGAGCCTCATCATCGAGTGAGGAAAATGAAGGATCTATTTGACAAGGTGATGAACCAGGAAGAGGAGCTTAAGTGGTTAGATGATATATGGTTCTGAGGTGTATGGGAGTGCACCAGTATACACACCAATAGGGCCTATATATTTGCATTGTGTTAACAGTGGGATGTAGATAGAAATACCTTTCATTTTTCCACTGGGGAGATGACTATTACATTAGAATATGTGTACCGCATCTATAGGCTACCGATTGAGGGTGCTCCTATGAGAGTGGTGGCTGATGAGAGTAAGGATGTAGTGTTGGAGCAATTAATTGGAGCAAAGTGGCTATAAATAGATATCTCAAAAATGGACTATGAGTGGTTGTGGCTGTAGAAGAAGATATCCGATCGACAGTGTGCAGCCATGATGATGATATCCACATATGTGTTTCCTGATAGTTCCAGGTTTTTGTTTACCTGGAATATGTTAGACTTGGTTAGTGACATGGTGTAGCACAACGTTGTGTTTGCTTGGGTACCTGCTTTGTTAGCCCAAGTATATCGAGAGTTACATGATGCTATCTACAGAAGGAGGACATGGCTGAGTGTGATTATCTTAATACAGGTATAGGAATGGGAGCACATAGCTATTGAGAGGCCATCTCTATTACCTTATCCTGTGCATGTGGAGGATAAAGAGTATTTACCCTATGCTTTGAGATAGAGCATGATGGCTGAGTAGGATATTAAGAGGCCACATGAGGGTGACCCACTATTTTGGAGGGGTAAGTTTGAGGATGCTACTCCTAAGGACATCATATGGAGACCCTGGTTGGATGGAGTGAGTTGGGATGAGGATGATGAGTAGCTGCAAGCCATCAGACAGGGCATATGGTTGGTGGGGAGGTATACTCTATAGACTAATTACTTTCAATTTGATCGAGTGAGGAGGTAGTTTGGTTTGTAGTAGGATGTCCTTAGGACTCCTATAACTTACTTCATGTGTAGGGAGATAGAGAAGAGCAGCCTGTGGTGCCATAATGGGTTGGAGATAGGTATCCTTCTATGGATATCCCAGTTGTAGGGGATTTTGGGACAACTTCAACATTTTATGCATGGTGGACTTGGTAGAGTTGGGTGCCTAGCCAGGGCATGATTGATTGGTGGGTGGAACCCAATGTTGTGGTACCTCCATCGATAGGGATGACTGGTAGGAGAGCTCGAGCTGAGCATGTGGCTATCTATGTAGAGGAGGTTCATTTATGGTGCTCACAACACCACTTGGGTGGTGGAACAAGCACCCAAGATGTGAGGGTGGAGTAGGTGCTCAAGGATGTTGATATAGATGCTAGTATAGGACAGGCTACTGGGATCGAGGTGGAGGGAGGTGTTGGTACTATTTTGGGTGATGTGGATGCAGCACAACAAATTCCTATTGATATTCCCATGAGGAAGGATGTAGTGGATGAGGCATGGGTGCTACAAGATAGATTCCATAAGTTGGAGGTTGAGGTGGAGTAGCTGAGGACTGATGTGGCTAGGCAGGGGACTAAGATAGACTAGTTGAGGGTCACGATGGCAAGGCAAGCTCAAATGATTATGAGCCTGACTGGTCAGTTGGGTGCAAAGACTACCAGGAAGTTATTGTGTGAGACTTCTCTATTGGTGCATGAGATTCTTCTCCCTAATTATACACAGGTGGTGTCATAGTCTAATACACAGTCACGAGTGTAGGAACCCTCTCATCATAGTCAGCGTAGTGTTACTCTAATGGTTAGGCTGGTGCTAGACTTGAGGTGCAAGATTCATCTGTTGTGGAGCAACCTGTGGTATATCTAGTTCTAGAGATCATTGCAAAGTCGAGCTAGGTGGTAGAGAGGTGTGCAATCTAGGAGGGGCATGGGGAGACTTGTGGTGATAGTTAGGAGTTATATCTTTGATTGTAGCCTGTGGGCATTTTGGATATTATATGTGATGGGCATGGTCCCAGGTTGTAGCCTTCGGGTATTTTTGGATGATGATATATATATATACCTTGATTTCGACTATTATATATGATTTGTGATTTTGATTATTTGGAATGTATTGAGTTTGTATTTGCGTAGATAGCACACTATAGTTTATAGGTATGTATGATTAATAGATACATATTTGTGAATGGTTTATATATATTAGTGTTCTTTCATATGGATGAATTATAGAATATTATGCATTATTATGTTTCAAATGCAGTGTGATGTGATATCGAATGCGATATTGTTGTATATGTATGTAGGGTGAATGCAATGATGTAATTTGATGTTGGGATTTATGTGAAATAAAATATAAGAATGTAATTTGCTATTTTAAATGCATATAGGATGAATGCATGGTCGTAATGTAAACTAGGTGTATATGACATAGATGCATGAATGCATGTATGGACTTACTGAAATGCGCCAAGGAAGCACTTGTATCATGGCATTGACCTATATGTATGTGATCCATTCCATTATTTCAAGGTCGATGGATAATGTAAGGCATGTGTAATGGTTTTGACTAACATAGTTATGACAATCAAATCTCAAACCCTTAGCTATACAAATTTTGTGACAACTTATAACATAGTCGGGCTAGTTCAAAGTCTGTCTTGGACCTATGTGTGTGAATGTGTAAGGTTCATTTATCCATTTTGAGGGAGGTAGGATTAACCCGTTGTAGATGCTACTAGACTAGCTAGCTCATCCGTCCACAACAGTGATATCTACAAAAGCGAGATGCTAATGTGAGAGATGTGTTGTCATCTGTAAGACTATTTCACTAGTAGGTAGGCTCTTGGAGCCTATTGCTAGCGATGGGAATCATACCATGGTGTTATGTTGAACCTAAGGACCAAAGGCGATAAGCATAACATGGGTGATATCAAGAGGTATTTCCTTTTGTTTTTTACCCCTGTTGTAGTGTTAACCTATCTAATTGTGGTAGTGCTCTTTTATTTTATTTTCTTTTCTTTTTTTTTGTTCTTTTTGTATGGGTGATGAAGTTTGTTTTCTATCCAATAATTTATTTTTTCTTATGCTTTATCCCTTTGTTTATCCCCAGGTCGTATGTTGACCATGTAGGTGATGAGATGAGCAGGGGATACTATTCACTAGATGGCAATATCTACTCAAGATGTCCTCTTTTCTAGGCTTAAAATTGTTAATGTGTAACCTATTGTAAGTGATCCATGAGAGAAGTTGAACCAGCATAAAATACCATAAAAAGAATATACAAGACTCGGTAGCTATGGGTGACACTTGATTGCCTAAACTATAGAGTACTCAAAATTAAACACAACACCTATATATACGTTGATCCTAAAAAGGGGGAATGGACATCCAGGTGGTGATGCTAACAAATGCATGTATTATTCCTACTGAGGCACATTTTAGGGGAGAATGTATAAACATGAATTAAAATTTTAACTATAAATCATATGAATATGTGCAATGGATGTAAATGTAAATTATGCAAGTGGAGGAATGTGATATTTACAAGAGGAAAGTTACGCTATGTAGAAGGAGAATTTTAGAAGAACCTATTTACAGATGAGTAAAGTGTGTAATGATGACAAAAAGTGTGATGCTATGATCATGGTTGCCCCAGCGTGTGGGGTGTGTGTGTAGTAGATGTATAAGATGTGAGTTGTATAAGTGTATGTAATAGTCACCAAAAAGAAGGAAGATGTGAGAGTGGAATGTACAAGTGGAAGAAGTGAGAAGAAATAGGCTTTGGTAACCAGTCAATAAAAGGGGATCACCAAAATCCAACAAAGATAATAGAGAAGAAACAAATAAATGCATGTAAGAAGTAGAGGAATGAGACAGAAGAAGAAGGGTAATTGAAACTACTATCGGGTGAAATGGCGTGTATTCGATTGGGAGTGGGAGGGTGAAGTGATTATGCGTCTTAAGTTGTGGTTGCTACTTTAATTGGACATGTTGTGTATGTAACATACGGGCACTATCAGGGAGCTACGAGATGGCAAGGTCCTGGGAGTGGTGCAGCACAGAGGACTGACAAGTTGGCTAAATGGAAAAGAATGCTCTAGTGATGGGGTACGCTCGCCATACAACATGTTTTGCACCAGGGTTTCAAATAATCTGCACTCTTCAATATCATGACCTGGCTGGCAAAGGTAAATGTAAAATTTATTCTCATTGTAGTTGCATTGTTTAGGACAAGAAGGATAAATGGGTCAAATCTCAGGTAGGTCAATAAGGCCCTGATGCATGAGATGATGAAATATTTCAGAAAATGGTGTGTGTGGAATAGGTATAGGATAGATGTATGGGTCTGCTAGAGGTGAGTAAGGCCTAGGTGAAGGATGATCTGGTAATGGATGCATGGGTATAGGTTCCAACATGGGTCAAGTTTGGGGTCAGAGAAGGAGTCTATGTGGTGGTGAGCATGGACGGGCCATGGGAGACTACCATAGGTGAATATTGTAATAGCAGTGGCTCATCTGCAACTCCAGAGCTTCGATATAGGAGATGAGATGTTTTATCTCATGGTGTGGTAGTGATGGTATTAGGAAAGGGGCAAAAAATATTCCAATATGAATGGAATAGCCCAATGCATGGTAGAAAATGGGTGTGGTTGGGATGACGACACAATGGAGTGGCATAACTATGGTGATTGCAAGCATTATTGGAATGATATGCCTCATAGCAGTGAAGGTGGTGTCTTGATGATATGTGGCATAGGCGATGGCCCTAAGCAGTGATGCGAATGAGAATGAGGGATGTTTTCATGACTAGCTTGAGTAGCTTGGGCCACATGGGCTTGCAAAGCCTGGATGTAGGTAGACTCACCATTGGAAAGGAGAGCTGGTAGAAATGCGGGGTGAGGTGGATGAGGTGTATACTCCCTATTAGGTGGATAGTAGGATCCTATGGGATGATGGGGTGATTTGTAGGTGAATAGTGATGTATGAGATCATCATATGGATGGGAGAGTGATCCCTGTGCTTAGGGTTGGGTGGATTCCTCTTTGTCATCGAAAGAGGACATGGTGATTTGGTGATGTGGTGAATAAGATGAACCTTGTTGGTGAGGAGAATGGTTTCAAGGTGAGGTATGATGACCTAAATGGGATGAATGTGAGGAACGCATTGTATGAAGGACGGTTGGTGGTCAGGCGAGATCGACCAGTGTAATGGGTTTTTGCTCTGGCTATAGATGGTCCTGCATGGTGGTAGGTGAGGCCACTATAGAGCTCTCCTATTGATGATGTGAGTCCTGCAAAAGGAAAAACAAATACCCTAAGCATAAAAATGGTAGAAAGGTAAAACATACATGTACAAAGAAATAAAAAATAAAAAATAATAGATTCACATAGTGATGTGCTTGGTGATTTACTTCTAATACTATGTGACACTCGTAATGGTGATTGTGTTTATGCATCATGCATTGAATGCACGAAGGTGCAAGATGTTGATGGGTTTAGGATCATTAAGGCCTTCATGATTGGCTAGATGATATGCTCCTAAACTATATTTGTGTGTGATAATAAATGGGCCCACCCAGTTTTGGGATGACTTTATCACGCTGCTGGTAAGGTTGACTTGTGATTTGTTGGTTCTCTTTGAGAACCAAGTCACCAATATTAAACTCACATTGATGTACCTTACTATTGTAGGTATGGCAAATATGATCTTGATATACTCGTGTGTGCTTGATGGCATGGATGCGACATTCATCAAGGAGTGTTAGTTAATCTAGATGAGCTTGGCGAGCAGTATCGTCATCAATGAAGTATTTCATAGATATCTGTAAAGAGGGTATCTCAAGCTCAAGGGGCATGATAGATTCTACCCCATAGACAAATGAAAAAGGTTTTGCCTAGTAGGAGTATGAATTCTCGTATGATATGCCCACAAGGCTAGCGGTATTTGATTATGCTAGTTCCAATGAGGCTCTGCTACAGTTTTACGAAGAATAGAGTAGATGGTTTTGTTCGTGGATTCTGCTTGGCCATTTCCTTGAGGGTAATATTGGGTCAAAAATCTATGGTGTATGTGAAATCTGTCACACAGGGCTTGAACAGTCTAGTTTTTAAAATATTTTCCATTATTTGAAATAATTTGGGAGGGAATTCCAAAGAGGCATATGATATGCTTCATGATGAATGCTGTATTTTTTGCTCTTGTAGTTTGGACCACTGGGATGGCTTCGATCCATTTGGTAAAATATTTTGTTGCTGTGATGATAAATTTATGATTGCTAGAGAAGGCAAGTGTAATTTTTCCAATTAGATCCAGGTCCCATTGGGAGAAGGGCCACATGTACTAGATTGGTTTAAGTGCTTGGGAAGGTAAATATGTTAGTTTGGCATGTTGTTGGCATTTGATGCAACGTTTGACGTACTCATAGTATTCTTGCTCCATTTTAGGCCAGTAGTAGCCCATACGGAGGATGTGTTTGGTAATCGCCATGCCACTAAAATGTTCACCACAAGTACCATCATGGGTTTCTTGTACAACTCATCATGATTATTGCGATTCTAGGCAATGCAAGAGTATGTTATCATAGCTGTGGGCATGGGGCAAATCACATGGTAAGAAACCTAGTTTGATGTACTCTTTGATCTATGATAACCATGGGTCATGACGTTCGGTGTTTACCACAGACACACCACCATCATCTGTAGGAAGCTTGGGTGATATAGCAGATTGCATAAGTGTATGAATAGATATAGATGTTGTGTTGGATGTTGGGTTTTGTAGGATGAGGGACCCTAAGGAGGCCATAGTATCTAAAAAATGGTTTGATGATCGTGAAGCGGCTTTGAGGTAATACCATTCAAATTGGGATAGGAGTTGTTGGGTGATTTTCTTGTATTATTGGAGAACTATAAAATTGCATAGCCAGAGTTCCTGCACTTGATTGACTATCAGAAGTGAATCACCTATGATGTGGAGGCCTTTAATGTGCATAGAGTGTTCTTGTTTCAGTCCTAGGATTAGGGCTTTGTACTATATGTTGTTATTGGTACAAGGGAAATCAATTTTGAATGAAAATGAGAGTGATTATCCTTCAAGTGTAAAGAAGAAAATGCCTGCACCCCCAGTGTGGAGACACTTGGAACCGTCAAAGAACATGGTGAGGTCAGCCACAAATTCTATTTTGATGTATTCCTCATCTTCGATTATGTGAAATATGGAATCGTTGGGGAGTTGAATGAGTAGGGGTTGATTGTTAGTTATAGGGGCTTTAGCCAGTTGGTCGACGATGACTTATCCTTTGATAGAATTTTGAGATACAAATTCTAGGTTGAACTCGGTTAGGAGCAAGATCCATTTGGTTGTGCATGAATTGTGATAACTCTTGTTCATCATGTATCAAAGGGGATTTTCTTAGGCAATGACAAAAGTTGTGTGGTCTAACATGTAGTGTCTTAACTTTTGGGTGGTGAATACTATTGCTAGTTATAGCTTCTCCATGTATCTATATCTCATTTTGTAACTAACTAGTGTGCGGTTGATGTAGTAGATAGCCTGCTCTTTGTCGAGAGTGTTCTTTTGAGCTAGGAGTGTACCTAGCGCAAGTTCTATGGTTGAGATGTATAGATTCAATGGTAATTGTGGGTGTGGCAGTGACATGATCAGTGATGATGTAAGGTAAGTTTTGATAGCATCGAATGTGGCTTGACAGTTATCATCCCATTTGAAGTGTACTCCTTTTTGTAGGAGATGATTGAATGGTTGGAATTTGTCTGATAATTGCACTATAAATATGTGAATAGAGGTAATCTTGCCCTGGAGGCTACACAATTGCTTTAGGATGGTAGGAGGAGGCATCTCGATGATGGATTTCACTTTACTAGGATCTACTTCAATGCCTCATTGGGAGACAAATGAATCCTAGTAATTTTCCTGATGTAACACCAAACACATACTTTTTTGGATTGAGGCGCATGTGTTCTAGTAGTCGATCAAAAATATGATGGAGATCTTCGAGATGGTCAAAACATTTCTTTGATTTGGCTATGAGGTCATTTACATAGTCTTCCACATTTTTGTGCATTATATCATGAAATATGTAGGTCATGGCTTGTTGATAGGTTGCCCCATAATTTTTAATACCAAAGGTTATGACCTTGTAGCAAAAGGTCCCCTAGGGTGTTGTGAAGGAATTTTTGTGTTGATCGGTTGGGTTGATCCTAATTTGATTATATCCAAAAAATCCATCCATGAAGTAAATCATTTCGTGACTTGCAATGGAGTCAACAAGGGAGTCAATGTTGGGTAAAGGGAAGTTGTCTTTGGGACAAGCTTTTTTTAGGTCACAAAAATCTATGCAAACATAAATGTCACCGGATGGTTTAGGGATAGGAACCATGCTGGATACCCACTCGGGATAGTCGATGGGTACTATGAAATCAATGTCTAGGAGATTTTGGAGCTCGGATTTTACTATCAATGTGACAGTTAGATGCATGCATCGTAGTTTCTATCTTACTAGTTTGGCATTAGAATCTAGTATAAGATTATGCACTACTATGGTAGGGTCAAGTCTCGACATGTCTTTGTAAGACCATGTGAAAACTTTTATATACTTTCGCAGGAAGTTTGTGAAGGCGATGTGTTCCTCGGGTGAGAGGCTAGCAACTAATTTGAGGATGTGTGGATTTTTTGGATCATCACCGATGTCTACATCGATAGTGTCCTCTATGAGCATGCGATATCTATCACGCAACTATTCAAGGATAGGAATGAGATTGAAGTCATCAATGGCCTCACTAAAATCATACTCATCATCTATGTAAATGCTCATGTAATGGGCTTGAGGGGTTTGGGATGATGTGGATGAGGAAGGGGCATTTGCTGCTTGCAATACGTGAGGAGAGAGAATAAATTCTCTAGGTGCTGGTATGTGTGAGATGTGTGCTAGATCGATAAAGTTTGGGTTTGGGGTATTGTCTCAAATCTGTTGGTGGTTGTAATAGATGGGAGAGCGTAAGTCTACCTCAACCATGTTAATCGATGTTGTAGGTGAAGTATATGGAGTAGATTCTGGTGAGGAAGGTTGTATAGATTGTGTGCATCCTGAGAGGCTCAAGGGAGGTCATAGGATGACTGGTGGTGAATGAGGATGAGAGTCTGCTCTTTGTAGCTATCTATGTATAGGTGGGAATATAGACAAGTGTATCAATGATGGGTGAGGAGGGACTGGGTCCAGCTCTATCGGTGGTGGATCAAGTGGGAGTATGTCTAGCTCTACTGGTGGTGTAGCCAGGGATATGGTAGCAAAGTGTTCTACCAATCTTTGAACATCATAGAATAAAGAGGTATCAACTGTAGGATATTCTTGGAAGAAATCATAGGGGATGATGATGGTTGATGTAGGTGAAGGCATGTCTTATAGCATATCCGTATCAATGTACTCTTCCAATGTGTGTGTTGGGTGTGGAGGAGGATGTAAAGAGAGATATTGGATCTCATATTCTAATGTGTAGATGGTGGTTGGGTGATAACCTAGGTCGATTCTGTCGATGGGTGATCAGACACAAGGTTTAATGGGTGTGCATAACCCTTGCTCATAACGGCCTAACCCTTGATCAGACATAAGTGTTGTAGGTAGCACAATGCAAATTGAGGGTTGACTAGATGTGTAATTGCATCACCAGAGCTATATTGTGGTGGTAAAGAAGTTGGTTAGGGGATAGAAGAGTCTACTCCCACATACACAAAGTTGGTGTGGTTTTTAGGACTTCCTAACTGTGTGACAGTTTTGATAGTCAACATCGAGGTTGAGGGGCAGCCAAAATATTAGGTAGATTGAATAGGGGTATCACATACATGGGCATCACACATGTTATAGTCTCCTAAGCCATTGTTTGTCATGAAGATGGATATGCATGGTGTGGCACACTCTGGAAATTGGGATGGTGTATTTGAGTCAGACAAGGAAGGAGAAAGTTAGGATTCCCTAATAGTGGCAGCTAAAGAATGTGGAGGTTCATCTGATTTGGGTGTTGGTTGTTTGGGTTCATGATGTTTGGTTATTGTGGCTTAAACAAGCTGTTTGTTCTGCATAGGGGATGGCATCAGTACAGGTGCAAGTATGCATGGAGACGTGAATGTCTTAGGTTTTATTCAGAAGGTAAGAGGCGATGTTTGCGGTGTAGGAAGGATAGGGGCTTCCATATGCAAGGGTGGAGGAGGTAATGTAGTCGGTTGTGTGATGGGTGGCAATGGTTGTTACGACATCATGGGTGGAAATTAAAATGGTAGAGGTTGGGAGGATTGTGGAGGCCACAAGAGTAGTGGTGAGGAAGGCATGGTATCAATTTTAGGTCCCCAAAATATGATGCTAATGGTGCAGATATCGAGGCTTGTGTTGTTGATGAACATTGGGATGTTGGGGTGGAAATTGGGAAGGATACCGATGCTCCTACTAATTGGTGAGAGGATACAAGGAGTAGTTGTGAGGATGAGAATGAAGGCACAGGTGGAAGGTCTATGACATTACAAAACTTAAAGGGGTCTCCATCAGTTGGGACACAGTGCACAAGTCTATTCTGGACGTACTTGAGGCAATGGTGCAATGTGGATGGGACACACTGCATGTATCTAATCCAATGGTGACCGAGGAGAATATTGTATTGAATTTCTCCTTGGATGATGTGAAAGAAGATGGGGATCATACGGATGCCTACACAAATGAGCAAAATTATGGATCCTATGATAGGTCTCATGGAACCATCGAAAGCACGTAGGTCTAGGGAAGGTGTGGAAAAATGGGCTGGAGGAAGATGTAGGTGATGTAGAGCTGCTATGGATATGATACTAATGGATGAGACTTTATAAATGAGTACTCACTTGTAGGTGATATCTTTGAGACTATATAACAAGAAAAAGTGATCAACGAGTACCCACCCATAGCAACTCTTGGAAAAGAGTGTCACAAGATCTTATGTGGGGAGGATATGGGTGAGGTCATGGATAATCGCTCTCCATATAGCAAAAAAATTAGTAATGGGTTCATCGTCCACCTGTCATAAGGTGTAGACATCAGGAAATGTGGTCTTTTTCTTGATTTTGATGGAAAAGTGCTCTAAGAAGGAATTGGCCAGCTGCTTAAAGGTATACAGGCTATGGCATGGTAGCATGTTGTACCAATCCAATGCTAGCCTAGCGAGGGATAGGGAGAAGGTATGCAACATAAGGGGATTACTACTTTGAAGCTAGTAGCAGGATGAGTAGTAGTTGCTCACATGTTCTCTAGGATCTTCCTTACCTCTATACTTGTCAAATTTTGGTATTTCAAAGTGATAGGGATAATGGGGAATGGGAACTAATGGGTGAATTGGCTCATTGCACATTTCATCATAGCAAGGCTTTTATGGCCGTAGCTAGAGGTGTGTAGGTTCAACATTTTGACTTCATCTCGCAAGATTTGAAGTTCGGGTGTCATAGGAGTCGAGGGTTGGGCTATGGTAGGCTGACCTTATGGATGTGGTGGATATTGGTATTGTTTTTCTTCACAATACTATGGGTAATACTATTGTGACTAATCATGATAAGGTGGGTATTGGGTGACATATGCTATCATGTCTATGAGCACACTAGGTTGTGGGGTAGGTTTCTATTGAGGATAATAGTATTGTGACTAGGAAACATGTGGTTGTGGTAGGGGTACTTATTGTTTTAGAGCTTGCTATACTAGTTGACTCGTGGGTGGTGATGACCAACCTAGAGGAGGCATAAAGAAGATAGGTGTAGTTGGTGGTAGTGTAGGTGTTAGTACTACTGGTGCTAGGGGTGGTCGAGATGAGGTATCAAAAGATGAGATCTATCTCTACCCTAGAGGGTAGGAAGTAGGGAAGCTAAACTGTGTGGAATAATTTGGTTGAGTGGGTGGATAAGCTGCCAGTGTCGATCCATAGGTAGGATATAGATGGGTAGTGGGAGCCTGAAAAGGAATAGGTGGTGGTATCCTAAAGGTCATCGTAGGCAAAGGTGGCTCCAAGGGTTGGGTGTCATACACTCTAAATACCTGGTAGATAGGTGGAAAAGCTTTCGAAAAGGTGGGATAAGTTGTCGAGGTAGGAGCTTGGGTTGAGGGGAAAGTATAGGTATACACTCCTGCTTAGGTTTGCACATCTTGCTCTTGAAGGGGCTATTGGGAGTTACCCTCAGATATGATGAAGAACAACTCTTGGGAAGAGGGTGGTTGGTACTCTTGTGAGGATTACAGGTGTGAGGTTTGAGGAAATGCTTGCAGTTCTTACTGGGTAGGGGTTTGTTGTGCAGTTTGGAAGTATGGCTTATGGTTTCCTACAGTGGAGGAGGATGGGTCAGCCACCATTCCTATAGTAGGGGCAAATGATGCAACCTTGGGATAGGTATAGTTTAGGAGTGAGAAATCATTCCCAAAAAGGGATTGAGATAGATTTTGGAAGAAAGGATGTGCAAATGTGGGTGAAGTAGGCATGACCTCCTCATCCATGATGAAGGATGGAGGAGATTGTCCTAGTGCTATGTAGATCACATGGTCATAGAATGTGGTCAGTGGATTAGGTGAGGATGAGGCTAAAAGGAGCGGTTAATCTTCTACGAATGAAGTAGCGAGGATTTCACTCAAAGTTGACGTCTCCTCATGAGGTATAATGTGTATGAATTGTACATCAAATTTTATGCATGAATCTGATGTGTCTATTATCCTCTCCTTCATGATCAAAGAAGTAAGAGTGGAATGACTAGAGGAAGGAGAGGCCATTCCTCCACAGAGTGTGCTTGCTCACGTGCTCTACTATGAGTAACCACAGGCATATTGGCATGTGAAAAAGGGATTTTTAGGAATAAACCCTGTGTGATGTAGACTCAACTGTGTATAATGTAAGTGTAAATTAAGTGACATGCTGTGTAGCAAAAAAATATAGTGCAATGTGTTGATACCGATTTGTGATCATGCAAACAATGGTAGACCGGAATCAATTCTAAATGCTGAGAAAATAAAAGTGTTATGTTCATTTTGTGTGTTGTAATGTTGATACTCCCTATGTAGAATCATGGGTAATGGAGTGAATACTCTAGAAAATTGGGAATGTGATCAATATAAAACCTCCTGCAACACCCAAATATGTACATGATAGAATGGTACTGCAATGTGCGAATGGTAACCTGTATAGAAGATGTAGTAAAATGATATACTAAAGGGGTAGAACTTATTTTGCTAAAGTGATTTCATAATATCCTCTCACGAGAAGAGGTGGCACTATCTGAGACCTACTACCGACATACCCATGCTTTCGCTTCACCCTCGGGTAGGCTTAGTCAAGAACGACAGTTATCGATTCCACAAATTATACAAGCCTTATGGATGAAGGCACTAATCTTGTCCCACTTTGTAGGTGACCACTGGTGATGAAATCCAGGGCCTAATCACAAAAGTGGGGTATTTTATAGTGATGAAATCTAGAAAACCACTCCTATGGGGTTGCTAGGTGTCTAGGGGGGTGAGCTGATGGAGAGTGCAACTCGATCCACACCAGTCTCGAGCAATGGATTGGGGATAAAGTCCAATCTCACCACTTGTTTAATATTCCATGTGAGTGTGTGCAGATTTGTGTTTTGATAATGGTGTTTGAAAGGTAAGAAACTAACTAATTGCATTTTCAAAATAAAACTAATCCTAATGCTTTTTTGAAAGAAAATGATTAGATAGATTACAGTCTTTGTAAAGAAATGGTCTAGCCTAAATGCCTTTGTGAAGCAAACTAATCTACCTTGCAAAACATAGAAATATGCAATCCAAATGTGTTTGGAATAGATGGGATTATGAAACCCTAACTTGAACTTTCATAATGTAAAATTCTTTTAGAAATGTAAGAGGGGATTAGAAACCCTAATTTTACTTTAGAATGTAAAGTTCCTTTTAGCAATGGAAGCTATCAATGAAGGAATAACAACTTAGGCTTATGCCATATGCAAAAATAAAAGACAAATGCAAATTTATTTTAGAAATAAATTTTTTACACTTTTTGGAAAGTTGTAGGTCCTAAAAATTATAGAAACCCTAAGGATTTGACAACTTTGAAATAAAAACCAAACTATGTCTAGAAACGATTATTTGACTAGTTAGTGAGATTTGTTTTTCCAAAACTTGCAACAAAGGCCGAAAAGGTGAGCATATCTGCATTCTAATGCTAAGGGGGGTTTTCTTGACCCCTGAGAAAATCACCCCAGCTGATTTGGGGGTTTTTGAGGCTTATGTGTTCAAATCGTGACCTACGGGGTGAATTTGATCCAAATCATGACCCAAGAGGGCGAATTAGGACTGGTTCACGGGGTGGGGGATGAATTAGTTTCAAAGGCTTCAATTCAAAAATTTTATGGCCTAGGATGGTTCCTAGGGCTTTGGAGGTCTCTATGGAAAATAAATTTGGTACCTGCAAGACACAAAAATAGAGGATAATTTCAGATTTGCCAAGAAAATTAATCTAGCACTATCCGTTGTGGGGGTCCCACCGGGTGTGCTAGAATGAAATGAACAAAAGTTGAAATTAGATATAATAAAAATTAATAACATAATTCATTCATAGATATATGTTTTATTCATGATAAATTTGATATAGGTTACAAATAGGGTGAAATCCCATTTTTCCTTTCATGAATACACTATAGGCCTGATGCCTTCTTTTGATGTCCCTTACTGTAGGTGGGCTTCTTTGTATATGGGCCACCACCGGGTTGCTATTGGTTTAATGCTACTTCCCCTCTTAATATTTGATGCATAACCTATGATTAACCTACAAAAGGGTGTCAATACGATGGGGGGCTTGCCTTAGTCAGGCCCCATGTTTATAAAGATGAAATAACTGTAAAATCATAACAAAACATGAAATAAACTATGCAAAAAGTAATAATATGATGAAAGGGAGCTTACCACCCAAATCTAGAGTGATTTGGGGCCTGTAGACCCAATTCGCCACCTAGGGGGTGAACTGAGGCTATATTCATGGGGCAAGGGTCGATCTGAGTTGTGATGCCTCTTCTACAAAATCATTTTGGTGGGTCAACTCCTAGGTAGTTGGGGTGCCTCTATGTATCATTGAAATTTGACTATGTGCACCGATAAATGACTATTCAATATTGGCTTTCCATTTTAGTAGAGTAATTGTGCTTTGTTGAATTTGTTAATCAGACTTAATTAGGGGTTTGGGACCCATTATTTATAGGCAAGGGCAAGGTGCAGAGGGGTTTAGATAGACTAAACCTAGGTTTGATTCTGACTAGGGTTAGGTTAAGAAATACAATGTGGTAACATCACATTCCTTATGAGAAATATCTCATCCTCACACATGTGTGAGGATGGATTAGGGCTAATCCTGATTAGGAGGTGCTTAAGCCAATTTAGGACATGATTAAAGAAATATCTCAACAAACCCTAATTTCACACATGTGGGAGGATGTAATTATTTTTAATCAATATTAAGGGTTTTTTTAATCAAATTTGCCCTAAAAAGGTGACTTAAGTGAAGTCAACATTAAATTAGAATTTGGTAATTGACTTATTAATTTTTTTGGTCAACTAATACCCCGTGGGGACCTCAATTGCATGTGAATAGACTGTCGAATGATATCCCAATGCGTTGGATGTTATTTGGAAGGCTTATGAGGGTTTAGGACCTAAAATTCAATGGAGTGATACATGAAAGTCTACATATTACTATGGTGAATTATGGCAATCTACGTATTACTACGCATGACTATGCATGACTACGCCTGACTACACATGACTACGCATGACTATGATAGCCTACAATAGCCTAGGGATGTCTGGAATCACCTATGGATATGCAAAAGTAGTAATGTGTGACTTTTGGGTGTCTACATTAATATTCTTAACTTCACTGGTTTTTCTTATCCAATGGTAATATCCTTAATTTTTGCAACTTTCAAAACCTATGCAAGTAACCTTTCTATGGATATGATACCACTAATGGTTTTTGAAACCTATACTTAATATAAATTACCACAAAAAAGTAATCACATGATCGAATATAATAAATTTGTAATATAATGAATCCAATAAAGATAATGTAATAGAGATAAATGAGCCAACTAATATGTGTAACATTTATACAGAGGATAGAACATTTTTTGTAGGACTACTAAAACATTCAAACTTGTTTTGGTCATATTTCACTCATACGAACTCGGATTGAGCTAAAATTTTGAGGGTAGATGCCTGAAAAAACCTAGAATATCTCCACCATGTTTTAGAGCATTTTAAGCAAAAAAAATCCTAGTACATCCCTATGTGTGAACAAGATTTTTCTAAGTGACTATGCGAGGTTTTCATCTAGTTGAGCAATAGCGAAGATGATGATGAGCGAACGAGCGGTTTTGGGTGATCGAATGAATTTAGGGGAGTGAGGGGAATGCAAGAATATAAATTTTAAAATCTCTATAGGTGGATATACCCCTCAAAACTAATCAAATATAGGTAATGCATGTGATAGAGAAAGCGGGCCCCAATTCAAATTCAGATGGCACGGGGTTTTTAGGGAATGTAGAACCTTTTTGGGGAAAACACCCTTCAAAAAAATAGAGTGGGGCCCCCAAATATTTTGTTTCTACCTTCCTCACCTTTGCTAAAAAATTGAAAGGGCAAGAGAAATCTATTTTCAAAAAAAGCAATATCAGCACCTTACTTCCCAATGGTGAATATTTGGTTATCCCTGATGAGACCATGATTGAATATCTTTTTCTTGAGTCCCACACTCTAGTTGGGAAATTTATTGGAGGTAGACCTGACATGGAGTCCATACGGTAGTGGGATTTTTCTAAGTGGAGAACCCTAGGTAACATGGAGTTGGTTGCCCTATCTCAAGGTTTTTTTTATCCATCTTAATAACCAAGATGATGTCTCCTAAATTATCATAGGCAGACCCTAGTTTTATGATCAAAAAAGTAATTTTTTGTGAAAGTGGGTTGAATATTTCAAACCAAAAAATCATAGTATCAACTACACTCCTATTTGGTTTTGCCTTCTATATCTGCCTATTCAGTTTTGGCATGAATACATCTTACAAGGCATTGCTAAACACATTTGAGAATTAGTAGCTATAGATCCTATCACTAAAGCTCAAACTTGCATGATTCATGCAAGAATTTACATAAATATAAATTTAGATTCTCAACCGCCTACCCATATAAACTTGGTCCATGGCTCCTATCACAGATTCCATACAATCAAATATGAGAATAAACCTTCCTTTTGTATTGAGTTCCAGACTCAAGGGCACCTCAAAACTTAGTGTCCATATCTCAAACCTTCCAAATAAATGGACAACTCCAAAAACTTTTTTGGGCATCAAGGTGATAGGGTCCAAGGAAGGTAGAACCTCATTGGGTCTTATCAAAAGAAGAATCCAAGTTCAGCTACACTTAAGGAGAAGCAAGTTAAAGTTTCAGATTTGGTGGATTACCAAACTAAGTTAGCTCTCCCTTTGCTTTCCCCAACAAAATTGGTATTTTAGCAAAAAAAATTATTTTTGAATCTGCTCCCTTTGATGAATCCCTATTGCATGAGTCTGTACCCATTGGCCTCAATATTTCTACCCAAGGAGAAACCCATTCACCATCTAGATCTGGACCTTCCCATATTTCTTCTAAACTCCCACCTACCCCCAAAGGACATATTGAAAATTGTAGTTTGAATCCTATCAATATCGACATCAATGCTGACCCTAAAAGTTGTAACCCTAACTCAGACAAACTTAAGTTTAGTCGTATTAACACCCAAAGTTATAAGAAAGTCTCTGTGTATGTTGGTATTGAGAATAAAAATGGAAGACCTTCCATAAATGATCAAAAAAAAGAAATAGATAATAAAATTGCCAATGGAAGTCAAAAAATTCTCTTCCAAGACTTTTTACAGTCAAGGGAAAGATGAATCAAAAAGACCCAAACCTCTCTTACAACAATCAAAGGGAGGCAAAAAGTTTCCAAAATATCTAAATGAGTATCCTCTCATGGAATGTGAGAGGCCTAAATAGTGTTGTCTAGCAGAGGCTTGCATGTACTTTGAGGAAGGAGTACAGGCCCACTATCCTGATTATGCAAGAAACAAATATTGACCAAAACAAGGTCCAAAAAATTGCCAAATGTATTTGAAAAAATAGTGATTTCAGTTTTAGCCCTACCTAAGGCATTACAGGGGGTTTAATATTCCTATGGTATCCCAATATAGTGGAATGTAGAATTATCTCTTCATCTAATAAGGTTCTGAATATTTTGTTCCACTGTAAAGATAGTAATTACTCATGGGTTTTATCAAATGTTTACACCCCAAATAACCAACCAGTAGAAATACCTTATGGGATACTTTGAGACACATGAGGAATGCTTTCAAAAATATTTCGTGGATCCTTGCTGGAGATTTTAATTCTCCTCTTTTTCTATTAGATAAACAAGGGAGAAATTGTTAGAGTTACTATGGTAATTCTATTATTACCTCATTTGGTTGTTAGGGTAGTTAGTTATCTACCTAAGTTAAGATATTCGTTAATATCTATATATTAACGAATATCATTGTGTTAGCAATATTTAGTTAAATTGTTACCTATTTCTATGGGCTAACTATAGCCTTAGCATTGTATTTATTCACTTAATACATTCATATCATCGATTCATTGCTCTATCATGGTATCAAAGCAGTGGTACAGCCCTAGAAGGGAGCTGAGGAGGGACAACCTAAGGCATGCAAGCACACTGACATGGACCTGACATAGGCCAGGCGATTCCTAGACCTAAGCAGACTCACCGAGAATGATTTATAGTCCTGAGGTTAGTCGCACAGTAAATCTGGTTTCATTAGCCACAAAGTCTTGTAGTCTTGCATGATAACAGCCAAAGAGGTAGTTTCGACTGCGAGAATATGTTTTATATGACGATGGAGAAGTGGCTATGAAATATCAATCCATAGGAGCATTTGTTCCTAGCAATAGATTAGATCTACACCACAATCATGTGACGTAACCAGATTCATTCTTGGTCACATATGTTGTACAATATATGAGATTACAATATATGAGATTTTGATTGCATTGTTCACAAGAAGCAATCAAGGCATCGATTACTTGTAGATAATACTGACAGCAATGTTGGAATAACCAACATCCAAGGTCAACTCACACTCCCCCTCCAGATAGGAATCGCACCAAGAAGCGGCAGCGATATGGAGAAGAGACCAAAACTCTTGAAATACATGGACAATCCATTACAGTATTTCTCCAAACGATGAACGATATGCGATTGAGTGATCTGAGCAACAGATACAATACCCCACTATGCACACTTTTTTGATGCAGGCCACAGTAGAGAAGCCACATCTGTGGAAGAAATGCCACCCAACGGACACACCACTCCATCTAGAACCATTGAAGACTTCCACAATTTTGTAACTGATAATGAATTAATGGATATTCAATTTAAAGGAGTAAAATACACTTGGAGTAATAAAAGAGTTGAGAATCAGCATATCCAAGTTAAGCTTGATAGATGTTTCTTTCCCAAGAGGCTATTATTGCTATGGGGGATGCTACTCTCATTTATCTCTCGAGAGTTGGCTCTGATCACTATCCCATTTTGTTTGAAGCTGACAAAGAACCCAACTTCAAGAATCCTTTAATATTTGAAGTCATGTGGATGCAACACCCTGATCTTTGTAACAAAATCTCGAATTGGTGGTAGAAGAATTTTTCTTCTTTCATTTCTCAAATTTCCCAGAAACTCAAGTTTGTCAAGGAAAATATCAAAATATGGAATAGAGATGTTTTTGGCAATATTTATGAAAGCAAAAAGTAGATTATGGATAAACTAAAAAGCATTGAACAAAAAATTTAGAATGGCCAACTGAGTGACCAAATCAGAGCTAAGGATAAACAAATACTAGCAGAGTACCATAACATTCTGGGCAAAGAAGATATGTTATAGAGGCAAAAATACAGATCCCTTTGGATAAAATAGGGTTCAAAAACAAAGTTTTTTCATTCTTCCACCCTCAGGCATAGAAGTTCAAACAAAATCAAGGATTTAACTAGAGGTGATGTCTCCACTACTAGGGATAATTTCAAAATTTGATATGAAGCCTCTTCTTTTTTTAAATATCTTTAGGGAACTGATTCTCAAAATTTTGATTGAGCTAATAATCAGTTACTCAGCCACATTATTGCACTAGTCACTCCAAAAAAGAATTCCTTGTTCATAAAGCCTCTTGCTTCAGATGAGATAAAGTAATCTTTATTCACTATGCACCCTGATAAAGACCCTAGGCTTGATGGTTTATCCCCTAGGTATTTTTAGACCTTTTGGGACATTGTTTGGGAAGATGTATGCAAGGCTATCAATGAACTCCAACATACTAAGTCCATCCCTAGAGGTATAAACTCCATTTTCATAGATCTTATTCCTAAAGGGCCTGTGTGTAAATCTATGGTGGACTTTAGACCCATCAGTTTGTGTAATGTGTTGTATAAAATCCTAACCAAAGCTATGACTTCTAGAGTGAAGGAATTTCTTCCCCACATCATATATCCCTACCAAGGTAGTTTAGTCAAAGGAATATCTATAACTGATGGTATCATAACTCTTCATGAAGTCCTCCATTCTATTTATAGCAACAAAAAAGTTGCCCTAGTTCTTCAACTTGACATGAATAAATATTTTGATAGGATAAACCGATAATTTTTGCTTGTTGTTCCAAGTTTGGGTTTCACAGGTATTAGGTCCAACTTATTCAAGGCTACATTTCTAGCCCTTGGTTTTCTATGTTAGTCAATGTATCTGTAGCTGGTTACTTCCCTAGCAATAGAGGTATTAGGTAGGGGGATACCCTATCCCCTATTATTTTCATCATCCTTGCTGAATCCCTTGGTAGAGCTCTCAAAACTGCTTGCTCAAAAGGCACAATATTTTGCATTCAAGATGCTTCCAATATGAGACCCCTTTCTTATCAGAAATTTTTTGATGACACTATTTTAGCCACCCATGCTTCAATTTGGGAAGCAAAGATAATCAAATATATTTTAGATATTTATGAAGAGGTTGCAGGGAAAAATATTAACTATGCCAAGAGTAAAGTTTTCTTTCTCAATACCCCTCTACCTAGACAGATCAATATTTCTCATATTCTTTAGTGCATAATATCTAAGCTTCCCACTATCTACTTGGGGCTTCCCCTATTCACCAATTTCTCCAAAGAGTCCATGTGGAGCAATTTTATCAAAAGAATCAATAAAAAACTTGCAAGTTGGAAAGGGGCTCTTCTATCCCAAGCAGCCAAAGCTACTCTCACTATGGCATATCTTCAAAGTATTCCTATTTATTTCATGTTAGTTTTCAAAGCTCTTATTTTTGTATACAATAAAATTGGGTAAATTCAAAAGAGATTCCTTTGGGCAGGTTCAGATGATAGGAAAAAGTTTCATCTGTTCAACTGGGCAAATGTTTGTTCAACCAAAATTCAAGGAGGGTTGGGCCTCAAAATAATTAGCAATATGAACATAGATTTGTTGGCCAAGCAGGCTTGGAGGGTGTTTACCAATTGCAATATCGAATGGATTTCCATAATATATAAAAAATACACTCACACCTAGAATTTTATGGATGAATATATTCCCAAAATTGGGTCCACTTTTTGGAAATCCATTCTTTAGACCAGGTTCCTTATTCAAAAGGGAACTAGATGGCAGCTTGGAATAGGGCATAGGATAAATTTTTTTTAGATAGATGGATCTCCAATCAACCACTTAGTGAGAACAATGGATTCTCAGTTTTGTAGCCTTTGTTGGATACTCTCATAGGCACGAAGGTGGTTGATTTCATAGACTTTTCAATCCAGCCCAAATGATGAAAAGAGCTTCACATTGTAAATGTTTATGCCCAAATTTACAATGTGATCATAGACTTATCAACCTTATTGATGACAACTATAATTTCTTCTAGTATGTATTATGACACCCCTTTTTAGAAAGAAACTAACTCTGGTATTTTTTTCATCAAATTTGCTCATTGTTTATTGACTTTTAATCCCCAATATTCTCCCATTTCTTTCAATATAGTTTGGCTTAAACACCTCATACATAAAGTTATTATTTTATCCTAGTTATCCATCAAAAATAGGATCCTCACTATAGATAATCTCATGAAGAGAGGAATGGTTGTTCCGAATAGATGCCATCTTTGTTTGGCATCATAGGAATCTGTTAATCACCTTTTTATGGAATTTTTTTTTCCACTCTGCCTTGAATCATGTTATGTCCACTTTTCACATTTACTGGGTCCATCCCAACTCCCTGGATCTCTTTTTCTGTCAATGGACCATGCCTTTTAAAAGTTCCAAGAATATTCTTTGTGGAAAGTTTATCTTCATATTTTTTTGTGGCAGATATAGCTTGAGAGAAATAGTAGATTATTTTTTAACATCCTCAGGGACTCCATCTATAATGCAAACAAATCCATCTCCTTTTCTATTAAAAATTCCAATATTTTCCCATGCACCAAACCACTTGAGTCTACCCTTTAGTCCACTCTTTTTTAGTCCTTCAGTATTCCCTACAGTCCAATACATTATCCTTTTATTTCTCATCCTAGATTAGGTGCTCATTGGAATTCTCCTCATGAAGGATGGCTTAAAATCAATTATGATGGTACTTCCAAAGGTAATATGGGGGTTGCGGGTGTCGGAGGTCTAGTTAGGGATCACACTGGTCAACTCATCATGGCCTATGCTAAATTTTTGGGCATCCAAACTAACCATTATGTTGAAGCCCATGCATTGTGGAGAGGGCTACAAGTTCTCACAAATTACATAGGAAACCTAAAAATAGAAGGTGACTCCATGAATGTTACAAACTCTATTATTTATGACAAAACTCCCTCATGGAATGTGCACACTATTATTCAGGAAGCTAAGGTTTTTATATAAAATTTTAGCACAACTACAACCTGCCATGTGTATAGGAAAGCTAACAAATCTATTGATTTAATTATAAATGTTAAGGATAGTCACAAAAAATTAATCCATTTGGCATCAATATTTTCCTCAAAATATTGTTAATGCTGCTACTCGAAGAACACAAGCTTATACTGAGAGGGGGAGGTGAATAGTATAAGACCTCTTTTTATTTTTTCCTTTATACTTCAAAATAGTAAAGCAATATACCCAAAGCAATATCAAAGCAATGCACAATATCATCCACAAAGTGACACCAATTTTAACGTGGTTCACCCAAAATGGCTGGGCTACGTCCACAAAAATTTTCTCTAAAAGTTATCTCAAAGTTCTTTGGGAATCCTTCCCAATTACAATATTTATGAGCCTTGGCCCAAAGGAGATACCTTCCCCCAATCAGAATTTATGAGCCTCTGCTCAAAGGAGATACCTTCCCCTCTGCTCTGGAAATGATCCCTTAGAAGATCAACTACCTCTACCTCTTGCCAGCACATGGAACTCCTTTCCATCGAAGACCTGCTATCCTCAATGCTTAGCCTAAGAGACCTCTGCCTTCTATGATCATGTCCATAGTAGCTCAACAACCTATACCAAACATAGTCAGTCGATCTAGTATAAGTCTTCATCTGTCAGTTAGATCTATCCAATGCTTGAACAAATCAATCCTCTGCACACAAGCCTTCTCAAAGACTTGCCAAATCTATCCTCAGGTTCTTCTCAAAGAACCAGTGCACCTCTGTCCTCAAGTTCTCTGATAGAACTATCAAACTCAGCTCACAAGTCCTCTACTAGGTCTTGTCCAAATCTGCTCACAAGTCCCCATTGGAACCTATCCAAAACTGCTCACAAGTCCCCACCGGAACCTGTCCAAGACTACTCACAAGTCCCCATCGGAACCTGTCCAAAAACTCAGCAAGCTCACCAAGAAAAAAAACTTTCTTAGTAGGAAATCACAAGGTGAATTGTTAGAGACCCAATGTGATTTGTCAAACTCATAGAAGCATAAAGAGAATTGTTAGAGACTCAATATGTTCTATACTCAACTCCCAATCTCAAAACTCAACTCAAATCAACTCAGCTCAAACTTAATCTCAAATATGAAAACTCAACTCAATATCTAAAATGGATAGGATAGAATGCTTTCTTTCAAGAACATGAAACCCCAACAATTGCCAACTATGCAAAGAATCACATAACAATGATACTCATGTTCTTTTCACCATCAATTAGGGCTTCAACAAAAATGTTCATCAAACAAGGTTCAATCAACACCATTCAACTCAAAACACAACCTTGAAGCATTTCACAATCAACATCAAAAAATGAAACAAGTAGAACTCCTTTTCTCTCCAATATTGTTTGAACAAAAAGCATCCACCAACTCAAATCACAATAGCACAAAACAACTTTTCAAATCATCAACAAAGGAGTAAGCCCAACACTTTAACCAAGTAAATAATAGCTTGATTATTACCAATTTAATGAAAGCAAATGTCAATCTCAAAGCTTCCCACTTAAGGTTTCACAACTTCACACAAGAAGCAATTTTAACCTTAAAACATCATGCTTTCATTTCCATAATCAACCAAAAGCACTCTCAACATTACAAGAAAAAATTATCCCTTATACACCTTATTTCTCCCTTATAGTCTTATCAAAAATAAAATTTATTTCTCATAAGAATGCAATAAGATATTTCAAACAACACCTTCAAAAGAATCTTTTATCAAAATAAAACAAGCTTTAAACTCCTTATAACTCCTAAGCTGTTTTTCCCTCTAATAAACTTCCTCCTTCCGCAAAATACACTTAGCAAAAAATAATTTCAAAAATACCTTGGCCAACATCAAAAATCGCGCTATGGAGAAATTGTGCACGAATTCTAACACCACCCGCTACGTCCACTTCACAATGAAAAACCCTTTCACGTTATTCGAATGCGAAACCTCCCATTCGGGTAGCGCGCCAATAGCCTAGCCACTACCGGTGTGCCAAAGGCGCCCGGTGAGGTTTAAACCTCATGCTATTAGCCTTGTTCCTTCTACGCCAGGGATTAAATAAAACAATAGGCCTCCCTTTCTTCTGACATGAACACGAAGATGAAAACCTTACGGCGAATTTACGAAAAACAACGAGTTAAAAAAAAAATGAATAGTAGATTCACGAAAACGACGAAGACACAGTCGAACAGTAGGTTTACGAAAACGACGAAGACACAATCGGAGAAGAAATCCGAACAACGGATCACGAAATCACAGCGAGCAACTCTTTTCAAAATACGAATGGGATCATTCTTGATTTTCATTGAGGGAGATTTATATGCATTTTTACCATAAGCTCTTGACATCGGCGAGGAGTTTAACACGTCGACGGAGGTCTTGGCTAGCGCCCACAATATTAAAACATAGCGCCCACATAGTTAAGACATTTGCGCCATGGGTTAGGAGAACCCATTGCAAACAATAATTTAATATTTATTTAAAAATAATTAAAGGGAACCTTAACAAGGTTTTTAATTATTTAAATAAATACTTCCTCCTGGACCCAAATGAATTAAACTAATGCATCCACCTGTAATCTTTAAACCTGCCAACTTGGGGTTTATAAAAGACCTTTGAAACTATCATGTCTGTAACCTTCATCAAAACAAATTATTTGACATCAAATCAAATTCCTTCAAGAGCTTCTTGACATCAATGACAACTTATACACTTGAGCAAAGGTAATGTACCCAAAGTACCCAAAATTGCCAACAATATCCCCCTTTGTCATTGATGGCAAAACTTTACTAAAAACACTTCTCAAGAGCCAAAACTAAAACCAACTATGCTAACAACTGACCAACTATGCCCACAACTAAGAATCTTCCTTTGAAGTTTTGCTCCCCCTGACTTGAAGCTCTCCTCTTCACTTTGAAGCTCTCCCCCTTACTCATATCTCTCCCCCTTTGTCATCAATGGCAAAGGGTCACCTTTGGGGCTCGGGACTAAGAATGAGCCTCTTAGCTTAGTCCCTCCCCCACCTCCTAATGAGGTGATTAATTCTGGGGTGGGAGTAAAACTCCCATTAGGCACTGATCATCATTAGTGTCTATAACTTCCTTGCTAGGCCTTCTCTTGAACTCTTTGTCCATATTCTTGTTCTTGTCACTATTCTTGTTCTTTTTCTCATCCTTGTTCTTGTCCATGCCTTGATCCTTAGACCTGATCATGCCACTATTCCTATTCCTATATTTTGGAATTTCAGCTCTACACTGTCTGATTATGTGACCTTCATTGTTGCACTTGAAACACTTGACGATGTTGTTTCTCTGAGGTAAACCTGATCTTTGAATCCACCAGTTTTGACCAAACCTATTATGACCAAACCTGTTCTGACCAAACCTATTCTAGCCAAACATGTTATGACCAAACCTATTCTGACAAAACCTATTTTGACCAAACCTATTCTAACCGAACCTGTTCTAATCAAACCCGTTCCTATTATTTGCATTGTAATAAACTGCCTTGTGCCCAAACTGTTGACAATAGTAGCAATACCCTTGAAAGAAACTAGTACTTCTAAAATTGTCATTTACCTTCTTCACTTGAGCCATGCAATGTGAAGCCATGTGACCAAACCAGTGACAATCAAAACATATGCCTTGAAACTTTCCTTTATTTGACCTCTTAGGTTTTGAAAACTTCTTCTCATTCTAAATTCTATTTTTTGTTTCTGTGCATCTATCATTCAAGGACTCCTTTTCTGAAATACTTTCCTCATCAAAACTCTCTTCCTTTTGGAGTCTCTTACTAGACTCTCCAACTTGTTCCTTGTGTGGCTTAACAAAACCAAGGCCTATTTTATCTGTTGTCTTTATTTGACCTTTGATGAGTGACTTAACCTTTTTTGAGCTATCTTGAAACCTGTAAAGCTTATCCTTGTACTCTTTAGTTTCCTCTTTCAAAGAAGCCATTTTCTGTTCTAACTCACTATACTCAAGAACCTTAGACTCTAACTCATCCTTGAGTTCTTATGTCTTAGCTATAGAGAAGTCAAGACTTTCTATAAGATCATCTCTCTCTATACAACATTCATCTAACTTATCCTTGAGTCTAGCATTCTTATTTCTTTTCTTTTTCAAAGTACTAATAGCACTAATAAGTTCACCTTCAAGATCTACTTCACCTTCCTCTATATCTTCCTTTATTTGTTTGCTTTTTGAATCATCAAAGCCTTTTTCAGATTTCTTATCACTAGAGGTGCTACCCTTTTCAAAAACCATACATGCATCTTCCTTATAGTTTTCTGAAGCATCATCATACATACTAGAAACCAAATCATTATTTGTGCAATCATCCTCAAGGTGACCAAAATTTCCACATCTAAGACATTTCATGATAATGAATCTATGTTTCGGTTCTTCCTCTTTTTTTGATATGAACATCTCATTTTCATTATCACTTGAAGAAATTTCACTATCACTACTAGAACACTTACTTGCTTTGTCTAGGTAGAAACTCTTCTTGTGCTTGTGAGAATACCTCTTTCCTTGATTGTTGTGCTCATCTTTGTTCTTCCTGTGATGCTCGTGCTTTTTAGAATCCTTTCTGTTAGAATCCTGTTTATATTCATCACTTTCATTCTTGGGAATAGTACAATCAATAGCATAATGACCAACCTTTCCACAATTGAAACTTGCCTTTCTAGAGAACTTGCCTTTCTTGCTGTAATATGCCTCTTCATCACTAGAAGACTCATCACTATCTTTAAGCTGTTTACCCTTGTATTTCTTGGTAGCCTTGAAAGCTGCCTCTTTATTGACATCAACCTTCACTTGAGTTCTCAACTCAAATACTGCAAGTATACTATGGAGCTCATACTTTTTCAACTTATCCAAATCTTTAGCTTCCTCAATAGCAGAAATATTTTCACTAAATCTATTAGGAAGAGATCTTAAAATCTTATCACAAACATCATTTTTAGCAAGCTCAAGACCTAAGTCTTTCATGGAGTTAACAACCTCATCCATACGAAGCATGTAGTCACTAATATTTTCATCATAATTCATCTTGAGTTGTTCAAACATACCTTTGAAGTGTCTCAACTTGGCTTTTCTGACATTTGTATCACCTGTATGAACCACCTTCAACTGTTTCCACATTTCACTAGCTATCTTACAGTGAATCACTTTGGTGAGATCTACTTTATGTAAACCTTTCAGGATTGCATTCATTGCTTTTGAATTGCTGTGATGTAGGAGCCTTTCTTCTTTAGTATTAGGACCATGTTCAAGAATAGTGTACTCATCTTCAATCACTTCCCAAACCTCATTCCCAAGTGCCATTAGATGAACCTTCATCCTTGCACTCCAAAGACCAAAATCCGACCCATCAAGAATAGGTGTTGCATTGCCACTTGAATGATCCATTGTGTTCTTTACTAGCTTTTCCTTCAAGCTGTTAAACTTTTCGAAGGCACCGGCTCGATACCAATTGAAGAACACAAGCTTATACTGAGAGGGGGGTGAACAGTATAAGACCTCTTTTTACTTTTTCCTTTATACTTCAAAATAGTAAAGCAATATACCCAAAGCAATATCAAAGCAATGCACAATATCATCCACAAAGTGACACCAATTTTAACGTGGTTCACCCAAAATGGCCGGGCTACGTCCACAAAACTTTTCTCTAAAAGTTATCTCAAATTTCTTTGGGAATCCTTCCCAATTACAATATTTATGAGCCTCGGCCCAAAGGATATACCTTCCCCCAATCAGAATTTATGAGCCTCTGCTCAAAGGAGATACCTTCCCCTCTACTCTAGAAATGATCCCTCGAAGATCAACTGCCTCTACCTCTTGCCAGCACATGGAACTCCTTTCCATTGAAGACCTCCTGTCCTCAATGCTTAGCCTAAGAGACCTCTGCCTTCTATGATCACATCCACATCATCTCAACAACCTGTACAAAACACAGTCAGTCGGTCTAGTACAAGTCTTCATCTGTCTGTCAAATCTGTCCAACACTTGAAAAAATCAATCCTCTACACACAAGCCTTCTCAAAGACTTGCCAAATCTATCCTCAGGTTCTTCTCAAAGAACCAGTGCACCTCTTTCCTCAAGTTCTCTGATAGAACTATCAAACTCAGCTCAAAATTCCTCTGCTAGGACCTATCCAATTCTGCTCACAAGTCTCCACCGGAACCTATCCAAAACTTCTCACAAGTCCCCACCGGAACCTGTCCAAGACTGCTCACAAGTCCCCATCGAAACTTGTCCAAAAAATCAGCAAGCTCACCAAGAAAAATAACTTTCTTAGTAGGAAATCACAAGGTGAATTGTTAGAGACTCAATGTGATTTGTCAAACTCATAGAAGCATAAAGAGAATTGTTAGAGACTCAATATGTTCTATACTCAACTCCCAATCTCAAAACTCAACTCAAATCAACTCAGCTCAAACTCAATATCAAATCTAAAAACTCAACTCAATATCTGAAATGGATAGGATAGAATGCTTTCTTTCAAGAACATGAAACCCCAACAATTGCCAACTATGCAAATAATCACATAACAATGATACTCATGTTCTTTTCACCATCAATTAGGGCTTCAACAACAATGCTCATCAAACAAGGTTCAATCAACACCATTCAAATCAATACACAACCTTGAAGCATTTCACAATCAACATCAAAAAAGGAAACAAGTAGAACTCCTTTTCTATCCAATATTGTTTGAACAAAAAGAATCCACCAACTCAAATCACAATAGCACAAAACAACTTTTCAAATCATCAACAAAGGAGTAAGCCCAACACTTTAACCAAGTAAAGAATAGCTTGATTATTACCAATTTAATGAAAGCAAATGTCAATCTCAAAGCTGCCCACTTAAGGTTTCACAACTTCACACAAGAAGCAATTTTAACCTTAAAACATCATGCTTTCATTTCCATAATCAACCAAAAGCACTCTCAACATTACAAGAAAAATTTATCCCTTATACACCTTATTTCTCCCTTATAGTCTTATCAAAAATAAAATTTATTTCTCATAAGAATGCAATAAGATATTTCAAACAACACCTTCAAAAGAATATTTTATCAAAATAAAACAATCTTTAAACTCCTTATAACTTCTAAGCTGTCTTTCCCTCTAATAAACTTCCTCCTTCCGCAAAATACACTTAGCAAAAATTAATTTCGAAAATACCTTGGCCGACATCAAAAATCGTGCTATGGAGGAATTGCGCATGAATTCTAACACCACCTGTTGTGTCCACTTCATGATGAAAAACCCTTTCATGTTTTTCGAATGTGGAACCTCCCGTTTGGGTAGTGCGCCAACAGCCTAGCCGCTATCGGTGAGACAAAGGTGCCCGATGAGGTTTAAACCTCACACTGTTAGCCTTATTCCTTCTACGCCAGGGATTAAATAAAACAACAGTGCCTCCCTTTCTTCTAATGTGAACATGAAGACAAAAACCTTACGGTGGATTTAAGACAAACGACGAGTACAAAAAAAATGAACAGCGGATTCACGAAAATGGTGAAGACACAGTCGAACAGTAGGTTTACGAGAACGGCAAAGACACAATCGGAGAAGAAATCCAAATAGCGGATCACAAAATCATAGTGAGCAACTCTTTTCAAAATACGGATGGGATCATTCTTGATTTTCATCGAGGGAGATTTATATGCATTTTTACCATAAGCTCTTGATGTCGACGAGGAGTTTAACACATCGACGAAGGTCTTGGCTAGCGCCCACAATATTAAAACATAGCGCCCACATAGTTAAGACATTTGCGCCATGAGTTAGGAGAACCCATTGGAAACAATAATTTAATATTTATTTAAAATAATTAAAAGGAACCTTAACAAGGTTTTTAATTATTTAAATAAATACTTCCTCCTGGATCCAAATGCATTAAACTAATGCATCCACCTGTAATCTTTAAACCTGCCAACTTGGGGTTTACAAAAGACCTTTGAAACTGTCATGCCGTAACCTTCATCAAAACAAATTATTTGACATCAAATCAAATTCCTTCAAGAGTTTCTTGACATCAATGACAACTTATACACTTGAGCAAAGGCAATGTACCCAAAGTACCCAAAATTGCCAACACTACCATTGACCTAGATATGCATAATGGGCCATGAGAGTTCCACAATGCCATTATGAGTAGCATTATTACTAGCATGGATACCATCAGTGCCTCCCTAAAACTCCTGATCAAGAATCAAGCCCAAAAGAGTTCTGCAACTGAAGAGATTATCGATGATTAGAGCTAGGTTGGTTTTTCTTTTAAGTTTTGTTCCCTTGCATGGGATTGGTGGTTAAAATATTTTGACCTCTACGTGGGTTCTATTTTGGTTGTGCTTTATTTTCTCCTTAGCCCCTCCATGGGTTCTTTATTTTTGTTTTATGTTTTCTATTGATCAACCTCTGCGTGGGTATGTTCTTTCTATGATTTGGTCCATGAATTGGCTAGGTTGTTTCTCTACACTGTTTTATCATATGCTTATGTATCTGGTTTTGGGCACCATTTAAAATCCACTTAATATAATTCCAACCACTTACAAAAAAAAATTAATAATATGTGGAAATATGAATGTAAAGCCTAAAATATACACAATAATATCACTTACAATACTAGTTTCTCAGATGTATGCAAACTTGTATTACTCCTCTTTCTATTACAAATATCTCATAGAAATGACTCTATAGATAATGTAGAATATTGTATATCTCTATGTATCTCATATAGCTCTTATTTCTCATATATCTCATATATCTTCTATGGAGTAATATATAGCCATTCTAGGATGACTCTTTGGTTACTATAGCTCTTCCTTTCCATATGCCAAGCCTTATGACTCTTGGCTTCTATACTTGACACTTGCATACACATGACACTATTTTATATGCACACTTGTACTTGACTCTTTATATACATATTCCTAATATAAGGACACATGTGCACACTTACATAATGGACACTTGTGCACATTTACACTCATAACACTTGCACACATATTTACATGACACTTATGAATTTCCTATGCATTATTACATTACATGAAATATTAACTCACTAACTAATCTAAGACACATACCTAATATAATATTTACAATGATGTACTAAGGTGGTACATTGGAATGTACCAAATAATGTAATATTATCCAACATAAAGTACATCTAGACAATAGGTTCGAGGCCACACTATCTCGAGCAATGATGTCATCAAAAATGAGAGATGTTTGACGTTATGCAAAGCAAGTAAAATATACTTGAAATAAAAATATATTTTGAAGCCACGTTCGATAATCATGTGATGTCATCACTACAAGCTTCAACCTAGGACCACATTCGAATAGTGAAGATGTTCTAGAAGCCCAAAAGTACCTGAACCCAAGACTTTTGCTCAAATCCACTATTTCTCTACAAAATGTGACACATGGGGTAATAATGGAGCTAGATATCAAGAGCACCAACTAATATTACTCTAGATCTTCATCATCATAGTGATTGCTAGCTATTTCCAACCAAAACCTCAATAATGTAACCACTTGCAAGAATTCATTGTAGATCAACAAGCCAAATTCAAACGGAAACACAAAACAAAATATGAACCATTCATGCAAACTTCTAGAACTTTCTATACAACATTCTACAACTATTTTTATAACTGAATGTAAATCTTACACTACAAGATTAAAATAAGTGGCCTATAAATATGAGTTTAGACCTCATTTAAAGGGTCAAATCTATAGCCCTTGCTTGGTATCCCATTGTAATTGTTTTTCTCAATAAAGTGGTAGTTTGTTGGTCTCCATGATGCTTGTATTTATAGGTTTTATATGAATGATCTCTCCTAAGTCATTTATGTTACACTATAATGTTGGTTTATTATGTTAAATTAGTTCTATATCTATATTACCTATTGGATTTCTAATATTTATTATCCTTGGAATGATTAGAAACATTATACATTAATTTTAAGTCATTTCTATGAAATTCAACCTTTAGTGTATTATGTTAGAGTGATATTCTCATCGCCTAATGTATTGCAATTTTTGTGAATCCTTGGAATGATTAATATGAACATAATGGATTGAATGAAATTGTATATGTAATCATTAATGGTTGATCTGTTAAGTGCCATGAAATGGTTTAGTAGTTGATTATTTTATGAGATCCAATGTTGTTACACTATATCTTGGCCATGCTTTTACTTATTCCTAAACCCTTTCTCTTTCTTTCCCTTTACTCTTTTCCTTACCCTTTTCCTTCAAAATACATCCATAGGAGTTGACCTTCTTCAAAGGTTGAAACATAGGGTGACCTTGTTTCATCCAATTATTGTGCTTTGGCTAAAATCAATAGGTGTTACACATTTCCACAACAATGAAATATTTTAGTCCAACAAGTTACTATGAATGGACCTAGCCAATTGGGCTTGAGTTTGCCTTTTTTATATTATTTTGTGTTAGTATTCTTTTGATTTTATTTAAACACCAAATTTCCTCCTTCAAAGGAGCAAGGTCACACCCTCTTTTCATAGACTCTTTTGAATCTTCGATGATAGACTCATAGGTGCTCTAGGGTATGGATTCAATTTTCATCATGCAATTCTAATTGACTAAGATGTGCATGGTGATACTCATTACTGATAGACATACCCTTTATGTGTATTATAAGGGACAAAACTTATAACTTGAAGGGAAATATGGCTTATGCCCTGTAGACTAAGGCATAGGGTGTAGCACCAATTAGGGTTCTTACACTAGTGCAATACACCCATAAATTAGGATATAGTTATAGATGCCAATCCCTACTAGTTTTGCCAACAAGTTTCTTTAATATTTTATTATATTTTTATTTAATGCCTTAGCCAAACCATTATCTTGTGGGTAATATGGAGTTGACTACTTATGTTTCATTTTGTACTTAGTATAAATTTTGGCCACATATTTGTTCTTGAAATATGAGTCATTTCAAGAGATTATTATGTTAGGAATGCCATATCTTGATAAGATCTAGTTTAAGATAAATTTTGAAACCTACACTCTAATGTAAGAGGATAAAGGTGTGGCCTCTATCAACTTGGTGAAGAACTCAGTTGTAGTTATTATGAACTTATGTCCATCTAATGATATAAGATTTATTTTTGTATCCCCCAAGAGGAGAAGGACCAAGGAGATGTTATGGATTGGAGTTCCTGGCTAGGCACATTGATAAGGTTGTCATGTTTTTGACACTTATTACATTTTCACAAAAAATTATAGGCATCCCTTTCCAAGGTTGGCCTATAATATGCCATGCGAATAAGCTTTTTAGTGATGGCACTTCCATTAAAGTGACCACCACACACCCCTTCATAGGCATGCTAAACTACTATTTTATCTTCATATGAATTTAGGTACATTAAAAGAATACCATAAAATATGTGACTATACAAGATGTCTCCAACTATGACATATCTACAAGATTTCTACCTTAGGTTATTTTGCTCATTGTATTTTAGTCCTTCATGCAAGACTCCAATATTAAGGAAATCATAATGTTCCTTGTACCAAGAATCAAGGTTCTATGACAAAGATAGCTAAGGGCTCTTGACTATATTGCTATATTGTAGGCTATCTTATTTGTCAAATGATGATTGTCACTTGTTCATACTCTATTTATAAAGGCATAGACACAACTACAACCATTACATTTTCTTGGCAATTAGTAGAGTGTAGAAGTGTTGATAATTACTTTCTCTAAAAGATATAAATTTATCCATTATATCCATATAAGTCTTGAGTTTAACATATTTTTATTTCACTTATCTAATTAATGATTAACTATGGATCTCCAAATATGGATAATGACATTACTTTTAGGGCTAGTGTTGCCTGATGCCCAAGGATAAGTGCTTCATATTCAACCATGTTGTTTATACATGAGAGTTGAAGCTTGAAGGATAAGGGGATGAATATATATTGGGGTGACATTAATACAATTATTACCCCCACATATTTGACATATCTTATACTATCAAATAAAATCATCCAGGTATCTTGTAATAGTTTCAAGGTGCCTACCATTTCATCAAGGTATTTGACAACTAAGGGATCACTAGCTTGTAAAGGGGTTGCTACTAGATGATCAATGATTACCTGCCCCTTAATTGAATTTTGACCTATGAAATAAAGGCCAAATTCAATGAGATCCATCAAAAATTTGGATATCATTCCTGAAATATAAGGTTTAGACACTAGGTATCTCAATGGTCTGACCTTAGCTATTAGATATGTTTTATGACTTAGCATGTAATGTCTCAATTTTGGGAAGCAAAGACTACTATTGGGCATAATTTTTCTAAAGGAGTGTACCTAGTCTCATAAATAATAAGGTTCTACTAATATAGTAGACTACCCCTTATCTATGCTAGTCATCATATTGTGCCAACATAACACATAAAGCATGAACTATTTCTACAATGCATAACAACAATGACTTGACAGAATCTGGTGAGATAGTAACTTATGGAGATAGAAGATATGTTTTCAAGGAATCAAAGGTCTTTTGACATTCCTAATCCCAATTAAAATTAGTCCCTTTCCTTAAAATATTGGAAAAGGGTTGGCACTTGTTCACCAATTGGAAAATAAATCTCCTAATTGCTTATAGTCTGCCTTGTAGACTTCAAAAATCAGTTAGGTTCTTATAGCATATATTTTGTCATAATCTACCTCAATTTTGTGCCTAGATACAATGAAACCTAATAGTTTTTGGATGTTACTCCAAACCTACATTTGGAGGGTTTGAGGTAAACTTTATATTCTCTGTATTTCAAAAATTTACCATAAGTCTTTAACATGATCTCATTTCATGGATTGTCCATGAAAATCATTGACATAGTCTTCCATAATATCATAAATAGTGTTATGGCAAATTGGTAGGTTGCACTAGCATTATTCAAACTAAAGGGAATAACCTCATAGAAAAGGTACCTAAAGGAGTAATGAATTCTATTTTAGCTTGATCCTCTAGCTCAATCTAAATTTGACTATACTCAAAAAAGCCATCTTTCAAGGATAGCATTCTACATCTGATAGTGAAGTCTACTATCATGTCTATGTTAGGTAGAGGGAAATAATCCCTAGGAAAATCTTTATTGATGTATCAAAAATTTGTGTAAACTTGTACAATACCTTCCTAGCTAAAAGAACTATATTGGAGATCCAATCAGAATAGTCAACTACCTTAATAAATTTGACCTCCAAAATCTTTTGAAGTTCCTCTTTAACTAGTAAGGAAACCTCAGGATTTATATTTATCAACTTTTGTTTCATTATTTTGGTATTTATCTTGAATACCAAGTGGTGAACTACTAAGGATGGGTCTAGTACCCACATGTCTACGTAGGACCAAGCAATTTTTTTATAAAACTCTATTAAGAGTTTCATGGACTCTTCTCACTCTTCTAAACTTAGGAATTTTCCTAACTTTATAATTATTGGGTTGTTTTATGATCCTATGTTAATATATGTGGTTTCTTCTATTAAGATATGAGACTCGTATTCATATTACGGAGGGGCTAGTAAGACCTCTAGGATTTCAAGATCACCAACATCTAAGATCTGTTACTTAGTGTTGGCTAACTATAAGGGTTGTGTAACTAATGGAAAAGGCCCTTAAGTAGGGATGTTTTCTTGAATAGGACAATCATTGTAATTATCCTTAAAGGAATGTGGAGTAAATTTTTCACATCATAGTCATTTATGTCTAGAGTTAGGAAGAGGTTTTTTATCGGTTGGGATGGTATACCATGATCTACTTGGGATAATATTAATCTATCCTCACTAGGTTTGGAACTTTGCTTGTATTTCTCAAAGGATTTTATACTTAACATGTTGATTTATTCTTATTGGATAAATAGGTCAAAAAGGGAGAAAGGGGAAGATTATACATCCTCCTCATCCCAATTTAACACCCCTATCAAGGTCACTTTACTTTGGGGCTCTAGTGGGAAGAGGCACACATACTCATCATCATTGCTTTCTAAATATGCATAAGATGTCCTTTCATTGGATTTAGATAATTATACCAATCCTTAACATCTAGGCTAGGATTTTAATTCTATAGGCTCTTTTATTATACGCTCATGAGATCCTAAACCTTTTCCCTTATATTCAAATTTGTAGATAATTTGCTTAGTTATGGAGTAAATATTCAATAGATAGTAGGAAGCATAATTTTGTTCTACTAGATGAATGTTGTTTCCATAAATTTTCTTCTTGTTTGTTGTTCCAACATATATGAAAGTGCAACTTCCAATCTTTACCACCATTCTAATGAAGGTTTGAGATGACTAGGGTAGCCTAGATAAGTCTAGTGCTAGAAATTCATGTTGATTGTTGAGGAAGATGTGGTTTATATCTTGTACCTTAACTTTCTCTTTGCCTTTTATGGAGGTTTTTCTACTTGTTATAACTTCTTGGTCATCCATAGTCTCTTTATTTGGAACAAGTTTTTATTGGATCATTGATGAATGAGCTAGAAGCATTTAAGGAAGGGCACAAGAAAGCCTTAGTATTTTTGGCTTGAATGGCTTGAAAATAAGTGAAAGAAATGTTATCATCCATGATGCTATACAATTGCATTGATGATATATTGACTTGACCGTTTGCATATCATGAATCCAAGGTTACCCTAAGAGGATGTTATAGTTTAAGTCATAGGAAAACACATAAAATAGGGTGTTTAATATGCATAGCCCTACTTTTATTAGGACTATACATCCAATAACTTCTCACTCATCATTGTCATAAGTTGTTATGATAATGTCTAATTTTTCTAGGTCTTCTTTGCAAAGCCCTATTCTTTAGATGAACTTAAGGCTACAAATGTTAATGGTTAAACCATTATATATGAGAACCCTTTTAATACATTATTCATCTATATGGAAAATAATGGATAAGGGTAACTCTCGTATCATCGAGGAATGGGAAGATTATCCTTAAAAAATATATTGTTCCATGATTGAGGGTAACTCCACTATGTTAGCCAAGTTGTTAGGGCTAACATCTTGGTGGATAGTTTATTCACTTAGGAGTTTGAATAAAATTTCTCTATGACTTGATGATGTTTTTAGAAGCTTAAATATAGAGATCTTAGCTAGGGTTTCATTAATTTGCTATTGTATGTTGAATGTCTTCTTACCTTTGTATTGTAGATTTAGAATTAAAGGTAGACTCTCAGAGGTTGATGTATGCCTAGGATTCAAAAGTAAAGGGGGATTAGAGGGTTTAAAAAGTTGACCCTTCTCTTTAGTCTATTGCCTAGTGATGAAACTATTTAGATCAACCCTACCAAATTATGATTAGATTGGGAAACATTCCTATATAACATGATGCTAGAAATATTTTTCTCAAGCTTAGGCAAAGGGTCTTTAAATATTCCTCTAGGTCAATGTGATTTCCCATACTTGAAGTCTTTTTAAATCAATTTGGCTTAGCATTTTTCTAATATTTTGTCCAAAATTTTTCTAAGGAAAATAACTTGGAGGTTGGCCTAAGCATCATAGCAACACAATCAAGCTATTAGAGACTCAAATGCATCAATTTAGAGCTAAATTCCAAGGTGATTAAGCATTTTTAGAAGATTCAAAATCATAGAAATATGGTAAAATAATATGCATTCCATTAAAGTGAAAAGTTGGCTAAGTCCCAAGAGGCTATGGTAACATGCAAATATGGAATTTATTTATTTCAAAATTTTACAAGTGATGATGTCACACAAAGATCTAGTAAAGTATAAAAATAAGGAGACTAAAATGGTGTGATTTTGATAATTGACTAAGTTGAAGCATCCCTTAAGCTCGAGTCTAGGAAAAAATACAAAATCAAGATTTTTAAACAATTAAATTAGCCAAAGTGCTACAAAAGTCCAAAAAATGCTAGATGCCAAAATGGAGCAAAGCTGTGTTTTCCAAATGCTTATGTTAGCATAAGGTCCATGAAAGTTCAAAGATGCACAAGTATGGAGGAGCAAAGCACTATCCAAAAAAGCATGAATCCATGCTTTCTAAGGGATGACATCAACCAAACCTTCTCAAAACCCTGAATTTGTCTCAAAAGGTCTCTAAAACAATTAAAATATCCTAGTGGCATTATAAGACTCGACAATGAGTAAAATTCATCCAAGAATGTCCCTTTATTTTATAACAAACTTGTCAAAATTTGCAACTACCTAGATGCTCCTTAGCCACTCAATGCAAGGTTGTTAAGCCAAAAATGATCTTTTTGATAGAACAATTGTAATAGCTAAGCCTAATTGCAAAGGATGACAATTGAGGATTAATGGACCTGCTAGAGACACACATGAGCCAAATCTAGAAGAAGAAATTTGGACCAGCCATATCAGCAAAACCTTAATTAAAATACCTAAAATCACAAAATACCTAAAATCACAAAAAAATGTTAATTTACCTTACCTAGGTAAATATCAATTTACCTAAGTTAAAAATCCATTTCAACAAATTGCCCAAAGTAAAAATCCAAAAATCAGACAAATATAGTCAAAAAACAACCCTACCTCGATCTTCATGCCAAAAATACACTTTGTTATAACTGGTATACGATAGTGTCGACGATTTGCTGAAATCATTCCTAATTGAATGAAATCATCTGATGCAAAATGTCTAGATGATTTCATCCAAAACTAAAAATTGCCCAGTTAGATACATGAAAAAAATAGTTCCAATGCTCATGATTATTTGGGGATAAGCATGTTTGGGTTGTTGGTCACCACCTCCTTGGAGATCTCCCAAATTGGGATGGATTCCAACCCTATAACAACCTGTTAACCCTACTCAATCCCTATTTTTCCATAGAATTTCCCCTGGCTGATCAATACCCTGCATTCCTAAATCCATGAGGTTCTAGAGCTCTAAAAGCATTCTCATTTAGTATTATTTTTTGGTAGATAAGATACTATAGCATTAATACCGGGTTTTATAGGTTGACCCAAAACATTTTACAAAAATTAGCCTAGGGTTGTTGATGAACATGTCCTTACTAAGGATCCTATATATGTAAAATCTACATGTCACCAAAGCCATTACATCCGATAAGGCACATAGCCTGTTATCAAAAATAAACTTCCCATACAACATTTTGGGTATACCCCGAGAAAACACACCTGCATCATAATTACAAAAAAAGAAACAGACACGGATCCCTTCCTTGAAACAGTGGAGAAACAAAAAGCTACAAACACACATAGTAGAGTACTAAAAAAAACTCCCACAAGCTCTGTATTGACAGTTACTCTTAGTAATTCTTTAGTAATTACTTTCTTCTATATGTGGCATGCTTTGGGACATCCCGTCTAGGCCAATCAGCCTTGGAGAAGTGAACCTGCTGGCTAGATTTATGGCAGTGGCTATCTAGTGGTCCATGTGGCTTTGGTTCGAAGTCTTATATTACCATTTCTTTCTTGCCCTGTGATTATAAACCAACCTCAAATTACTAATATGACTATGAGCCATGTTATATGACATGTGACTATCCCCATTAGTCTTTGTGTTATTTCCAAGCAGCATCCATGAATATTGATAGCTCATATAATTTTTATTGTGAGTCCATTTCAAAAAAGAGGTAGGAATACTCCTAGCCTTCGAAATTACAGTGCCTTCCCTATTGGTAAATTTGACTATCATTCTTATAATTCTTGTTGAATAAGCTCCTCTACTTCACTTGGGACACCATGTTACCATTTGAAAAATCCATCACCATCAACACCCAAATTGGCTAGCTTATCAGTAATTTTGTTAGCTTCTCAAAAGACATGTTGGGCTTTTTTGTCTTGTCTTCCCTGGAAAAGGATCCTAGCCTCTTCAACAATTATTTTAATCCTCCAAGGAGGTTTTTTCCAATTATTAAGGAGATTTATAACATGCATAGAGTCTCCTTCTATGATCAAATTTCCTTCTAAGTCTTGAGTCATTTGAAGGCCTCTCCACATAGCTTTAGCTTCAACTTTGTTGTTCATCCTTGTTCCCAAATATTCAAAAAATGCAAGTATCATATTCCCATTATGATATTGCACAATGTCACAAATGCCTGCTCTTCCAAGATTTTCCTTAACTGCTCCATCAAAATTAAGCTTAAACCAACCCGTAGGACATGGGGACCACTTAACATTGGCTCTGGGGTTGACTACCCTAGGCACAGACTGATCTAACAAGGTTAAGCTTAAATATTAAGCAATCGTGATCTCCTGTAGATGAGGTTTATGGCTATCAAAAGGGATAAGGTTCACATTCTTGTTGGAAAAGGATAGGATCCTGGAAATGATAGTTTGATGATCATGGATAGACTCATTAAAGACTCTATGGTTCCTTTCTGACCACACCTGCCAAAGGTAGTGATTGAGATAAATTTTCCACATGTATCTAAGTATTTGGATTGAAAAGAGGTAAGGCCTTGGATGAAAAAATCAAGTACGGTGGCTTGTTTAACCCAAGAAATATTAAAGGTCTAAAAAACCCCACTTAGTACAGTCAAGGAAAAATGGCACTCAAGGAAAATGTGATAAATGGTCTCCCAATTAGCCCTGCATAGATAACAACGATTAGTGATACAAATACCTTTACGCATCATATTATGAATGGTTAGAATTATTCCTTGGATAACCAGCCATGAAAAGACTGTATTTTTTGGAATTACAAATTTTATCCAAACCAAGTCCTTTTAGAGGACAAAATCCTTGTCATCAAGCAGAATCTTGTAAGCTGATTTAACAGTGAACTGCCCGTTTTCCATAGGATCCCAGGTCACTTGATCTTCCTTGGGTCTCATGGGGATAAACTATTTCTTGAGAATATTACAAATATCATTTGATTCCACTTGAAATCCCTGAATCCTTATTTGTTTCCACTTCATTCTGCCTTTGTCATCAACCATATAATTGAAGACTTTTCTACCAATGAGTTCTTCCATGATATCTCTGATTCGGCTAAGTTAGGATATTGCATCAGTGGTTTGTCCTTAGCCCACCTGTCATTCCAAAAATTTATCCTCTCACCATTGCCTAAAACCCATCTTAAACATTTTTTGATGATTTCCTTACAATTGAGAATTACTTTCCAAAAAGCAGAACCTCTAATTGGAACTGAGTCACTTAGGAATTCCATATTTTGAAGATACTTTTATTTTATGATAGTTGTCCATTCATTTTCTTCACCAGAAATGAGGCACCACGCCTGCGTAGCTAGTAAAGCTAAGTTCATATGAGCAATTCTCTTTAGACCTAAGCCCCTATTTTACCTGGGTCTTCACACTTTGGTCCATCCTACAAGGTGTATCCTTTTTTTCTCCTCTGATCCAGTCCATAAAAATTATTTTTGGAGTTTCTCAATTTTATGGAAAACCTTCACAAGGGCTTTGAAAACGAAGAGGAAATAGACTGGAATGCTCTAAATAGAGGCCTTAGTGAGGGTCAGCTTTCCTACTTGAGATAGAAGATGACATTTTCATCTAGTAAGTTTTTTTTGAATTCTTTCAATAACCCTGTCTCACATTGACTCTCTCGGAGAACTAATGAAAAGAGGGAGAACAAGATATGAAGTGGAGAGGTTTGCTATATTACACCCTAAAATTTATGTAATCCTTCCTTGCCTCTGAATGGGGGTGTTCAATAAATATAACTTTCTTTTACTGAAATTAACTTTCTGAATAGCAGTGTCCTCATAGATTTGTAGGATGTATTTAATTCTTTTGGCCTCAACCACAAATGCCTTAGTCAATAGAAGGATATCATCAATGATTTTTTGGTGAGAAACATACCTAGTGAGATATATTGCCTTGATTCACAAAATTAACCTTGAACTACAAGCATTTTTGATGGTTCTGCCTAAATCTTCTGCCACAATGATGAATAACATGGGGCTGATAGGGTCCCCTTGTCAAATTCCTCTACGAATTTGAAAGTAACCAGCAGTTGTTCCATTAACCAGAATTGAGAACCATGGTTTGGAAATGCATTACTTGATCAAATTAACCCATTGGTGGTGAAAACCAAACTTAAGGATGATAGCAACCAGAAATTCCCAATTTAGCCTATCAAATGCTTTGTTCATATCAATCTTGAGGGAAAAAATAGACCTGTTAGTCTTATGAGCATAGTGCAGAGCTTCATGAACTATGAAAACTCCATCCAAGATTGACTTGCCCTAGATAGAGCTTCCCTGACACTGATCTATGATGTGGGGTAGAACATATCTCATTATATTTGCAATGGCTTTAGTTAGGATCTTGTAAGAAACATTGCATAGACTGATTGGGCTGAAGTCATCCATAGATTCAAGGGTTTTCTTCTTAGGAATTAGAGAAATAAAATTACAGTTGATACCTTTTGGGATATGATTGCTTGCTTGGAATTCTTTGACAAAAAAAATTACATCCTCACTTACAATGTCCCAAAAATCTTGATAGAAATGAGGGGGAAAGTCGTCGGGTCCTGGGAATTTGTCTGGCTCCATGCTAAACAAGGATTCCTTAATTTCCTCATCAAAAAATGGATCTAGAAGCTTAAGTTTTATATCCTCATTTATTATGCTAGGAATGGATTTCAAGAGAATATATTTGGCCTCCTCATTGCACTACGATTCCTGACCAAGGATAGAATTGAAATAAGCAACTGCATCCTTTCTGATTTTTGTTAAGTCCTAAGTAATAGAACCATATGCTTTTTTAAAATTTTTATCTTGTTATTGCTTCTGTTTCTAAGTGTGGTGACGTGAAAAAACTTGGAATTTGAATCTCCATATTTCAACCAAAGATCCCTTGATTTTTACCTCCAATAGATTTCCTCACAGGCCAAAATGTTATGAAACTCTACTAGTTTTATCCGTTCCTCCTGCCTAGTAGTTTCATCAACATCACCATGTTGAATCCTCTGATAAATTATCTTCAAAATTTCAACAACCTATTTTTTATTTTCAAAGAGGTTCCCAAATACCTCTTTGTTCTAAGTTCGAAGCTTTTCCTTAACAAAGTTTAATTTGCCAATAAGTTTAAAAGCTGCACTACCCCTAACAGGCTGCTGCCACCACTGAATTAAGTTATCTCTGAAACTGGAATGTTTGATCCACATATATTGAAATCTGAAAGGTTTCTTGAAGGAAAGAGAGTTAGGGACCTCCAAAAAAATGGAATTATGATCAGAGGTAATTTTAGTAAGGGCTTGTAGGGTAGAATCATCGAACAGAGTTGTAGCCTCCTTTGATAGAAAAAACTTGTCAAGCCTTTCTTGAATGAGATGACACCCTATCCACCGATTTCTCCAGGTATAATTCACTCCTCTAAGTTTTACATCCATCAACATGTTGTAGTTCACAAAGTCATTGAACTCATCCATGCTCCTGATAGGTGGTCCATTTCCACCCATTTTGTCTGAAGGGTAAAGAGGAGTGTTAAAATCCCCAGCTAGAATCTAAGGGAAATTATGGAAAATTTCACTCAGATTGCCTAAGTACTCCCACAGTAGAGATCTCACTTGAATTGAAGTTAGGGCATAAATATTTTAAAGGATCCACGACCTGTTGTTGTTTATTTCCTTAAATAAAACACTAAGAACTCTGACATCTTTTTGAATAATGGTACATTATACTATCCGGGGATCCCACAAAGTCATAAGGCCTCCAGACGCTCCTCTGGATAATTTGCAAACCATATCCCCTTGATTCCAGATTTTTTTTGCTACTTTTTTGACTGAATCTCATCAATTTTTGTTTCTTGCAACATGATAATAGTTGGATTCACTTTATTTCTTATTGCATTGACTTCCCTGTATTTGGGTAGGCCATTGAGGCCTCTCACATTCCATGAGAGGAACTTAATTTAAATTATTTAGGATTTCTTCCTCTCCCACTCCCTTGAGGGGGTTTTCCTAATTTTTTGTCTTCAGAACCCGGAATAACCTATTGAAACAAGGTTCTTTGTTTTCCATTGGCAATGTCATTATCAGTTTTAATTTTTGGATGCTCAACATTTGATATTCTCCCTCTTATTTTTTCACTACCAAAATATATAGGAGACTTCATAGTGCTCCTAGTTTGTTTAGGACTAAACTGGAGGGAGGCAATTTGTTTCAGAACTAGACTGCCATATTCCTTAGTCTGAAGTGAAAGCATGAGATTTCGGGAGAAGGAAACACTAATTGTGATGCATTCAAAATAAAACACGCTTAATTCCTAAAATGTAGAATGCATGAAGTGAAAGAGACAAATTGAATGGAGATACAAGAAAATGGAGAAATCACAACCCTTTTATTTAACTCTCTTGATCTCGGTTACAAAGACACCTCCTCCCTTTTCAGGGGCTAGGAGAGTTAAAGGAATTTGGTTACAATCAAGACTTAATGTTCCTCCTTCCGCGTGCCCACATTTGAAATGGGCAGGCCAAAGCATTGCCATCGCTGGTGTTGATGAGTCCTTAACCTTTGCTGCTCCTCCTATGATCAAAGAAACAACAAAGATGTTAGTAGCACCTGTGACAAAAATGTGAAGCATTTGATCTTAAAACCAATGGAAGATGCATGCGTAAGATTAACTAAATCGATAAATAAGATGACTCCAAATAACCTGCAAACTCGATAGAGACCAAAAAACACTACCAGAGGGCTGCTGCCATCGAAACAGTTAGAAAATTTACACTCAGCTGTAATTCATCCCTAGGAAGGATGAATTCTACTGTAATTCATCCTTGGGTAGGACGAATCCGACTGTAATTCATCCTCGGGTAGGACGAATTCGACTGTGATGAAAAGCTGAGTTGATGCCACTCAAATGTCATGTCTCAAGATCTCCAAAGTACCTGCAAACAGAGGTGTTAGCTAATTGGGGGCATTTTGGGATGACCCAGATGGTCGGATTCTCCCAATTTGACATCCATCAACAAGAATTTGGTGTCGCTACCTGCAAGTTAGTGGGACAACAAAAGCGATGAGAACATGATGAAATCTGATCAAAACATTATGAAATCGAACATATGAACTTGTTGGTCCGGATTTCATGCACACCCCAGGAAGGATGAAGCAAGGAAGCTCCGGAGACACCCATGGGATGGATCCCACTCATCTTTAGGATCTAGCTGGTTATCCAAGGTGCGAGTTATAGAGTTGGGTCGAATGGCAATTCACTCTTTTCCACTTCTAGAATAGATTTCAATATGGACTGCTCTGTTACCTTACAGGGGGTTCCTGAACTTGTTCAGTAGTTGCAAAAGTTGTTGACAATCAGATTTAACTTGATTCTTGATCTAGCTCTCATGGGTCAGTAGATTTAAATAAAAGGAAAATAAAGAAAATAAAAATGGATCATTCATCGAAAGCAAAGAGAGGGTAGGGTAAGGCAGAAAAGAGAAGCTTATCAAACATTAACTGTAAAACCCTAAACTATCAATCTCATCTATGCTATCAGCTTCACAACCAAACAAATCAAAGAAGAAAGCATCCAGTTAGTCTAAGATCACTTTCAACTAAGAGCACAAGGTAGAGTGGAACAGATCTAGCAAAAAATTATAAATCCAAGGGCAGCTGGTTAAAACTGGTATCTTTCACCGACAGCCTAGCTCACACAGTGAAGACAAAGCAATTAGAACAAACTTAACCTCAAATCTGTAATTTCCCCTAGCAGACAATAGAACAACTGAAGCCTAACAGCATATTTAAACTTGACAATGGCAGATTTATAGCATATATCTAACAAAATTTAAATGGAACGGATAACAAAAGAAGATACACTTATCACACTCTGCAAAATATTAGGCTCCTGGCCATGCTATCACAGAAAAGCTAAAGCACATCAACTCCAAGTCTAGAAACAAAGGATTTCACAAAATTTGCAAGAAATTGCTTATAAGCCTTTTATTTATAAGTCTCCGCCTCCTGCGATTACATTTAGAATATGTATTTATAGACTCAGGACAGACCCTGATATTTTCAAAATATCTTGCTCAAACCCTAAATCTTATCGCACTTAAACCCTAGGACTCGGGTTTTACAATAAAAATCCATTTAAAATCAAAGTCCGAATAGAACTTAACCCTTCGGCAAATCTGTGCAGTCAGCTGCCATAAATGGAGAAGATAGAGTTGAATGCCACTTGCATTCACCCGCAACTGCAAATGAATGCTCTCATTAATTCTGCTGGTGAGCCGGATGAGTCACCACTTCTCCATCAATTTGATCTCCGCAAAGCCATCCCTGAGTTGAAATGGTCTTCATGCTATTAAGTCTGCAATAAATTTGTCATTGAATGCTCTCACCGACAGCTTCTCTTCTAGCATGGCGGTCCTTGACTAAATCCGCACTTTATCTTTGCCTTTATGGTCTTTCCCGATTGTCCCGCAAGTGCCAGGTGGAATCCTGCATGAAAGACAAAAGATTATATTAGCACTTTAATAAACATTAAATCCAAGCTTAAAACATTAAAAATAGATTAAAATCCACAAAATAAGCTTGCATGTCGGCTTCTGTTTTCTCATTCACGCTTTGACACGTGTCGCTACCCCAGGATGCCTTCTGTTTCCCACCGGAATGCACTTTCAGGTCAACTTATGACTTTCTCTCTCCTACCGTGATTTTGAGACATGTCACGAAATCGCGACGTCCCCAGCGCATCGGCAACTTGTCTCCCCTCAGGCCATGAAAACGTGACATGTCACGATTTCACGACATGTCACGAAATCGTGACCCTTCTCCGCTGTCGCACAACTTTCTCTCTCCTACCGCGAAAATGCGACATGTCACGATTTCGCGACAGTTTTCGTACCTGCATGCGTTGACCGCGTTGACCGCGATTTTGCGACACATTTTCGACTTAGCCGATTTTTCATTCTACAGCCTACTTTCTCTCTCCTACCGCAAAAATGCGACATGGCACGATTTCGCGACATGTCGCCAAATCGCGCTCCTCCGTACGACTTCTTTCTCTCTCCTCCGGCCGACAGCGATTTTGCGACGGTTTCCAAAAATGGAAACGTCGCGATATCGCGACACTTCCAAAAATGGAAAGTGTCACGATTTCGCTACACTTTTCCGACTTAGCTGCATTTTTATTTACCCGTCGCGATATCGCGACATTTTCAAAAATGGAAGTGTCGCGATATCGCGACACTACCAAAAATGGAAAGTTTGATTTTTCATGAATTTATGCAACTATTTTCTGGATTTTTCTCGGTACCGATGCAAGATTTTATTTGTGCATGAATGATTCTAGCATGTAAAAAGTGAATTCTTGGATAACACAGCTGGAATGCAAGAAAAAGCACAACTTCAAAAAAAGGAAACAAGCAAAACTGGATTTAAAGCTGGAAAGGATCAAGAGGGTCCCTACTGCAAAAATGGAATTTCAGAGTTTTCAAGAGGATTGGAATATCATTTTTCAGTGGGGGTGTGTTGCTTCTCAACAGAACTATCTAGACAGCATAAAATGAAATGAAATATGAACAAATGACAAAATAACACATTAGAATGAGACTTAAAAAGAAAGGGGTGCCCAAGTGGGCCGCCCACCGTTGGAACTTTATTTTGGCACCAATCCACTTGGGATGGGCCCAAAATCTCTTAGGATGGGGTTGTCAGCAAATTGGTGGATTAAGGTGGTCAAATGTCGGGTTTTTGGGTTCGATTTCACACTTCCAATAGCCACCCAATAACCTCTCTTGCGAAAGAGATTAAGGATGTGGAAAATGTAAATCAAAATGGTAAAGGCGTGGTATCAAATCGGCAACACTTCGTTGCTTGCAAATGCTTCCTACCTTCTATCCTTTGGGTGGGAAAATTCCACCATTTTATAGACCCAAGGGGTCTCTTTGGAGAGGCATGCATAAGCGCCATGTGGTGGTCATAGGTGCCATGTGGCGGTCATGTCTTCTCATGAGAGAGGAAAGTCCTCCATGACTTGGGCTTTCATGACTGCCCTTATGACAGTCCTCTAACGGCCCATCTACCTACCTACATGCGCATGCGAGGCAGGAGTCATCAATTGACTGTCTTTGGCTGCCACTTGGCACCATTCTTCTTTTTGCCCGTTAAACCTGGAATTCATCCTGACCAAAGACGAATTAAGAATTCGTCCCTGGGTGAGATGGATCCCAGTTTAAATTTGTCCCTGGGTGAGATGAATATTGAGCAAAGTGTCTGAATGTGCCAAATTGCCTTTTGACCTTACAAAATTGCTATAAAAGTGGTTAGGACCACTGCTTGACCTCTAAGGGCTACCTTGGGGGCTGTGTGTGTGTCAAAGCGATCAGTGTTTGTAGTCACATAATCGGATTGGTGCTGTTTTGGTGTCTACAGATGCCCCTTTTTGGGATGCGCTGTGTATGACGTAGCGTCGAGCAAAAATAGATAACCAAAGAACTATTGATTAGGGTTTCTTGATAACCTAACCAACTTTTGATGCCCCAAGTATGGAAATGGCATGCATTCTTGAATCCTTGCTTCTGACGAGTGAAGGCACTCAATTTCAAGTATTAACCTATTTTGGTGATGTATGACTTGAGCTTGGACATTGATCAGTCATGAATAGGCAAAGGGTGCAACCTTTTGTCCCCAGGGGGAACCTTGTGTTCATGATTCACAAAATGCCAAGTGATCTGATCAGATTGTGATTGTTGCTTGTTTACTGCCCCAAGCAGGAGCATAATTGTCTTTTTCAATGATTCTTTGAATGCATGTCATTACCTTGATTGGGTGTGTGTTTGTTGATTGGTGACTAAGTGTGACTACCCCCTCAAGCGACGAATCGATGAGGGAATGACCTTCATGAGAAAAGCGACGAGTCGCTTGACCCAAGATGAGTTGTGCAAGGGTGCCTTTAGATGGTTTTAGCATTAAGCATATGCAATTTTTTAACATTTAGACCTATTTTTGGTGGGTGGTAACCCTTTTGCGACGCTTTTCGTGGCTAAAATTAGCCAAAATCCGTCTTCTTGTGGAGCGGTCCGGCTATGGTAGCCTTCTTAGGGAGTAGGATAATGACAATTTGTGACCCCAACGTCAGTTTTGCATGCCCGGGATGTCAATTTCAATAGAACTCTTGTCGGGCAAGTTTATTATCTGTTTTAGTGCATTTTAATTCATTTTTTTGATGTTTTTTGAAGTTTTTGGCCTGAATTCGTCTCATGGTGGGACGAATTCTAGCTTTAGAATTCGTCCCTGGGTGGGACGAGTGCTAACCAGAGTGCTCATCCCAGTAAAGGACGAATTACAGCTCAAAAGGCTTATTTAAGGTGCAAAACTAGGGTTTGGGCTCATTTTCATTTGATTTTTCTTGCGATTTGGAGCTCTAGGGAGGAGGAATTTAATTCTGCGAAGCGAGGCACTATCAAGATTTTCCCTGCCATCATGAGTGCACAAATCAAATCGAGTGGCGGAGCCGAAGCGAGATCAGTAAGTGCTTCCTAGAGTTTATTACTTTTTGTTTAAAATTGCAATTGTTTTGTTTAATTGTTTTTTTGGAATTTATTAGTTAGGATTAGAAACCCTAGAACTGAAAATTTAATTTTTGTTGAATTTTTGTGTTTGTTTTTTGTTTTAAATTAATCAGTTAGGATTAGGAACCCTAGAACTGAAAATTTAATTTTTTCTGAATTTTTGTTTGTTTTTGTTTTAAATTAATCAGTTAGGATTAGGAACCCTAGAACTGAAAATTTAATTTTTGTTTTTTTTTTTTTTTGAATTTTTGTTTGTTTTTTTTCTTGGTTGTACATTTATAGGCAATGTTGTATATGCATGTTATTGCTGTACAGTTCCTTTTCATGATTTCAATTTTTTTTTTGAATTGTTTTCTTTTGCAGGTTGTTAGGAGCCGGTACCGTGTATCCACTACTTTTGCTGAAGCACGGGTGGCGCTGATTGAGGATGACTAGGAGTGGCTTGATGCCCTTAAGCTCAAGCAGGTGGATAGACTAGAGCTAGTGGTCATGGATCAGGATTATTTGACAGTCCTGATCAATCTCTGGGATCCACGGACAAACACCTTCCATATCCTGATAGGGGAGATGACTGTTACTTTGGAGGATATCTATCGGCTTCTGCGGATTCTGATAGATGGATTGCCCATCAAGACATCATCGCATGATCAATGGATGACTGTATTGACGAGATGCTTTGGGCATGGGGAGGAGCTGGGTGTGGAGGAGCCACTGGAGAGGGCAGAGGGCGACTGCCAGATTGGCAGGATTTTGGTCAGATGGTGGCAGGAGATGGGGGTGTTGGGAGTGAGGCACACATTCCTTATGGGCCTCATTTCCAACATGCTATTACCTGACTCTTCAAGTGCAAGGTTCCAATGGAACCTACTAGATTTTGTTTGGCAGTTGGTAGAGTTCTCGATAAAGGCATCGCTTATCTTGAGATGGGGACAGACATTGTTGGCACAACTCTATGGGGAGCTGTATGAGGTCCGCTATCGGTGGTGGAAGGGGATCAGCTGCAGTTATCTATTGTAGTGCTAGGGTTGGTAGCACATAGCAGTTGAGAGGCCAACCGGGTTACCATGGACGACTCGAGCGACGATGGAGCATAAGGAGATAGGGTATGCAGTTCTATGACAACGGTCTGGAGAGCAAGGATAGAGTCGACGTTGGGTAGGTGTCGTAGGGCACTATGTCGATACATTCTCTCGGATCACTCTTGAGGAGGTGGTTTGGCATCCTTATTGGGACTTTCCAGCCTGGCTGGAGGCTGGAGAGTGGCTCTGACAAGTACACAGAGAGCGATGGTTGATTGGGCAGCATGGGATCGAGCATGAGTTCTTCTCGTATAGTCAGGTTACACGACAGTTTGGGGTGCGCCAGGGGTTGCTTAGTGAGCCCATGGTCTATCGGTGTTGGGGGGATGAGAGGACTCTAGATCGACCACCACATGGCACTTATGCATGCCTCTCCAAAGAGACCCCTTGGGTTTTTTTTTTGAGAGGCATGAATAAGCGCCATGTGGTGGTCATAGGTGCCATGTGGCGGTCATGTCTTCTCATGAGAGAGGAAAGTATTCCATGACTTGGGCTTTCATGACTACCCTTTTGATAGTCCTCTAACGGCCCATCTGCCCACCTACATGCGCGTGTGAGGCAAGAGTCATCAATTGACTGTCTTTGGCTGCCACTTGGCGCCATTCTTCTTTTTTTCCCGTTAAACCTGGAATTCATCCTAACCAAAGACGAATTAAGAATTTGTCCCTGGGTGAGATGGATCCCATTTTAAATTTGTCCCTAGGTGAGATGAATACTAAGCAAAGTGTCTGAATGTGCCAAATTGCCTTTTGACCTTACAAAATTGCTATAAAAGTTGTTAGGACCACTGCTTGACCTCTGAGGGCTGCCCTGGGGGCTGTGTGTGTGTCAAAGCGATCAGTGTTTGCAGTCACATAATTGGATTGGTGCTATTTTGGTGTCTACATGAATATTTTCACATATCTCCACCCCTAAATCCAAATCTTCTCATTTTTTCCTATATTCCCCTGGTCTGCGAGATAGCCCCTCAGTAGGATTCACTTGGCTCCTAGTGATGATGTTAGGGAGATGCAATTTTTTATTTTTGAATGCCTCAAATTTCTTCTAAAGTTCTTCAGCATTAGGGTTTGGCTTTGGGATGCCCATTGCGCTTGAAGTATTTTTAGCATTGGGTTTAAGGATCCCAACTTGGATGGGGATTCTAGAGATCGGGTATTAGGGTTTGGCTTTGTGATGCCCATGGGGCTTACAGTAATTTTAGCATTAGGGTTTAAGGATCCTAAATTGGATGGGGATTATAGAGATTCAGAAAGGTTAGCCAGAAGGTTTTGGGCTTCCATGTCTTTCGATAATCCTCCTACTCCCATATTGGATAGAATTAAAAATTTATTTGAAACTAGAGGATTGGAACTTACCTAAGTATTTTGGTTGCCAACAACCTATTGTTTTCCTTTGTCTTGTTGGGACCCTACACCCTCTCTTTTATTTTTTTGGTAGACATATTTTGCCTGATTGAAATCACCTCTGCCAGGGAAAATCCTCAAATTTCCTATGTCTAGCATTCCCTACTGCTTTTCTCTATTCATTGCCAAGTTAGGGCATTGATTTCATATATGTCATTGATTTTTACATTCTATATAGAATACCTGTCTGTTCTCATATTCTACTAGCTATTTTTGATAGTATTCTCCATACTATAGCTCCATAAACCTTGGCAATTCATTATCCAAATTAGTATTTACGTAGATTCGTGCATGAGTCATCCTTATCCTGGCCAAGGTCGCATGGTCAATGGAGATCAGGTCCCCTATATTTCTAGCTATGCCCTATAGCCAATATTCATTGAAGAACTAGGCAGGTAGACTCGGGATATGAACCCAAATAGGGGAAATGTTAATATTTTTCTTTTCAAGGTCAAAATATTCACCCCATCATCTGAGAAAAAGGCTCCTTTTACCCAGAAACCAAGGACATCCTATTAAAATGTGGTTAGCATCCTCCATATTGTTAAAATGGATAATGAAGAACCCTCAAGTTAGAGCTACCAACTCCAAGCTGCCTACCGATTGTCATTTACCCATCAGCCAAGCCCTGATAGTCTCCATGTCCGGCCTACCTCCCAAAAACTTGCCTACCAAGGAGAATTCTTCCATTGAAAGAAAAGGGCTCATGGAACTTGTCGGGGTCAAAATTTTATTATTTACTAGAACTAGGGGCGAAAGAGAGAGAACCTCATTTATTTTTCCTCTAAGATTCTTAGCAAAATATAGCCACTTCTTGGGCCCCGCATTGTCCTTCGTATATTTTTTGTTGGGGTCTTTTTGAGGAGGGTCAGGCCCCCACGTGATGCCCGCCTCCAAATTTGTCGTAGCCTAACCGTCTTCCTCTAGATCCTCGATTGATCCATGCTCAAGGTTCCCACCCACCCCTTCTATACCTTCTCTACCTTTGCCGCCTTGGCTGAGATTCCTGCCCAGAAAATTCAAATCCTCACTCTTGCCACACGTGCTAAACCTTAGCTCACTCATTCCTCTTACTTGTAATGTCGACTATGACACAATTTTAAAAACTTAAATGAGTTTAGTCTTATTGTTATTAATATATTTGCAGGTTATCATTGTGCATCGACCAGAGGAATACAAAATTTTCTCGAATGATTTCACCCAAATTTTAGATGATTTTGTCCTAATTAGAGACGATTTTGCTGAATTAGAGACAATTTTTCCTGCAACACACTTGGGGGAAATTGTAGAGATCAGTTTACATTTTCTCCCTCTAAAATTTGTTTAAATTACTTTAGTTTAATTTATTTTATGCATTGCATCTAGTGTTCACCTCATTCTATTTAGAATTTGCATGTAATTACTATTTATAGTTTAGGATAAACATTTCTTTCATCAAATCCATCTTAGATTCAACCTGTGAAGTAGTACACTTATTTATTACTATTTTTTATGCATCTCTAAAATCAAATCATTGGATATTTATTTGTTTTTGGCATTCAATTTTTTTGTTGCAGGTCTCTGACAAAATTGTCTTAGACTATTTTGTCTAATTGCAGACGATAATGTCCAATATTGGATGATTCTATGCAATCTCAAATGATTCTACAATATTGTAGATGATTCTGCACAATTGCATATGATTTGGTTAAATTATAGATGATTTTTTTAGGTTGCAAATTATTTGGACTACATCAAGCGACAGAAACTTCATCAGACGGCCGAAATCAGATAAGTTTAATCAAATTTCTTCAAAATCACTGCATTTAGTTATATTTAATTGTTTATATGTTTATTGTTTGCATTGAAGTTATAAATTGCATATAGATTAAAGTAGTCACATTTTGGCCACCCTAGGTGTATGATCAATTTTGAAATAAAATGAACTCATCAAAACAATACTCCACCTAGGCTCAAAAAATACCATAAAATGTTTCTTGGTGAACCTACCATTTGTCAAAAAATCACCATATAGAAAGTACAAATAAGTACTTCTCATTTCGAGGTGTCGATCTACTATTTTCCCATTCCCCTTTGAGGCATGAATCCATCATTCTAGAGGAAAGGTGTACAAAAATTTTAGGCCTACATTCTTTGGTGAGCCCTACGTGAAACATAGGCATTTCTTCTGATTTCAAAAACAAAAAAAAACAAAATCAAACAAAAATATTAGTTAAAACACATAATTCTACAAATCATAGATGGTAGATTACAACAGTAGAAGAGTTGTGCTTATAGATGTTAAATTATTACTAGACAGACAAGAAATTACTCAAATACTTGGACCTAACGATATTTTCTCCTTACAATAGTGGAACGAACTTTGGAAAATATTGGACATCATAAAATATCATGAGCCTAAACTTAAGAAAATCATAAGATTTGACTTGTCTAGAATCCTGGATCCCGATAGTGCACCCTTTTATTTCGACCTTCAGAGAGCATGTGATAGGTGGCTTGCAGATAAGAGAGCTTTCATTTCCCTGAGCTTTTATTCCTTTGAAGATTATCTAGAAGATGCAATAGTAGTACATAATTTTTTATCACGTGTTGAAAATTGAGAGGTTGTCTTGGATGATAAGAGAAGATTTAATAGAGTTCCTAGAGCTGTGATTTATCGAGAATATTATCATGAATTATATTTTTATAGGCCAAATTGTGAGGTCGATTGCATTACTATAGCCCACTTCATAAAATTCTTAAAAGGTAATTTTAAGTTTTAAGAAGAACATTACATGACCCTAGATCAATTGGAACCCATTAATGATATATACAAACTTTTTCAAGAAAATTAAGACATAATATTACGTAGTTGTGTTTGCTATGTTGTTGTGATATAAAAACCAAGAAAATTACAAAGAAAAAAATTTAAAAAATAAAAAACTAAAAAAATAAATAAATCATCAAGTATAGTACTTTATTTATTTAGTTAGGTATATATAATATATATACCACAAAACTTAGAACATATATATAAGATACATATCTGCAAAAACAACTATTTTAAAAACAAAATTCCTAGAATCTTAAGAAGTGGTAAACAAGTAGATAATGATAATATGGGAGAATAAGAACAAGATTATTTTGAAGATAGAGCACTCATTGAAGATGATGTTCCTTTAGAATATAAAGGTGATAATGAGGAAGATGAAATAAAATATCCTAATGAACCCACTTTAGATGAAAAATGAAATGTAAAATTTGGATCTCTTGCAAGTTTTACTCAATTCATGAAAGATCATATAGGGGAATTTAGTCAAGCAGTACAAATGGATAATTCAAGAGAAGATGATATGGAATCATCTTTGGCAGCTGCATTTCAGATTCATACAAATCCATTATCTTATATGCCTTCAACAGACCAAGATGATGATCAAGCAGGACCATCTACTCAAACATGGTACCTTTAAATTAGAATGTTTCAAAACCAAAAACACAGTCATCTAATATGGTTGTTAGCAACACTAAAGTAAGTTTTAAAAAACAATAGCCACCATTTGATTCCATATTTTATCAAGATATTAATCAATAAATGTCAAATCATCAACAAAATCCAAAACAAGTACAAAGTACCAACTATCAACAAAAAATTCAACCAAACATAGTTCCCACAAATACTCTACATAATAGTTTTTTAGTTGGAAATCTTCATACAACAACACCAACTTACTATCAAAGGTATAACAGTATGACACAACCAAATCAATTTGGTGGACACCAACAACAAGGGATTAAAGCTATAGTCAAACAACTAGCCTCTTGCCTGGACCAAATTGATCCCTACCATCCCTCGTACAATTACCAAGAGATGTGTAGCCAACCCTTGGATCCTATAGTTGTAGCCCAACATTATCCTAAGCATTTCCCCATGCCTGTCCTCCCGATATATAAAGGGACTAAAGATCCTATGGAGCATCTTCGTATATTTATAACAACATGTCATGATGTTTCTCATGATGATTTGTTGTTATTAAATATGTTCCCTAAAAGTTTGGGAGGTATGGCTCTAGAGTGGTACTATCAATTACCAAATAATTCTTTAAGGAATTTTGAGGAAACAACAGAGACGTTTGTTCATAATTTTAGTGCCTATATAGAAAGGCATGTGACCATTAAATATTTATATAACTTAAAGAAAGGAAAATATGAAAGCTTTTTTGAGTTCTTAACAAAATGGAGACAACTTCTAGGCAAATTACACTTTGTGTTACCTCATCGAGAAATTCTAGACATATTCATAGGCAACTTGCAAGAAAAATTGTCCTATGAACTTTCTACTGCTACAGTAACAACCTTTGATCAAGCCATTTATTTAGCAAGAAGGGTAGAATATGCCCTTATTAGAAGAGGTCAAATTAAGAATAAAGAGGAAGATAAAACTTCTAAAAATCAATATAAAAACAAAAAAGTAGTGGGTGATGGAGTTACTGATAGTAGAAATAACCTAAATGTTAATCTTACAGAAGCTATAAAAAAGTTTATATTGAAGGCTTCTGATAAACCACCAAAGTAATTTACCAGATTAAATCAACCTTTACATATGGTTTTACCTCAACTATTAGAACAAGGCTTGATACGATTTCCTGATATAAGACAACCTGATACAACTATGGCTAGATTTAGAGCTAATTTATACTATAATTTTCATAGAACTAATGGTCATTCAATCAAATCTTGTAAATGATTAAAACATGTGATAAAAGACTTAATTGATAATGTAAAAATAGAGGTAGAAAAATTCCCACCAAGAGATGCTCAAAATAACACGTAGAAATCTCAAAATCAAAACATAAATCAAAATTTGGACATTTTTCAACATCCTTTACCAAAGCAAGGTAAAGAAGCTATAAATAAAGTAGAGCACCATAATGTTCCTCATCCAAATCGATATGTGGGAACTATTAGTAGTTTTCTACCCCATCAAAATTCACAAAATTCATTTGTAACTACTGAATCTCAAGTTACTATTAGACCCTTAAGAAGTTGTCAAATTACACCTATAGAAAGTGAAACATGAAGTGAGGTAGATATTGATTCAAATAGTTCTAAATATGAATCAGATCAAGTCACACCTATCACCAATTTGTTAGTTCCAGAGGAACCATTTTCAAGAAGGATAACTACTAGATCCTCATATCAATAATGTCTTTCAAATGAGCAAGCAGAAAGTGCTAGACCCCATTTTAGTAATCCACAGTATAGCCATATTATATGTACCATTGGAGTTGTTACAAGACAACAAGCACAAAACCAAAGTCCTCAAGATAAAAGTGAGAAAACAAATCCATTTGAATTGAAAATCCTACTAAGGTAAATAATGTAACAAATTCACATCAAAGAGCTCCATATGATATAAATGAACAATTAACTACTATCACAACAATAATATCTCTTTTAGACCTCTAAAGAACTTCTTCTATACATAGATAAGAATTAATGAGAACACTAGGTAAGATGATGGTACTTGAAGATATTGAACCAAATGTTGTAGTAAATGCTGTAACTTTGGATGAGACAAATTTCATAGATTTTTGTGATAAATATATTCCTCCTCAAAGTATGTATGGGAATAATCCTCTATACATTACAACATTGATCAGATATGTAGGATTTAAGAGAGTTTTAATCGATAATGGATCATCACTAAATATATGTATGTATGATTTCTTTCAAAGGTTTGGATTTAAACAAGAAGTAATAAAAAATATTGAAATGATTTTTAAAGAATTTAATGATAAAGTTGGCCCTAAGATTTTAGATATGACTCTGTTTGTTGGACCTTTTTTTGCATCGTATGAAATTCTTCTAGGTCGACCTTGGATCAATGCAATGAGAGCAGTACCTTCCACATTACATCAATGTGTTAAATTTAAATTTAAAAAACAGTTAGTTACCATTCATGGTGATCTAAGGCCTTTTGATATGTGTGTTGTAGCAGAACCTATAGGGGTTCCATTTTGTCTTGCTATGTCTTCTGTTCATCCTAGTCCATCCTCATATTCAAAATATTCTAAATATAAATCACTTTCTAAATCAACATTATCAAAAAAATGCTCTAAATTATCAACAGCAACAAATCCTACATCATTGTAATCATCACCTTCTAAAAATATACCTAACCCTTTTCCTACACCTACAGTAACATAGACACCTCTTGATTCTATAGTGTTTAAATTTACAACATCCAAAGAAACAACTAAAGAAGATAATCCATATACTTCATATGATATTTTAGATGAGGTATTACTGGATTTATCTTCAATACTTGCAACCATAGAAGAAGTTAATTTTGATGTGCAAGATTATTTAGTGCTATCTAAATTACCATCTCCCCGAACATTAGGTTTTCCAAATAAATGGAGCATTTTTTATATTGGAAGTTGTGAATTTGTGTATGCAGGATATGATTGGGAAAAAAATTTACTTATGCAAATCACAATTGATCAATATGGATTTTCTAAATGCTATTTTTCTAATAAATATAAAAAATAAAAAACAATGATGTGTAATATGAGTTATAGAGGTAAAGGTTTAGGGCCTCATGAAAACGAGATAAAAGAACATTTAGAAGTTATGGAATGGTCTGTCTGTTGTGGCCTTGGTTACATCCCTACGAAAAATAACAGCATTCCCATATAGATATTATGACCATCTTATAACATATCAAGAATATATGGATCAAAAAGAGCTCTCTAAAAAAGTACATACTTGTAATATGTTGACTATAGCGTATCTTGAAATGATCTCTTCCACGGATGAATGTTTAGAAGGGGATATTTGTCATGATATATATTTGGATGAAGTTCTGAGAAATAAATTCTTCTTTTATGGATCAATGCCATGTATAGCTCATATAGAATCAACTGGTCCACAAGAATATTTAGATAAATGCACATTAGAAGAATTACAAGAAATGGGAGTATCACCTGCACCTCTAATTTTGAAATAGAGTTGAATATTGTTGTAGAAAATTTTATAAAAATCAACATTGGAACGAAAGAGAACCCTCGCATGATCAAAATTGGATCTGAATTAAGTGAAGAAAAATAAAATTTGTATGTTGAATTCCTTATAGAATATTCTGATTTTTTTGCTTGGACATGTAGATATGCTAGGATTAGACACTTCTGTAGTCGTGCACCATCTAGTAGTGCACCCTGATGCTAAACCCGTAAAACAAAAACTTAGAAAAATGCATCCTAAGGTAGCACTGCTAGTCAAAAGTGAATTAGAAAAACTTTTGAATGTCACATTCATACAAGCTATTGATTATGCATAATGGATATCAAATGTTGTTCCAGTAACTAAGAAAGAAGCTACCAAGATTAAGGTTTGCACAGATTTTAGAGATATTAATGTGGCATGCCCTAAATATGACTTTTTGCTTCCTAATATGGATCAAATCATAGATTTTATAGCTGGAAGTGGGATGTTATCCCTTATGTATGGTTTTTCAGGATACAATCAAATTAGAATAGCTCCTGAAGACCAAGCTAAAACAACTTTTATCACACCTTGGGGAACCTTTTGTTGGAAAGTCATGCCCTTCGATTTAAATAATACTGGTGCAACATATCAAAGAGCTATGAAATATATTTTTCATGATATTATGTATGACATTTTACATGATTATTTTGATGATATTATAGCTCGTTCTACTAAAGAAGATGATCATATTAATGATTTAATAAAAATGTTTGATAGATTAAGAGAATATATGATACGTTTAAACCCAAATAAACGTGTATTTGGAGTAAAATATGGAAAATTATTAGGAGTCGTTATTTCTATGCGAGGCATAGAGATAGATACTTTAAATATTAAGGCTATCCATGATATACCACCACCTAAGAACATATCTGAATTAAGAAGTTTACAAGGAAAGTTACAGGCTATTTGTCACTTCATTGATAAATTGGCAGATAGAACATAACCTTTCCTTAAATTACTCAAGAAAAACACTTTATAACACTTTATTTCACTGGGATAAGGAATGTCAAGAAGCTTTTGACAACATTAAACAATATCTTCTTAACCCTCCAGTGCTTGTTCCACCTAGACTGGATTGTCCCTTTATTTTGTATATTTATGCTTTAGAACTTGCACTTGGAGCTATGTTGGCTCAGATTGATGATGAAAGGAAAGAACGGGCCACATATTACATAAGTATAACTTTGATAAGTTATAAAACAAGATATACTCCATTAGAAAAACTTTGTCTAGCAGTTGTATTTTCTACACAAAAAATATGTCATTCTATGCTTAGTCAGAAAACATATGTTGTTGCCAAATATGATCCATTAAGGTACTTGACGAGTAGACTATACTTATTAGGATGTACAACTAAGTGGATTCTTGCTCTTAGTGAGTTTGAACTCACATTTTTTGGCCAAAAATCTATAAAATGCCAAGTTATAACTGATCAGTTAGCTTCTGCTCCTATAGAGTCTACTCAACCCATGAACATTGAGTTTCTAGATGAATGTCTTAATTTAGAAGATCATTCTAAAATTTGGACATTGTTTTTTGATGGAGCTAGATGTATGAGTGGTGCAGGTGTAGGAATCATATTAATATATCCTCAAAAGCACCTAATATTGCTATCTTTTAAATTACAGTTTGCTTGTACTAATAATACTACAAAATATGAGGCTCTAATCCTTGGATTATGAGCTGCTTTAGCATTGAAAATTAAAATTCTATTAGTTTTTTGAGATTATCAGCTCATGATAAATCAAATTAATTAAGTTTACTAAACACGAGATGATAAAATTTGACCGTATAAAGAGTATGTGGTTAAGCTTATTTCGTTATTTGAAAAAGTAACTTTAGAAGCCATTCCTCGAACTAGAAACCATGCTGCCGATGCTATGGCCATGGCTGCTTACTTGTTACCTTTGGAGTTGGATGATGAATATGCTACTATCATTATCCAAAAAATCCAAGAACTTGATTCCTCTAAATATTTCTTAGAACCATTGGATGTATTTTTTATTAATGAGATCACCCTAGAACCTTGGTACATAAACATCTTTAATTTCTTACAAAATGGAACCTTCCCCGAAGGACTAGATAGAAACTAGCGTAGATTATTGCATAAGTGAGTGTTCATTTTATAATAGTAGATAATACTTTATATATAAGGTCATTTGATGGTATTCTATTAAGATTTCTAAACCCAAAAAAAACTAAGAAAACCTTAATTGAAGCCCATGATGGATCATGTGGCGGACACTTTAGTGGAAATGCCATTGCTAAAAAGCTCCTTAGAATGGGTTATTTTTGGCCTTCCATGGAAAAATATGCTAATGATTATGTGCATCATTGTGATAAGTGTTAAATACATGCTGACCTTTTCCATGCTCCTGCTCAAGAACTTCAAACCGTAGCTTCCCCTTGGACCTTCTCTAAATGGGGTTTAGACATTATTGGTAAAATCAATCCTGTCTCATTTGATGGTCATAAGTTAATAATAACTGCAATGGAATATTTTACAAAGTGGGTTGAGGCTATACCTTTAGCTTCTTGCACAGGAGTTCAAGTCTCTAAATTCATCTTTAATAAAATCATTTGTAGATTTGTAATTCCATCTAACCTTATTTCTGACAATGGTACTTGTTTCAAAAACAAAGATGTTAAAATTATGTCAGATATGTAAAATTCAACATAGATGATCTACTCCTTATTATCCACAAGGAAACGACCAAGCTAAAGCATATAATAAAACATTGATCAAAATCCTAAAAATATTGGTTAATAAAATAGGTCGTGATTGGCATATACAATTATATCCTGCTTTGTGGGCTTATCGAACTAGTGTTCGTACTCCTACAAGTGCTTCACATTTTGTCTTGGTCTATGGTGCTGAAGCAGTTTTTCCATTTGAGTTAGAAGTTCCTTCTTTAGCTCTTTTACTTCAAGATACTAAAGTAGGAGATGAATATCGTGTTGGCAGATTAAGTCAGTTAGAACTTCTATATGAAAAGTGCATCCATACTTTAGAACATCTTTATGCCTACCAAGACAAACTTAAAATATCATATGATAAGAAAGTTCATAATAGATCATTTGAAATTGGCAATCTAGTTTTATAAGAAAAAAAAAAAAAAAATACAAATGCAACAAAAGACCTTAAAGGTAAATTTGAGCCCAATTGGCTTGGAGCATACATCATCACTACTAAATTTGGATCGGTGCATACATATTGGCTACCTTGGATGGAAAATATCTTAAGAAACCCATGAATATTATGCACCTAAAAAGATATTAAGCATAAATCCAAAAGTCTCATCACTGTAAATAGTTGTAAATAATTTTCCATGCATTTCAAAAAACCAAAAATATTTCCAAATCATTATTTATTTTATTGTTTGCATCATTATCTACTAAAATTACAAGTGATATTTTATTTTATCTTAGATAAAATTCAAAAATTATCTTGAACCACACACCAAAAATTTCACAAAATTAATAATTTTGATTTCTATTGTTTTGATTATAAATCTCTCCTATATAAAATAACACTATTACTTCACTAAATAATTCTGAATTTGTGAATGATTTTGCTACTTCTTGAACCAAGAACATACTCTTACACATTAAAATGATTTGTTCCAAATTTCAAGAAATGATACTACATAGTGAATCTTAATACCTTAAGTGAAAAATTTCCTTTGCTATCCTATCATATGTGTGGTCTAGAATACTGAAAAATTGGCAAAAGGACAAGCTCCTCCCTACCCGAACAAAATCCCTTGCTCTACGTCTAATCTGAGCAAGTATCCCGAAAAGAAAAGAAAAAAGAAAAGAAAAAGAGAGAAAAATCAAAGAAAAATAGAAAGTAAAATCAAAGAAAAATGTTCCAAAGCAATAAAATCCCCTTGTTTAGAAATGAGCAAGAAATCCCTATCCCACAAATATGAAGAAAAGGAGTATGGAACTTGAATCCCTAGAATTTCTTAGTTATTCGGAAATCATGAGGTAAACCCAATAACAGGTAATTTATGCCCAACTTGTTTGACATTGTGTAATTCCTTTTCACATGGCGATATGTTTGTCACATTAGTGACCTTATTTTGTACAGACCAATGTTTTCTTGCAGATTAGCTAGCTTTTGGTAGTTTGATTTGCACAATACTTCAGTCCCACTACATGCACAAAGTCATGGTTAAAGAACATTTCACATGCACACACATTGGTTCATCTAAGTTTGCTTTATCATTTTCTTACTTAGAATTGGTAAATAAATTTTACAAAGCACACACATTTGTTATTCGAGATATTTTGTATCATTATGCTAAGATAAAAATAGATAATGATTGCACTTCACACACATTGGTTCTAGATAACTTTGAATTTATCTTTGAAATATATTAAAATATTTCTTTGGAATTTTGTTAGATAAATATCATCAATTCTTTTATCATTATTCATCTTAAATAGAATTACAAAACTCAAAAATATTTATTTTACATTTTCATTTTGACTTTTGCGATAATGGTATTGTTCTTAAAGGTTTTAAGAGTTCTTTGCTTAGTGCAAGTCATCCATTCCAAAATTCATACCCCAAAATTATGCCATATATTTCTTTACTATATTATAAAATCTTGTGTACATGTGATATAATGATCTATCAAACGTTAATTTTGCATTTTAAAGAAGAAACAAACATTTATATACCATTTTGCTTTTTTTATTTTTGCGATGATGACATTATTCTTAAAGCAATTAGGAATTCCTTGTTTAGTGCAAATCATATTTCGAATTTTGCATACCCAATCAACATATTCTCAAACATTTATCAATACATTGTTCCAAAACAACATAAAAATTTATCTTTTCATCACAAAAAAAAGCCTTAAGATTATTCTTAAGCACCCAACTACTTTATTTGGCAATATTTTCCTCATAATAGGATTAACTTCGTGACTTTGCGAGCTTTGAACTCCACCAACAGTCACATAACAACATAGCATCCTTTGAGGCTTATTGCTAAATCTATCAATATTTATCATCTTTTCAAAAACACATCTTCAAAAACACATTTTTAAAATCGAACCACTCTATTTTAGCATAATTCAATTTACACTTCACAAAGCACAAACATAATCATATAAATTAAAATGCAAAATTGATAATCAAGACATTTTCACATAAGACAAAAGATATATATATATATATCATCATCAAAACTATATATACAAAAATGAGTTGATTGATATGCCACAATCTCTAAAAAATCAGCATACTCAGTCAAAGACATCATACAAATATACAAAGGTCATCCTCTAGAGGCCCTAGAAATGTGTGCCTCATCCTCTCCACAAACAAGTATAGGTGGTGGTAGCATATCTCTCGTAGTCATAACAATCCTCGAAGTAGACGCCCTAGAAGTAGATCCAGATGGCGCAGCTCTAACAGGATCTACAATATCACCATGGAGAGGCTCTCTCCGACTAGTAGGCACCAAGACAAAGTAGAGCATCCAATATAAGTTCATATGTGCTACTACATGTAGTAGCTCCTCCCTTAATTGACTTCACTCAGACCGCCCTGTCTAATAAGGTACCACACCCACCTGAGCTGCTTGAGCCCGAGTCTCTTCTAACTCGCGCTCTAGAGTCTGAATATGACTTTGTAGACCCATATCCATAGCCTGAGCCTATATTTTCTCACCCTCCAAAGACTCTATGGTAGTCTTCTAGCTAGAATTATCCCCCTGTAGATGAGCCACCTCACCTCGTAGAGCCGCCATCTCACTACTCTCTCCAAGTTCAAATGCCTAGCCCTTATCGGGTGAATCATGTCTCGATATCTACTGGGGTGGAGATCCCTCTCCTCCTCTCTATGATATCTCTCACCTACCCATGGTGTTCCCTCTCATTGGATTCTTGACTATATCTAATGTTCTCTGGTCCGTATCCTCTCCTGTCTATGGGATGCATGTCCTCCTACCTGACAACCAGTAGCTCAAAACTGCTATACTAATCTCTACACAACATCATGCAATGCACCTCTCTATATCATTAGTCGTGTAGGATGTATGGTGGCATACCATATCTCATATCCATTAGCCATACCTACATCATCTCCCTCAGTCGTGGCCACAACCTCATCATCTAGATGAGGATCTAAAAATCTGCCCATATCGGGTGCTCCACTCATAGTCGTGGTATCCTGAGTAACCCGAGAGAAGTGAAAGTCCCTCGTCCCTGGGATCCCCTGACATAGACCAAATTGAAAAAGTACCTGATCCACCCTATGGAGCTCCACCTCACCTTGATCTATCCTCAGTAAAATGACTCGTCTCACATGAGCCAACTCTAATCCATCCTCCTTCCATCCTGGATGTCCCCTCCAAGGTCTCTAGGTGCCGCTATCAGCCATCAAGTCATATATTAACCTGCACGAAGTGGGTAGGTCAATATATCTCTATGCACACCTCTGAAACCACCAATAAAATACCCTAGGTCTCTCTCTATCCACCCCTGTTAGTGGTATTTCTATTTTTCTTTGATTTTTTTCTCTTTTTCTTTTCTATTTTCTTTTCTTTTTCTTTTATTTTTGGGATACTTGCTTAGATTAGACGTAGAGCAAGGGATTTTATGCATGTAGGGAGGAGCTTGTCCTTTTGCCAATTTCTCAATATTCTAGACCACGCACATGATAGGATAGCAAAGGAAATTTTTCACTTAAGGTATTAAGATTCACTATGTAGTATCATTTCTCGAAATTTGCAACAAATCATTTTAATGTGTAGGAGTGTGTTCTTAGTTCAAGAAGTAGAAAAATCATTCACAAATTCAGAATTATTTAGTGAAGTAATAGTGTTCTTTGATATAGGAAAGATTTATAATAAAAACAACAGAATTCAAAATTATTAATTTTGTGAAATTTTTGGTGTGTGGTTCAAGATAATTTTTGAATTTTATCTGAGATAAAACAAAATATCACTTGTAATTTTAGTAGATAATGATGCAAAAAATAAAATAAATAATGCTTTGGAAATATTTTTGGGTATTTTTGGATTTTTGAAATGCATGAAAAATTATTTACAACTATTTACAGTGATGAGACTTTTGGATTTATGCATAATATCTTTTTAGGTGCATAATATTCATGGGTTCCTTGAGATCTTTTCCATCCAAGGTAGCCAATCTGTATGCACCCGATCCAAATTTAGCAATGATGATGTATGGTCCAAGCCAATTGGGCTTGAATTTACCTTTAAGGTCTTTTGTTGCATTTGTATTTATTTAATTTTCTTATAAAACTAGATCACCAATTTTAAATGATCTATTATGAACTTTCTTAGCATATGATATTTTAAGTTTGTCTTGGTAGGCACGAAGATGTTCTAAAGCATGGATGTGCTTTTCATCTATAAGTTCTAACTGACTTAATTTTGCAGCATGATATTCATCTCCTACTTCAGCATCTTGAAGTAAAAGAGCTAAAGAAGGAACTTCTAACTCAAATGGAAAAACCACTTCAGCACCACAGACCAAGAAAAAAGGTGAAGCATCTGTAGGAGTACGAACGCTAGTTCGATAAGCCCACAAAGTAGGATATAATTGTATATGCCAATCATGACCTTTATAATTGTTTGGATGATACGATTATATGCCAATAACATACTTTTTATTTGAATGCCTTTTATATATTTTTTTGGTTTACTTATCCAAATTTTCACTTTGATGGAATGCATATTGTTTTACCATATTTCTATGATTTGGGTCTTCTAAAAATGCTTAATCACCCTGGAATTTAGCTCTAAATTGATGCATTTGAGTCTCTAATATCTTTATATGATGCATAGGCAAACCTCCAAGTTATTTGCCTTAGCAAAATTTTGGAAAAAATATTAGAAAAATGCCAAGCCAACTTGATTTAAAAAGACTTCGAGTATGGGCAATCACATTGACCTAGAGGAATATTTCAAGACCCTTTGCCTAAGCTTGAGAAAAATGTTGCTAATATCATGTTATATAGGAATTTTATCCCATCTAACCAAAATTTGGTAGGGTTGATCTAAATTAGTGTCATCACTATGGAATAGACTAAAGAGAAGGGTTAACCTTTGAAACACTCTAATCCCCCTTTGATTTTGAATCCTAGGCATACATCAACCTCTGAGAGTGAAATAAAATAAAAATAGAACAAATGCCTATTCAAATATTTTTTGTTGATTGATTGATGAGCACATGGTGACAATTGTCAAACCATTTGAGTTAGTTAACATTTGGATTATTCAAATGTGTCATTCATTGTGTACCATGAATGCCAGAGTGAAATCCTTCTCCAAATGTTGTGCTGAATTAGTCAACCATGTCATTCATTGTGTACCATGAATGCCAAAGTGACCTCTCCATTGTTACGCATAACTCTCTTGATCTAAAAAATGTCTGGTTGGGATTGATATTATAATTATAAGATAATATTTAGCAACAAAAAATTTGTAGATAGATGTGATATCCGTTATTTGGATGTTTGGTTGTTTGGTTGCATGCCAAGCTGGATTTTGGATATGAATACCCCCTCAAATGAGGAATCAACAATGAGGTGAATGGAATGCGATGATGTGGTGATGAAACGGTTGATAGAAGAAAAATTCTTGAGGAAAATGATGAAAAATTATATGGATAGGAAGAAGGGTAGGTTTGGTAGGGTTTGGAATCAAAATTGGATCAATTTGGGGCTTTTAGGCTCAATTCGTAGGTCGAGGGGTGAATTGGACCCATGTGCAATATTTTGGCAGTTTGGGGGACCAAACGATGTCAAAATTGGACAAATTTTATACCGTTGGAAATATTTTTTAAGCTTGATCCAATGGTGAAAGTTTTGTGGAATTTGGAGGTGATTTGATAGGTGAAAAGTGAGGCCAAAGATGACCCTACTTTTAGAATTGATGAATGCACAATTTCAAGCCTTGTGAAGGTTGTAGATGATGATTTTGTGTGATTTAAAGCAAAATGCATGATGAAGTTGGTGAAATATTAGATAGGTATGAAAGGTGGGTGATTTCCAATGATTTGGAATCAAAATTGGCTCAATTTGGGGTCTCTAGGCTCAATTTGTAGGCCAAGGGGTGAATTGGATCTGGATTCATAGGTCGAGGGGTGAATTGGGCTAATTCGTAGGCCGGGGGGTGAATTGGGTCAAATTCATAGGTCGAGGGGTGAATTTGACCTAATTAGGGTTTTTTGGGTGTATTTAAGCTTTTTTGGAAGCGTGGGGGGTCATTTTGACATCGACAAGCTTAGAGAGTGAGTAGTGAGTGGCGATTGGCGATGCGGAGCACTTGCATTTGATTGGATCGAGGAGTAGGATGATGAGAGGATGGACTGGCACTAGAGCTCGATGTGGTGATCCAATGGTAAGTGCTCTTGTTCTTTTTTATTTTGTAATTTTATTTCCCAAAAAGCGTGAAATAGGGGGGAGGTTTTCATGTTAATTTAAAAAATTTAGGCAAATTTTGATTAAAATTGAAACACAAAGTGTTAAACAGGCTTAATGGGTACCCAAAAGTGTGGTCGGTTTTTAGGTTTGACCCTTTTTCACTGTAGTTTGATCGGGTGACGGGTAGAGTAGTCTTGCAGTTTGACCTTCCATTTTTGGAGCGATGGTGCACTATTTTTGCAATGTGGTTGAATTTCATCCATAAAAGTAGGAAATGGGTATCCACTTTTGTGACTGTTATTTTTGTTATTTTGTGTTGTGGCATATGTACCATTTTGATGAATTTGTGGTAACTTTGACCTCAAACTTTGTGCTGATTTGTATTCTATTTTTGAATTTTATCGATACTTTCACCGTGAAGTGGGCAAATGGGTATTCAAAAATGTACTTTGTTTTTGTATGTCTGATGGATTGACATGGTTTTGAATTTTGTGCCATAGTGGGTATGTGGGTAATTTTGTATTTGACTGTTGGGAGTCAAATATGTACTATTTTTTGCATCTGTTCGAATTTTTACCATGAAATGGAAAAATGGGTATCCAAATATGCGATTGTGTTTTTTATTTGTCATGATATGTGGATTATGCACTATTTTATGTCTCGAAGTGCATGTCAAATTAAAATAGTTTAATTTGTGTATGAAATTTATTTTAAATAAAATTGAATTTTATTTAATTGGATGATTGTATATGAAATTGATGTAAGTTTTTGTGATTGTTTGTGTATGAACAGGTGAAAATGATCGAGCCACATCATCGTGTTCATACGATGAAGCATGATTTTGACAAGCTGATGGACAATGATGATGATAAGAAATGGTTGGATGTCATGTGGTTCAGAGGCATGTGGGAATGTAAGAGTATTCATGCCAATAGGGCATACATATCTACATTATGTGAGTGATGGGATGTGGATCACAACACCTTCCACTTTTTTATGGGTGAGATGACTATCACCCTAGAAGATGTGTACAGGATCTATAAGTTATCGATTGAGGGTGTGCCAGTGAGGGCAACACTAGATAATACTAAGGAGGTTGTGCTAGAGCGCTTCTTTGGTGAGGGGTGGAGGGAGATAGATATCAGGAAGATGGATTATGAGTGGTTATGGATTGATGAGAAGATATCTAAGCGTCAGTGCACAACTATGATGATGATCTCGACATACGCTCTTCCTGATACTTTTAGGGTATTGTTTACCTAGAATATGTTGGATATTGTTAGTGATATGGTGGAGCGAAATACTATGTTCACATGGGCACCTGCATTGTTGGCTTAGGTTTATAGGGAGTTGCATGATGTGGTGCATGCTAGGAGGAAGGGTTTGAGTTGGACTCCTCTACTGTAGGTGTGGGTATGGGAGCATATATCTATTGAGAGGCCATCATTGTTGCCTTATAAGGTGCATGTGGAGGGATAGGAGTATTTACCTTATGCTCTCAGATGGAGGACTGATGAGGAGAAGGGGGTTAAGAGGCCACATGAGGGTGATCCCTTATTTTGGAGGATAGAGTTTGGTTGGTTGGTGTTGAGTGCTATTGAGTGGAGGTCTTGGATGGGTGGGGTGACATGGGATAAGGATGGTGAGTAGTTAGGAGTGATTCATCAGGAGAGGTGGTTGGTGGGGTGATATACTTGGTAGGCTAAGTACTTTTAGTTTGATCGAGTGAGATGATAGTTTGGCTTACAACAGGATATTCTAGAGGCTCCTATTGTGTATTATAGGTGATGGGGTGATAAGGGGTGGCCACCTGTAGTGTTGCTATGGATTTTTGAGAGGGATCCATTGATTGTGATCCTAGATGTGAGTAATGTTAGGACTACACCCGAGTTTGAGGCTTGGTGGGCTATGCAGAGTTGGGAGCCGGGTGTAGGTGTGGTTGACCGATGGGTACCACTTGGTGGTGGGGTACCTATAGCGGGAGGGAGGGCAGTGAGAGGCACTCAGGCGAGGTCACAGGATAGACCTAGTAGTGGGATGGAGGTACCTCTATGATGCTCTAGGTGATGGTTGGGTGGTGCCTCGAGTTCATCTATAGAGAGGGTAGAGGAGGTTCCTATGAGTGGTGGGGAGCAGGATGTGGGAGAGGTTCTAGCTATGGAGGAGTTAGGTGGAGGTATGGCTATGGGTGGTTTTGATGACACCCTAGATATGGGTTTCTCTAAGGGGTTGGAGGAGATTCCCATCGAGCATTAGGAGAGGCAGGAGGTTGAGGAGGAGGTACTGTTGTTACATGCTCAAGTATGATAGTTGGAGGGAGATCTCCATGAGAGTGAGAGGCATAGGTAGGTAGAGATGATGGACTTGGAGGAGAGGTTGATATCTCTGGAGACCTCTAGTGATGCTGCTCGAAGGCCTTTGAGGATAGGTGTGCTCAGATGGCTGTGGATATGGAGAGATATCGATCTGCATTGGTTTCTTAGGATGCAGAGATTTTAGAGTTGTGAGTCGATTTGGTGAGATAGTGGTAGGGGTAGAGGGGGTTGAGGGAGTACCTATGGAGGCTCCAACTGATGTGGCTACTTTGAGAGCTGAGATAGAGTAGCTGTAGGAGAGTGTTGAGTTTGGGAGAAGGATGTTTTCTATGGAGGTAGCAAGGTGGGTGGCTTGCAAGTACTCTTTGGGGATTAATAGGATCCCACTCTTGAACTATGATCAGGTGGTGTCACAGTCAGGTACATAGACATGTGTATGGGTGCCTTCTCAGTGGAGTCATCAAAGTGCATCTTCAGTTGGTTGGAGAAGTACAAGAGCTGGGATGTAGGATGTGGTAGTGGGTAGAGATGTGGTTGCTAGTTAGGGAGCGATGTTATCTCCTACAGGGGCTCGAATATCAAGGGAGCAGGTGGAGTCTAGCAGGGCTACAATGGCACATGGGATAGTGCCAGGGATGGCGAGTCATGAGGGGAGTGGAGAGGCTCCTGGTGGTAGTTAGGTTGATTACCATTGTAGCCTACGGGTAGTTTTATATTTTGTATGATGGGCATGGTCCTAGGTTGTAGCCTACGAGTATTTTTGATTGATGATATATATACCTTTTTGTGGTGCTGACATTTATATATATATGTGTGTTTTGGATGTTAATTTGAATTTGTTTGAATTATGTTTGCGTAGATAGCATAGTATAATGTGTGAGCAAATGTATAATGCATGGATATACATATGTGGTAGGGTGTAGATGTATGAGCATACTGTAGTGTAGATATATTGTAGCATAATTGTATGTTAAATGCAATGCAATATGATGTGATGCAATGTGTAATAAATGTATGTAATAGAAATGTGATGATGCAATGTGAGAGAATGTATGTAGGATAAATGCATTGATGTGATGTTTGATGATTCTAGGTAGCATAGATGCATAGATGCATGTATGAGGGGACTAAAATGTGCAAAAGGAAGCACTTGTATCATTGCATGTACCTATGTGGATGTGATCCATTCCATGATCTTAGGGATGTAGGATGGTATGAGGTATATGTAATGACTTTGACCAATGTAGTTTTGGTAATCAAATCTCGAACCCAAAACTATGCAAGTTTATGTGATAACTCATAACTAATCAGACTGGTTCAAAGTCTGTCATGGACCTATGTGTGTAAATGAGTGAGGTTCATTTATCCATTTTGAGGGAGGTAGGATTAACCCATTGTAGACATGGCTAAACTAGCTAGCTCATCCATAAGCGAATAATGATCTATACAAAAGCGGGTAGCTAATGTGATAGATATATCACCACTTGTAAGACTATTCCACTGGTAGGCAGGCTCTTGGAGCCTATTGCTAGCGATGGAAATCATCCCATGGTGTTATGTTGAACCTAAGGACCAAAGGTGATGAAGCATAATACTGGTGATATCTGGAGGCTTTTCCTTTTGTTTTCTACCCCTCATCTATTGTTTACCTATGTATTGTGGTGCTCTTTTTCATTCTTTTCTTTTTTTTTTTTTTTTTTTTTTTTGTATGGGCGTTGGCTTTTGTTTTTTCCCAGTTGTCTTACTTTTGCTTATGCTTATCCCTTTGTTTATCCCCAGGTCGTATGTTGACCATGCAAGTGATAGGATGAGTAGGGGAAACCATTCGCTAGATGGCAATATCTACTCAAGGTGTCATCTTCCCTAGACTCAAAATTCATTTAATGTGTAACCTGTTGTGAATGGTCCATGAGAGAAGTTGAACCAGCCTAAAGAACCATAAGGAGTGTGTAAAACCTGTCAGGTAGAGGTGACATTTGATTGACTTAACTAGTGAGTGGTCAAAGTTGAACATGACACCTATGTATACCCTAATCCTGAAAAGGGGGAATGGACATCCAGGTGGTGATGCTAACAAGTGCGTATGTTACTCCTATGGAAGGCACATTTTGGGGGAGAATATACAAACTTGAAATGAAATTATAATGAAGAACATATGGATATATGCAATGAGTGTAATGTAAATGATGCAAGTGGGGGAATGCAATATCTACAAGAGGAAGCTTATGAAGTGTAGAGGGAGAAGTGTGGAAAACTTATCTATAGATGAGTATAGTGTGTCGTTATGTCAAAAAGCATGATGTTGTGTTAATGGTTGCCCCAGCGTGTGGGGTGTGTGTAGTAAGCACATAAACTATGATCTATGAGAATGTATGTAGGAATGTCAAAAAGAGGAAGGATGTAAAGGTGGGGTGTACAAATGGAAGAAATGAGAAGAAATAGGCTTTGGTAACCAACAAGATGAGGGGATTACCAAAAACCAATGAAGATAGAAGAAAGGAAGTAGATCAACGTAGGTATGTAGCCACTCGAAGCGTGACCATACAACTATGTGAGGAAGTAAGAAGTAGTAGAAGGAAGAAGGAAGAAGAAGAGAACTACTGATGGGTAAAGTGGCATGGGTTAGGTTGGGAATGGGATGGTGAAGTGATGGTACAGTTGGGGCTTCGATGGTTGGTGTAGTTGGATATGTTGTGGATATAGCGAGCTAGCACTATCAAGGTTTCATGTGGTGGTAAGGTTCTAGGGATGATGCGATGTGGGGGACTCAAAAGTTAGCTAAATGGGAGGGAACATTCTGGTGATGGAGTTTGATCACCATGCAACATGTTGTGCACCAGGTTTTCGAATGATCGATATTCTTCAATGTCATGACCTGGTTGGTGATGATAAATGCAATATTGGCTCTCATGGTAATTGCATGGTTTAGGATGTGAGGGGTCTATGGGCTAAATTTCTGGTAAGTCAAGAAGGCCTTGATGCATGAGGTGATAGAACATTTTTGATAATGGAGTAAATGGAATAGGCATGGGGTAAATGTAAGGTTCCACTAGAGGTGAATGAGAGGTGGATTAAGGGAGGTCCAACAGTGGATGTGTAGGTCGATATTCCGATGTGGATCGCATCTGAGATCAGGTAATGGATCTATGTGGAGGTGAGGATGCACGGGCCATGGGGGACTAGCATGGATGAATGTGGTAATGACAATGGCTCATCTGTAGCTCAAGAGCCTCAATATGGGAAAGGAGATGTTGTATATCATAGTGTGGAGGTGATGGTATCAGAGAAGGTGGTGATCATGACTCCAATGTGTATGGAGTGGCCTGGTATGCATGAGAAGATGGATGAGGTCATGATGATGATGAGGAGGAGTGGAATGACCTTGGGGATTATGAGGCTTGCTGAAAGGGTAAGCCTCATAGTGGTGAGGGTGGTGTCTAGAGGATAGGTGGCATGGGAGATGGCTGTGGATGATGGCATATGTGGGATGGAGGCATGTGCACGGGCGGCTTGGGTAGCTTGAGCAGCATGGGATTGCAAGGCTTGGGCATAAGAAGACTCCCCACTTGGGAGTAGGGGGTAGGCATGAAGGATGGGCTAGATGAGGAGTGTATCCTCTATTAGGAGGGTGGTAGGCTCCTAGAGGGTGTTGGGGGAAATCAGTTGGTGAATAAGGGTTCTTGGTATCTCTAGATGGATGAGAAGGAGACCCTTGTGTTTGGGGATGGGATGTTTCCTCCTTTTCATCAAAGGAGGATAGGGAGACCTGGCTATCTCTAGAATGGGGTGAATAAGATGAACCTCGATGGTGAGGGGAAAGGTATCGGGGTGGAGTGTAATGGTCCGAATGTGAGGAATGTGAAGATTACCTAGTATGAAGGGTGACTGGTGGTCGGGCTAGGTCAGCCAGTGTGATCGGTACAGGTGGTGGTGGTGGAGGGTCCTGCATGACTATGTGCATGGATGCTGGTGGTGGTGGTGTAGGATCATGTCTCCCTACTGATGGTGTGGTGGTAGATGATGTAAATCTTGCAAAAAGAAAAATAGATACCAACAACATAAAAATGACATAAAAGTGAAAGTACATATATAATATTTAAAGTAAAAAGACATGCATTTATCATGATGTGCCTAGTGGGTGATGTGTTTGTGCATAGTAGTGTGTACTACTTGTGATAGTGAATGCTTATGTGTATTAGGTATTGAATGTATGAAGGTGCAGGATGTTAATAGGCTCAGGTTCATCAAGGCCTTCCAGATTAGCCAAGTGATAGGCACCTAAACCAAATTTGTGTGTGACAATGAAGGGGCCCAACCAGTTAGGGGTAAACTTGTCTCACTGTTGGTGAGGTTGACTTGTGATTTGTTGGTTCTCTTTGAGGACTAAATCACCAATTTAGAATTTGTATTGATGTACCTTACTATTGTAGGTATGGCAAAGGTGATCTTGGTAGACATGTGTGTGCTCGATGGCATGGATGCGACGTTCATCGAGGAGTGTAAGCTGATCTAAATGGGCTTGGTGAGCAGTGTCATCATCAATGAATTCTTTCATGGATACCCTTAGGGAAGGTATCTCAAGTTCAAGGGGTATGATAGCTTCAGCCCCATAGACAAGTGAAAATGGGGTTGCCCCAATGGGAGTATGGATGCTTGTATGGTATGCCCACAAGGCTAGGGGTATTTGGTTGTGCCAGTCATGATGCGATTCTACTACTATTTTGTGTAGGATGGAACAAATCATTTTGTTTGTGGCCTCTACCTGGCCATTACCTTATGGGTAGTATGGGGTAGAGAAACTATGTTGAATGTTGAACTTGTTGCAAAGAGCACGGATGGTTTTATTTTTAAAGGATTTCCCATTGTCAGAGATGATTTGGGAAGGGATTCCGAAGTGACATATGATATGATCTGTTATGAATACCGCTATCTTTGCTCCTGTAGTCTGGACAAGTGGGATGGCTTTGACCCACTTTGTGAAGTATTCTGTGGTAGTGATGATGAATTTATGATTTCCTAAAGAGGTAGGTGTGATTTGTCCAATAAGATCTAGGCCCCATTGGGAGAAAGGCCACATGGATTGGATAGGTTGGAGTGCTTGAGATGGAAGGTGTGTGAGGTTTGCATGTTGTTGGCACTTGATACAATGCCTCACATACTCACAATAGTCATGTTCTATTTTTGGCCAATAGTATCCCATGTGAAGGATGCATTTCATGATTGCCATGCCACTAAAGTGGCCACCACAAGTACCATCATGGGTTTCTTGTACAACCTACTGAGATTCATGAGGTTCTAGGCAACACAAGAGCATGCCATCATAGTTGTGGTGATAGAGGATGTCCCCCAACAATGTATAGTGGATTGCTCTTTGTTTAAATGCTTGACGTTAAGCATGTGGTAAGTCGCATGGTAGAAATCCTAATTTAATATAATCTTTGATCTACACAAACCATGGGTCATGTGGTTCGGTATCGACCACATGAATGCCACCATCATCTTTAGGAGACATGGGTGATATGGTAGATTGAGTGAGTGTATGAATGGTCATGGATGTGGTTGTTGATGTTGGATTTTGTAGGATTAATGATCCTAAGGAGGCCATTGTATCTACAAATCATTTTGAGGATCATGGAGTGGCTTCGATATCATACCACTCGAATCGGGAGAGGAGTTGTGCAATTTTGTTTGTATTGTTGGAGAACTGGGCAATTGCATTGCCAGATCTCCTACACTTGGTTTACTATTAAAATGGAATCACCTATGATGTGAAGGTATTTGATGTGCATGGAATGCACCTATTTTAATCTGAGGATTAGGGCTTCGTATTCTATGTTGTTGTTCATACAAGGGAAGTCCAACTTGAATGAGAAGGGGAGTGGTTCACCTTCAGGTGTAAAGAAGACAATGCCTGCACCCCCAACATGCATGCATCGGGAGCCATCAAAGAATAGAGTCAAGTCGGCTATCATCTTTGGTTCAACATATTCTTCATCTTCTATTATGTGAAAAATGGAGTCATCAGGGAGCTGAATGAGGAGAGGTCGGTCATCAGGCAAGGGAGCTTCTGCAAGTTGGTCTACTATGACCTACCCTTTGATGGACTTTTGTGAAATGAATTCGAGGTCGAATTCAGTTAGAAGCATGATCCACTTAGTTGTGCAGGAGTTGTGATAGCTTTTGTTCATCATGTACCAAAGGGGATTGTCTCGAGCGATGACAAAGGTTGTATGGTTGAGCATATAGTGGCATAGTTTTTGGGTGGTGAATACTACATCTAGGCATAGTTTCTCCATGTACCCGTATCTAGCTTCGTAGCTAACTAGCATACGACTTATGTAGTAGATGGCTTGCTCTTTGTCGAGTACATTCTTTTGGGCTAGAAGTGTACCTAGCACAAAATCTATGGTAGAAATGTATAGGATTAGTGGTAGTTGTGGGTGTGGGGGTGACATAATTGGTGGTGAAGTAAGGTAAGTTTTGATGTCATCAAAATCTTGTTGGTAGTTATCATCCCATTTGAAATTTACTCCCTTTTATAAAATGTGGTTGAATGGTTTGCACTTGTCTGATAGTTGTGCTATGAATCGATGGATAGAAGTGATTTTGCCCTGGAGGTTACGCAATTGTTTTAGGGTAGTGGGTGGGGGCATCTCGGTGATGGATTTTACTTTACTAGGATCGACTTCAATGCCTCATTGGGAGATAATGAATCCTAAGATTTTGCCTGAAGTAACACCAAAGACACACTTCTTTGGGTTAAGGTGGACATTGTGTTCTAACAAGCGGTCAAAGATCCAGCGAAGATCTTCAAGGTGTTCTGAGCATTTCTTGGATTTAGCAATGAGGTCATCTACATAATCTTCCATGGTTTTGTGCATGTAATCATGGAAAATGTAGGTCATTGCGCACTGGTAGGTTGCCCCAATATTTTTAAGGCCAAATGGCATGACCTTGTAGCAGAATGTCCCCTAGGGGGTCGTAAATGATATCTTGTGTTGATCGACAGGGTTGATCCTGATTTGGTTATAACCTGAGAATCCATCCATGAGGGATATCATCTCATGGCCCATGATAGAATCGATGAGTGAGTCAATGTTAGGTAGGGGAAAGTTATCTTTAGGACAAGCTTTGTTTAAGTCATGAAAGTCTGTGCAGACATGAACTTCACCAGATGGCTTAGGTACGGGGACCATGTTAGAGACCCATTCAGGATAGTCTATGGGTACTATGAAGTCTACATCTAAGAGCTTTTGGAGCTTAGTTTTTACTAGTAATGCAACCGTTGGGTGCATGCATCATAACTTCTACCTTACTGGTTTGGCATTTTGATCGAGTGTGAGGTTGTGAACTACTAGGGTAGGATCGAGTCCTGGCATATCCTTATATGACCACGCGAAAACTTGAATATACTTGCGAAGGAAATTTGTGAATAAAATGCACTCCTCAGGTGAGAGGTTGGCTACTAATTTAACTATGTGAGGGGTTTCAGGATCATCACCGATGTCAACATCAATGGTTTCCTCGATAAGCATGTGGGAACCATCACGCAGTTGCTCTAGAATCAGGATAAGATGGAGGTCATCGGTGGCCTCGATAAATTTATATTCATCATCTAGATAGATGTCTATGTGGTGCACCTATGGTATGTGAGGTGGCATAGATGATGAAGGGGCATTCATAACATGCAAGATGTGTGGTGAGAGTAGGAAATCTTGGGGTGTCGGTATGGGTGAGATGTGCACGAGATCGATGAAGTTGGGGTTTGGTGTATCATCTCGTGTTGGCTGGTGTGTGTATCATAGTGGAGAGAAAATATCCACCTCGACCATATTAACTGATGCTATGGGGGATGTGGGTGGTGAAGAGTCTGGTGATGATGACTCGACAACCTGTGAGCATCCTAAAAGGCTTAAAGGAGGGCGCAAGATGACTGGTGGAGAACATGGTCGAGTAGCAGCTCATTGAAGTTACCAATGTATAGGTGGGAATGGGGCTGAATATGTTGGTGATGGTGGTGGAGATGTCACATCCTACCCGAGGGAATGAGCATTCAAGGATAGGGCCACGAATTGGCTCATCAATTCATCGACACAACATGAAGATGTGTTGTCAAAATAGGGGGATTCTTTGAAGAAGTCACATGGAACTATAATGGTAGATTGGGGTGATGGAGTGTCTTCTAGGATGTCCATGTCAATGTATTCTTCCAAGGTGTGCATTGGAAGAGGAGAAGGACATAGGGAAAGATCCTGAAGTTCATCCTCTAGCGTATGGACGGTGGTTGGGCGATAACCTAAGCCAGATTTGTCGGTAGGTGATTGGACATGAGGGTTAATGGGTGTACGCAACCCTTGCTCATAGTGGCCTAGCCCGAACCCATGCCAATGGAAACATCGAAGGTAGCATAAGGTAAAATAGGGATTATCTAGGTGATCAATTGTACCACAAAAGCTAGATTGTGGTGGTGGAGATACTATAGGTGGGAGCGAGGAATCAACTCCTAGCATAGACAAAGTTGGTATGATTATCAGGGGATCCTAGTTGTATGATGGTTCCAATAGTCAACACCGAGGCTGAGGGGTGGCCAAAGTCTCATGTGGACTAGATGATAGGTGGATGTACGTGGGCATCACACACATTATAATCCCTTGGACCTGAGTTTTTCATAAAGATAGATATGCATGGTGTTGCATTCTCTGGTGAATGAGGTGGTAAATCTAAATCAGATGATGAAGGGGAGATCTAAGATTCTCTAATAGTAGTGGTAAAAGGGTGTAGTAGTTGGTCATCTAAGCGAGATGCTCATTGCTCCCACTCATGGCATTTGACTATGGTAGCTGGTATAGGATGGTTGGCCTATGGGAATTGTGAAGGAGGGGGCATAGGTGTTGGTGCTAGACTACATGGGGAAGTGAATGACCTAGGCCATGGATGAAAAGGAAGGGGAGGTGTACATGGTGTAGGGAGGATAGGTGCTTCTATAGGGGAGGATGATTGAGGTGGAGTGATAGGGCATGATGTGGGTGGTGATGATGATTGCGGCATCGAAGGTGGATTTGTAGAGGATGAAGGTTGGGATGGTCATGGTGGCCATAATATGGGAGGTAAGAATGGTATGGTAGTGGGGTTAGGCACTACATATGATGGTGCTAATGGTGCTGACATTGAAGCGTGTGTCCTTGATGAGGATTGGGGTAACGAGGTGGATGTAGGGGAGGATGTTGATGCTTCGACTGATTGATGGGAAGAAATAGGGAATAGTTGCATGGATGAGAAGGAAGGCGCAGGTGGAAGATCTATAATGTTGCAAAACTTAAAGGGATCCCCATCAGTAGGGATGCAATGGACAAGTCCATCATGGATGTACTTGAGGTAATGGTGTAGGGTGGAAGGGACACATTGCATGTCCTTGATCCATGGGTGACCAAGGAGGATGTTGTACTACATCTCCCCTTGGATAATATGGAAGAGGATGGAAATAGTATGGACACCTACTCGGATGGGTAGGACTATGGATCCTATCGTAGGTCTCATAGAGCCATCAAATATGCATAGGTCAAGTGAAGGTATGGAAAAGTGGGCTAGCAGAATATGTAAATGGTGTAGAGCTACTATAGATATGATACTAATGGATGAGCCCATATCAACAAGGACCCACTTGTAGGTGATGTCATTGATAGTGGCTTGTATATGGAGAGGAGGATCCACTCCTTCTCCTACAAGTTCTGTTATCTCATGGTCATGGAAACTAATGGATGGCTGGAGGCATCATGGGATGTTCCCTACAAAGTTTACAAATGCATTTGTATCATGTATTTCTAAATCTATAGAATGTAGAATGTCATTCAATGCCTCATGATGGGGTTGAGATTGTTGTAAGAGGTCAAAAATAGATAATCGCATAGGGGCATTACGTAACTGATGGGTGAGGCTACCATGGATCATGATCACATTTTGGGGTGGAGGTGGTATGGTGCTAGGAGTTTGGGAGACCTGTGGTGATGTGAATTGGGCTGACGGGGAGACAATAGGTGTCATCTGACGTGATGGGTATCATTGGTTTCGCGTGGTAATATTTATCATGCCTACCACATCATGCGATGGAGGATCATATTGGACACTATTCACTTGGTGAGGTGGTCCTAGAGGATTGGTTGGAGGTCTTTGGGGATTGGTTCCTCTATGGTCGGGTAGAGGATTCTGGAAGATCCCTAGGTTTTGGTTTTGTGAGGCCAAAGGGTTCGATACCTGAATGGTACCCCTATCGATTAGGTCTTACACTTGAGCATAGAAAGAGTGACATGACTCGATGTCATGGCCACACTATCTATGGTATGGACAATAGGCTTGCTCATTGTATCCATGAGGCTTAGGTATGTTTGGATCTAATGGTTGAATCTCGGGTAGAAGGAGATGACCACCCTCATGTAATCTCTGGAATAGGTCTGGTAGGGGTTCGAAGAGTGGTGTAAAGTTACATTGTGGAGCCTATGGATGCATGCCCTAAGACTACTGAGGCCTAGGTGGAGAAGGTGCATTGGTTTGGAATACTTGTTATTGTGGAATGTAAGGTGGTGGACTTGGTGTGGGTGCTAAGGTAGAAGCTACCACTTGGTTGGCTTGTGGAGGCTAAGGATAGGGTTGGTTGGGTGTGTTTCTATTAAAATAGAAGTTTGAACTATAGTTGGGCTTTGATCTTAACTTAATTTTACTGGATTGGACCTTGATGTCTTCGATGACCTTTGCTTATGAAATGGCTTCCTCAAAGGTGCAGCTTTGGTGAAGTTGTAGGGAGGTAGAAATGTGTTTGTGGCAACTCTTGGAAAAGAGCATCACTAGCTTAGTGGTAGGGAGGCTATGGGTGAGGTCATGGATGATCGCTCTCCATCTGGACACAAACTCGGTGATAGGTTCATCGTCAGCCTATCGTAAGGCATAGACATCTGAGAAGGTAGTCTTATTTTTTATATTGATGGAGAAGTGTTCTAAAAAAGTATTTGCTAGTTGCTCAAAGGTATAAAGGCTATGCCATGGTAGCATGTTATACCAATCTAAGGCTTGTCCCCCAAGCGATAGGGAAAAGGTACGTAACATAAGGGGGTTGCTACTATGAATATGGCAGTAAGCCGAGTGATAGTTACTGACATGCTCTCTGGGATCTTCCTTACCTTTATACTTATCAAACTTTGGGATCTCAAAGTGGTAGGGGTAAGGTGGAATAGGGATGGATGGATGAATCGGCTCATTGCAGAGTTCATCGTAGGATGGTTTTTGTGGCTCGTAGCTTGTGGTGTGCAAGTTTAACATCTTGACTTCATCTCGTAAGAGTTGAATCTTAGGTGTTAAGGGTATGGAGGACTGAGCTAGGGTTGGTTGAGCTTGGGAGTGTGGTGGATAGTGGAGTTGTTGTTGTTCTTCCTTGTATTATGGAGGGAATTATTCTAGCTGGTCTTGGTAGGATGGGTATTGGGTGGCATACAATTTTATGGCTAGTGGGATACTAGGCTATGGAACTAGTGTTTGTTGGGGGTAGTAATATTGTGATTGGGATGTGTGTTGTTGTGGCATGGGTTCCTACTGGGTAGGAGCCTACTGCAATGGTTGGGCTATAGGAGGTGATGACCACAAAGGGGGAGGTGTAAAGAATGTAGATCTAGTAGGTAATAGTGGAGGTATCAAGGCTACCGATGCTAGGGATGGTCAAGGTAAGGTGTCAAAATATGGGACCTATCTCTATCCTAAAGGATGGGTGGTGGCAAAGCTAAACTATGTGGAGTAGCCTAGGGAAGTAGGGGTATAAGCTATGGGTTTTGATCCATAGGTAGGAGGAATATTAGTGGTAGGAGCTTGGAAAGGAGGAGGAGGAGGTATCCTAAAGGTCAACGAGGGTGAGGGTATAGTAAAGGATTGGGCATTGTACACTCCAGGCACCTGAGATATAGGTGGGAATGCAGTAGAAAAAGAAGGGTAAGCTTCCGAAGTAGGAGCTTGGGAAGAGGAGGTGGTGCCTGTGTCCACTCTTAAATGAATTTGGGTTGTTGGTTGTCACTACTGACCTTGGGTGGTTTGGGTTTGGAGAGGCTTTTGTGATAGGTCCTCAAACATTATGAAAAATGGTTGCTGGGATGATGATGGTTGGGACTCTTGAGAGGAGTATGGGTGTGATGTTTGAGGAGGCATTTGTTGTTCCTATAGAGGAGGTTGTTGTTGCATGGTTTGGAATGCTGGCCTCTGGGTACCTATGGTGGAAGAGGATGGGTCAAAAATCATTCCTACCATAGGGGTGAATGATGTGACCTCTGGGTGAGTGTAGTTCAAGAGGGAGGAGTCATTCTCAAAAAGGGATTGAGATAGACTCTAGAAAAAGGGTGTGCAAAGGTAGGGAAAGTAGGTGTGATCTCCTCATCTATGGTAAAGAATGGATGAGGCTATCCTGACACCGTGTAGATCACATGGTCATAGAATGTAGCGGGTGGATTAGGTGAGGATGGGGGTGAAAGGAGTGGATAATATTCTACAAGTGAAGTAGCGAGGGCTTCACTCAAAGTGGATGTCTCATCCTGAGGCATCGTGTGTGTATACTGTAGATCAGACCCTATGAGTAAATCAGGTGTGTGTATGGCCTTCCCCTTCATGATCAAAGGAGTAGGAGTGGATTGACTAGAAGAGGTGGTAGGTTCCTCCTCTATAAGGTGTGCTTGCTCGCACGCTCTACTATGGGTGACAATAGGTATGGTAATGTGTGCCATGTCGTGAAGGTTTAGAACTATGCAGGAATTAGAATCTGTAGTTCTAAGTGTGCTTATGTGAAAGGGTTTAGGAATAACCTTGTGTGGTGTGGACTCAACTATATCTAATATATAAATAAAATAATGATGTGTTGTATGTAGCTAAAAATATAGAGTGTCAAGTGGTGTAATGTGTTGAAACTAGTTTGTGATCATGCAAACAATGGTAAACTAGAATCAGTTCTAAATGCTAAAAAGAAAAGTGTTTTGTTCATTTATGTGTGTTTTGATGTTGATACCTCCTAGGTAATATCATGGGTAATGGAGTGAATAAACTAGAATATCAGGAATGTCATCGGTATGGAACCTCCTGCAACACCCAAAGATGCACAAAATAGAATGATATCATGATGTGCAAGTGGTGACCTGTATGGAAGGTATAGTAAAATGATATCCTAAAAGGGGGGGAACCCACTATGCTGAAGTGGATTCACTAAATCCTCTCATGAGAAGAGGTGGCACTATCTGAGACCTGCTACTAGTATACCCATGCTTTCACTTCACCCTCGAGTGGGCTTAGTCAATAATGATAGTTACCGTATCCACAAATTATGTGAGCCTTGTGGACGAAGGCATCTAATCCTATCCCACTCCGAAGGTAACTTCTGGTGATGAATTCTAGAAGCCCAATCTCAAAAGTGGGGGGTTTTCCAGTGATGAGGCCCAAAAAACCACTCCTATGGGGATACTAGGTGTCTAGGGAGGTGAGATGGTGGAGGGTACTACTCCTACCACACCAGTCTTGAGTGATGGATTGGGGATGAAGTCCAATCTCACCACTTGTTTAAAATACCATGTGTGTGTGTGGGTTTGCATTTTTCTAACGATGTTATGTAAAATAGGAAATCTAACTAATTACCTTTTCAAATTAAATTCTAGCCCTAGATGCATTTTTTGAAAGCAAAATACTAGAATAAAAAGCATTTTGTAAATAATAATCTAATCCTAGATGCTTTTAGGAAAATAAATTGACCCTATTTTGTAAAACATACAAACAAGTAATGTGAGAGGTGTGTGAGTAGGGGTTTATGGAACCCTAGATTTTAGCACATGGAAAAGATGTAAGACAAATTTATATAAGGATAAATAGTTAATATTACATTAAGCATGTACAAAGAAATGCAACAAGAGTGCTTTACCTATAGGGTTTGAGAGGCAAATGTGAAAAACCCTAATGCAATATAAATAAGAGAAATCTAAGATTTATATGTACAATAAGAAATTAACAATTTGCTTTGAAGAAATAAAGAAGAGGGGATTTAGGAACCCTGATTTTCAAAAGCATGGAATAGATTCAACTTTGACTTTTGTACAAGAAAATGAAATCTAAAATTTCTTTAAGTAAAGTGTGCAAGGAGCACTTACGAAACCTTAATCCTAAATATGGACTTTAGAATTAAGAATCTAAAATATTTTTGTAATGGAAATGTATGCTATGGAGTAAAGAAGCAATGGAAAGCTTATGCTACATGTGATTTAGAAAAAGAAACTAAAATTTACAAAATTTTTACAAAATCAGACTTGTTGGTTTTGTGCAGGTTTTTGCAACTAAAGTGAATTTCCTAACATGATGGGTATGCAAGAAAAGTGAAATTTACCAACTGTATTGACGCTTTAATTAGTAAATTGTTTTGCACCCATAAATTACAAAATAGAAATAAATTTGTGGAATACCTAGACTTTGATGCTACAGATGGTCTGGTTGACTCCTCTGCTACTCACCCCTACAATTTTGGGGGTTTTTGAGGCTTGTAGGGTCAATTCATAGGCTAGGGGGTGAACTGAATTTGAATTCATAGGTTGAGGGTGAATCAGATTTAGAGGCCTAAAATCCCTGTTCTGATGGTTTGAGGGGGTTCCTAGGGCTTCAATAGTCTCTGTATCACTCAAATTTTGTACCTACAAAACATAGAAATAGTGGATTATGTCAGATTCATTATAAACTACTCTAGCACAATCTGTTGTGGGGGTCCCATCGGGCATGCTAGAATGAAATGGGCAAAAGAGAGCATTTGATCTAATAACAAGTTATAAACACAAGTTATTCAGAAATATGTATTTTATTCATGATAAGATTGCTTATGTGTTACAAATGGGGGAATTCCCCTTTTCTTCCTTTTCATGAATATACAATAGGCCTGATGCCTTCTCTTGGGTTCCTCAGTGTAGATGGGCTTCGTGTATAGCGTGTGCCACTATGGGTTTGTAGTTGTTGTTGTTTCCCTCCTTGCACCTATGATAAGCCTACAAAATAGGGTTAGTAGGTTTGGGGGCTTGCCTTAGTCAAGCCCCATAGTAAGAAAGACAAATCGACTCATAAAACATGATAAAAACTAAAATAAATGATGCAAAACCTCATAAAAACACCAAATGAAGCTTACCTCCAAGATTTGGGGTGATTTGGGCCTTGTAGATCCAACTCATAGGCCAGGGGTGAATTGGTGCTAGATTCATAGGCCGAGGGTGAATCAGTGTCGGATTCATAGGCCAGGGGGGGAATTCAGCTGTGAGTGTTATTTTCTGGAGATCCTTTAGTGGATAGGCTCCTTAGGTGCTATATTACTACTTTTCAGGTTCAGATTGATTTTTTTGTGCTTCTATACACATTTTGGTAGAGTTTCTGTGCTTTGGACATAAGTGGAGAGAGAGCTAGAATGAGGGTTTGGGCCCACTATTTATAAGAAAACCCAAGGTGCAGGGGGGTAGTTAGGAGAACTAGACCCTAGGGTGAAGTTTCATGGAGGTTAGGTTAGGGTTTGTGAGGTGGCATCCTCACATTCCCTTAGGAAATATCTCATCCTCACACATGTGTGAGGAGAGATTAGGGTTAACTAGGATTAGTCAACTCTAAGGTTAGATTAGGGTTAGGTTAGGGTTTCCTAGGAAATATCCTAACTAACCTAGTGCACACACATGTGGGAGGGAATAATTAGGACTAATTAGGGTTTAAGAACCTAATTAACCTTTTTAGCCCTAAAAGTGCACTTAAGTGAAGTCACTTTAAAATTAGATTTAACAATTGACTTAATTAATACTTTTGCCAATTAATAGCCCCATGGGGGCCTCAATTAAGCATGAAGAAGTCTTGTATCACCTTAGGAGGCTTGTGGATGGTTTTTCATACATGGAAGGTGTTTATGATGTGATTTGGGTAGTTTATTAGGGTTTTGGACCTAAAAACTAGTGAAGTGGTGTGTGGAAGTCTACGCAATGCTACAATAATCTAGAGTGATCTACGCTAGTCTACACATGTCTACAATAGTATACACATGTATAGGAGGATCTAAAATAGTCTACATTGGTCTACGATAGCCTAGGGGTATCTAGGATTACCTATGTAAACCTACAAGTGTCCAAAAGGATCTATAAGTATGCAAAAGGTTGAACTTGGGATAAATCCTAATTATACAATCTTGGCCAAAGTCTAGGGTGCATTTCATAAACTAAGTATATTTTGGACCAATAATTTTGGCATGCTTGATGGGACAAATTTCATCAATCTTCCTCACTATAAATAATATACTATGATATTCAAAGTAAATACCCATTGCGCTATCCAAGTTTTGGCATGCTCGATGGGATGAACCAATTTGATCATCCTATATATTTTACTAAGTAGAACCTTAGTGAAATTCTATTCTTTGATATCATCTAATTATTCACTTGGTGAATCTATTCAAAGTTCTCAATTGATTATAACCTAGTTGCCATTTAATACAAGGTCTTATGATCACAAGGTTAGCAGCCAAGAAACTCAAAAATCCATTACAATTTCTTGAGATACCACCCTTTGGATTTAGACATAGTAGAATTCCATAGCCTTAACTATATTATCCAACAAAAAGTGTAGATTCCACATAATTTTATTGCCAAGAATTCCTTAATATGCCTAACTCAAATGCCATGGATCAACAAGCTCAAAAATCTCAACAAATTTCCTTGGGTGGAATTCTACTAGACCACTTGGCCTAAAACATCTCAATGATATTTCCCAAGTGGTGCTTAAAGGTTTGCCTACCTACAATAGTACATGCAAGACAACATACAAGCATTATCAATATGTGGCCACCATTCATAATATCCAAGAAGAGGATGTCATGATAAAACTCCTCACACTATCTTTTAAGGGAAAAATATCACATGAGTATCATACTTTGTAAGATAAGAGTGCCCATTCATGGGCTGACCTAGCCAAACCATTCATTCAAAACTTTCATGAATTAGTAGGTATTTTTTCCTTATATAGTTCACCATAATTATTTAAAGACACCCTTATAAATCTATTATCGACTTTAATATTAGGTTTAGGTAGACTTGGAGAAGGTTTCCTCAAGAAATTTGACCATCTGAACATCAAGTATATATCTATTATATTTGTACTTTTAATCCTAACCTACGACTCAAAATACAATAATTTAATATGACAACCTTACCTCAAGTCTATCAATCTACAATAAATATAGAGAATAATCTAATTTTCATGGGAAATTTTGCCATAGGGCCATTATGCCATATTTATAGAAACTTATCCAACCCACTCAACAGAAAGAAACCCCAATCACATTCATGCATCTACCACCATTATATCTAATCCCCACTCCTAAGGCCTTGCCCCTAGCACCAAACCTACTCACTTTACCTACCCTAGAATCTAAATAATCTTTGAGTATGTAAGAAGTATTAAAAATATTTAAAAAATTAAGCAATGATGTGACTGCTATTAAAAGGAGAGAGGCTAAGAGATACCAACCTAGAGGATTCCCTTATGTAACTAGAGATCAAGGGGCTTCTACAAGAAAAATTTATGACAAAACTAATAATGTCTATAATAATCAAGAGGAAGGGCCATCTACCTCTACACCTAAAGGAAATTATTGGTTCTTAGTATGCAATGACCCCCATAATACTGACACATGTGTGATGTATCAACATCAAGATTAGTTGGAAGCTACAAAAAAGAATGATAAAACATATAAAGGTTAGATAAATATGCTATGGGACCTAGATCAAGTCATGCTCACACAAGATCCTTTGGAAGAAGAATGTATATTAGTTTTGACTAAATCTAGAAAGAATCCTTTATAAGTAGACCCATAGAAATTAGAGCCTTTAGATTTTTAACCTAGCCTCAAAAGATAAAAGAGAATGATCAAATGCAACTTGAATTCGAGAAAGCTCAGACTCAAATAGAATAGGTAAAAGAACAATCAAGACCAAATAAAGTAAATAAGACAAAGGAAACTCAAGTAGAAGGTAAAGAACAAGCCCAAGATAGACCATGTTATCCTTCTCTAACCAAATGATAAAGGTTATAGGCAACCCAAGAATAATAGAAGAGTTTGATGAACTAGAGAAGAAAGAAAAAAACAACTAGAATATTTGGTATGTAATATAGTTGAGGAATTTAAAAAGACCCCTTTGAGAGTAAGCATGTATGATGCTTTAATGATTCCTAGATAAATTAAACTTCTTAGAGCCTCACTGAAAACCGTCTATTCCAAAGGAGCACCTCACTTGGAGTTCAATTCAGATCAAGGTCAACCTATTCCCAAAATGGGGAAGAACATGCCACATCCTTTCTACATGTATTTATGCATGCAAGCATGTATTGTGCACAACTACATAATTGAATCTAGAGTTATAACCACTATTATGCCTAAATACTATGTGAAACCATGGGTATGGTATACACTTAATAATCTCCTAGAGTGTTACAACTAGATGGTAATCCTAGTAAAATAGTTAAAGTAATAAGAGATATCCCAATTGTATTGCATAAAATTCTAAAAGATACTATAATACAAGAAGTGATATTCAACCTCGATCCATACTTTGGTCTTTGCATTTCATAGGAATTTACCATAAAATTGTATGGTTTTATGTCTTTGGATTATTCTCATATTGCAACCTTGCATAAAGGAAAAAAGGTAAAAATCTATGTAGAAAAGTTGACACCGTAACATATAGAGAAAATAGAGGAATATTGCATGAATTTGATCAATGATGAAATAGATCCATTAGAGATAATCATAGAACAACAAAAAATAGAATATGAATTCTCCCCTAGAGATTTTAGTGCTATGATAAAAATAGACTAGGTAAATATTGCTTGATAGATCTAAAAAACATAAAAGGTACACGTAATTTTGAATCAAGAGCTTCAAAAATGGAAGTTTGGAAGCTTTATTTTGATGAAGCTAGATGCAAAAATGGTGCTACAGCTGGAGTGGTGCTATTATATTTTTATTAGGAAAAAACATGCTCCTATGGAATAATGTAGAGCTACACTAAAATACAATTGAATATGAAGCTCTATGCCTTGGTTTGGCATAGGCAAAAAAATAAGAATTAATTTGTTATCAATTTTTAGTGTGTTGGCAATTTTGGGTACCTTGTGTACAAGAGTAGTTGTTGTCATTGATGTCAAGGAGTTCTTGGTAGTTGTCATTGATGTCAAGGAGTTCTTGAAGCAATTTGTTTCTATGTCAAAGAATGTGTTTTGAGGAAGGTTTCAGCTAGTCAGTAAGTCTCCAAGAAAATCAGAGTAGCCCAGTTGCAAAAGATCAAGAAAAAGATAAGTTAGAAAAAGTTTGTAGGCGGCTGGAAAAACTATCATGATTTCGCAACATGTTTCAGGAGAGAGAAAGTGTTGGCAAAACTGTCACGATTTTGCGACATGTTTGAGGAGAGAGAAAGTGCTAGCAAAACTATCACGATTTCACGACATGTTTGAGGAGAGAGAAAGTGTTGGCAAAACTGTCATGATTTTGTGACATGTTTGAGGAGAGAGAAAGTGTTGGCAAAACTGTCGTGATTTCGTGACATATTTTAGGAGAGAGAAAGTGCTGGCAAAACTGTCACGATTTCACGACATGTTTGAGGAGAGAGAAAGTTTTGGCAAAACTATCGTGATTTTGCGACATGCTGGAAGGCAGAGACGAAGCAGGAAAAAATGTCATGATTTCGTGACATGTTTGAGGAGAGAGAAATTTTTGGCAAAACTGTCACGATTTCATGACATGCTGGAAGGCAGAGTCAAAATAGGAAAAACTGTCGCGATTTAGTAACAAGTTGAGTTGGTAGTATTGAGTTGCAGAAAGTGTCACGATTTCGTGACAGGTTGAGTTGGCAGCTTGCAGTTGGAGAAAGCATCACAATTTCGTGACATGTTCCAGTTTCACGAGCATTTTGTAGAAAAGAGCTTAAGGCAGCGAAAGCATCACGATTTCATGACATGTTCCATTTTCACTGGTGCAAACCGAGAAAAGGTTGAAGAAGCATAGAGTGTCACGATTTCATGATAGAGTTGTAGATGACGTCAGCAGAAGCAGATGTGTCATGATTTCATGACAAAAGCGGAGAAGAAGGCTTTGAAGTCTAAAGCGTCACGATTTCACGATAGAAGTGAGATGACATCAGTAAGAGGCAAAGGTGTCGTGATTTCATGACAAAAGAACAAAGGAAGTAGACAAAAGCAAAAGTGTCACGATATCGCGACAGCAAGCCATAGAAGGTGTACGGTAGGCAAAGGTGTCGCGATATCACGACATGTTGAAGTTTTGCGCCAGAAGCTACAGGGAGGCAATGAAGTCGACAGAGTTAAATCTGGGCCGAAGCAACGCAGGGTTTTGTAGCCAACGTGGTTGAAGGGTAAACAATCGACTAAGATCAAGGTTCTAATCTTGAGATTGTGAGTATAAAAGGAGGGCTGCTTGAAGAGTTTGGCATCAATCTAAGTGTGCGTTCAAAGTGCAATTTGCATAGATAGAGTGCGGGGGAGAAGTTTTATTGTCGAGAAGTAGAGTGTGCAAAGTCTATGCTACTATGATTGCACAGAGTGTGTGAAGAATGTGCTAGGGTAGAGTGTGCAAAGACTATGCTACGATGGATGTGCAAAGGAACATAAGCTGTTGGTGTTGCGACATTCAAAGAAAACACACAGAAGTGAGGAGTTTGATAGCCGAAGTGTTGTGTACTGCTGTCTCTATGCAGAACTATGCGAAAGTTGGTTTTGACCAAGTGCAGCTATGTGAGAACAGAGAGAACAGTTGGACAACATTGGTCAAGCTATTGTTGAAGCTTGTGGAGAAGTTTGGGCAGGTTCTTCTAAGAACTTGCAAAGCAAATCTAAGGCAAGTCTTAGTGAAGACTTGGGCAAAGATCAAGCAAGCTGTGTTGAAAGCTTGTGAACCATTTTTATGAACCAGTTTTGAGGACCAGATTGAGGACAAATATTGAGGCAGAAGAGGACATTTGTGCTAGACCGAAGGACTACGTTTAGTGCAAATTTGAGGACCAGCTTTGAGGTGATAGAGTTGAGGACAAATATCTCCAGCTAGAGCAGGGAAGACAGGTGTCTTTTGTGGATAGTGTTCCACTTGCTAAGGGCAGAGGAGGTAGAGGTCTTCTAGAAGATCACCATTAAAGAGCAGAGCTAGGGGAAGGTATCTCCTTTGGGTTGGTGCCCATAAACTTTGTAATCGGGAAAGGTTTCCCAGAATTTGAGGTGATAAAATTTAGTGAGAAATTTTATCCGTGGAGTATCCCACATTGGGTGAACCACGTAAATTGCTATGTCTCTTTGTTGATGATGTGTTGTGCATTGCTTTAATTGCTGCTCTTGATACTGCTATCTATTCTCTGCATAATACTAATTTGAAAGTTGATTTAAAGCAAAATTAAAAAGTGGTCTTATACTATTCACCCCCCCTCTCAGTATAAGCTTGTGTTCTTCAATTGGTATCAGAGTCGGTTCCTTCGAAAAGGTTTAACAGCTTGGAGGAAGAACTGGTTAAGAACACAATGGATTATTCAAGTGGCAATGCATCACCTATTCTTGATGGATCAGATTTCGGTCTGTGGAGTGCAAGAATGAAAGTCTATCTAATGGCACTTGGTAATGAGGTATGGGAAGTTATTGAAGATGGGTACACCATTCCTGCAAATGGTCCTTATACTAAAGAAGACAGGCTCCTACATCACAACAACTCAAAATCCATGAATGCAATCCTGAAGGGTTTACAGAAGGCTGATCTTACCAAAGTTATTCACTGCAAGACAACTAGTGAAATGTGGAAACAATTGCAGGTTGTTCATACAGGTGATGCAAATGTCCAAAAGGCCAAGTTGAGACACTTCAAAGGTATGTTTGAACAGCTCAAGATGAATTATGATGAAAATATTAGTGACTACATGCTCCGTATGGATGAAGTTGTTAATTCTATGAAAGACTTAGGTCTTGAACTTGCTGAAAATGATGTGTGTGATAAGATTTTAAGATCTCTTCCTAATAGATTTAGTGAAAATATTTCTGCTATTGAGGAAGCTAAAGATTTAGATAAGTTGAAAAAGGATGAGCTCCATAGTATTCTTGCAGCATTTGAGCTGAGAACTCAAGTGAAAGTTGATGTAAAGAAAGAGGCAGCTTTCAAAGCTACCAAGAAATCAAAAGGGAAACAGATTCAAGAGAGTGATGAGTCTTCTAGTGAGGAAGAAGCTTATTATAGCAAGAAAGGCAAGTTCTCTAGAAAGCACAAAAGCAAGAAAAATATAAGATGTTTCAACTATGGAAAGTTTGGTCATTATGCTACTGACTGTACTTTTTCCAAGAATGAAAGTGATGAAGATATACAGGATGTTAAGAGCAAGGATTCTGAAAAGCACAGGTATTACAAAAATAACAAAGATGAGCACAACAATCAAGGAAAGAGGTATTCACACAAGAACAAGAAGAGCTTCTATCTGGACAAAGCAAGTAAGTGTTCTAGCAGTGATAGTGAAAGCTCTTCCAGTGATAGTGAAAATGAGATGATGTTCATTTCAGAAAAGGAGGAAGAATCGAAACATAAATTCACTGTCATGAAATGTTTTAGATGTGGAAATTTTGGGCACCTTGAGGATGATTGCACAAATAATGAATTGGTTGCTAGTATGTATGAGGATGCTTCAGAAAATGATAAGGAAGATGCATGTATGGTTTTTGAAAAGGGTAGCACCTCTAGTGATAAGAAATTTAAAAAAGGCCTTGATAATTCAAAGTGCAATCAAATAGAGGATCTTGAATGTGAACTCAATAATGCTCTTAGTGTTTTGAAAAAGGAAAGAAAGAAGAATGATAGACTCAAGATTAAGTTAGATGAATGTTGTATGGAGAGAGATGAACTCATAGAAAGTCTTGACATCTCTATGGCTAAGACTCAAGAACTCAAGAATGAGTTAGAATCTAAGATGCTTGAGTATAGTGAATTAGAACAGAAAATGGCTACCATGAAAGAGGAAAATAAAGATTACAAGGATAAGCTGTACAAGTTTCAAGATAGTTCCAAAAGGGTTAAGTCTCTCATCCAAAGTCAAAGAAATCCATCAGATAAAACAGGTCTTGGTTTTGTTAAACCACACAAAAAATAGGTTGGGGAATCAAGTAAGAGATTTCAGAAGGAAGAGAGTTCTGATGAAGAAAGTACTTCAGAACATGAGTCCATGAGTGATCAATGCATAGAAATAGAAAATAGAATTCTGAATACAAAAACGAAGTTTTTGGGACCCAAGAGGTCAAACAGAAGAATATTTTACGACAGATGTTTTGTGTGTCATGGGTTTGGCCACATGGCTTTGCAGTGCATGACTCAAATAAGGAAGATAAATGACAATTTCAGGGGCTGTAATTTATTTCAAGGGTATTGCTACTCTTGTAATGAGTTTAGGCACAAGGCAATTTTTTGTAAGACAAATAACAAGAACTGGGTTAGTCAGAACAGGCAGATTCAAAGAACAGTTATGCCCGAAAGAAATAACATTATTACTTGCTATAAGTGCAACAATGCAGGTCACACATCCAGACAGTGCAGAGCTGATATTCCAAGGTACAGGAATAGGAACAGTGGTATAAACAGGTCCAAGGATCAAGGTATGGACAAGAAAAGAGATGAGGACAAGAACAAGAAAAGTGCCAAGAACAGAAACATTGACAAAGAGCTCAAGAAAAGGCCCGACAAAGAAATTGTAGACACTGATGATGATGAGTGTCTAATGGGAGTTTCACTCCCAACCCTATTTTAATCACCTCATCAGGAGGTGGGGGAGGGACTAAGCTAAGAGACTCATTCTTAGTCCCGAGCCCCAAAGGTGACCCTTTGCCATTGATGACAAAGGGGGAGAGATTTGAGAAAAGGGGAGAGATATGAGTAAGAGGGAGAGCTTCAAGTGAAGAGGAAAGCTTCAAGTCAGGGGGAGCAAAACTTTAGAGAGATTGATTTTAGTTTTGGCTCTTGAAGATGTGTTTTTAGTAAAGGTTTGCCATCAATGACAAAGGGGGAGATTGTTGGCAATTTTGGGTACCTTGTGTACAAGAGTAGTTGTTGTCATTGATGTCAAGGAGTTCTTGGTAGTTGTTGTCATTGATGTCAAGGAGTTCTTGAAGCAATTTGTTTCTATGTCAAAGAATGTGTTTTGAGGAAGGTTTCAGCTGGTCAGTAAGTCTCCAAGAAAATCAGAGTAGCCCAGTTGCAAAAGATCAAGAAAAAGATAAGTTAGAAAAAGTTTGCAGGCGGCTAGAAAAACTGTCACGATTTTGCGACATGTTTTAGGAGAGAGAAAGTGCTGGCAAAATTGTCATGATTTTGTGACATGTTTGAGGAGAGAGAAAGTGCTGGCAAAACTGTCGTGATTTCATGACATGTTTGAGGAGAGAGAAAGTGTTGACAAAACTATCGTGATTTCGTGACATATTTTAGGAGAGAGAAAGTGCTAGCAAAACTGTCACGATTTCGTGACATGTTTGAGGAGAGAGAAAGTTTTGGCAAAACTATCATGATTTCGTGACATGCTGGAAGGCAGAGACGAAGAAGGAAAAACTATCGTGATTTCATGACATGTTTGAGGAGAGAGAAAGTTTTGGCAAAATTGTCATGATTTCGTGACATGCTGGAAGGCAGAGTCAAAACAGGCAAAACTGTTGCGATTTCGCGACAAGTTGAGTTGGTAGTATTGAGTTGCAAAAAGTGTCATGATTTCGTGATAGGTTGAGTTGGCAGCTTACAGTTGGAGAAAGCATCGCGATTTCACAACATGTTCCAGTTTCATGAGCATTTGGTAGAAAAGAGCTTAAGGCAGCGAAAGTGTCACGATTTCATGACATGTTTTGTTTTCGCTGGTGCAAACCGAGAAAAGGTTGAAGAAGCATAGAGTGTTACGATTTCATGATAGTGTTGTAGATGACTTTAGCAGAAGTAGATGTGTCATGATTTCATAATAGAAGCAGAGAAGAAGGCTTTGAAGTCTAAAATGTCATGATTTCGTGACAGAAGTGAGATGACATTAGCAAGAGGCAAAGGTGTCGTGATTTCATGACAAAAGAACAAAGGAAGAAGACAAAAGCAAAAGTGTCACGATATCACAACAGTAAGCCATAGAAGGTGTACGGTAGGCAAAGGTATCGTGATATCACGACATGTTGAAGTTTCACGCCAGAAGCTATAGGGAGGTAGTGAAGCCGACAAAGTTAAATCTGGGCCGACACAGCGCAGGGTTTTGCAGCCAACCTGGTTGAAGGGTATACAGCCGACTAAGATCAAGGTTCTAATATTGATATTGTGAGTATAAAAGGAGGGCTGCTTGAAGATTTTGGCATCGATCAAAGTGTGCGTTCGAAGTGTGATTTGTGCAGATAGAGTGCAAGGGAGAAGTTTGATCATCGAGAAGCAGAGTGTGCAAAGTCTGTGCTGCTGTGATTGCACAGAGTGTGCAAAGACTGTGCTGGGGCAGAGTGTGTGAAGACTGTGCTACGATGGATGCACAAAGGAACAAAAGCTATTGGTTTTGTGACATTCATAGAAATCATGTAGAAGTGAGGAGTTTGATAGCCGAAGTGCTGTGTACTGTTGTGTCTACGCAAAACTATGCGAAAGTTGGTTTCGACCAAGTGCAGCTGTAACAGAACAGAGAGAACATTTGGACAGCATTGGGCAAGCTATTGTTGAAGCTTGTGGAGAAGTTTGGGCAGGTTCTTCTAAGAACTTGCAAAGCAGATCTAAGGCAAGTCTTAGTGAAGACTTGGGCAAAGATCAAGCAAGCTGTGTTGAAAGCTTGTGAACCATTTTTATGAACCAGTTTTGAGGACCAAATTGAGGACAGATATTGAGGTAGAAGAGGACATTTGTGCTAGATCGAAGGACTGCGTTTAGCACAAATTTGAGGACCAGCTTTGAGGTTATAGAGTTGAGGACAAAGATCTCCAACCAGAGCAGGGAAGACAGGTGTCTTCTGTGGATAGTGTTCCACTTGCTAAGGGTAGAGGAGGTAGAGGTCTTCTAGAAGATCACCATTAAAGAGCAGAGCTAGGGGAAGGTATCTCCTTTGGGTTGGTGCCCATAAAATTTGTAATCGGGAAAGGTTTCCCAGAATTTGAGGTGATAAAATTTAGTGAGAAATTTTATCCGTGGAGTAGCCCGCATTGGGTGAACCACGTAAATTGCTGTGTCTCTTTGTTGATGATGTGTTGTGCATTGCTTTAATTGCTGCTCTTGATACTGCTATCTATTCTCTGCATAATACTGATTTGAAAGTTGATTTAAAGCAAAATTAAAAAGTGGTCTTATACTGTTCAACCCCCCTCTCAGTATAAGCTTGTGTTATTCATAGTGACTCTAAGCTAGTGGTCAATCAAGTGACAAAGAAGTGTAATGGTAAACATAAGTGAAGGTATACCAAAACAAAATATGAGACCTGATGGAGATTTTTGAATATCTAAACATTAAAGTTATTCCCAAAAGTCAGAATGAAATAGTTGATGCACTAGCTTCTAATATAGTCACTAACTATGATAGAAATCCAAATATAGTTAAGATAGTTTTTAGACCGTTAATCCTAGACAAAGAGTTTTTCTAGTAGGTACTTGAGAGTGATCAAAAAATTATTTATTTCTTGACTAAAGAAGCTATCTATGTAGCACACCCAAAATAAATACAATAATAGGTTGACCAAGAAGAAGTTATTCAACTTAAGAACAATCACATTCCTAAGGGGATAATTACCTTAGACAACCTATTTGACAATAGTGATTCGTCCACTAGGAAAAATATGAACATATATGAACATATGTTTAAGGAAGTTTAGGTTTAACCCAAGTAAGAATCTCAAAGTCAGAGTGTGTTGCTTTGAAGAATAAATAGATGAGATCATATCTTTGTGTAGAGAATATCAATACATAATAGCATGGGTCTATGATGATCTCTACATCTACAACAATGACATCATTCAATATACTATAGAACTATTTTCCAATGTCAAGCCATTCAAGCGAAAATAAAGATCAATCAATCCCAAAATTGAGTCCATAATGAAATAGGAACTCCTTAAACTACTCAATACTAAGATAATATATCCTACTAGCCACTCTACATGGGTAGCAAACCTAGTCTTAGTGAGTAAGAAAAATAGAGACATCCACCTCTGTGTTTATTTTTGAAATCTAAATAAGGTATCATTAAAATATCATTATCCTTTGCCTTATATTGATTAGATCTTGCAAGCAGTAGCTAGAGTAGAAAGTTTTCACTCATAGATGGTTTTTTTTTGTTATAATTAGATATAGGTAAAGGACGAATATCAACACAAGACAACCTTCACCACAAAATGGGACACTTTTGCATATCAAAAAATACCATTTGGCTTATCCAATTCCAAAGAAACTTTTTAGTGAGCTATAGATTTTGACTTTGGTGAGCTGGTTAACAAGATAATTCTAATCTACTTGGATGAAATGATGGCATTTTCCCATGATAAGTAGTAGCATTTGGATCACCTAAATTTGATATTTTAGAAATGCCAAGAATTTGGAGTATCACTTAACCCTAAGAAATCTAATTCATTGTGCATGAATGCAAGTTGCTAGGACAAACTGTATCCAAATAGGGATTAACTATAATTCTAGAATAGATTAAAGCTATTTTGGCATTACCAATTCCTCTTAGTAAAAAATCCTTACAGTCCTTCGAGTAGATCAACTTTGTATAAATGTTTATTTTTATTTCACACAAATAGTTAAGCCTTTGAAAAACATTTAAAGAAGGAAGCAATATTTACATGGACCCCAAATAGGAGAAATGCATTTGAATAGATCAAATAGGTGATAACACAAGCTCTAGTTTTAGTAAAACTACACTATAGAAAATACTTCATCCTATACATTTATGGATTCAAAGATAGTTATGTTGTAGTATTAAATCAAAAGGATGATAATTAGGAGGAACACCTGATATCCTTCTTAGTCAAACACTCCATGATTTTTAAAAGAACTATAATTTCACAGAGAAACAAGTTTTCACTCTCATGAAGTTGCTCAAAAGGATTAGATATTATTTGTATTAAAGTAAAACATTGGTCTATGTAGTACATCCAAACATCAAAAACATCATTCTTCAAGAAGAATTGGGAGAAAAAAGAGCCAAGAGGATTACACAATGAGGAACATAAGCTTATACTGAGAGGGGGAGTGAACAGTATAAGATAAAATTTTTTACTTTTCAATCCAAATGATAACAACAATAATATCAAAGCAATAAATAATGCACACATCATCACACACATGAGAGACATGATTTAACGTGGTTCACCCAATGTGGGTTACGTCCACGAAGAAAATATTTCTTATAAATTTTCTCAACAAATCTCTTGGGAACTAGTTCCCTATTACAATATTTATGGACCTCTGTCCAAAGGAGATCTCAATCCCCAATGCTATGGTTTGTGGATCTCTCTCCATAGGAGAACTCTATCCCCTCTGCTCTGGTTTGTGGATTTCTCTCCACAGGAGAACTCTATCCCCTCTCCTCTAGTTTTTGGATAACTCTATCCCCTTTGCACTAGTTGGCTTCCAAAGCCAGTTCTCAGCTCTACTCAACTCTAATAAAATCTTCTCACTACTTTGATCAAATATGTTATCACCTCTTATTAGATCTACTCAAATGCCTATACTAATCTATCTCATACCTACTCACAAGACTACCTCAAACCTACTCTAGTCTTCTCACTATCTCTTCTCAATTTTTCTCTACCACATGCTCATAATTACTCATAACATATGCTCAAAACTGCTCATAACACATGCTCAAAACTTCTCATAACACATGCTCAAAAATTGCTCATAACACATGCTCAAAACTTGCTTATAACACTTGCTTGATCATAATACTTCAAACATATTCTACCCAAAATTCTTGTTCAAGAAAACATAGGAAATGATATGCAATATAATTTCACAATATGTTCTTTTCAATATCACTCAAATCAATGCTCAAAGGTTTCACAAATTCATTCAAACAATGAATGCTCAATTTGTTCTCAAAAACCTCAACCTCCACACAGATGCATTTGTTCTCAAACCCTAGCTCAAATATTTCCAACAATACACACTAATCAACCCTTTTATCTCCACCTTATAATTCTGAAATATTTGCTCAACCAACCACCTTAGAGAAGGAATAATGTCAACATACCTCTTAACTTGCTTTGATGAAAATGAGCCCTCAAAACCTATTCCAAAATAATTTTCTTTTTGCCACTTCAAGAGGTTAGCCAATCTTATTTTCAAAACAATCACAAAAACCTTCCCTCAAATTGTGCACAAAAATATTTTCTCAATACTCCTTTTATTTTCTCAAAATAAGGTTTTTAATTAAAGAACAAAAACCTTTAAAATTTCCTTCACCATGCAAAAATACACACAAAAATTAAACCATAAAACACCTTATAACTCCTACTCTTAAAACACACACAATCAACTCATACAATGAAAGAATCCATATCACACCTTATTTCTCCTTCTAAACAGATTTTAAATTTCAATACAAAAAGACCTTTTTCACACCTTATTTCTCCTATATCAAATGAGCACAAATTAAATAATAACTCAACCTTATAACTCCACAAAATCAAATGATAATTAAAAAATTAAATACCTCTTTTATTCTACCCTCAATGTGATTCAAACCTCTCACCTCATGAGAGCAAAGCGCCCAACCAAGGGGCCACTATCGGTTGCGCTAGTGCTGCCCGTGAGACCACAAAGGCGCCAATCGCCTTTTGTATCCTCCTACCGCGAACTCAGCCAAACAAAACAAAATGTCCATGATGGGTTTCGAACCCGAAACCTCCTCCTCACAATGCCTTCACATTAGGCTCAACCACCAGCTGGTCTAGCTGGCTAGACGAGATGTGATATGCACCAAACCAACCTTAACTCTCCACCATTCATTGTAGAAAACTTGTCACTTCCTTTTCTTCTCTATCGCGTGCAATGAATCATATATCGATTAATGCATGCACAAATTTCACACAACCTTTGCAAATGATTTTAGGCATGGGTATTTATATGTTTTAACTTGGTCTTCGATCAACGTCGATGCCACCTTGTCCTTTTCCACCCCATACGACGTCGGCCTCCTTAATTCAAATTTAATTCAAAATTAATTCGAATTTTACCTTCAAATAATTGGTGCTCAATTATAACAACTTGAAATATTTATATTATAATAAATATATTATAATATTATAATAAATATATTATAATATTAATCCTTTAAACTTTGCCTTCACATTTAATATTATTGCCTTCAATAATATTAATATCTTGCCTTCATTTTTAAACCATTGTCCCAATGAACTCTTTTGTCCTTCATTATAATATTCAAAAATAGATATTGTAATGCTTTTCTCAACCAATATTATAATAATAAATATTATAATATTTTCCTTGATATTAATGACAACCAATGACATCTTCTCTTTTGACATCAACCTATGACATCAATCCTTTGACATCAATGACAACACACTATACTCAAAATTTCCAACAATCTCCCCCTTTGTCATTGATGGCAACCCTTTCTAAAAATTCCTTTTCCAACCACTGGATTCCAAATTTTCTCCCCCTGAGAAACTACTCCCCCTATCTCAAATCTCTCCCCCTTTGACATCAATGGCAAAGGGACTCCTTTGGGGCTAAATATAAGACTCTTAGCTCAACCCCCTCCCCACCTCCTCTCCTTGAGGTGATTAATTTTGGGGTGGGAGTAAATCTACTCCCAACTTTCTTCTAAGATACTCAAAAGTTTCCTTTGGAAGTGGCTTAGTAAATATGTCTGCAATCTGTTCCTTTGTAGTAACATATTCCAATTTGACTTGCTTATCCATCACCTGTTCTCTCAAAAAATGATATTTGATTGGAATGTGCTTGGTCCTTGAATGCATCACTGGATTCTTTGAAATGTTTATGGCACTTGTATTATCACATAGTATGGATATGGGATGATCATGCTCTATCTTAAAATATTTTAAAGTTTGCTTCATCCATAACACTTGTGTACAACAAGAAACCGCTATAATATACTCTGTCTCTATCGTGGATAAATATATCGAAGCTTGTTTCTTGCTCAGCCAAGAGACTAAACAATCTCCAAGAAAGAATGCTCCTCCACTCATGCTTTTTCTATCATCAATACTGCCCACCCAATATGCATCTGTATATGTTATGAGAGTGAAGTTGTTACTTCTAGGATACCAAAGTCCAAAATCCATAGTTCCTTTTAAATACCTGAGAATTCTCTTTACTGCTAGTACATGTGTTTCCTTTGGTGCTGCTTGAAATCTTACCACTAGTCCCACTACCTGCATTATATTTGGTCTTGTAGTTGTGACATATAGTAAGCTACCAATCATGGATCTATACAACATCTGATTTGCCTTAGGAGATTCATCATATTTACTCAAATTGCATCCTATAACCATGGGGGTACTCACTGGTTTGCAATCCTCCAATTTAAATTTTTTCAACATTTCTTTTATATACTTGGTTTGTGAGAGAAATACACCTTTTTTTGATTATGAAATTTGTAGTCCAAGAAAGAAGGACAACTCACCAAGCATTGACATTTCAAATTCATTTTGCATACACTTTGCAAATTTTTGACACATCTTATCATTACTACCTCCAAAAATGATATCATCCACATAGACAACCACAATCAACAAGTCATTTCCTTCATTTTTGATGTATAAATTGTTGTCAGCTATTCCTTTTCTGAAACCTTGTTCTTGAAGATACTTATCCAACCTTGAATACCAAGCCCTAGGAGCTTGCTTTAGTCCATAAAGAGCCTTCTTTAATCTGCATACATAATCTGGCTTATCAGTCAGGTTGAACCCCTCAGGTTGCTCAATGTAGACTTCTTCTAAGATGCCATTGAGAAAAGTTGATTTTACATCCATTTGATATACTTTGAAGTTTTTGAATCTTGAGAAAGCTAAAAATATTCTTATGGCCTCAAGTCGTGCAATAGGAGCAAATGTTTCATCAAAATCAATCCCTTCAACCTGTGCATAGCCTTTGCATACCAGTCTTGCTTTGTTTTTGACTACTTGACCATCTTCATTTAACTTATTTCTATAAACCCATTTAGTGCCAATTACATTCTTGTCTTTTGGTCATGGGACAAGTTCCCAAGTCTCACTTTTTCCTATTTGATCCAACTCCTCATCCATTGCCTTGACCCAAAATTTATCTTCTCTTGCCTCATTGAAATCCTTGGGCTCAATTTTAGACAGCAAAGAAAGATTTGCATGTTCACTTGTTCCTATTATCTTCCTCCTTGTTTGTCTTTCATCTAGATTTCCAATAATTAGATCTCTTGGATGATTCTTTTGCACATACCTGGATGGAGTCTTAGGTGGTATTCTTTGTGCTTCATCTTCTTCTGATTCTTCACCTACTTCTTCTTGGTAACTTTCTTCTTCTTGATATACAATTTCTTGAGCTGGTTCTTTTGATCCTATCTTTTCATCAACTGTCACATTTATACTTTCCATAATTGTATGTGTCCTCTTATTATAGCATTTATAGGATTTTCTCTTAGTGGAATAGCCAAGGAAGATACCCTCATCACACCTTGAATCAAACTTGTCCAAATTTTTCTCTTCCCGTCTAATGTAGCATTTTCTTCCAAAAACTCTGAAATACTTCACAATAGTTGGTCTTCCCTTCCAAAGCTCATATGGAGTTTTATGATGATTTACTCTTACTTGAGCTCTATTGATGATATAGACAGTTGTATGAACTACCTCTCTCCAAAACCCATCTGAAATCTTAGATTCATTTAGCATAGCTCTGGCCATATTCTCAATAGTTCTATTTTTCCTTTCAACTACTCCATTTTGTTGTGGGGTCCTTGCTGCTGAGTATTCTATTTTGATCCCATGTTGTTCATAGAATTCTATGAATTCACTTGAAGTAAATTCTCCTCCTCTATCTGATCTTAGACACTTGATCTTTTTACCTGTTTTATTTTCTACTAGAACTTTGAATGCTTGGAACTTCTCAAAGGCTTCTGACTTTTCTTTTAAGAAAGCTACCCAAGTCATTATGGAGAAATCATCTATAAATAGCATGAAGTAACTTTCACCTTGTAAACTCTTTGTCCTTGTAGGACCACATAAATCAGTGTGAACTAGTTTCAATGGTTTAGATGAAGTAAATTATTTTGACTTGAAACTTGTTCTTGTTTGCTTTCCATGCTGACATTGTGCACAAATTGTGCTTTATGGTCTTTTTATCTTGGGTAAATCTCTGATTGCCTGTTTGTTTCTTATTTTCACTATGTTGTCAAAGTTCAGATGACCCATTCTTCTATGCCATAACCAAATCTCATCCTCTTGTGATAAGAAACATTTTTCTCCCTTAATTTCACTTAGTATGTAGAGATTGTTTGTAGTTCTACTGGCATCTGCAATAAGCTTTCCTATCTTGGATTTTATGATCTCACATCTATTTGGATGAAAGGTGATTGTGTGCCCCTGATCACAAAGTTGACTTACACTTAGTAAATTGTGCTTCAATCCCTTAACATACAATACATTTTCTGTCTTTGATTTTCCATTATCTAAACTCAAAGTCCCTTTCCCAACAATTTTTGTTGAACCATTGTCACCAAATTTTACTGATCCTCCATTGATTTCTTTAAGAGCAAGAAATTTACTTTTATCACCTGTCATATGACTCGAACAACCACTATCAAGAAACCACTGATTTCTCTTATCTTGTGCATGAAGAGCTATTTGTACCAACATTGACTTCTCCTTTTCTTGCTCTTTTCTCTCTTTCCAAACTTTTGAGGTTGTATTCTTTTGAACCTTCTGATCCTCCTTCTTTTTGCTTGATTCAGGAAATACTATTTTACACCATTTGGCCTTGTGCCCAAAGTTATTACATTTGTAACAGATGATATTTTTATCCATGAGAGGTGCAAATGAATTGAAATTTCTATCAACATTATTTCTCACACGGACCATGCAATGTATAACTCTATGACCATATTTGTTACATGAAAAACAATAACCATGGAAGAAATTTTGTAACTTGTTAGATTGCCTTGAATGATATGGTTGCATGATCCTTCCTTTGATTTTTTTGTAATTAACTTTATCCATGATGTTTCTCTATTTTCTTCCTTCTTGATGCTTTTGCCTTTCAATATATTAGCATAGGTCATGGGCTCTTCTTTCTTTGATATATTTGTTCCTTTGGAGCTTGACTCCTCTTTCTGTTTCCCTAACTTTATATTTTGTTGTAACTTATCTTTAGACTTTTCAACTCCCTTTCTTAGAGAGACAATTTCAAGTTTTAATATTTCACATTCTAACTCTTTTGCCTTTAACTATTCTGCCATATCCTTTTCAATTTTCTTTGCCTCTTCAATTTTCACCTTTAGGTCTATGAGATTTTGTAGAAGTTTTATCTTTGCTTCCTCATCCTCTTGAATTTGAGCCTTCAAACTTGAATTCTTCTTTCTAACTCTTTCCAAATTTCCAAGAGCAGCAATAAGTTCCTCTTTCATGTCAATCATGGATTCTTCTCCATTTTCTATGGTCATATATGTTCTTGTAGGATCTTCCTTCAAGCTATTAGGCTTTTCATGAAGGATAACGATACCAATTGAAGAACATAAGCTTATACTAAGAGGGGGGTGAATAGTATAAGATAATATTTTTACTTTTCAATCCAAATGATAACAACAATAATATCAAAGCAATAAATAATGCACACATCATCACACACATGAGAGACATGATTTAACATGGTTCACCCAATGTGGGTTATGTCCATAGAGAAAATATTTCTTATAAATTTTCTCAAAAAATCTCTTGGGAACCAATTCCCTATTACAATGTTTATGGACCTCTATCCAAAGGAGATCTCAATCCCCAATGCTCTAGTTTGTGGATCTCTCTCCACAGGAGAACTCTATCCTCTCTGCTCTAGTTTGTGGATCTCTCTCCATAGGAGACCTCTATCCCCTCTACTCTGGTTTGTGGATCTCTCTCCATAGGAGAACTCTATCCCCTTTGCACTAGTTGACTTCTAAAGCTAGTTCTCATCTCTACTTAACTCTGATAAAATTTTCTCACTACTCTGATAAAATTTGTTCTTGCCTCTGATTATATCTACTCAAATGCTTGTACTGATATATCTCATAACTTATCATAATTTTACCTCAAACCTACTCTAGTCTTCTCACTATCTCTTCTCAATCCTACTCCACCACATGCTCATAACTACTCATAACATATGCTCAAAACTGCTCATAACACATGCTCAAAACTGCTCATAACACATGCTCAAAAACTGCTCATAACACATGCTCAAAATTGCTCATAACACTTGCTCGATCATAATACTTCAAAAATATTCTACCCATAATTCTTGTTCAAGAAAACATAGGAAATGATATGCAATATAATTTCACAATATGTTCTTTTCAATATCACTCAAATCAATGCTCAAAGTTTTCACAAATTCATTCAAACAATGAATGCTCAATTTGTTCTCAAAAACCCTAACTCAAGTGTTTCCAATTTTACTAATCAATGATGCACAATTTGTTCTCAAACCCTAGCTCAAATATTTCCAACAATACACACTAATCAACCCTTTTATCTCCACCTTATAATTTTGAAATATTTTCTCAACCAACCACCTTAGAGAAGGAATAATGTCAACATACCTCTTAACTTGCTTTGATGAAAATGTGCCCTCAAAACCTGTTCCAAAATAATTTTATTTTTGCCACTTCAAGAGGTTAGCCAATATTCTTTTCAAAACAATCACAAAAACCTTCCCTCAAATTGTGCACAAAAATATTTGCTCAATACTCCTTTTATTTTCTCAAAATAAGGTTTTTAATTAAAGAACAAAAACCTTTAAACTTTCCTTCACCATGCAAAAATACACACAAAAATTAAACCATAAAACACCTTATAGCTCCTACTCTTAAAATACACACAATCAACTCATACAATGAAAGAATCCATATCACACCTTATTTCTCCTTCTAAATAGATTTTAAATTTCAATACAAAAAGACCTTTTTCACACCTTATTTCTCCTATATCAAATGAGCACAAATTAAATAACAACTCAACCTTATAACTCCACAAAATCAAATGATAATTAAAAAATTAAATACCTCTTTTATTCTACCCTCAATGTGATTCAAACCTCTCACCTCGTGAGAGAAAAGCACCCAACCAAGGGGCCACTACCAACTACGCTAGCACTGCCCATGAGACCACAAAGGTGCCAATCACCTTTTGTATCCTCCTACCGTGAACTCAGCCAAAAAAAACAAAATGTCCATGATGGGTTTCAAACCTGAAACCTCCTCCTCACAATACCTTCACATTGGCTTAGCCACCAGCTAGTCTAGCTGGCTAGACGAGATGTGATATGCACCAAACCAACCTTAACTCTCTATCGTTCACTGTAGAAAACTATGCTATCACTTCCTTTTCTTCTCTTTGTGTGCAATGAATCATATATCGATTTAATGCATGCACAAATTTCACACAACCTTTGCAAATTATTTTAGGCATGGGTATTTATATGTTTTAACTTGGTCTTCGATCAACGTCGGTGCCACCTTGTCCTTTTCCACCCCATGCGACATCGGCCTCCTTAATTCAAAATTAATTCAAATTTTACCTTCAAATAATTGGTGCTCAATTATAACAACTTGAAATATTTATATTATAATAAATATATTATAATATTAATCCTTTAAAATTTACCTTCACATTTAATATTATTGCCTTCAATAATATTAATATCTTGCCTTCATTTTTAAACCATTGTCCCAATGAACTCTTTTGTCCTTCATTATAATATTCAAAAATAGATATTGTAATGTTTTTCTCAACCAATATTATAATAATAAATATTATAATATTTTCCTTGATATTAATGACAACCAATGATATCTTCTCTTTTGACATCAACCTATGACATCAATCCTTTGACATCAATGACAACACACTATACTCAAATTTCCAACACACAAATACAAGAATATGATGTTGAGAATTGACGAAATAAATTAGTGGGAGGAAGAGCCCTATGTGAATAGATATATAACACCATAGAACCAAAACATAACCTATATATAGAAGATAATATTGAAGCATATCTCAAGAATGAGGAATATGTAGAGGAAGGAGACTAGGTTACCAAGTTCATCAAATACTTTCAAATAGGTAAGTGTTCATAAAGGTTAAATGCCTTGCAAAGATGTATATATATACTACATGATTTTAATTATGTTCTATTGTTGGAAGGACTATTCAAATAGAATTTTTATGGGGTACTTCTCTAATGCATCTATCTGAAACAAGTAACAAAAGTACTAAATAAATTCCATTTAGGCTTCTCTAGAGGTTACTATTTGGAATAGACTATTGTAGTAAATATTATCTAGGTTGGGTACTATAGGCCCAAAAGGCTACATCCTTAGACAATTTTACAAAATCTCAAAAAAATTTACTAAGTGTTGAAGGGTGTCTCATAGTCACGATCATGGTCCAGTACCAATAGGCTCTAGGTTGTGATCAACATGGTTAAAAAACTATTTTTTAAATTTGAATCATGGCCCAAAGCAAAGTTCTATGTCATGATAAAAATTTTGTTTATGGTAAACAAAGAGGTGGAATTCATGGATGCGTGACACTCAAACATGCTCTAGGTTATGGTCAGACTTGGTCAATGCACACTAAATCGAAAAGTAAATTGTGGACTTGTAGCAGGTTCTATGTCATGAGTCACCCAACCAAGAGAGCACTAAAAGGAAAAAAGACTCGATCCATAGTAGGCTTTAGGCTATGCTTAATAATTGGTCAAAGGTCTGTTTGTGCAAAAATAATTGCAACCCAAATAAACTTCTAAACATTTAATGATAACATCAAGTGAAGATATCATGGATCATGGATACCTCAATGCCATGATCAAAGGAGTCAAACAAAGAAATTTCCTATGGTAGATCCTATCCTAGGGCATGCTCTAGGCCATGGTCAGACTTGGTCAAACCCATGATTTAGTGACATCATATCTTGACCCATAACAGACTCTAGGCTATGATCAACTTGGTAAAAGGCTTATTAAAGCAAAAATGATCACAGTTTTGAGACTCCAAAAGGAAGAATGATAAGTATCCTCAAGCCATGATGAAAGAATACCAATATTTTCAAAATCTTTGATCTCAATCATTTAATGGCAGATCAATGGGTGATATTGAATTTAGTTGAAGACATCCTTAAAACAAGGATTCCATCATGGCATAATATAAACTTGAGGTGTTTATTTCTGAGCTGGTTAAAAGAGACAAAATTATCAGTATTGGAAGGCGAAATATCCAATATTTAAGATTTTTGAATAGATTCAATTCTAGATCTATGACAAAAGAGTGATCACAAGAATAGGGAAAAACTTGGCTATATTCTTAGAAAATGTTAAGACCCTAGAGGTTTTAAAATAAATTGAATAGATAAATTTAAATTTGAACTTAGAATTGTTGGCCACTTCATGGGGGCTTCCTCCTTATAAATTTATATAAAAAATTATTATTCTTCTTCTTGATGCCTAATTTATTATTATTCTTCTTGATTCCTATTTCTTCTACTTGTACACATTATTATAGCCTAACTATCCTAACCCTACATCGATTACAATATGATGGTTCACATTATAAGCCAATATAATAATTAATTATACTATTAATAATAATTAAATGTTAGGATGTGGGATCCTAACATGGCATACTTCCTAGAAAAAACTTTAGCCTAAAAGTTGGAACTAAGGAAATTATTATAAAAACTAATGAAGTACATCCCAAGGAGCATCCTTAGGTGCCAATCCCTATCACAAAACTAGGACTTCAGTGATAATGCGATAGCAAAGGTGATGGGTGCATTGTACCAAGACTGCTTTAAGTTTGACCATGATGGAGCCATCCTCGGTACTGGTGAAGAGAGTGCTTGCATAAATTTTACAATTTCACATTTCTATAAGTAGAGGAATTGGTAAAGCTAATTCGGTGGGTGCTTTCTAGGAAGAAGTTATATAGCATGGTATTGACTATGGTGGAGGGAAAACCTTTTGGTTCTTCAAATACCCTGGAGATATGTGTCAAAAGTTATTATAACTCTTATGCTTCATCATGTTCTTACCCTATTTATTGAATGGAAAATAATTGTGCAATCATCCCTTTGCCTCTTTTTTGAATAAGCCTTTCCATGCGATGAGAAATCACTATCTGTGAGGAACCTGCTTGTAGTCATTTTAGAGTGTATTTCTGTGTGTCAACTATGAATTGCATCCACAATATTACAAAATCCTAGAGTATTATCTCAAGTGTTCACAACCATTGAGCCCCTTGGACAACATCACATCCTCCCAATAAACGTGCATACATTTTACTTTTCATTTTGTAGTCGCCCAAGGTGAGCTTGACATTTCAACACTTTCCTTTATAGGTAATCTGTCCCCCAGTACCAATCATCACCTCAAAGCTATTGTAAGGTTATATAAGAATTAACCTATTTCACCACACTTGGATCATGAAATTATGTGTACTTACAAAATCAAGATGAAGTGCCCTCAAACTTTCATAGTTTGTGGAGAAGAAAAAATTGTGAGAGCATTGAAAGAAATTTTGGGGATATCATCATTGTTGTTATTAGGTGCATCTATCACTTCTTCCACTTCTACCTCATCTTATTTCATTGTGGAGTGATGAGGATCAATGACATTCAATAAATACAACTTCTGTGTAGTGCATCTATGATTTGGCCCATATTTTGCATCATAATTATAGTAGAGGCCTTTCATCCATCGTTACTTCATTTCCTTTGAGTTGATCCACTTAACCTGCAAGAGTCAGTTAGGTTCTAAGGTAGTGTGTGTAACTTGTGAGTTTCCAATCGATTGTTTCCCTTGTCGATGCTGAGCATTAAATTTATCTTTGGCTAACTTGGCTAATCCAATGACCTCCATCATGGCATTGGGATTGAACATCTTCACCTCCATCCTAATTTCGTCTTTCAACCCACTGATAAAGAAAATTTTGAAAAATGATTCAACCAACCCTATTGTGCGATTTGTGAGCTTATTGAATTGAGCCTAATACTCGTGCACTGAAGTGATTTGACGTAGTTTGGTGAGAGCTCCTGTGAAATCTTCAAAATCACTTGGATCAAACTGGACCAACAAATTATTCATAAATTATCCCCAAGTAGGAGTTCCATTAGTATTTTCATACCATTGGTACTATTGGATAGCATCATGCTCAAGGTGGAATGATGCAATATGGACATTTTGCACCTCAGGAATTTGGTTCAATGATAAATATTGTTTCGCCCGATAGATCCAAATAGTGGGATCTCCTCCATCAAATTTTGGAAAATCTAACTTAGTTTTTCTTGGAAGGATGGATGTTTATTGGCTCCAATGTGCACCTGATGTGTCGATCCTCTAGTTTATCCAAAAGACTTAACCTTGTACTGTTTGAGACTAATTAGTTACAATTGATTGTGCAACTTGTACTTGTGCTAGATTTCGATTCAAAGAGTCATATTTAGAATTCATTCTAGCCATCCTTACCTCTATTTCTTGAAAAGTGTGTTTGATATTAACCTATAAAAGCAAGTCTTTGATTTGTCAAATACCATGATTCAATTTTTCTAAATTGGGATATTGAGATCTCCTTCCCTCGAACATTTTTGTAACTTTTTTGAAGGTGATGCCCAAATATTTAATTTGAATTTTGAATGTTGGTGTGGTAAAAAAATAAAACATTGGTTTATAGTTTTCAATGGTTAGATAGAGTATGTCCAATGGTCAAGTTCGAATGTCCAAAAATCAGGTGAAGTATGTCCAACGGTCATAATTCAAATTTAAACTTGATTTTCACCCAATGGTCAAAATTCAAATTTAAACTTGATTTTCGCACAACAGTCAGGTTTTTGCAATGGTAGGCTAGCATACAATAGTCAAGTTTTGTAGGTATACAATGGTTAAAAAGAAAATTTTAAGATATTGTAGTGAATGGAGGATGGAGCAAAATAGTAACTGACACTTGGAAGTAGGGAATGGAGAACTAGGGTATATCGAATGATATGAAAGTGACTGATGTAGATAGACTAATATGATAACTGATGTAGAAGTGGCAAGTGGATTGATATGGATAGCTAGGGGAGAGTGACTGACATGGAGGTGGGCAAGCAATGGAAAGATAGAGTGTGGAATGGAAGATGAATATGATAGACAGATAGATAGTAAGCAATGTGACAACAGTAACTGATGAACTCTTGATAACTCTAGGTGGAATAGACAGTAGACAAGAGTACAGTGAGTGAGTAGTGGGAATAGATAATGATAAGGGAGTGGAATGAGTCCATGGTGTGGATGCATGAGAAGGAGGTATGACCACCAGGTGGTGGTCAAAGTCTTTAGCACACTTCGATGCTAATAAAATTCTTAGTAAATTTAGCATGCTAAATGTGGGATTTTAATCCCTTAAAAAAATAATTGGGATACCTAATTCATACGATGCGATGTGCAATTTGAAGATGGGTTTAAGAACTTAATATACCTATTGTTAACACAATTTATCCTTTGAGATTTGTAACTGTGGTTGAATTTAAACAATGTGATTGTCGAACAATTCTAATTTTACTGTTGAGGAACCGAAAACTATTTTAGTTATTTTGGAGTCTTGCAAACACAAAAAATATTGACACTACTTGTGACAAACATTGAATCAAATGTATATTAAGGTTTTTTTTTTATAGTATCTAACTGGCGAGATAGACCTTAGGATTAGGATCAATGATTGTTTACTTCATTGTTAATATCTACAACTATGGAGTATGTCTATATTCTGATGTGCAATTTAATCAGCTTGTTATCTCATAAATACTTGGGACTTAAATTCATCAAAAGTTGTAGATTCTTGTAACTACTCAAAATCATTCTAGTTGCTTGAGAAATCTAGAATAGGCTTACAATAAATAGTAGGGTTGTGCAAAAATGTTCCAAATAACTATTTACTAGTGCAAATCATTAATGTGGGGAGGACACCCATGATTTTTAAATTCAGATGATAAATTTTAGAATCTAAAAAATACCACTCAGATGCGCTAACATTAATAGCAAAAAAAATATTTGAAGCTTTTATGTCCTTAGGTATCAAACATCTCTTTGTAAATTGCACAGTCCTAGTATCGTTCACTATGATACTAGATTTTAAGATCATGGAGGTTTTAAAATAAATTAAATAGATAAATTTAAATTTGAACTCAAAATCGTTGGCCACTTCGAGGGGGCTTCCTCCTTACAAATTTATATAACAAATTATTATTCTTCTTCTTGATGCCTATTTCTTCTACTCGTACACATTATTATAGCCTAACTATCCTAACCCTATGTCGATTACAATATGATGGTTCACATTATAAGCCAATATAATAATTAATTATACTATTAATAATAATAAATAAATGTTAGGATGTGGGATCCTAACAACAAAGTTCATATAGCTGGAAGCCATGAAGGCTAAACAAGTTCAAAAGATCAAATGGAGTGAGAGTGAATTTTTTCCTTGATCAAATAAGAGACTACCACATCAACATCTTTCCAACTTGGCACTCCAACTTCCTTTTAATGCTCTAATTTTTTTAAATCTAATGTAAAACTAAAAATAGAGGTTTTACTCTTGTTTCAAAGGGTCAGATCTAAAGTATTTTCTTGCACGACTATTGTACACTTTCTACAAATTAATAGGAGCACTACCTAGGATGTTTGCCTTAGACTTGCATCTTCATTATCTTCTGATAACAAATATGTGAAGTCAATTTTTCTACTGCTACTATGGTTAATTTATTATGCTAATTTGGATTGCTAACTTAGAGAAGATTGGAATGATTCATATCTGAATGTATGCTTGGAAGAATTCAACTTTTTAGTCAGAGTGTTAATCTAATTTTGCTAATTTGGATTATTAATACCCTAGATGTTTGGAATGATTCTTGAAATATGCAATTATTATTAATTTTGAAGATGGTTAGTTATGAAAGTTGTTAGTTCTAAGTATTATTCTTGAAGTTAACCTGTCATAGGTTCTCTATAGATGCCTATACTATTAGATTTATCTATCCACCTTTGATTTATTTCTTTCTAACCCTCTCCTTCTTAACCCTGTCTCATTTCTATATTTATTCTTTATTCATTTAATTGTGCTTAAATGAGTCAACATCTAGTAAGTTGACAAGGAACCAACCTACTTTGGAGGTTGGGTTAAAATATTTTGACCCATCCAATGTGTGGTTTGGGCTGTGATTGGTGGGTTCTCACCTTTTAAAATCTTGCAAATAATAGCTATATTTCAAGTTTATCTTGATGTCAATCTAAGACACAATAGTTTCTAGCATGCCTAGTGGTACCATTCAGAAGATATCATTTTTCCACTAGATATTTTATTTCATTTTATTAGAGGAATCAATATTCAATGAATTGTCTTGACCTCACTAAGTGGTGAAAGCAAATTCACCTGGTGACTCCTTGAGTATAAAAACCTAGAAATCCTTTTTAGTAAATCATATTTCATGTTTACTAGGTCATCTACTAAGAATAGTCGAGAACCAGTATCATTATTTGAGTTACTATAGGATAAAAAGCTACATGTGTCAATTTTTTTGAAAAAATGCTATGGATAGCCAAATTTTCACCATGACCAAGGTTCACTATGCAAAGGAGAAACATTTCCCAAGAGAAAAGGATGACTAACTTAGAGAAAAAGAGAAATCATAAAAGCACTAGAAATCTTAAAATCGTAAGGAGGAGGTGAAATTAGGTGAAGACCACAGTGTGCACAATTTCTTGTCTTCCTTGTTTTTCATGTGCAAACTTGAAAGCATTAGAAAATGAGAATCCATTGAAAAGTGGTATTCTATGGTAAAAAATTGTTAAGTGTCTGTTGTAAGTAGAGCACCATGATTTCTTGTTCATGTTGGAATCGATTCTTGCATTCGTAGGATTTTTATTGTCACACTACAAGAATTCGTTTGAAACCAATGAGCTATTACAGGCTCTGGTTGACCTGCCTCATGTTCTGTTAAACACAAATAGTTCTAAGGGAAAACTACATAATGGGTAAGGAAACTCCAACGGTAATTCTATGATTAAAACTCTAATTACATGCTCCATATTTATAATATACTATATGTATTAAAATTACCAAGCATGAAAACAACCATTTTTTATGCCTTATATAGATCGATACCTAGATTCATTGGGATGTTATAACAATTTAACAACAATACTATCATGAATAGAAAGAAAAGGAAGAGAAAAATTGGCGTTCTTAATATTATTCGAATATCGTAATAAAACCAGGAGTTAACCAACGAGAGAAACATATATAATGCATTTAAATAATGTAACCCATTATACAGTGACACACAATACCAAGACAAAGAAATGATGGGAATAAAACTCAAAATTGTATTGATTTATGAAATATTACATGCAGAGTGGGTAGGATGCCTTTAAAATCTATTTTTCTTGATAGAATACATCAATAAAATGAAGAAAACTCTATTCAAATAATGTAACAGGTCTCTCCTACTCTCCTTATTTCAATTTGATAAAAGAAGAGTCTCTGAATCCTAGGCTCAATAAGACTGGAAATATTCTCAGCTTCTTGAACATTTTCCTATAATATGATCCTACACAGCAAGGGGAGGAAGAAAGAATAAATAAAAGAAAATAGACACAAAAAGGAAATACAACGGCACAACTATCGGACACTCAAGTATACCTCTTAGCAAAAATGCTATTCTCTAATTGCTTGGTGCAGAATATAAACTCAACTACCTCTTTTTATAGCCTCTGGTTCTTGATTCTATTGTTTTTGGTTTACTTCTGACTATACGCTTCTTGACATCTGATTGAACCCATTCTATATTTCTTCTAGCTGGTGTGGCTCTGAACTGACTGTTAAGGTTCTTCTCTAGACTGAAGGGAGCTCTTTATTATTTTAATTTAGCCTTTTTGCTTTCTTTGGTTGGCCCTAGAAACTAAGGATTCAACATTATATTTTTCCTTTTTTTTCTGCTTGTCCTAGCCACTATGCTTGGTTGTTATGGATTGGCCAGGCTGTTATCATGAATTCTAGATGAGGAACAGAGGGGGACCTGACATGATGGTGAAGACAAGGGGTGGCATGCCAGTGGCAAACATATGGAGTTGCACTGATCATGAGATAGAGTGAAGAAGTAAGGATGGTGAGGGTCTAATAGATGGAATGACATGGGATAAATGGTAAGATGCAGTAGTGAGCAAGGGTGGCATACTAGGAAAAATGTTAGGATGGTCAAGGAGGAATGCCCAGGAGGAGGAGGGCAGTGGTAAGTAGGAAGAAGGTGGGAATGGACAACAAGATCTGGAAGTACCTATATTTTCATTCCATAACTATACTCCTTCGGAGTGCTCCCCTGGTAACTATATTCCATCGAAGCATGAATTGAATGACTTTTTGAAAATTGAAGCCATATTTTTTCTTCATGCACTTCCTTTGCCTTAAATATTTGTAGAACAAAAAATGATAGTATTTGAATCCTTTATGCTCCATTATTTTTTGTTGTTGATGCTTTAACTCTTCCTTACTGTCTCTTATTTATAAGCTCATGACTATTCTTTGTAGTCTTATTTTGTGGTACACCATTATTCTAGTGAGATAATACATGATCTGGTGGCATGCTTGAGTGTCAGGATTTATATTTTATTTGGTTTGCTTTGTCCTTACCAAGGTATTGTACACGGGATTTTTTTTTATTTCTTTGAATCTTTCCTTCCATTAGTATTATTGTGGATTCATATATTCTATGCATACTATTTTGACTCCATATTGGCTATTGATTTTCATAATGTCTTTCAGCGTACCTTGCTGTGATCGAATTACTTCTTTGATTTCTTCATTGATATATGTTGAAGGTTTTTTTTCTGCGAAGTGATCATCCTTCTCTAGAAGCTTGGTCCTATTGAATCTTTCTTGTTGGTTCGTGATCTTCACAGGTTTCATCATGGCTATTTCTGGTATTCTTAAACCTGTAATATTTTTTGTTTCTAAAATTTTTGAAGTCCCTTTTTCCCTAAGTCAACCGTGATTAATCACAACTGTTGGATCTAAGTGATTGGTTTTATTCTTGGAACGTCGATTGATGCACTATTATCTGATCTTGATAAGGTTTTTAGCATGACCATTGATATCCTGAGACCTACACAATAGTTAATGTACCTGGTTGCATATAAACACTTCGGTTGTTTTTTTGTATGTGCATCATTGGATCTAAGGAGGAATGAACACCACCGTTCGATTTAAACATCTTCATTTAGATTTGGATCTTTTTCCACCACCATAGGCCTTCGCATCCATTGATTCTCAGATTAGTTTAAGCAATGTTGTTATATTGTTCATAAGATGCACACTATATAGTCAATGTTAAAAATTTTGATTTTATATTAATCATGATTAAGCCAAAAAGGGGGAAATCAACCAACGTATTAAACCCTTGCTAAAGCACAATTAATTTTATCTTTACCTTTACCTTTCTCTTACCGTTCGTGGTTTTGACGCAACCATCGGATCCGAGTGGAGATAAGTGCCACCATCAGATTTAGTCAACCTGCAAGTTAGTTTACCCAAGGGTGCATAATATTAATCCTGATTAAGCCAAAAGGGGAATGATTATCCAATGTGTTAGACCCTCGCTAATGATATGATTAACTTTTAATTAATATTTTGAAATATTAAACACTTTAATATATCTTCGATGAGTGCGCCATTGTTAGATCAATTATTGTTTGAGCGCAGTTGTTTGATCCTCTTAATTAGCCCGATGATTAGTCCAAAGAGGGCATGTTCTCTTAATATTGATTTTAAAGTTCATTTTAATCAAAGCAATCACAACCGTTGATCTAGGATTTTCTTGGTGTGATCGTCCGATCTGTCGAACTTGCTCAAATTTTAACTCGACTATTTGACCCATGATGACTTTATTTAAACCTTTGATTTTTTGGAAATTACGTAGCCGTCGGATCTATTTTGGATCAAGCATGTTTGTTAGATGAATCGGAGATGCTCAATTTTTAAACCTTAGGTTAAACCTTATTGACCCTTTGACTTATCTTTAGAATTTATTCATGAGAGCATATCCGTCAAATTTTTTTAGACGATGTGCTATCGTCCGATTAAGCCTAAGGTGCGATATTTTTACTTTTGACCTGCTTTGACTTGTTTGGTTTATCTCTTGGTCGATTTTATTAATGTATTGTCATCCGATTTATTCTGGATCAAGTGCGGCCCTTGGATTAAATCTGAGGTGCTTGCTTGTTAACTTAGTGGGGCGCATACCCTTATGTTTTAATTAATATTCACTTTGTACCTAAGTTTTTTGGATTTGTGGACCAAGGCGAATATTTAACCGACTTTAGGTTTTAAATATTTTAATTATCGGTTTAGACCCAAGGAAATTTTATGAAGGTCAAACTTTGGCTTAGGGATTTAATTTGAAATTTTCTACCCTATCCACTTTGATGTACTTTGATTAATAGAATGAGGCACACATTATTAAAAGCTAAGTTTTAGACTTTATCAAACCATCCAATGAAATTTTCTTTTAAGGAACTCACAACAACTCAAGTAGTGACCATCATTAAGGATACTTTGATTGAAACCAAAAAATTCAAATTTGGGGGTTTCAAAGTTGAGTCAAATTTTGCTCCAACATAGGTTCTGACTAGGAAAATGTGTTGAAAACATGAAGCACTTGAGAACCACATAATATCTTTGGTTTTATTTTGCAAAATTTAACAAAAAATATCAAAAAAATTATTGCTAAGTAAAACTTGAAATGCATAACAGAAAAAAAACTTCCTCTTTTTCTTTCTTTTCTTCATCATTTTTTTTTATATACTGAAAAAAATTCTATTAATAATATGATATCAAAGCAAGTAGAGTATGAAAAACTGTAGATCCCTTTTCATTCAATTTGGAAAAAAAGGTTAGAAATTTTAGAAATCAATGAGTTTTATTTTGAAATATTGTAATTCTTGTTTTAGCTAAGTCATAAGATATGATTACACAGATTTTGTCACAGCCATTTGTTTCATCATATTTTTGCCCATGTGTGTGTTTGTGCATTCTTTTTTGGATTTCTAAATCTTTCAGAACTTTACATATTTGAGAAAAATAGCCAAGCCTAATATGTGATTTCACTCTTTAAAAATTTTCACCATTCTATAGGGCTCCACTGCCAGTTAGGTGTCTATAGCCTCGGTGGAGTTGCTTCTAATACTATATTAGTTTTACCCTACTGCTATCAAGCGTCTATAGCTTTGATAGAGGTTTTCCAAGATATCTCAGGTAGTGAATCAGTTTTACTTTATTTTTTATTTTTCTTTCTCATGAGAGAAGTGTTTGGATATATAAGCAAATTATGCAATAAGTATGCCTGAGTTGAGGATTAGTTTCTGGCTATAAAATATGAGTGTAATGATTTTTGGCTCAACTACCCTCTCAAAGATAACTCGGTTCTTTAGACCTTTGAAATCACCTTAAGTATCATTTGTAGTGTGAGGCTTGACATGATGTTTTAATCAACTTTGTTTTCTATCTATTTTATCTCATATCAAACAACTATTGCATAAACACTCATATTTGAGTGAAGAACACAAGCTTATACTGAGAGGGGGGGTGAATAGTATAAGACCTCTTTTTAATTTTTCATTTATACTTCAAAACAATAAAGCAATATACCCAAAGCAATATCAAAGCAATGCACAATATCATCCACAAAGTGATACCAATTTTAACGTGGTTCACCCAGAATGGCTAGGCTACGTCCACAAAAATTTTCTCTAAAATTTATCTCAAAGTTCTTTGGGAATCCTTCCCAATTACAATGTTTATGAGCCTCATCCCAAATGATATACCTTCCCCCAATCAGAATTTATGAGCTTCTGCTCAAAGGAGCATTCAAAATTTATGAGCCTCTACTCAAAGGAGATACCTTCCCCTCTGCTCTGAAAATGATTCCTTAGAAGATCAACTGCATCTACCTCTTACCAGCACGTGGAAATCCTTTCCACAGAAGACCTCCTATCCTCAATGCTTAGCCTAAGAGACCTCTGCCTTCTATGATCACATCCACAGTAGCTCAGCAACCTGTACCAAACATAGTCATTCGGTCTAGTACAAGTATTCCTCTATTTGTCAAATCTGTCCAACTCTTGAACAAATCAATCCTCTGCATACAAGAATTCTCAAAGACTTGCCAACTATCCTCATTTTCTTCTCATAGAACCAATGCACCTCTGTCCTCAAGTTCTCTGATAGAACTATCAAACTCAGCTCACAAGTCCTCTGCTAGGACCTATCCAAATCTGCTCACAAGTCCCCACCGGAACCTGTACAAAACTTCTCACAAGTCCCCACCGAAACCTATCCAAAAATTTTCACAAGTTCCCACTGGAACCTGTCCAAAAACAGCTCACAAGCCCCCACTAGAACCTGTCCAAAAACTCAGCAAGCTCACCAAGAAAAACTTTCTTAGTAGGAAATCACAAAGTGAATTGTTAGAGACCCAATGTGATTTGTCAAACTCATAGAAGAATAAAGAGAATTGTTAGAGACTCAATATGTTCTATACTCAAATCCTAATCTCAAAACTCAACTCAAATCAACTTAGCTCAATCTCAATCTCAAATCTGAAAACTCAACTCAATATCTGAAATGGATAGGATAGAATGTTTTCTTTCAAGAACATGAAACCCCAAAAATTGCCAACTATGCAAAGAATCACATAACAATGATACTCATGTTATTTTCACCATCAATTAGGGTTTCAACAACAATGCTCATCAAACAAGGTTTAGTCAACCAACACCATTCAACTCAACATCAAACTTGAAGCATTCAACCAATCATCACAAGAAAAGGAAACAAGTAGAAATCCTTTTCCCTCCAAAGATATTTGAACAAAATAGCCACCAACACAATATCACCAAATGTAAAGAATAACTTGCTCAAATCAACTCAATGGAGTAAGCCCAATATCATGAATCAAGTAAAGCAATAACTTGATCAAAAAACCTCTATGGAAGCAACTCAACCATCAAACTCAAAACAGCCAACCAAGGGTTCCACCAACTCAATGCAAGTAGCAAGACTCACAAACATAAACCCTAGTGCACAATGCTTCCACTACCTCAAACCAGAATTATGCATTCACCAAAACTCTCATCAAGGATAACAATGCATAAGAAGTCTTCAACAAACCAGAAAATAGGATTTACACCCAACCAAAGGAAACCTAGTTGAAAACCTTTTCACTCCAACCTTATTTCAGAAAACATACACCAATCATACTCATAAGGAAAATGTGCCCATACCTTTTTGGAGTAGAAGAAAATTGATCCTTAAAGTTGTCACCACACACAACCCTCAAACTTCCAACCAAGTTAGGTTTAGAACCAAGATAAATGAGCATATATAAAATCTTTCCTTAATACACCTTTTAGCTTCTCTTCTTTAAAAACAACCACCAAAGAAGCCAAAAACACAACAACCAAAACTTACACCTTATATCTCCAATTTTAAATTTAGCATAGCAAAAGACTAATCTCAAAAATACAACCAAAGAAATATCCCCTTATTTCTCCTATGTCTTTTAAACAATGCTAAACAATGCCAAAAATCATATCAATAAAATAATCACACCTTATATTGGCTGCCCTTGAAGAATCCGAAATTCGTGGCACAAAACACATTTTAATAAAAACGTGACTAATCCATGCACAACACCTTCCATGGGGATCGAAACATAGACCTCCACCTACGCAAGGCCCAAACGCAACCTTCGCTGCCACTAGCCCATAAGGGGCTTACGAAGTCCAAGACGAACTTCCTTCCACATAAACGATCAAGCTTTCCGAAAGCTTTTCAAACCACGAGCTCTCCTCTTTCATAGCGTAAACAGAACATTTGATCGTAGCCAAACCAATTAATTGCCTTCGATTATCCAGGAGGGTTTAACCTTAGGAACCTTCTCATATTTATAGTCCATACATGGACTTTAGAACATGTCGGCTACAAAGAAAAGTAATTTTGAATTTAATAGAAATTTGCTTTCTAAAGGGTTTAAAAACCCTTAAAGTATTTTTAATAAATTAAAAATAATTTCTCCCTTAATTAATTAAATAATTAATTAATTAAAACCTTGAAGGGTTTTAAATAATAATTAAATAAATAATAAAGAGAACCTCCATTGGTTTTAATAAAAACCATTGCCAATGGAATATCTTCGAATTCTCTTAAAAGATTCTCTTGGAATCTTCCACCTTTGAAGCCAACACATCCTCTTAACATTAATGTCATTTCCTTTTGACATCAATGACAACTCATAGACAAGAAGCTAGGATCTCAAACCCAAAATTGCCAACAATCTCCCCCTTTGTCATTGATGGCAAACCATGCTTCTCAACAACACATAAACTCAACATAAACAACTCCCCCTGTCTTGAGGCTCTCCCCCTTACTCATATCTCTCCCCCTTTGTCATCAATGGCAAAAGGTCACCTTTGGGGCTTGGGACTAAGAATGAGCCTCTTAGCTTAGTCCCTCCCCCACCTCTTGTTGAGGTGTTTAATTTTGGGGTGGGAGTAAAACTCCCAACATGCACTGATCATCATCAATGTCTATAGCTGCATTACCATGTCTTCTCTTGTTCTCCTTGTCCATATTCTTGTTCTTGTTCCTGTCACTATTCCTGTTCCTGTTATCATTCTTGTTCTTATCCATGCCTTGATCCTTGGACCTGTTCATACCACTGTTCCTATTCCTATACCTTGGAAGTTCAGCTCTACACTATCTAGTTGTGTGACCTTCATTGTTGCACTTATAACAAGTAACAATGTTATTTCTTTTAGGCATACCTGTTCTTTGAATCCACCTGTTCTGACTAACCCTATTCTTGTTATTAGCCTTGCAAAAAATTGCCTTATGCCCAAACTATTTACAAGAGTAGCAATACCCTTGAAAGAAATTACCACCTCTGAAACTATCATTTACCTTCCTTACTTGAGTCATGCAATGTGAAGCCATGTGACCAAACCTGTGACAAGCAAAACATCTGCCATTAAAATTTCCTATAAATGACCTTCTAGGTCCTGTAAACTTTCTCCCCTTTTTCTATTTCCTATTTTCTATTTCTGTGCATCTATCACTCAAGGACTCTTTCTATGAAATACTCTCCTCATCAGAACTCTCTTCTTTTTGGAATCTCTTACTAGATTCCCCAACCCGTTCCTTGTGTTTCTTACCAAAACCAAGACCTGTTTTATCTGTTGCCCTTCTTTGATATTTGATGATGGACTTTACATTTTTGGAGCTATCTTGAAACCTGTAAAGCTTATCCCTGTACTCTTTAGTTTCCTCTTTCAAAGAAGCCATTTTTTGTTCTAACTCATTATACTCAAGAACCTTAGACTCTAACTCATCCTTGAGTTCTTGTGTCTTAGATATAGAGAAGTCAAGAATTTCTATAAGATCATCTCTCTCCATACAACATTCATCTAACTTATCCTTGAGTCTAGCATTCTTCTTTCTTTCCTTTTTCAAAACACTAAGAGCACTAATAAGTTCACTTTCAAGATCCTTTATTTGATTTCCTTTTGAATCATCAAAGCCTTTTTCAGATTTCTTATCACTAGAGGTGCTACCCTTTTCAAAAACCATACATGCATCTTCCTTATAGTTTTCTGAAGCATCCTCATACATACTAGAAACCAAATCATTATTTGTGCAATCATCCTCAAGGTGACCAAAATTTCCACATCTAAGACATTTCATGATAATGAATCTATGTTTCGGTTCTTCCTCTTTTTATGATATGAACATCTCATTTTCATTATCACTTGAAGAACTTTCACTATCACTACTAGAACACTTACTTGATTTGTCTAGGTAGAAACTCTTATTGTGCTTGTGATAATACCTCTTCCCTTTGATTGTTGTGCTCATATTTGTTTTTCCTGTGATGCTTGTTCTTTTCAGAATCCTTGCTCTTAGAATCTTGTTTATCTTCATCACTTTCATTCTTGGGAACAGTACAGTCAGTAGCATAATTACCAAACTTTCCACAATTGAAACATCCTATATTTTTCATACTTTTGTGCTTTCTAGAGAGCTTGCATTTCTTGCTGTAATATGCCTCTTCATCACTAGAAGACTCATCATGAATAGGTGTTGCATTGCCACTTGAATAATCCATTATGTTCTTTACTAGCTTTTCCTTCAAGCTGTTAAACTTTTCGAAGGCACCCGCTCTGATACCAATTGAAAAACACAAGCTTATACTTGAGAGGGGGGTGAACAGTATAAGACCTCTTTTTACTTTTTCGTTTATACTTCAAAATAGTAAAGCAATATACCCAAAGCAATATCAAAGCAATGCACAATATCATCCACAAAGTGACACCAATTTTAACGTGGTTCACCCAAAATGGTTGGGCTACGTCCACAAAACTTTTCTCTAAAAGTTATCTCAAAATTCTTTGGGAATCCTTCCCAATTACAATGTTTATGAGCCTTGGCCCAAAGGAGATACCTTCCCCCAATCATAATTTATGAGCCTCTGCTCAAAGGAGCAATCAAAATTTATGAGCCTCTGCTCAAAGGAGATACCTTCCCATCTGCTTTGGAAATGATCCCTCAGAAGATCAACTGCCTCTACCTCTTTCCAGCACATGGAACTCCTTTCCACCGAAGACCTCATATCCTAAATGCTTAGCCTAAGAGACCTCTACCTTCTATGATCACGTCCACAGAAGCTCAGTAACCTATACCAAACATAGTCAGTCGGTCTAGTACAAGTCTTCCTTTGTCTGTCAGATCTGTCCAACTCTTGAACAAATCAATCCTCTGCATACAAGACTTCTCAAAGACTTGCCAACTGTCCTCATTTTCTTCTCATAGAACCAATGCACCTCTGTCCTCAAGTTCTCTGATAGAACTATCAAACTCAGCTCACAAGTCCTCTGCTAGGACCTGTCAAAATCTGCTCACAAGTCCCCACCGAAACCTGTCCAAAACTGCTCACAAGTCCCCACCGAAACCTATACAAAAATGCTCACAAGTTCCCACTGGAACCTGTCCAAAAACTGCTCACAAGTCCCCACTAGAACCTGTCCAAAAACTTAGCAAGCTCACCAAGAAAAACTTTCTTAGTAGGAAATCACAAAGTGAATTGTTAGAGACCCAATGTGATTTGTCAAACTCATAGAAGCATAAAGAGAATTGTTAGAGACTCAATATGTTATATAATCAAATCCTAATCTCAAAACTCAACTCAAATCAACTCAGCTCAATCTCAATCTCAAATATGAAAACTCAACTCAATATCTAAAATGGATAGGATAGAATGTTTTCTTTCAAGAACATGAAACCCCAACAATTGCCAACTATGCAAAGAATCACATAACAATGATACTCATGTTCTTTTCACCATCAATTAGGGTTTCAACAACAATGCTCATCAAACAAGGTTTAGTCAACCAACACCATTCAACTCAAAATCAACCTTGAAGCATTCAACCAATCATCACAAGAAAAGGAAACAAGTAGAAATCCTTTTCCCTCCAAAGATATTTGAACAAAATAGCCACTAACACAATATCACCAAATGTAAAGAATAACTTGCTCAAATCAACTCAATGGATTAAGCCCAATATCATGAATCAAGTAAAGTAATAACTTGATCAAACAACCTCTATGGAAGCAACTCAACCATCAAACTCAAAACAGCCAACCAAGGGTTCCACAAACTCAATGCAAGTAGCAAGACTCACAAACATAAACCCTAGTGCACAATGCTTCCACTACATCAAACCAGAATTATGCATTCACCAAAACTCTCATCAAGGATAACAATACATAAGAAGTCTTCAACAAACCAGAAAATAAGATTTACACCCAACCAAAGGAAACCTAGTTGAAAACCTTTTCACTCCAACCTTATTTCAGAAAACATACACCAATCATACTCATAAGGAAAATGTGCCCATACCTTTTTGGAGTAGAAGAAAATTGATCCTTAAAGCTGTCACCACACACAACCCTCAAACTTCCAACCAAGTTAGGGTTAGAACCAAGATAAATGAGCATATATAAAAACTTTCCTTAATACACCTTTTAGCTTCTCTTCTTTAAAAAGAACCATCAAAGAAGCCAAAAACACAACAACCAAAACTTACACCTTATATCTCCAATTTTAAATTTAGCATAGCAAAAGACTAATCTCAAAAATACAACCAAAGAAATATCCCCTTATTTCTCCTATGTCTTTTAAACAATGCTAAACAATGCCAAAAATCATATCAAGAAAATAATCACACCTTATATTGGCTGCCCTTGAAGAATTCAAAATTCGCTGCACAAAACACGTTTTAATAAAAACGTGACTAATCCATGCACAGCTCCCTCCACGGGTATCAAAACGTAGACCTTCGCCTACGCAAGGCCCAAACGTAGCCTTCACTGCCACTAGCCCACAAGGGGCTTACGAAGTCCAATACAGACTTCCTTCCACATAAACGGTCAAGCTTTCTGAAAGCTTTTCAAACCACGAGCTCTCCTCTTTCGTAGCATAAACAGAACATTCGATCGCAGCCAAACCAATTAATTGCCTTCGATTCTTCAGGAGGGTTTAACCTTAGGAACCTTCTCATATTTATAGTCTATACATGGACTTTAGAACACATCGGCTGCAAAGAAAAGTAATTTCGAATTTAATTGAAATTTGCTTTCTAAAGGGTTTAAAAACCCTTAAAGTATTTTTAATAAATTAAAAATAATTTCTCCCTTAATTAATTAAATAATTAATTAATTAAAACCTTGAAGGGTTTTAAATAATAATTAAATAAATAATAAAGAGAACCTCCATTGGTTTTAATAAAAACCATTGCCAATGGAATCTCTCCGGATTCTCTTAAAAATATTTTCTTGGAATCTTCCACCTTTGAAGCCAACACATCCTCTTAACATTAATGTCATTTCCTTTTGACATCAATGACAACTCATAGACAAGAAGCTAGGATCCAAAATTGCCAACATTGACAATATTGTAAACCTCATCAACATCTAAAACAAATCCCCTTTTTTCTTATTGTCTTTGGTGGAATAAACAATTAGATATACTTATCAAACTAAGATGTCATGTGTACAGTAAACTCAAACTTATTCAAGAATAAAAGGGAAGCTTAACTAATAAACAAAATACACCACTCTATTTTTGGATTTTTGTTTTTCTATATTTTTTTTGTGTAATTTTTTTTGTAAGTACACCTTCAACAAGGATTGTACATTTTGAGGTGTTGGCCATTAATAGGGATAGCCATTATTTCTCCCTAAAAATTCTATAGCTTGTAAGTATTTTGACTGATAACATGGGCAATTTGGTATGGGCCAATCCATTTAGGTTCAAACTTACCCTTTTCACCATGCTTATCATTTTTAGGATCCCAATAGATGACTATATCTCCTTGAGAAAAAGGAGTACCCTTGGCTTTCTTATTAATTTTTTTTACAATTTTCTAGGTTTGTTCCATCATTCTATTGAGGGTCTCTCTTCTTTGTTCTTCTAACAAGACAATTTGGTCAAGCCTTATCTGAATGGGATCAGGGTTTTCATGATCTTGCAATAAAAGGAAAAGTGTCATTTTTCTATTTTTGGGGGTAGTAGGGATTTTTCTCCATAAACCATCTCATAGGGGGTTCTTCCTATATTTATTTTAATAGACAGCCTATCAGCCCATAAAGCAAATTTGAGTTCATTGTCCCATCCCCTTTTGTTTTTGCCTAATGATTTTTTTATTCTTGTTATTACATTTTTATTTGATGACTCAGCTAAACCATTTCCTTGGGGATAATAATTAGTAGAATGAGATAATTCAATTCCATATTCAGTATAAAATTCTACCATTTCATATGATACAAAATATTGAGCATTATCAGTTACAAGATTTTTAGGAACTCCATACCTAGTCAAGATGTTTTCCTCTATGAATTTTATGGCTGCAATAGATGTAGATGTTCTCATAGGTGTAGATTCCACCCACTTTGTAAAGTAATCTGTTGCAGTTATAATCCACTTATGCTGGCCAGATGAATTAGGGATCTCTCCAATCAGGTCAATACCCTATTGAGAAAATGGTGCTTCAATGATTATTGGCTTGAGGGACATGGCTAGTAGATGTTTTTTCCCTTTAAAAACTTGGTAGTTATGACAATTCCTAACATACTTATATACATCCCTAAAAAGGGATGGCCAATAATATCTTGCTCTCATGATTTTATTAGTTGTAGCTCTTAGAGCAAAGTGTCCTCCACAAAAGCCATTATGAAATTCATTAATTATTTTTGGGACTTCTCTTTCATATAAGCAGACTAATAATACTCCATTAGGATGTTTCCAATATAATACTCCATTTTGTATATAATAATTCTGAGCTTGAAGTTTGATTGAGCTCATTCTGTTTATTGTCATATCTCCAAGAAAAGACAATGTTTGTAAGTATGACAATATTTCTTCATACAATTTACATTCTTCATTTTTATTCTTCTGTCATCATATGTTTGATCTATGGTGAGAATATTTTCAGATTCTACTTCTTCTTTGTTAGCCAACTGTTTAGCTAAACCCTGTCCTTTGACTGTTTTAACTATTTTGAATTCAACATCGTATTGAAAAAGTTTTACCATCCATATTTCTGGTCTTCCCAATGGCTCTGATTGAAAAAATATATATTTTATTTCTATAAAGGGAATACAACAGTAAACTTTGTTTGAGCCAAATATACCTTTGAAGTGTTCTAAAGATTGGATGACTTCATAGGCATGTTTTTCCAGCAGGGTGTATTTAATATTTACTCCTTTTAGTCCTGAGCTCATAAAGGCTATTGGCCTTTCATTATTTTCATTATCTTTCTATGAAAGTACTGCAGCAATAGAGTGTTCATAAGCATATGAATAGATATTAAAATCCTTTGCATAATCAGGGCAACTTAAAGTTGGAGTGGTTGATATGGCTTCTTTAATCTTGTTAAATGTTTCCATATTTTCTAATGTCCATTTTATTTCTCCAATTTTCTTCACCATATCTTTTATGGGTTTGGTCATTTCTGCAAAATTTGGGACAAATCTTCTAATAAATTTTTTTTTGCCAAAGAATGACCTTACCCCTTTTAAAATCTTGGGTGGGGGAATTTTAGAAATGGCTTCTATCCTTTCTGTATCAATGCTTATCCCTTTTTCTGAAACTATATGGCCTAGAAATTTTCCTTGTGTAGTTCCAAATATGCATTTTTTTGGATTTAGAGAGATTCCAAATTCCTTGCATCGGGAAAAAATTGCAGTCAAATGTTCTAGATGATGTTATGGGTTTTTATAAAAAATTGTGATATCATCTAAGTACACTACTACAATTTTGAACATTAGTCCTTTGAAAGCAAAGTCCATCGCTCTATAGAAATTAACACCTACATTCATCAATCCAAAAGGTATTCTTAAATATTCAAATGTGCCCTAGGGTGTGGTGAATGTTGCCTTGTGTCTATCTTCTGGATTTATAAGAATTTGATTGTACCCTAAAAATCCATCTAACAAGGACAATCTAGTTGAACCTACTACTACTTGCAGCAGTTGTTCCATGTTAGGCAATGAGTAATTGTATTTTAGTGAACTCTTGTTTAAATTTCTAAAATCCATGCATAGTCTAATGTCCCCATTCCTTTTTGTAACTGGTACTAAGTTGGATATCTAGGAGGAAAATCTGACTTTTCTTATTATCTTGGAGTCCAACAATTTTTGAACCTCTTTTTGCATTACTAGGTGCGAGTTGGATTGTACTTTCTCTGTTTTTGTCTAAATGGCTTGGCCTCTTCTTTCAAGGGTATTATATGTGTCATCACATCTGTTTTGAAAGTTTTGAGATCTTCATAAGTCCAAGCAAAATGTTCTTTGTTATTTTTTAGGAAAATGATATATCCAGCTTTTTATTTAGCATGTAATGCCATGTCTACTTTCACTATTCTAGGTTTTTTCATTGAGCCAATATTAATATTCCTCATATATAACTTCTATGCATATAGGTTTATAGGCTTTGTCAAAATCATCAAATAGGCTTTCAAGAGACACAAATCCTTTGGGTATTCTATTAGTTTTCAATTGGATTACTTCTACTGGTTCTCCTATTTGATCTTTTAGATTTTCTTCATCTTTTTCATCACAGATGACATCTGCATACTGATTTTGCAAAGTCATAAAATTCTTAATATCAATATCATCTTGAAAGACCTGAAGATAGACTATGTTATCTAGAACATAAGGTTTATAGACTGAGATAGTTGGATATCTGTCCATATATTCTATAGTTATCTCTAGGTGATCTAGACCTGAGGCATTCATAGCTAAAAGATTTGCAACAAGATTTTGTTCTCTAGGAATATATGAAATATTGAAAGCCAAAAATTTATCAATTTCTTCCAGTACTACATTTCTATATTGCTTAAGTCTAGGATTCTTGGTCTGATATTTACCTTTAATTTGTAGTATAATAAGTTCTGCATCCCCTATTATATTTAAGTGGTTAATATCTAACTATTTTGCTTTGCTTATCCCTAATAGTAAATCTTCATACTCAGCTACATTGTTTGTGCAAGGAAATTGCAATCTGTAAGGGATACTAAGGTAGTTTTCTTTAATATCAGTCAAATTTACATCTGCACTTGCTCTAGATTGGGTTTTAGCCCCATCAAATGACATGGTCCATATTTCTTGGGTTAATACTAGATTTGAGTTAGCATCAGTTATTCTCATATCTTATGGATCCATGTTCTTTGCATCTGGTACTTCCATCAAGAATGGGTTGTGCCATATTAAATAGACTCCCATCCCTTTTTATTCCATATAGTTAACTAAGTTAATCATGGTTTCATATATTTGAATTAACTCTACGGAGTGTTTGTTGAATGGTTCCCTTCTTAAAATTATATTCTCCTTATCTGATATGGGGATGGTAGCATAATACTAGTCTAGTTGTATTGATCCCCCTAGTTGTTCTACCCAATGTCTACTGAGTAAAAGTGAGAAGAATAGGTCAACATCAACTACTGCTACATCCATAACAATTACCTTTTTAGGGTGTTGGTCTAGGAAAACTAATAATCCAATTATCACCCCTACATAGAGAATTTATCTATTGTCCATTGTAGAAATAGGAGCAGAATCTCTAGTACAGATTAATCCCATTTGGTTAGCTATTAGCTTAGGCATGATATTATGTGAAGCTCCACTATCAAGCATGCAATTATGAATCACATATCTTTCCCATTCATATGAATTATATCTTAATGACACGTAGAAGGGTCTGACAGAAGATGGTGATCTTGTATCATATTGATTTTGTCTAGCAGCATGACAAGTAGAGTCTTCTTTCTGTTCTACTAATCCAAAAGCTCTGCATACTTGTTCTCTGTATGTTTGAACTTTCATAAGTTCACCAAATGTGATATTAAATTTTTGCTTACTGATTTCTAACCCAACATCAAATTTTATCTTCTTTATATCCAATGGTTTATTAATTTCTTCTTTGAGAACTTTTTTTTTTATTCTATTACCTCAAGAGTAATTTTGTTAGGGTTCCTATCAGTTTTCTCTTTATTGATATTTTTATTGGTGAAAGTTTATCTTCTTATTTTATTTGTAGATAATTTCTCTGTTCTTTCAGGGACTATTATATTCCTCAAATTTAAAAAATGGTTTACCTCTAATTATTCAACCTCTTGAGCAGTGGGAATCAATTTCCCTTGCTTCATATTATCATATCTTGACTCATGTGATTTTTGCAAGATTTTAGTTCCTTCAGTTACTAGGATTTGAGGATGATGATTTAAAGCATATTTATCCATGTCTTATTCAAAAAACCTTTCTCTGGATTCATCTTCAATGGACCAACATGCATTGTTCATTATATCCTCTTCTAATTCTACATGCATATCTACATTACGTTGATCACTCATGTGTATTCCACATGCATCAGGGTTATGGGGTGCATTGAAAGTAGAGCAAAAATAAGGAAAACCTTCAGCTACATTGGTAGATGGCATTGGGTTTCGGATATTGTTCTAATCCCTGTCATAATCTCTGTTTTTCTAGTTGTTATTCCCATTACCCCTATTCCTATTTCCTTCTTCAAAACCATTATTGTTTCCCCAATTCTTGTTGTAATTTTTCTTAAAGAGGGGATGATTGTCAACATGTGGTTTCTCTGTCTGTGAAGATTCACCATTATTTCCATTTATTTTAATTCTTGCTAACCTGTTACTCATGTTGTTGAATATTTCTATCATCTGACTAGTCAACTTCTCCACAGGATCAATTTCAGTTCTTCTTTGTATATCAAAATCCACTCTCTTAGGTTTTCTGTCAGGCATGTTAACCTCTAAAGAAGAAGGCTTCATCTACCACTGTCAAGCATATTTCTTTCTATATCCATTGCTTTTTACATACAACCATCAATGGTAGTGGCTTGTTCTTGTCTTAATTCATAGTTAAAATCTCCTTGAAAAGCATTCTTATAAAAAAAAATAGACTGAATATCACTAGGCCTAAGGTTGGTAGGAATTTTGTTTCTTTTTTTTGAAAATCTTCTGTTAAAATCACTAACAACCTCATTTTATTTATTCTTCATAGTGGCTAGCTCAGTTAACAATAATTGTTCATTTTTCCTTTCACCATACTTCTTTAGGAACACCTCTTCCATTTTGGTGAAGTCTAGGATATCATTGTTAGGAAGGGAATTAAACCATTCTCTAGAATCTTTTTCTAAAGTTTGTAGAAACAATATTAATACTACATCTTCATGTTCAACTTCTAGACTATCCTTTGCATATAAGAAACTTTTGATATGATCCTCTCTAGTTACTGCACTGTTTCCTAAAAAATTAGGGAGATATTTGTGAGCTTTATTGGGTAAGGCATTTAAATTTACTGGTAATACAAAAGGCCTATATCTATTATTTCTCCACAAATGAACATTACCCTAAGCCATTGCTATTGTTGAATTTAATTTCACATATGTAGTACCTACGGTGGTATGGGTTTGGGTAGTTTTAACGTAGACTTATGAATTATCTATATTTGAATGAGAATAATCACATATATCTTCTACTACTGATTTTAAACATTCATCTACAGTAATATCAGTAGTAACAGTATTATGGATTTTCTTCACATACCTTTTACTGCTAGAATTTAATCTACTATTATAAACAATATTCTTAAAAAGTGGAGTTTTTTGGGTATGTATAAATACCTTTGGATTCTCAAGTTCTAGAAATAGCTCCTTACCACTTCTCATGGTGTTCTCTAGCACGTTTTGTTCTCTCCTTTTTTATTTTATTTTTCTTCTGGGTTTGTCCAGCAGAGTCGCCAGCACTAAGGTGCAAAAAAAATAGAGTATACTCTTATCAAGAATGCTTGATATTATCTCTCATCCTCACAGGAGTGGGTTCTTGGGAAAATTCAAGAAAATAAATAAACAAAAATAAAAAAAAAATCAAGAAACGAGAATTGGGTAAAATAAAGAACGTAAAAATAGTGAAAATTAAAACAAACGTTCTTTATTCGAACTGGCCACCCATTGTTTAAAAATAATAGCATTTGGTAAAAAAACTTAAGATGATATGATCTTAACATATAAGTTCATCCTAGACAACATCACCAAAAAATTGTTGGAATCGATTCTTGCATCCGTAGGATTTCGATTGTCATGCTACAAGAATCCGTTTGAAACCAATGAGCTATTACAGGCTCTGGTCAACCTGCCTCATGTTCTATTAAACACAAATATTGCTAAGGGAAATCTATAGAACAGGTAAGGAAACCCCAATGGTAATTCTACGATTAAAACTCTAATTACATGCTCCAAATTTATATATTACTATATGTATTAAAATGACCAAGCATGAAAACAACCATTTGTTATGCCTTATGTAGACCGGTGACTAGATTCATTGGGTTGTTATAGCAATTTAACAACAATACTTTCATGAATAGAAAGAAGGGGAAGAGAAAAATTGGTGTTCTTAATATTATTCGAATATCGTAATAAAACCAAGAGTTTACCAATGAGAGAAACGTATATAATGAATTTAAATAATGTAACCCATTATACAGTGACACACAATACCAAGACAAATAAATGATAGGAATAAAACTCATAATTGTATTGATTTATGAAATATTACATGCAGAGTGGGCAGGATACCTTTAAACTCTTTTTTTCTCAATTGAATACATCAATACAATGAAGAAGACCCTGTTCAAATAATGTAACAGGTCTCTCCTACTATCCTTATTTCAATATGATAAAAGAAGAGTCTCTGAATCCTAGGCTCAATAAGACTAGAAATATTCTTAGCTTCTTGAACGCTTTCCTATCATATGATCCTACACAACAAGGGGAGGAAGAAAGAATGAATAAAAGAAAATAGACATAAAAAGGAAGTACAACAACACAACTACCGGGCACTCAAGTATACCTCTTAGCAAAAATGCTATTCTCTAATTGCTTGATGCAAAATCTAAACTTAGTTGCCTCTTTTTATAACCTCTGGTTCTTGATTCTGTTATTTTTTGTTTACTTCTGACTGTATATTTTTTGGCATCTAATTGAACCTATTCTATATGTTGTCCAGCTAGTGTGGCTTTGAATTGACTGTTAAGGTTCTTCTCTGTACTAAAGGGAGCTCTTTGTTATTTTAATTTGGTCTTTTTGCTTTCTTTGGTTGGCCATAGAAACTAAGGATTCAACATTATATTTTTCCTTTTTATTCTGCTTGTACTGGCCACTATGCTTGGCTGTTATGGACCGGCCAGGTTGTCATCGTGAATTCTAGACGAGGAACAGAGGGGGACCCAACATGATGGTGAAGACAAGGGGTGGCATGCCAATGGCAAATAGATGGAGTTGCACTAATCACGAGATAGAGTTAAGAAGAAAGGATGGTGAGGGTCTAATGGATGGAATGACAGGGGATAAATGGTAAGAGGCGATAGTGAGCAAGGGTGGCATACTAGAAAACATTCTAGGATGGTCAAGGAGGAATGCCCAGGAGGAGGAGGGTAGTGGTAAGTAGGAAGAATGTGGGAATGGAAAACAAGATCTGTAACACCAATAATTTACTTCCATAACTATACTCCGTCGGAGTGCTCCCCTGGTAACTATATTCCATCGAACCATGGATTGAATGACTCTTTGAAAATCAAAGCCATATTTTTTTCTTCACGCGCTTCCTTTGCATTAAGTATTTGCAGAACAAAAAATGATAGTATTTGAATCCTTTATTCCCCATTGTTTTCTTTTTTTGATGCTTTAAATCTTCCTTACTATCTCTTATTTATAAGCCTTTGACTATGCTTTGTAGTCTTATTTTGTGGTACGCCATTATTCTAGTGAGATAATACATGATCTGGTGGTATGCTTAAGTGTCAAGATTTATCTTTTATTTGGTTTACTTTGTCCTTACCAAGGTACTGTACACGAGATTTTCTCTAATTTCTTCAAATTTTTCCTTCCATGAGTATTCTTCTAGATTCATAGATTCTATACGTACTATTTTGACTCCATATTGGCTATTGATTTTCATAATGTCTTTCAGTGTACCTTGTTGTGATCGAGTCACTTATTTGATTTCTTCCTTGATATATGTTGAAGATTTTTTTCTGTGAAGTGATCATCCTTCTCTAGAAGCTTGGTCCTATTGAATCTTTCTTGTTGGTTTGTGATCTTCATAGGTTTCATCATGGCTATTTTTGGTATTCTTAAACCTGCAAGAGTGTTGGTTTCTAAAACTTTTGAAGTCCCTTTTTCCCTAAGTCAATCATGATTAATTGCAACCGTTGGATCTAAGTGATTGGTTTTGCTCTCGAAACGTCGATTGATGCACTGTCGTCTGATATTGATAAGGATTTTAGCATGACCATTGATATCATGAGACCTGCACGATAGTTAATGTACTTGGCTATATATAAACACTTCAATTTTTTTTTGTATGCACATCATTGGATATGAGGAGGAATGAACACCACCGTCTGATTTAAACATCTTCATTTAGCTTTGGATATTTTGCCACCACCATAGGCCTTCGCATCCGTTGATTCTTGGATTATTTTGAGCGTTGCCGTTAGATTGTTCATAAGATGCACACTATATAGTCAATGTTAAAACTTTTGATTTTATATTAATCACGATTAAGCCAAAAAGGGGGAAATCAACCAACGTATTAAACCCTTGCTAAAGCACAATTAATTTTATCTTTACCTTTACCTTTCTCTTACCGTTTGTGGTTTTGGTGCGGCCTTGGATCTGAGTGGAGATAAGAGTCACCGTTAGATTTAGTCAACCTGCGAGTTAGTTTACCCAAGGGTGCATAATATTAATCCTAATTAAGCTGAAAGGGGAATGATTATCCAATGTGTTAGACCCTTGCTAATGATATGATTAACTTTTAATTAATATTTCAAAATCTTAAACACTTTAATATATCTTCGATGAGCGTGCCATAATTAGATCAATTATTGTTTAAGCACAGTCATTCGATCCTCTAATTAGCCTGATGATTAGTCCAAAGAGGGCATGTTCTCTTAATATTGATTTTAAAGTTCATTTTAATCGAAGCAATCACAACCGTTGATCTAGGATTTGCTTGGCACGATCGTCCGTTCTATCGGACTTGCTCAAATTTTAACTTGACTATTTGATCCATGACGAATTTATTTAAACCTTTGACTTTTTGTAAATTGTGCAACCGTCAGATCTATTTTGGATCAAGCACATTTGTTAGATGAATCAAAGATGCTCGATTTTTAAACCTTAGGTTAAACCCTATTGACCCTTTGACTTATATTTCAAATTTATTCATGAGAGCGCATCCATCAGATTTTTTAGATGATGCACTACCATCCGATTAAGCCTAAGGTGTGATATTTTTACTTTTGACCTACTTTGACTTGTTTGGTTTATCTCTTGGTCGATTTTATTAATGCGTTGTCATCCGATTTATTCTAGATCGAGCGCGGCCCTTGGATTAAATATGAGGTGCTTGCTTGTTAACTTAGTGGGGCACATATCCTTATGTTTTAATTAATATTCACTTTGTACCTAAGTTTTTTGGATTTGTGGACCAAGGTGAATATTTAACCGACTTTAGGTTTTAAAGATTTTAATTGTTGATTTAGACCCAAGGAAATTTTATGAAGGTCGGACTTTGGCTTAGGGATTTAATTTGAAATTTTCTGCCCTATCCACTTTGAGGTACTTTTATTAATAGAATGAGGCACACATTATTAAAATCTAAGGTTTAGACTTTATCAAACCATCCAATGGAATTTTCTTTTAAGAAACTCACAACAACTCAAGTAGTGACCAACATTAAGGATAGTTTGATTGAAACCAAAAAAATTAAATTTTGGGGTTTCAAAGTTGAGTTAAATTTGGCTCCAACAGTTCCTTTTGGTCATCACATGAAATATAGAAAAGCACTCAAAATGTAAATCCATCAAAAAAGACCAAAATCAGAGATTCACTGGAAAATATGAAATCATGAGGAAAGAGGTAAAATCAAGTGAAAGGGGAAACTACATGATTTATGGTCTTGTTTGTTTTTTGTGCACAAACATAAAAGCACTCAAAAATGTAAAATCTCTAGAAAACGTGAAATCACGAGTAAATATGTAAAGTTCAAGCGATAAGGAAACTGTGCGATTTTTTATTTCTTTGTTAGCCACGCGTAAACTTGAAAGCACTAAAAAGGGCATTTTCACTGAGGAAGTTTACAAATAATTCTAAATTGAGGAATAATATGATTTCTTGTCTCCTTCATTATTGGTATGCAAGTCAAGAATGCACCGAGCTCAGTAATAAAATGAGTGAAATATTGATTCCATGTAGTTTTGTGGCTAAAGTTGAAGAGAATCTCACATCGACTAAAGGAGATCATAAGGAAAAAGTGGCCATGTGGTAATCCATCACAATTGTTTGTCAGTAGATTAATGGTGTGGGTGAACTCTTTTTTGAGTTCAAATCTCTACCACATTTTTGTGTGAATACAGGTTACAAAAAATAGATGAAATATGAATCAGGCATCATGAAAGCTGAAGTGCCACTTATAGTTTGGAAACTTAAAAAATATTTGATTCAAATATATTTAGTTGTAGATCAATGGATAGGAGAGGGTTTCAATAAAATTTGACGGTTGAGATCACTCTTGTCAAGAGTTTTGTTACAACTGATCAAGAAGATACAACTGGCTGACACCATGGATGGAAGTTCCCAAGAAAATCAAGAGGAATCAAACTTTCTTGTAATGCTTAGAATTAATTCACTGTAAATCTATAGATAAATATAGATATATCCTTTCAAAAGGTTAGCTCTAAAGCATTTTCTTGCACTTTTATGTATATTTTTTGTAATTAATGAAAGAAGCATTACAAGGGATGTTTTCCTCAAACTTGCATTTGTATTGATTGGCTGAGCATTATCTTGCAAAGTTATTTCTACCATTGTTGTTATAGTTAGTTTATTATGTTAATTTGGATTTCTAACTTAGAGTAAATTGGAATAATTCATACTTATATGCATACTTATGGGGATTATATTTTTGTTAGTCGGGGCATTGATCTTATTCTATTAATTTGGATAATTAATGTTGGATGTTTGGAATAATTCTTTAAGTATGTTAAAGGCCATTGATGGAGAGTAATTTTGAGTTTTGAATGTTGTTAGTCCCAAATATTGCTTTTATAAATTGTTTTGTTATAAGATACCTTGCATATGTCTATGCTGTTAGCTTCACCCATCCATTATTTCAATTTTTAAAATTTCATCATTTTGAGCTAAAAAGAGTCAACACCTATTAAGTTGATAAAGGTATGCCATACTTCTTTAGAGGTTGAATTAAAGCAATTTGGTTCTTCCAATGTTTAGTCTGGGTTGTGATTAGAGGGTGCTCACCTTCATATATCTTAGGATTATAGTCACAGTTCTAGCATTGGCTTGATGACAAACTATACTAAAATAGTTTTTGGCACACCTAGTGGGACCCTTCATCCCATAGTTCATATATTTTAGGATTAGGTGGTTTCCTACATTATTTTATTTTGCTTTACAATCATCTAGTGACTCTATTGGGAACAAAGCCAGATTGGTGATGGTGATCAGTCATCTTCATATTCGTTGCTTATTACCTGAGGATATCAAGGTTAGAGAGTGATGGCTCATCAAATTTATCCCTTATGGTGTGACTCAAGACCATTGAATATCCCTATCCTCCATGAAATATTTAGAATCACTCAAAAAAAATTCCTTAGCTATGAAGGAAAAGAAAAATTCACGAAAGAGCATTGTCAAGATATAGTCTGGTTGTCTTCTATTTACAATATTTTGATTAAATATGTCATGGTTAGATTGCTTTTATTATCACCTAAAGGGAAAGTACTATTATGGTATAAATCCTTAGAAGATAAAAGCATATGTAGTTGGATATACTTATATAAAGATCTCATTGATGAGTTCGATGATTCTAGGGATCCATTCCTACTACTCATACAACTCTCATTTGTGAAAATATTCACTCATGAATGTTTATCCAAGTTCAATATCCACTTCAAAATAATGTGGAGAAGGATTCCCCAGGAATACCAACCCTCCCACCCCTAAACATACCCTTCAAATATTCATGAAATCCATCCCGATTTAAGTATCCTTATTCAAAAGACTAAGGAAAAGATATTTCCCCATGTTTTTTAGGAAGGATTATCGAGCTGAAAATATGTTGATCATGGTAGGTAAAATTCTGCATAGAGAGGTCAATCCTTCCTATGACCCTTCACTCAATTAATTTTATAATATATCTTAGAGAGGATTAAATTCATGGCCATGGTAGGGAATTAGTAATAAGGTTTTCTCTAGTTTTCATCCAAGTAGTCCTCATGGAAATCAAGAGCTAGGAATAATGATCCCATGCTTGAACTTGAGAAATAAAAGGGAGGAATCACATACTTTAGAAATTAAGATGAGAGGATTTGGTGGTGAAGAAGGTCAATACCAAAAAATTGAATCATATGATGATCCATATATCATCAGTAGTATTATGCATAGTGAGAGAGAAGAGTGGAAATGCCAAAGCTATGGTAGAGAAGAAATAACTATAGGCTCTCATTGGTGTTAGGCTTATCAGTTAGCATTGGTTCGATAGAAAAGTTACATCATGAAAACCCAAGAGAGGTGGTAGCCTATATCTACCTAAGTAGTTACCTTCAAGCTCTAATAATTCAAGAAACTTAAAATTGTGAAGAATAAATGTAGATACAAGAGCATATTTCACCTATAGAGACCTTGAATCAGAGAAGATTTGAAGCTTACAAAAGCTTGTATTTTCCCACTTTTACTAGTGAAGAGAGAAGGAGAAAAATGAGCCAATTATATGGATTATTTAAAAGATCTTTTCAACATGAGCAAATTTTGAGGGAAGACTTACTAGTCCATTCAAAAGTTAATTTGATCGATGTCTCTTTAGGGATTAAATAATGTAGTAAACTTTTCAAGGATATAGGCCTAAAGTTTTGAAAAAAAATAGGATGGTGCATGTTATTTGTTGCTCTTCATAGAGAAAGGGATATTACACAATTATGTTGTAGATACCAGAGCTAAAGTATCAATAATACCCTTGAAAGCCTGTGAAGCTTTGGATTTAGCTATAGGTCAGATGGAATCAAAGTGGCTAAACTTCAAAGGGAAGACAATAATAATTGTAGGTATTTTGAGGTACTTTGTAATGATGTTATATGGACACCCTGATTTGGTCGAAGTTTGTGATGTAGTGGTAGTCGATGTTCCCCCATTATTTGGAACATGCCTTTATGAAGCTTCACTCAAGAAGTCCAAATTTAGCTTTGAGTAGGAAACAAATCATGTGAAGATATTTGGGGAAAAGGATAAGTTTAAAATATTCAGCATTGTTTCATTTTTAAAGGATACAAATAGAATCAATTATTCATGCTTCCTAACATCATCAATAGCATGAAAGAAAAAGTTAGTATCCTTTCATAAGGAAATTAGGTACAATTTTTTTGGGGGGGATGATGAACAATAAGGGATTATAGCGATGAGTTATTTACATTTCCAAAGGATATCTAGTGGTTGTTTTCTTATATTTCATGCGAGTGAGCAAGGAGATGTGATAGAGCAAGAATCTGAGCCACTGTATTCTCATGAGTATGAGTATCTTTGAGATAGTTTAATGGCTTGGTTATCATATTAGAAACAATATTTTGAGATCTCAAAATATCATGAATCATCATTCAATCCACATGATGGTTGTTCGAAAAGAAATATGAAATCAGAGCATTTTCCATCAAAAACAGAAGAATTCTATGAAATATCTAACCAGGGGTACAAAGAAAGATACAAATTTAGGACTATATGATTAGGGTATTGTAGATTCATGGGATAGTTTCAAAAAATGATTCTCAAATCTAGGTATGGGTTTTCATGCCAATTTTTTGTGTACATAGCTGACATATAAATAAGTGGTTGATCATGAATAAAACAAGACAACCGCATTCTAGATTGTGCATCTTATATTATCATATGTATATACCTAAGAAAAGAGGTAGAAGATTGAACGACAAATTGAATAGTCATTCTTATGAAGGAGAACAATATGGACATTTTATGTATGCTTCTCTTGTATCTTTTTGAATATGTTACCCAATGGAATTTCAGGGAGTAGCATAAGGGGTACTCTAAATTATGTGAATAGACCCAAGTGGTAATAACCATGTTCCTGTGCCATACGAAATGAGATCAGTTGAAAGTAGAACAACATGAGTAAAATATCTAGCTAATGCATGCATGCTAGCCCAAATGATCCAAATATCTTTAAAATCCATGAGGCATGACTTCACAGTCATCAATTGATGTGATAATCACTCTCATCTTGGCTCTATATAAGGAGGAGTAGTACTAAAAAATCAATAGGTTAAAAACATCAATCAAAGAGATGGTGCAAAAGGTGTGAGTAAGGGACTATGAAATGGTGTATGTTTGGTAGAGGGAGATTTTATCTGATTATCATTTCAGAAGGGGAAGATGCATAAGAGATGAATTATTACATGTGCATTGATAATTTATTTACCTTGGAAGTGGCCTTGTGCCTTGATGGAATATGCATATAAAAGTTACACATCGATAAAGTATGCATATGGAGGTACGGTGTGGTTTGTAGTTCTATAATTTTTTGTACCTCTAATTCCCTTATTTTTTTTTCTCTTTTCTCCTAGTCCTCACACCATAGTACTATTTCTTCAATCCCACCTGTAGAGATATTGCTTTTCATCCCTTTATTGGTTTTCTCCTTTATTTTTTATGGATTTTCACACTATGTTTTATCCCCATCCATTTTCAATTGCTACCATTTCATGCATATTATGAAGTTCATTTTGCTATCCATCGAACCTCTCTATGTTACCATCTCACTTTAGTATCGCTCTGTCCTATTTTCTCCTCCCTTTCCCATTTTTATAGTGTTGGTCTCCTCTTCTTCCCCTAGTGTGTCCCTTGGATCCCATTTTTTGCTTCAAAAGATGTTTGCATTTGGATAAGGCTATTTGATTTCTACAAATTCCCAAGCAAAGTTCCCTAAGAGGTGCCATAATGTAGGCTAAAAAGCTACATGTGTCAAATTTTTTGAAAAAATGCTATGGATAGCCAAATTTTCACCATGACCAAGGTTCAATATACAAAAGAGAAAAATTTCCCAAGAGATAAGGATGACTAGCTAGGAAAAAAGGAGAAATCAAAAAACCACTAGAAATCTTAAAATCATGAGGAGGAGGTGAAATCGAGTGAAGACCATGGTGCATGTGATTTCTTGTCTTCTTTGTTTTTCGTGCACAAAACTGAAAGTGCTAGAAAACATGAATCCACTAAAAAGTGGAATTTTATGGTAAAGAAATGTTACGTGCCCATTGCAAGTAGAGAGCCATGATTTCTTGTTCCTTTTGATCATCACACGCAACTCATAAAAATGCTCAAAAGGTAAATCTGTTAGAAAATGCCAAAATCAAAGATTCACTAGAAAATAGTAAATCATGATGAAAGAGGTAAAATCAAGTGAAAGATGAAACCACTTTATTTCTAGTCTTCTTTGTTTTCATGCACAAAAAGAAAAGCACCCAAAAATGCAAAAGTGCTAGAAAATGTGAAATCACGAGAAAATATGCAAATATCTAGTAAGGATACCGTGTGATTTCATGTTTATTTATTAGCTACGTGTAAACTTGAAAGTGTTGAAAAGGGCCTTTTCATTGAGGAAGTTTACAAATAATTCTAAATTGAGGAAACACATGATTTCTTGTCTCCTTTGTTATTGATGCACAAATCAAGAATGCACTGAGCTCAACAATAAAAGGAGTGAAATCTTGATTTTGCATAGTTTTGTAGCTAGAACTAAAGAGAATCTCATATCGACTAAAGTAGAGTATAAGCAACAAGTGACCATGTGGTAATTCATTGTAGTTGTTCATTAGAAGATCAATGGTGTGTGTGAACTCTTTTCTATGTTTAAATATTTAGCACATTTTCATGCAGATAAAGGTTACAAAAAACAAAGGAAATATGAATTAGGCATCATGAAATTTGAACCACCAGTTATAGTCTAGAAGCTTCCAAAATATTTGAATCAAATAGATTCAGTTGTAGATCGGTAGATAGGAGAGGGTTTCAAGAACATTCGATGGTAGAGATCACTCTGGTTAGGAAATACATTACAATTTATCAAGAAGATACAGTTGGCTGATACCATGGATGGAAGTTCCTAAGAAAATAAAGAGGAATCAAACTTCCCTGTAATGCTTAGAATAAATTCACTATAAATCTATAAATAAAGGCAGCTATCTTCTTTCAAAAGGTCGACTCTAAAGTGTTTGTTTGCACTGCAATTAATGAAATAAGCATTACAATGGATGTTTATATCAAAATTACATTTGTATTGATTGGCTAAGCATAATCTTGTGAAGTTATTTTTGCCATTGTTACTATGGTTAGTTTATTTTGTTAATTTGGATTGCTAACTTAGAGTAAATTGGAATAATTTATACTTATATGCATACTTATGGGGATTCTATTTCTATTAGTTGGGTCATTGATCTTATTCTATTAATTTGGATAATTAATGTTGGATGTTTGGAATAATTATTTAAGTATGTTAAAGACCATTGATGCAGAGTAATGTTGAGTTTTAAATGTTGTTAGTCCCAACTCATTATTTTATAAATTGGTTTGTTAGAAGATACCTTGGGGATGTCTATGTTCGTAGTTCACCCTTCCATTATTCATTCATACTTTTCTAACCCTTTTATTTTTATCCCTAAACCTTCATCATTTTGAGATAAAAAGATTCAACACCTATTAAGTTGACAAAGGTATGCCATCCTTCTCTAGAGGTTGAATCAAAGCGATTTGGTTCTTCCAATGTTTAGTTTGGGCTATGATTAGTAGGTTCTCACCTTCATATATCTTAGGATTATAGTCACATTTTTAGCATTGGCTTGATGGCAAACTAGAATACAATAGTTACCACTAAAGAGATCAAGGTATACAAGAAGTCTATCTCTAGATTCACCTTTTGAAGAGGTCCCATTACCATCAGATCACTAGGTACCCTTAGAACCAATTCCATTAAATACCCTAGTAATCATGGCTTAAAACCAAAATCAAAATCAACCTCCACAAAATTACCCTGATTGGGATACCTCTAGTCCTCTAGGACTTCCTCATATGAATGATATCCCTCAGGATACATTAAAATCCATACCTACATATGATGGTTCAAGTAATACTACTTATGAGCATTGTCAGGATATATTGACTTTAGTAGCTATTCACAATATCAAGAATGAAGATGTTATTATCAAAATTCTAGCCCTATCCTTTAGAGGTAAAATCCTTCATTGGTTTAGAACCCTATAAAATTTTTTCATGGGTTGAATTGGTTGGTCCTTTTGTGGAAGATTTTAATGAGTCAACTGATCCTTTCTTACTTTTGAATCAATTCATTGCTATGCAAAAATACCCATAAGAGTTAGTCTTTGACTTTAATTTGAGGTTCAATAGGACATGGAAAAGGATTCCCCTTAAAGCTAGACTAGATACTCCCTTGGAATATATGTAATACATTAGAGCTCTTGGTTCAGACCTAGGGTTACAAACTCAATAGTCAAGTATAACTACCTTCCCATAAGTTTACCATGCAATTGTGCATGTAGAGAATATCTTTATTGTTGTAGGAAGGCTACCACCAAAAGTGGTCATGCCTTATTGCTCTAAAATCCCTTAGTTTACACATCAGTCTAGGACATCAACACCCTCATATATGGATCCCCAACCATTGTCATTGCCACTTCCCAAAATGGCTCCAATTCCTCCTCCTAAAACATCATCAACTTCAATCCCTTTTCCTCCTCTTCCATCTCAAAATCCCCAAGAATCAACTCTATTGTTTGATATCCAAAATACCTTGAAGACAATTAATAACAAGGTAAACACCATGGAAAAAAGATAAATGGAAAGGTCTCAACAAAGAATATTCCCATATATAAATAGAGATCAAAGACCTACTACTAGTAGTAATACAGGGCCTAGGGTTAATGCCAATATTGATGAACATGAGTCAATCCCTGAAACCAGTGGATATATCTGGTGTTTAATTTGCAATGATCCCCATAGTCTAGAGACTTGTGCTATGTATCAACATCATGTGCAATAAGCTATGGAAAAGGTTGAAAGATCCCAAAAGAGTATAGTCAATATGTTGTGGCAACTTGAACAAGTCATGGTTGGCCAAGATTCTTTGGAGGAAGAAGCTATTTTTGTCCTCACAAGATCAGGAAAAAATCCATTGCAAGTCAATCCACAGAAAATGGGACAATTCCAAGTACCTTCTCAAAATAAGGGAGATCAACCTTCAACAAGTAATGAGAGATTTCTAGTTCCTCAAGTTGGGGAAAAGAGGGCTTCAATTCCTAAGGAACAGGAGAATGAGAAATTTATTCCAAAACAAGTTGATAAATAAAAGGGGAAAGAACAAGCTGAATCTAAAGAGGAATAAAAGGAGAAACTAAGATTTCCTTCTATCACCAAGAAACAAAGAATTGAGGCAACTCAACAATTTAAAAGAAAATTTGGTGAATTAGAAAAAAGGTGAAAGTAAAACTTTAGGAAAATCTGATTTCAATATTATGGAAGAATTGAAGAGAACTCCTTCTAAAGCAAGTTTATATGATACTCTCTTCATTCTTGGTTAGATAGACCTATTGAAAGCTTCTCTAAAGAGTAAATCTCAAGAAAAGGAGAATCCAATTATATACAACTTATCATTTGAACGACAGAAAGTGACTCCACCTATGCTAAAGAATAAACCACCTCCTTTTTATATTTCTTTAAGGATGGAAGGATGGGTAGTTCATAACTACATGATAGACTCAAGAGCTTCAACTACAGTTATGCCAAGAGTAATGTGTGAAGAAATGGGTATGGAATATACCTATTCTTGTCTAGGAGTCTTACAATTGGATGGAACTCTAGTTAAAACAATTGGGGTAGTCAAAGATATCTTGATGAGATTACATAGAGCCCTAAAGGTTATTGTTGTTCAAGAGATAGTTGTAGTAGATTTAGAACCATATTTTGGCCTATGCCTATCAAGGGAATTTACTTCCAAACTAGGAGGATACATGTATTTGGACTATTCTCACATGATGATCCCCTATAAGGGTAAAAGAATAAAAATAGTCCTAGAGAAGCCAATATCCTATCATATTGAGAAAATAGAAGATGATATGTACAACAACTCTGTCATGGAGGAACCAAAATTGGTAGAGGTACTAGAATATTTAGAGATTGAAGATGATCTACCATCAGAGGATAGTCATATTTTATTTGAAACTAGACTAGGCACATACAACATCTCCTTTGAAGATCAAAAAGCAACTCCTATGATTTCCAATCAAATTTTAAGAGAATCTAAAATTTGGACTATGCATTTTGATGGAGCAAGATGCAAGAATGGAGCTAGGGTAGGAGTAGTTCTAAAATCACCTTTAGAGGGAGTCAAAATATTTTCCTATAGATTAACTTGGTCTTGCACAAACAATACTGTTGAATATGAGGCTTTATGTTTAGGTTTGATGCAAGCAGAGAAAATGGGTATTAAATTACTAGACATTTATGGTGATTCAAAATTGATAGTAAATCAAGTTACAGAGAAGTGTAATAGTAAGCATCATTATTTGAAGACTTATAGAAATAGGGTCTAGGATTTAATGGAATCTTTTGATGCTTTGAACCTACATGTTGTTCCAAGATAATAGAATCTTTTGGCAGATGCTTTGGCTATCAAAGGTTCTAATTTTTCTCCATCTTCAGATTATGGATCAACTAAGAATAAGAGAGTTAAATTGGTTTTTAGACCTTCAGTTCTAGATAGATAAATATTTTGGTAGGTATTTGAAAATGATGATCAAATTATTGATTTCTTAGTTAGAGAGGCTAGTTGTATCAGTTCACAAGGTGAGATATCTCAAGAGATTGAACAACAAGAAATTATACAGTTAAAAAATAATCACATACCTAAGGGGTTGATTACCTTAGAAAGTATTTTTGACAATGAAGATGGGAAAAGACTAAAGAAAATGCAAGTTGATGATAAGATTTATAAAGAAATAGAAATAAAAAATGGAAAAAAAGCTTAAAATTGGTATCCAATGCACTCCAAAGGAAGTTGAAGAATTTAAGGCTTTGTGTCTTCAATATCAGGACATAATAGCTTGGACCTATGAAGATTTGAAAGTCTATGATAAAAGCATAATCCAACATACTATTGAATTAGTTCCTAAAGCAAGACCATTTAGACAGAAATAGAGACCAATAAATCCCAAGATTGAAGCAATCATGAGACAAGAGTTGCTTAAATTGTTAAAGGTAAAAAATCATTTATCTTGTTAAGCACTCCACATGGGTTGCCAATCTGGTTCCATTGAGAAAAAAGAATGGTGATATTCATCTATGTGTGGATTTTAGAAATCTGAACCAAGCATCTCTCAAAGATCATTATCCCTTGCCAAATATAGACTAAAATTTGCAGATAGTAGTTGGGACTAAAAGGTTTTCTCTGTTAGATGGCTTCTTTGGCTATAATAAAATCTGGGTAAAATATGAAGATCAACATAAGACAACTTTCACTACAAAGTGGGGTACTTTTGCTTACTAGAGAATGCCATTTGGTTTATCTAATGCAAGAGCTACATTCCAAAGAGCTATGGATTATGCCTTTGGAGAACTGATTAATAGAATAATTTTGATATATCTGGATGACATGATAGTATTTTCTCATGAAAAACAAGCACACCTCAAGCATTTGGAATAGGTCTTTCAAAAGTGTAAATAATTTGGTATATCTCATAACCCAAAGAAGTCAATCTTTGTAGTTCATGAAGCAAAGCTACTAGGGCATGTGATGTCCAAATAGGGAATGTCAATAGATCTAGATAGAATCAAATCCATATTGTCTCTTCCCCTTACCATGAACAAAAGGGCCTTGTAGTCCTTCTTTAGGCAGATCAACTTTGTAAGAAAGTTTATTTTTTATTTTTCTCAAATATTCAAACCCATAATAGAGCTTCTGAAGAAGAATTTCAAATTCCAATGGATTGATAAGAGGAAGCAATCCTTTGAGCTAATTAAGTAAACCATTGCTATTTCCCTTGTGCTAATCAACCCTAATTTTAAGAAATATTTTATCCTATATTTATATGGATAATATGTGAGTTATGTTGTGGTACTGAATCAAAAGGATGATGCAGATAATGAACATCCCATATTATTTTAGAGTCAAAATCTCCATGAATACCAAATGAAATATAACTTCATTGAGAGGTAGGTTTTTGTAATTATGAAATCATTGAAAAAATTTAGGTAATATCTGGCTCAGAGTAAGACTTTGGTATATGTAGTACACCCTGATGTTAGAAGCTTCATTTTGCAAGGAGAGTTGGGTGATAAAAGAGTAGGGTGGATTACTAAGATTCAATAATATGATGTAGAGATTCATCCTACCAAATTGGTAAGAGGAAGAGCCCTATGTCAGGAATTAGCTACTAAAGAAAATAAAGAAGAAAGGGTAGCCTGTCAAACATCAAAATCATAGTAGAAGGATAACAATCTCTCAGAAGAAGTAGAATGGGTTGATCAGCTTATAAGTTACTTTCAAACATGGATATGCCCTAGAAATATTAATGCTTCACAAAGAAGAAGATATAGGCTCCAAGCCTTGAATTATGTTCTATTGCCTGAAGGATTATACAGAAAAAACCTAGATGGAGTCCTTTTAAGATGTATTAAAGATGATAAAAAACAAAATATTCTAGAAGAATTCCATGAAGGACTATCAAGAGGTCACTATTCAAGGAAGAACAACTACAATGAAGATAATAAGGGCTGGTTATTATTGGCCTAATATTTTTTCTAACACTTTCAAAATTGTTAGATCATGTGATAAATGTTAGAGATATGTGGGAAGAAATAGGAATGCATCATTGCCACTCAAGCCAATACAGGTAGAACAACCATTCCAGTAGTGGGGGCTAGACTTTATTGGAGTGATAAATCCAAACTCTTCAACATGTCACAAATACATCTTGACTACTACTGACTATTTCACCCGATGGGTTGAGGCAATTCCAACTAAGAATGTTGATTAGGATGTAGTAATTGAGTTTATTGAAAGCTTGATCACAAGGTTTGGCATTCCTGAAGCTTTGGTAAGTGATAATGGTCCATATTTTATAGGAGAAAGGTTCATTGAATTTTCCAGTACATATGGTATATGTTTGAAGAATTCTTCAAATTATTATCCATAAGGAAATGGCCTAGTAGAATCTACCAATAAGAATTTGCTTTGAATGCTAAAGAGAGCCTTGAAGGATAACAAAAGGAGTTGGAATTTACTTATAAACTAGGTGTTATGGGTAGATAGGATCACAATGAAGAAGTCAATAGGCACATCTCCTTATGCCTTGGTGTATGGAAAAGAAGCTATTCTTCCTACACACCTTGAAATACCTACTCTAAAGTTAGCCAATAGGGATGATTCATAAAAAAAAATCCTATAGAGATAAGGCTAATGCAATTATTGCATATAGAGGAACAAAGGAATAAAACCTATGAATAATTTTAGAAACATTTGACATAGACTAAAGAATGGTTTGATAAAAGGGCCACATGTAGAAAATTCAAGATTGGAGACTCAGTCCTAATATGGAATGAAGAGAAAGCAAAACCAGGAAATCATCAAAAGTTTGATTCATTCTGGGAAGGTCCATATAAGATTGTTGTAGTCAAACAAAATAATGCTTTTTAGCTGCAAGATCAGGGAGGAAGTTTGCAACCAATCTTGGTCAATGGATACCATCTTAATTTATACTTAAATTAAAATCCTTCCCCTTGTATTATATGTACATAGTTGTATTATATGTTCATTCTTTTTAATATTTAGATAAAAATAAAATAGAGATCACAACCATCAATAGTCTCCATGCCATGGTAAAAATAGTTGAAGTGAGCTCTCGACTCACCCATGCTCTACTCACTTCCAAAGGCATGATGAAAGGAATAAAGCACTAAGTGGAGCACAATCGTCGATAAGCTCCACGTCACGGTCAAGCATAGTTAACATGGAAGAAGCAGCTAACAAAATCTTCTCATATAATCTTCATCATTTTGCCACCAATTTAAGAATTTGAAGTGTGCAATTAAGTGGAATTCCAAATACTACATTAATGGCAGAAGATGTGCATGAAAGTTATTTAAGCTAGGGCTTCAGTAGTAATTCTATTTGCAAAGTTTGTTAGTCTTTAGAGATCACTTGTAGAGATACCTAGAGACTACCTATAGAGGATTTGAAAGAGCAATTATAGAATTTTTTTTAGATGTTCAATTGACTACAATGAGCCCCTAGCTCTAGAGAAGACCACTAATACCAGAAGCAACAAGCCTACGTGTTTCCTAGACACAACTACTTCAGTAGACGACACCATAATGATATGGAATATGAGGGATCAACTGAGGAAAGATATTGATAATAGAGTGTTTAGGAGACTCTTGTATTTTAGTTTAGTACAACCATGCTAGATATGCACTAGATAATAATGATGATAAAAGATAAAAATGGGAACCCTCTACCAGTTTATGTATGAAAAATGTCGAGTAATTGTGAATCGTACTATAATTTTAATAAGGATTTTTTAGGGCCAAAATTTAAGATAATGTATGGATAATATTCTATAATACCCCCTTTAGCATGGGAATTGTTACAAATAAATAAATCCAAATAAGGATACTAGTATCTTCTAACTGAAGGTACAATGATTAGCCTATATGACTTCACAAGGAAATCATTTTTGTTGCTGCATTTTATCATTAGTCTGATGTTGGAATTGAAATATTGTAGACAAGCCAACTATAAAAACTCCACTTTTGGCACTGGAATAAGAAGAAAGGGCATAATCAACTATCCTTTTAATTTGAAATATATTACCTTAACAAGGAGGGTCCAGAGTAAGGCGATTACTCAGGTTATGGAAATATTAGGGCTTAGAGAGATCCCACAAATATGGATATATGATCCTACTAATAAATGTTTGGAAAAGCTAAAAGCTCTTAATGTTGCCAAGGATCCAAAATTTGAAAGGACTCTATGGCCACACATTAAAAATTTTAGAAATAACAAGGAAGATTCCCATTGGAATGGAATGTGGGAAAATGGAAAAATTGTCTCCTTAGAGATATTTTTATGATCAATTGGTAGATTATGATCTTGGGCACACAAAAACACATGATTTGAAAGAGTCAAAAATTCAAATCATTTAGGAAAAGAACAGTTGGGATGAATCTAAGATTCTAGATTGGTTTATAATAAGGGTTAAGATAAACAATATAGGATCTAAGTCTGGTCACCAATCTGGTAAATATTTTTCCACTAAGTATGATGAAAACTATAAGATTTGGAAGGCCAATAATGGAAAAAACTTAACATTAAGTTTTAAAAGGGCTAAAATAGTGGAATAAGTAGGGAATATTAAGACAACAAGAACAAGGTCATAAGTGAAAAAATAGAAGAAAATCCAACACGTCCAGCCTCCTCCATCCCCTCAACCCCAATAGTAGGATGATACTACAATAGCTCCACCTCCAACAGTTGAAAAGGTACAACCTATTTTTGAACCTTCATAGGAACAATTGTAGCAATATACTAAAGGAGTTGTAATGATGAAGAAGTTGGGATACTTTGGAGATGGACTTGGAAAAGATAAATCAGGATCTACAAAGGATATTAAGGTAGAAAAGAGGCCAAAGTGTTTAGCCTTAGGAGAAAAAGCTACTCTATAATAGCTAATAGAAAATATGGTAGATTCTATTCCAACCTCTTCTCATATCAGATTCACTTTTGTAGCCCCTTATAAACATCCAAGTCCTCCTATCCAAAATATTGTATCATCTCTACTGCAGCAACATGACAATGCTTTAATAACAACCCCCATTGTATTCAAGTGAAAATTAAAAGATTCAATTAGGGAGGCTACTAAAGAGGTTAGTAAAAATAAGAAGCTACACCAAGCACAACATGTAGCTAAATAAGCACAACTTTTAGAAATAGAATAGTCAGATCAACAAGCTTAGTAGCCGAGTATAGATAATATTTTTCAACAGTATAATTTAGTAGGCTTAGATATGATTTCTACCCCTTATTCTCCTCCTTCTCATTCCCCAAATAATTCTCCCTCTCCTTATCAAGAATAGGAAGCACAAGTAACATTATCACCACTACATAATCCTCCATATCATTCAATACCTTCTCTGCCCCATTCATAAAAAATTCAAACTTCATCACTAATTACTTCTCCTTCATCCCCAACATCATCACCTCTAATTTAATTATAAAAATATTACCATATTCTCCACCATCCTCTATAGTGGAAACAAATCTTACTATTGTAAAATCTATTGCAACTCCTACCATAAAGATAAATTCTACTATCATAACTATTTCACCTTCAACAGTCCCATTTTTTCCATAACTTATCATTGCCTCCACACCTTCCACGCATACTACTATGGCTTCTTTATGGAAATTCAAAAGTGTTTCAATAAACACTCAAATTTACTAGAGCAAGAATTTTGTTGAACCTTCCAAAAAAATTGCTCATCCAAGAAAAACTATGATAGTAGATCTAGTTGCTCGATAGAAAAATATATCTCTTACTCCTCTAGTTGATAAGCTAGATGAGAACATGACTTTAGAAGACTGTCAAATCAAGGAGAAGTTTGAAGATATCAATCAGTTGCCTTTGGAAGATGAGGTTGTAGTTGTTAAGACTCATCTTGATACCACTTATGTACAATGTGACATTTTTAGAGAGAAATATGAAAAATTGGAGGAAAGAGTAAAAGAGTTGGAATCTATGATCAAGGATCAGAAGAGTATGGAAAGAGATTTGAGAAATGAGGTAAAGAAGTGGTAATACAAATATCAAGAAATAATAAAAATCAAACAAGAAGCTAAATAAGTGCATTAATAGAGCCAGGTTCTGGTCAAATAGATAGAATCTCTACAAAAACAACTTCAAGTAGAAAAGGCAAGAGTTGTAGAATTCCCCAAGGATAAAGGAGACGTAGACCAGAATTATGAAAAAATGTTTAGAGACTCATCTTGTACTTGATTTCTTAGATGTAGCTAACAAATTGTTATTATAGACCCAAAAATATATTAAAACTGCTTAGGGTGAAGTTCAACCAATGATGTCGCAAGTAGTAAGAATATATAAATTATTTGAATCTAGATGCAGTTTTTTTGCTAAGCCTATTCGTAGAAAAGAATGGAATACTACAAGATTAGTAGACAATAATATCCTTAGAAGACACAAGTTGATTAAGAAAGGATGGTTATTAACTAATAAAATTAAAGGGAAGATCCATAATATTGTAGAATCCACCAAAGAAATGTGCAATATGGTTACCAAGGGTTTTGGGATGAAGAGTAATTGCTCTTAATAATTGAAGACCTCCAAGAAAACTTGATATCAATTATGCAGGATGATTCTAATATAGATGCTTGGCCAGAAACCATTCAACAAAATAAAGTGATCCAACTTGTGAAAGGCTTGACCAAGGTCAAGGATTTGATGGAATATATAGTGGATAAAGGATAATGCTTTAATTCATTCATCAAAAATTGATGGAGATAGCAAATCATACTCAAGAAGTTTGGGATGAAGCTTTAAAAACATTGGATTATATGAATCAAATATTTTGTGAAGTAGAACAAGAATATGGAGTATATGAAGAGGAAGATGATGAGGAAGAGAGAGAAGAAGATGAAGAATAAGAAAATAATTTTGAAGAGAGATACAAAAAAGAAGACGATGATAATATGGAAATAATTGAGAATCCTGAAGAGTAAAGAAAATAGATGCAAACTCAGCAAGAAGGGGGACATGAAGAACAAGGATCACCTCTAAAGAAAATTGAACATTCAGTAGCATCACAGTTGGGATGAGTTCCATAATATACCTTATGAATGAATTCAACTCTAACAATCATTAGATACATTAAGAAAAGCATGATATTTCAAACATCATAAGGAAGTAATGTAGCTAAGCCTTTTAAAGAGGATCAATTTCTTACCAATGAAACAAATATTTTACCTCTTACATTGCTTCCATATGAAATGTTAACCTCTGAATATGCTTTCAAATGTTCAAGAGGGTGATAGTCATGAGGAGGTAATAGTCTAAGATATAATTTTGTAGCTTATTGAAGTCCATTCTCCCATTCCATTTCCCTTTATCCATTTTTTGTTGTAATTCATTCTTTCCACCCCATTCATTTATCCATTAATTCATACTTCCATTCATTTCATTTATTTTTTCATTCTTACATATCATTTGTCATATATCTATATTATTTCATGTTATTTTATTTTATCATTTCCTATTTTCCTATCCAGTCAAGTTTTGACTCCATGTACCCAAAGGATAAGGCTTTGAGTTCTATAACTCTACTAGCAAAGTTCCCGAGGAGGTGCCATAATGTAGGTCCAAAAGGCTACATACTTAGAAAATTTTACAAAATCTCAAAAAAATTACTAAGTGTTGAAGGGTGTCTCACAGTTGCGATCACGACCCAACACCAATTGTCTCTAGGACATGGTCAGCACGGTCAAACAAATTATTTCTAAAATATGAATCATGACCCAGATCAGGGTTCTACACCATGATCAAATTTTGGTCTGGGGTAAATAAATATGTGGAAGTTACGATCATGTGAAACTCAAACTTTCTTTAGGCTACGGTCAAACTTGGTTAATGAATGCTAAAGTGGAAAGTAAATCACAACCAAATAGCAGGTTCTACAATGTGTGTCACCCTACTAGGAGAGCATCAAAAGGAGAAAAAGCCTGATCCAAAGTAGGATCTAGGCCATGGTAAATAATTGGTCAAAGACCTATTTGTTAAAAAAGAATCACGACCTAAAGTAGCTTCTAAAAATTCAATTTTAACATCAAGTAAAGAGGTCACAACTCATGGATACCTGTATGACATGATCAGAGGAGTCAAACAAATAAATTTCTTAAGGTAGATCCTATCCCAGGGTAGGCTCTAGGTTGTGCTCAAACTTGGTCAAACTTGTGATTTGGTGACATCATATCTTAGCCCAAAGCAGACTCTAGGTCATGGTCAACCTGGTCAAAACCTTCTTAAAGTAGAAAATGATCATGGTTTTGAGACTCCAAAAGGAAGAATAATAAGTGTCCCTAGGCCATGATAAAATAGTGCCAATATTTTTAAAATATTGTATCTTGACCATTCAATGGTAAATCAACGGGTGAAATTGAATTTAGCTAAAGACATCCATAAAACAAGGATTCCATCATGACATAAGATGATCTTGAGGTATCTCTTTCTTAGCTAGTTCAAAGAGACAAAATTGCTAGACCTATAATATGAAACATCTAATATTTAATATTTCTATATAGATTCACTTCTAGATCTATGACAAAAGAGTGATTACAAGAATAGGGAACAACTTGGTTGCATTCTTGGTGAAGTTCATATATCTAGAAGCCATGAAGGCCAAACAAGTTACAAAAGCTAGTTTACAAAATCATATGGAGCAAGAGTGGATTTCTTTCCTTAATCGAATAGGAGCCTACCACATTGGCATCTTGTCAACTTGGCACTCCAACTTCCTTGTAAAGGTCTAATTTTTTTAAATCTATTGTAAAACTATAAATAGAGGTTGTACCCTAATTTCAAAGAGTCGGATCTAAAGTGTTTTATTGCACTGCTATTGTACACTTTTTGCAAATTAATAGGAGCACTACCTAGGATGTTTACCTCAAACTTGCATCTTCATTATGTTTTGATAAAATACATGCAAAGTCATTTCTGCTACTATTTTTATGGTTAGTTTATTCTGCTAAATTGGATTACTAACTTAGAGTAAACTGAAATGATCCATATATGAATGTATGCTTGGAAGAATTTATTTCTATTAGTTAGAGTGTTAATATAATTCTGCTATTTTGAATTATTAATACCCTAGATGTTTGGAATGATTCTTGAAGTATGCAACTATTCTTAATTTTGAAGATGGTTAGTTATAAATGATGTTAGTTTCAAGTATTATCCTTGAAGTTAATATATCATATATTCTCTATAGATGCCTATGCTATTAGATTTATCTATCCACCTTTGATTCATTTATTTATAACCCTCTCCTTCTTAACCATTTCTAATTTCTATCCATATTATTTGTTCATTTAACTGTGCTTAAATGAGTCAATATCTAGTAAGTTGACAAGGAACCGACCTACTCTAGAGTTTGGGTTAAAATATTTTGATCCATCCAATGTGTGGTTTGGAATGTGATTAGTGGGTGCTCACCTTTTAAAATATTGTAGATAATAGTTATAGTTCGAGTTTATCTTGATGTCAATTTAAGCCACAACAGGTACTATTAGCCCACCATATTTGTAAATACTTTTAAGGCAGCTAAAACCTATGATAAATTCCAAAGGTTCATTGGTATAAGAAGAAACCCCACACTTCATGTTGTGGCTACTCCACAACGTACCCCAAAATTTGGGGACACATTTTTTATTTAGGTTTTGAGTGATGAGTGTTCATATTTGATAGGTCCCTCTCCATGAAGGTTGCAATGCAGTTTGTCAAGGTTCCTTAATTTGGAAGTCTTCTTGTCTTCTTGAAAGAAGTTCACCTTTTGAGTTTGATTGGAATCATAGGTTCAATATCTTGCATTTTGGATCCATTTGGAGAGTGTTTGTGTTCTTTGAGTTTTAGTTTTGCAGGATTATGTGTGACTTGGTGTCGGGTTTCACTTTTATGTTAGGGATTCTAGGGTGTTAATTAGTGTGTTTTATTTTCTCATGTTTGGTGCCTTTGTTTTTTGTTTTTTTTTATGTTGGTTAATAGGTTGGGTTGTATTAGTTCAATATTTAAAAAAAAAAAAAAAACACAAAAATATAGCTATATATATATATATATATATATATTTCAATATAATATACATAAATAATCAATAAAAATAACAATATATATATATGTATATATATTACTATTATTCCATAATTTATATATTATAATAGTAATAATAATCTCTTAAAATAAAAATAAATGAAATAAAATCAACTTTCACAAATGAAATGGTATACATATATATATATACAATAGTTGATTTTATGTTTGTTTTAGATAAAATAAGATTTCCTAAGTTTTAAATTGTGGCCTATGTATATTAATGTTTGTGTGGTTCTGATTGTAGGTGACAGTGTGACCCAAAAGTGATCTGAGACGTGGAGGTCAGTCTGACCAACGATAGCATGGGTGACACTACAAAATCGACAAATCATGGTTTTGAGGTCACATAAAACCCTACAGGGTGTCTTGTACAAAAATGTTGACAAAGAAAATTCATATGCTAACTAGGACTTTTGAACAACTTGGTAAAGTGTATAAGAGCATGATGTGATGATGCAATGGCCGAATGCAGACCACATGGTCGAAGAAACACCAAAATACGTGAAATACCAGATAGTTCATAGGACTCAGGTAGTACACGATGTCATACAATATGATGGACCGACATAGGCTCAAGTAGCCGACATGGCAAACACACAAAGTAGTGGTCGATCATAACAAATAGGAACCCTAGGTGGTTGGATGAATTTAGAGATAGTGATTGGGCAAAGATAATGATGTGGTAATTGATACGCAAACATTAGTGATGTAGAAGTCGTTAGATAAGATGAGGTCCACATGATAGTTGACATAGTGAGAAAGGCGTTGTTGGGGTTGCCAACGTGGCAAGTTTAGTTTTAGAGTGACCAATCATATGGGGCTAGAGTTAGTAAGTAGAAAATAGTGAATTTGACATGCAGATGAAGAGGCACAAGTAACGATGATTGGGCAGGTTCGAGCTCAATCGAAGTAACAGGCTCCATAGTTGGTGCTCTGATGGGAAAATACACTAGTGAAAGAATGCAACAGTTTGAACGTAGATACCAATGCAAAAATGCGACGTCATCAAGGAATACATGGTATGATGAAGTGGTAGGTAGATGACAATTTTGGGATGGGCATTGCCTTCGACTAGTGGCCAGACCACATGGTATGGATGGCATTCTAGACGTTGAATGGGAGCAGCGATTTTGACTATGGATATAGGCAGATGAGTGTGGGAGTCTTGGGACCACATGGTGTTGGTTCTAAGGACATGGTGCTAACATGGCAATGCCATAGTGAGCAAGAGGAATACATGAGGATTTAGTGGCTAGAGGAATCTATAAATTAAGTATTGTTATGGGAATCTGCCAGACCTAGACAGGGTGTAGTGTAGTAGGTGAAGGCGACCAGAGGAATCCGTAATGCAAGTGCTATGGTAGGGAATTTTCTAGACTTGGACATGGTGTCGGGTAGCAGATGAAGGTGGTCAAAATAATAATAAATCATCATTTTCTCGCACAAACTAAAAAACCCAATACCAAGTTGTTGATTTGTGCTTGTTAAATCCCATTGCAGAAGAAGTATTTCATTTGGTTGTGGGAGGTATCAAAGTGTTGGATACGGGAAAGCTAATGTAAAAGCTCTATTGTATTTAATGCAGGGGATTTCCTATTGGATCACCATTCATGTTGTGGTGAAGGCATCCTCAGGTGGTACAAGTGGATAGAGCATTTAGAACCAGAGATCCTGAAATCAAACATAGGCATCGTGGTGGGATTGTGTGTTTTTGACGAAGCGACTGGTAAATTAAGGTTTATAAAATATCCATTTTCATTCCTGATTGCAACATTTAATGACCTGGAGTAAACCCACATGCTAATGTAAATGAGCAGGTGGCTTTTCAAGTTTCGTAATTTATTTTGTATATATACATTATAATATGCAAAATATGGGAGTTATAAGGGGACAAAACAAAGTCTCTCATTTTTTTTTTGTGTTTTGTTATATGTATATTATAATATATAGAAACTTGGGAGTTATAAGGGGAAAAAAAATAATTGAAGAATTTTTGGTTAAAATATATTATAATATACAAAGGGAAGTTATACATAAAAAAAAATTAAATAAAATGAAAAAGAAATAAAAGATCATTATTTTTGTAAATAGATTCAGCTAATTTTTTGTAGTTTGTTTAGTTTTCATTCTGTTTCTGTCCATTGCTTTTCCATTCTGGTCATTTCCAGAATTTTGGTTTTTTTTTTCCATTCTGGTCATTTCCAGAATTTTTGTATTTTGCTTTTCCATTCTGGTCATTTCCAGAATTTTTGCATTTCATTTTCAGTATTTTATTCTGGTCCTTGTCCAGAATTTTTCTATACATTTTGTTTAATTTCATTTTATTCTGGTCCATTTTCCAGAATTTCTTGTACATTCATTTCATTTGCTTCCATTCTGGTCCTCATCCAGAATTTTTGCACCTCCAAATTGCACTAAGCTTTTAGTTTTCAAATCTAAATTTTCAGATAAAACCAATCTTAGGAGGGAGGGTACTAACACCTACTTTACATTAATGGCAGATAAAGCAAATGAACACTGACTTACTAACTTACTAACATGTCCAAATTCTAACTTAGCTTTAGTAGAATGCTCATAATGAAGATAAAATGAATCTACTAACTATAAAATGAATCTCACATTAAAGGTATGGAGTCTAAAATGAAGTGGACTATTCCATGCACTTTTGCATTTTTACACCTTTAATTTGAAGATAAAAGGAACTTGCTAATTGGGATTCAGGGTAAATCAGATTAATATCAAGAGCATTAAAAGGAACCACTTTCACACAAGCAAAGTTCACATTCACTTTGAGGATTAAAGAATCATGATCACTAAGCATTGTATGAATTAAACTATCAAGGCCCCTTGTTAACTGTCACTTGCATACTGTGAGACTATTCTAGCATATGTTGTTTTTAATTATCATCAATTACATGCATGTATGTGGAATGTTTGTCTATCAGAACCTTGGAGAAATTCATGTTTGCACTTAATTTCTTTGCAAGAGGGAGTTTTCAATTCAATACTCTGATTGTGGTGACTATTTTGCAATAGGGCAAAATATTCACTCAACATTTTGGTGCTAGAAGGAGGGCCTTCTTTCATAGCTTTGTGATTTAGATCTTTGATTTTCTAATAGTTAATGTGGGTAGTTTTGTTTCCACCTTATTGTGCTTGCAGGTATAGTGTTTATCCAGGTTTTATTGTGAGTGATTTGTGAGAAGCCTTGTAGAACATTAGTTTTCCCAAGCTGGCCCAACCTGAGTACATTGCTACTAGGTCTAAAACCACTAGGGAAACCATTTTTCAAAGTCTTTCTCCCAATTCTAGGAGGCCAAGAAACAAAACTCAAGAGATCAAAATCCCACCCAATATACTTGATCTAGGGTCATCTTTAGACTCAAGTACATCTAGTGGGTCTGTGCCCACTATTTCCATTATGATAGCTACATCAAGTGTATCTGTCCCCATCACTTCAATGGTTTCTATCATTCCCATAGGGCCACCACCATTGAATAACATGGCCCAACCACCAGTTCCTTGGTATGGTGCACAAAGTATTCCCTTGAACATACCCGAGGATGTCCATGAAATACCTAGGCATATTGAGAGGTCGATACCCAAGTTTAAGCATGATGGTTCTATCACAACTGAAGAGCATGTCCAAAATTACAAAGACCATATGATTAGACAAGGAGTAAATCATGAAGACATCGCTTGTCGACTTTTCCCCATGAGTCTGGATCAGATGGCTCATGATTGGTACATGAATCTCCCCGTAGGGTCCATCACTTCTTGGGCCCAATTAGAGGCAGCCTTCATCAATCAGTTCAGGTCACTTTTAGATCCTACCATCATCTATAATCAATTTGTGTCCTGTAAAAGGTTACCCAATGAGCCGATTAGGATGTTCAATGCTAGGTTCCAAAAGCTTTACGTGAGTGTAACTCACCATTTTGTGGTGGATGCCATTGTGGCTCTTCAATTATATTTTGGAGCTCTAGATCCCATGATGACCATGTTTTCTAGGAGAAACCCCTAGGTTACAACCCTCACCCTAGCTTATGCAGAAGCCATGACCATTGAGCAACAAATGACATCGCAAGGTATGGGGATGCCCCAATTGCCCATGATAGGACAATATGGTCCTTACAGTCAGTTTGCCATGATGAACCAGATGATGGCACCACAAGTGCCAACAATGAATGCCCTACCATATCATCAACAATACCCATTCATGCCCATGTATCCATCCTTTCCTACCTATCCTAACGTAGCCATTCCACCCACCACACCAATGATGGTAAACAATCAGATAACCATGCCAGGATTCGAGGCGATCAACACTCAAACCTTGATAGCTTATCCAATGGTCCCACCTCTTCAAAGCATGAATCCTTGGTGGAACCAAAATGCTCAGAATCAAACCATCACACCTAGTCAAGAGGTGGCCAATGTAGGAAATGCATTTGGAATTGGTACCATAGTACCCCAATCACAAGGGTCTAATTCTAGGGTTGATGTATTGGAAAAATAGGTTAGCAAATTGAACAACCAAATGGTCCACATACAAAAAAGACTTGTTCAACCCTCTGGGTATAATCAAAATCCTAACCATAGAGGAAAGGGACCGTACAATACTCACCCCAATAATGGGTGCGTACCCAACCCTGTAGCCAATCAGGCAGATGCTTTGGAGGATTATGGTGAGTTAGAGCCCTATGGAGAGGAAATACCCCATTGTTGCCAAGGGAAGTAGGATGCTTTGGTGACTGAAGTTGTCCACTATCAAGAAAATGAGGAAGGAGAAGAGGATGCTGAAATCTTAGGAGAAGAGGATGATGAAACTATGGAAGAGGAAGTCCAAGCTATTAGACATGTTGGGAAAGGAGGCCAGGGTTATTACACAAGGAGTTCTAAGAATCCCAAAACTTCATCCACTCCCCCAAACAATCCCCTTCTTCCTCCTGATACCAAAGGTGATAATAATCCACCTCCTCCTCCGGTTGTTGAATTGTCCAAACCTACACAAAAGATGCAAAATCCCGAAAAACCCACTTATGACCTAGTAGAGGACATGAAAAGGACGAAGGCTAATATCTCGATGTTTGAGGTTGCTAAATTGATGGGTCAAGGGGAATATTTGGTGAAAGGGTTGTATCCACCAAGTCAAATCCATGAGGTCAAAGGTGTCGAGTCCCAATTAGTGTTGAGGAAGGAAAAATGAGAAGTGCCTCCTTTTCTCATAACCATCAGAATTGTAGGCAAAAACCTACATAATTGTCTGATAGACTCAGGTGCCTCGGGTAACATCATGCCCCTCGAGATTTGCCAAAAGTTAGGATTCACACCAATTCCTTCAAAGAGTAAAGTGGTACAATTGGACAGATCGATTGTGGATGTGGTTGGAATTTTGAATGATGTCCTGATTCAGATCAATTTAGAGCCTAGAGTTCAACATCATGTGGACATACTTGTGCTTAATATTCCCACCAAATATGACATGGTATTGGGAAGAGATTGGAGTAAGAACCTGAATGGATACATCGTTATAGATTCTTCCCATATGTGGTTACCTTGGAGAGGAGTAGCAAATCAAATCTAGGTGGATAGTGAGCCAAGGCTCAAAGAGATGATTACAGAGTATAATAGGCCCAATGAAATCCAATTTGCTAAAACTGAGTTAGGGGTCTATAACTTTGACATAGAAGAAGCTACCGAAGAACCTCAAAAGGAAAGCCTTTCTTGTGGCACTTCTAAAGAGGATAGTTTGGTTTGGACTCTAAGATTTGATGGATCCAAATCGAAACAAGGTGTTGGAGCTGGTATCGAACTTACATGTCCTGGTAGCAAGCCTATGCTAGCTGCCTATAGATTATAGTTCCTAACCACCAATAATGTGGCGGAGTATGAAGCACTGATTTTTGGACTTCAATTGGCTCTAAGTAAGAAGGTTAAGTGTCTCAAAGTTTTGGGAGACTCGGAGTTAGTGGTTAAACAAGTAAAAGGGCAATATGCATGTCGGGATAAAATATTAAGCCTTTACAGGACTAGAGTTAGGGATTTGATAGATGAGTTTGATGCTTTCAACATTTCCCTTATCTCTAGGAAACGCAATCGAATGGTAGATTCTTTAGCCATTGCAGCAAGCATGCTCAAACCAGTTGACCATAAAAAATGCAAAAAAATTCAATTGAGTTAGTGCCCTATCCTTCAATACCAAACAACGTTACCAATTTGCAAGTATTCGATAGTGACAGACACATTTTTAATTTTATCACTAATTCTAGTATTTTCAAAAATCAGGTGATAGATGAAGATAAGAGAGGGTAGGAAGAAATATATATGGATAGTGAAACAACCCAAATGATGAATAAAATGCCAAAAGATATAGTTTCACTAGAAAAGATATTTGATATCGGATATCAAACAAAAAGAGGTAAAAAGGTACCACTCCCTAAAGAAGCATGTGATCTAATCAACTTAGGGAGTGCAAAAAATCCATGAGAGGTATTCATTGCTAAGGCATGTACAAGTCAAGAAAATGAGTCTATCACTCATGCACTAAGAGAGTATGTGGATTGCATAGCATGGAGTTACAAGGAGTTGAAGATGTATGATCAGAATGTGATAATGCATACGATTCCATTAAAACTGGAATCCAAGCCTTTCAGACAGAGACAAAGACCTGTCAACCCTTTATTAGAGCCCCTAATAGAGAAAGAGGTGAAGATATTGCTAGAAGCAAAAATCATCTTTCCTGTTAGGCATTCCACATGGGTTGCCAATCTAGTCTCGGTGAGAAAGAAGAACGGAGAGATAAGACTGTGTATTGACTTCAGGAATTTGAACAAGGCTTCCCAAAAGGATAATTACCCATTGCCCTCCATCGATGAGATTCTTCAAATGGTTAATGGGTCAGAAATGATGTCATTCCTAGATGGTTATTCAGGATACAATCAGATCCTTATCCACCCAAATGATAGAATGAAGACAACTTTCACAACTAAATGGGGAACATTCGCATATAGAAGAATGTCATTTGGATTATTGAATGCGGGTGCCACCTTCCAACGAGCTATGGATTTTGCGTTCAAAGGGCTCATTGGTAAGTGTATCATTGTTTACGTGGATGACATTCCTATTTTTTCTAAGAAAAGGGAAAATCATGTCAGGGATTTGAGGAAAGTTCTCCAGAGATGTAGGGAACATGGGATCTCCCTTAATCCAAAAAAATGCATCTTTGGGGTAACATAAGGTAAGCTATTGGGACATGTTATTTTAAAGGAAGGGATTTCTATTGATCTAGAAAGGATAGCTGCTATACAAGACATCCCTCCACCCAATAGCAAGAAAGAGTTAAGATCCTTCTTTGGCAAGATCAATTTCGTAAGGAAGTTCATTTCAGGATTCATAGAGATTGCCAAACCTTTGAATGACATGTTAAAAAAGGATGCTCAGATTAAATGGACAAATGAAAATAGGGATGCTTTCAAAAGCATCAAGGATGCTATCTCTAGGGCCCCTATTTTAGTTAGTCCAAATTATTCAAAGCCTTTTTATGTCTACACGTTTGCTTCAGATCATTCCTTTGCGAGTGTCCTAACTCAAAAGAGTGAAGGTAACATTGAAAACCCTATCGCTTTCTTGAGTGCTCCTTTGAAGGATGCAAAATTGAGATATTCTATTCTTGATAAACAAATGTATGCATTGTTCAAGACCATTAAGAAATTCAGACATTACATAGTGCATAGTAGGGTTTTTGTTGTAGTCCCTGACCCTATTGTCAAGTCTATGTTTTTGCAAAATGAACTAGGTGAAAGATGGGGAAAATGGATTTCGACCCTCCAAGAATTTGATCTAGAAATCCAACCCATGAAAATAGTTCATGGACAAGGTTTGGTCAAGTCAATCACATAAATTGATCCATTGATATCATGCCAACATTACAATGTAGAAGACATAACTAAAGATGATTGGTATGTTGATATTGTGTATTTCTTGCTGAATGGTAAGTGCCCATCGCATCTCAATTCCACTCAACGTAGAGCTTTGCACTTGAAATCTACAAATTTTCTAATTAAGTCTGGTGTTTTGTATAGGAGGAACCACGAAGGGATTTACCTTCGTTGTGTTAATCAAGAAGAGGTGACCCAAGTACTTAAGGATTTCCATGGTAAGTATGGAACTGGACACGGGTCAGCCAATGCAATGGCACATCAGATTCTTAGGGCTGGATACTATTGGCCCCATCTATTCAAGGATGCACATGCTCATGTGAGATCCTGCCACACATGTCAAGTGGCGGCCAATAGAGAAAGAAATGCAGCAATGCCATTACAATCTGTGGTAGAGGCAAGACCTTTTGCACAATGGGGACTTGATTTTGTTGGGGTTATCAATCCTAACTCATCTGATTCTCATAAATATATCCTTACTACCATAGATTATTGCACTAGGTGGACTGAAGCAATTCCCACAAAGCATGCTACCACTGATGTTGTTATTAAATTTTTAGAGGATAATATTGTGACTCATTTTGGAATGCCCAATGCAATAGTAAGTGATAATGGTTCTGCCTTTTCTTCCATGCAATTTGCAAATTGGGCATATGATAACATGGTAAGCTTGAAATTCTCTTCAAATTATTACCCACAAGGTAACGGTTTAGCAGAATCCTCTAATAAAAATTTGCTATGTGTGATCAAAAATTTGCTTGAAAAGAACCCTAGGGATTGGCATAGTAAACTAAAATTTGCCCTTTGGGCTGATAGGACCAGAACAAAAGAGTCAATTGGAACATCTCCATACCATTTAGTTTATGGGTAGGATCCTATTTTTCCCACCAATTTAAGATTACAAACACTTCATTTCATGAAAGAATACATTGGGACAAATAATATGCTTGAAACTAGATTGACACATTTAATGCATCTTGATGAAAAAAGAGAGGAAGCCATGCTTCATTTTAGCAAACATCAGGATGTAGTAAAAATATGGTTTGACAAGAGGTCTACAGTTAAAACTTTCAAAATTTTAGATCTTGTTTTGTTGTGGGATAAAGGACATGAAAAGAAAGGGGATCATGACAAGTTTGATTGTTTGTGGTTGGGTCCATATCAAGTTTCTGAAATCCTAGGTAAAAATAGTTTTAGACTAAAAACCTTGGATGGAAAATATTTGTCTTTGCCTATTAATGGGCTACATCTAAAGCACTATTTCAAACCTTGAAAGGCGTATAGACATGTATTATATGTATATATGCTTGGTGTTTTGGTTTTGGTTTTTGGTTTGAATATTTTGTGTGGTTTGTTTTGGTTTTGAGTATATCATTCATTATTGGTTTGTTTTAGATTAGAGTGGGGTTTATTTTTTGTGTGATGGATTAGTCCTCATTTTTGGGGTAAGTTTGTAGTCACTAACTTTTGGTCTCCGGCCTGTTTTGGTGTTCCTTTGTTTAGTAGGTTGGAGTGTTGTTTTTGTTTATAGGTTGGAGTATCTGATCTAAAAATTTATGAACCCGAGAAAAGGGGGATGAGTTATTTGGTGATCATGCTCAGATTTTGGGACTAAAATGGTGGAAAGTGGAACAATGAAAGATTAGCTAAAGCTCCACATGGGACTCACACACATTAAATGGTGTTTCTAGAATTATGAAGGATGAAGTTATCTTGATTTGCAACCCTAGGTGAAAATCTAAAATGCTTCACTTGTAGGCTGCCTTACCTCAGTGATGCTTGAAGCTTTGCAAGGTTTTTCTTTTGAAAAGGAAAAAATAAAAAAAAAAAAAAGAGGCATCGAAAAGCTTGATCAAATCAGTCACAAGATCTAGATAAACTCTATCGGGGCTATGGATGCCTGACCGGTAGTAGGGCTCTGTCTAGATATAGCTCGGGTAAAAGGAAAGGCTTTGCAAAGCGTTGAGCAAACACAAGGGTGAGTTAGATAAACCTCACCGGGGCTATAGACGCTTGACTGGTAGTGGGGCTCTGTCTATAGCCATTTCGTTATGAGCGATACTTCATAGCCTAATGCAGAAAGGGATGATGGAATCTAGAGGATTTTCAGAGATGCAGGAATGAATCACGTTTGCACACACTAAGCAAAGGCAGATGGATTAGTTGTTTTCATTCTAAAGTTGTTTACCCCCATCTTCTTGGGACATTGCTAAATTATTATGTCTCACTGATCTTGTGTGTTTTCATTTTAGGTTGGGTTCTTACCGAAATGCTCAGGAGCATTTCCCAGTAGAGTCACCATTTGTTGTGGCTACTCCACAACTAGCCCCAAAATTTGGGGACCCACCTTTTTTATTTTGGTTTTGAGTGATTAGTGATCATATTTGATAGGTCCCTCTTCATGAAGGTTGCAATGCAGTTTGTCAAGGTTCCTTAATTGGGAAGTCTTCTTGTCTTCTTGAAAGAAGTTCACCTTTTTAGTTTTATTTGAATCATAGGTTTAATATCTTGCATTTTGGGTCTATTTGGAGAGTGTTTGTGTTCTTTGAGTTTTAGTTTTGTAGGATTGTGTGTGACTTGGTGTCGAGTTTCACTTTTATGTTAGGGATTCTAGGGTGTTAATTAGTTTGTTTTATTTTCTCATGTTTTGGTGCCTTTGTTTTTTGCTTTTTTGTGTTGGTTAATAGGTTGGGTTGTATTAGTTCAATATTTTAAAATAAATTAAAAAAAAACACAAAAATATAGTTATATATATATATTTCAATATAATATATAAAAATAATAAATATATATGTGTATGTATATATATTACTATTATTCCATAATTTATATATTATAATAGTAATAATAATCTCTTAAAATAAAAATAAACAAAATAAAATCAACTTTCATAAATGAAATGGTATACATATATATATATATATATATATATACGATAGTTGATTTTATGTTTGTTTTAGATAAAATAAGATTTCCTAAGTTTTAAATTGTGGCCTATGTATATTAATGTTTGCATGGCTCTGATTGTAGGTGACATCATGACCCAAAAGTGATCTGAGACATGGAGGTCATTTTGACCAATGATAGCGGGGCTGACGCTATGAAATTGATGAAGCACGGTTTTGAGGTCACATAAAACCTTATAGGGTGTCTCATGCAAAAACGTCGACAAAGAAAATTTATATGTTGAGTAGGAATTTCAAACAGCTCGGTAAAGTGTATAAGAGCACGATGTGATGATGCAATGGCCAAATGTAGACCACGTGGTTGGTGAAATGCCAAAATACGTGAAATATCAGATAGTTCAGAGGACTCAGGTAGTACATGAAATCATACAATATGATGGACCTACGTAGGCTCGAGTAGTCGACATGGCAAACACACAAAGAAGCAGTTGATAAAAATCAATAGGAATCCTAGGTGGTTGGACTTAGAGATGGTGATTGGGCAGAGATAATGATGTGGTAATTGACACAGCAAACATTAGTAATGTAGAAGTCGCTGGATAAGACAGGATCCACATGATAGTTGATATAGTGAGAAAGGCATTGTTGGGGTTGTCGATGTGGCAAGTTTGGTTTTAGAGTGACCAATCAGATGGGGCTAGAGTTAGTAAGTAGAAAATAGTGAAGTTGATGTGTAGACGAAGAGGCACAAGAAACGATGATTGGGAATGTTGGAGCTCAGTCAAAGCGGCAGGCTCCATAGTTGGTGCTCGGATGGGAAAATACATTGGTGAAAGAATGCAACAGTTCAAACGTAGAGACCAATGTCAAAATGAAACATCATCAAGGAAGGCATGGCATGATGAAGTGGTAGGTAGATGATGGTTTCAGGATGGGAATTACCTTCAAGGAGTGGCCAGGACATGTGGTATGGATGACATCTCGAACATTGAATGGGAGCAACAATTTTGACTATGAAGATAGGCAAATGAGTGTGGGAGTCTTAGGCCCAAATAGCACTAGTTCTAAGGATGTGGTGCCAACATAGCAATGCCATGGTGAGTAGGATGAATACATGATGATTTTGCGGTCAGAGGAATCTATAAAGTAAGCATCGTTATGGTAATTTGCCAAACCTAGATAGGGTGCAGTGTAGCAGGTGAAAGTGGTAAGAGAAATCCACAATGCAAGCATTATGGCAAGGAATTTGCTAGACTTAGATAGGTTGTAGGGTAGCAGATGAAGGTGGTCAGAACAATAATGAATCATCATTTTCCTGCATAAACAAAAAAGCTAATACCAAGCTATTGATTCGTGCTTGTTAAATCCCATTGCAAAAGAGGTATTTCATTTGGTTGCGGGAGGCATCAAAGTGTTGGATACGAGAAAGCTCATGTAAGATATCTATTGAATTTAATGTAGGAGATTGCCTAGTAGATCACCATTCATGCTATGGTGAAGGCATCCTCGGGTGGTATAGGTGGATAGAGCATTTAGAACCAGAGATCCTAAAATTGAATGCAAGCACCGCGGTGGGATTGTGCATTCTTGACAAAGTGACTGGTAAATTACGATTTATAAAATATCCATTTCCCTCCTTGATTGCAACATTCGATGGCCTGGAGTAAGCCCACATGCTAATATAAATGAGCAGGTGGATTTTCAAGTTTCGTAATTTTTTTTATATTTATACATTATAATATGCACAATATGGGAGTTATAAGGGGACAAAACAAAGTCTCACATTTTTTTTTTGTGTTTTTTTATATGTATATTATAATATAGAAAATTGGGAGTTATAAGAAGAAAAAATAATTGAAGAATTGTTGGTTAAAATATATTATAATATACAAAGGGAAGTTATAAATAAAAAAATGAAGTAAAATGAAAAAGAAATAAAAGATCATTATTTATTTTTGTTTTATTATTCAGGTCATTGCAAGGCTACAAGAGATATAAGATAGCTGAAGAGTCAAAGTGGTAAAATGAAAGGCTATGGGTCTAATTTTATTTAAGCCCATGAGATTTCTGTAAGGAGGGCTAGAAATTTTTGTAAAAAAAGACAATATTTTGAAATTGAATGCATACATTTTGGCAGGCATACACTTTGTGAGCAAAAATACAGGAGATTTTTGGTTGAAGGTTATTGTGTTTATGGTCTATTTTGTTTTGAATGCATCTAATTTTAATTTGTATCTACGTATTTAATGCCTTTAGGGGTTATACTAGGTGAATATTAAAATTATTGTAAACTTTATTGAATCCTTTGAGTCATGCACTTGATCTAATCCAACTGTGTTTTATGCAGGTTGCTTAGATTTGGTTACCTTCAAACTTGTCTCATAATCTGTGGTTTTGCAGGGTAGGGGAGTATGATACCAGGATTTACTTGCATGTTTTTCCAACTTTGATGTAAATAGATTTAGTTAATTTTCTATAGTTTGTTTAGTTTTTATTCTGTTTCTGTCCATTGCTTTTCTATTTTGGTCATTTCGAGAATTTTAGTTTTTTTGTTCCATTCTGGTCATTTCTAGAATTTTTGTGTTTTGCTTTTCTATTCTGGTCATTTCCAAAAAATTTGCATTTCAATTTTAGTCTTTTATTCTAGTCCTTGTCCAAAATTTTGTCTAAATATTTTGTTTAATTTCATTTTATTTTGGTCCATTTTCTAGAATTTTTTGTACATTCATTTCATTTGCTTCCATTCTGGTCCTCATCCAGAATTTCTGCACCTCCAAATTACACTAAGCTTTTAGTTTTCAAATATAAATTTTAGATAAAACCAACCTTAGGAGGGAGGGTACTAACACCTACTTTACATTAATGGCAGATGAAGCCAATGAACATTGACTTACTAACTTACTAACATGCCAAATTCTAACTTAGCTTTAGTAGAATGCTCAATATGAAGATAAAATGAATCTATTAACTTTAAAATTAATCTCACATTAAAGGTATGGGGTCTAAAATAAAGTGGACTAATCCACACACTTTTTCATTTTTACACCTTTAATGAGAAGATAAAAGAAATTTGCTAATTGGGATTCAGGGTAAATCAGATTAATATCAAGAGCATTAAAAGGATCCACTTTCACACAAAAAAAGTTCACATTTACTTTAATGATTAAAGAATCATGATCACTAAGCATTGTATGAATCAAACTATCAAGGCCCCTTGTTAACTGTCACTTGCATACTGTGAGAATATTATAGCATATGTTGTTTAAATTATCATCAATTACATGCATTTAGGTAAAATGTTTGTCTATCAGAACCTTGGAGAAATTCATGTTTGCACTTAATTTCTTTGCAAGAGGAAGTTTTCAATTCAATACTCTGATTGTGGTGACTATTTTGCAATAGGGAAAAATAATCACTCAACACTTCCCTCATAACCAGTCATTGTAGAAGAGTATTTTCAACAATGGTACTTGAATTCATTGGATTCATCAACCCAAATTAATCTGTTAGACATAAGTTCATCCTAATTGTGACCAATTATTTTACTAAGCGGTCAAAAGCAATAGCAACAAAAACAACTGATCAAGACACTATGACCAAATTTTTAGAAAAATTGATAACGATATTTTATATCTTGGTTATGATAGTAATAGATAATGGATCTACCTTAATAGGTGCAAATATCATAGATATTACAAGAAAGTATTGTATCTACTTGAAAGAATCCTCCAACTATTACCCATAAGGCAATCAATTGGTAGAGTCCACTAAAAAGAATTTGCTAAGAATCATCAAGAGGATTTTTTGAGAGAATACAAAAAGTTTGCATCTAGTGTGAACTCAAGCCTTGTGGGTAGATCACATCATAGTAAAGAAGTAATTAAAGGCCTCACCATACTCATTGTATGACAAAGAAGCTATTCGAACTCTGTACCTAGAGTTACTAATAATGAAATTGATAGATAAATGAGAGTTTTTAGATATCAAGACAACATAAATTTGGATGTAAGAGTTGTTATTCTTGGAAGAGCAAAGAGAGAAAGCTTACAATAGCCTCTAGGAACATCAAACTAGAATTAAATGGTGGTTCAATAAAAAAACCTTGTTCTAAGACTATCAAATTGATGATCTAGTCCATAAGTGGGACAAAGATAGAACAAAGCTGGGACATTTGATTTATTCTAGTTTGGACCCTATGGTATCATTGCATTATGTTATTGCAACATGTCTGATCTGGCAAACACTTACGACCAAAATTTTCCAATTTTGATAAATGGCCTACATTTAAAACACTTTGTGTAGAGAAAAATACCACCAAATTTGTATTAGATGTACATAGAAATGCAAAAAGTAATAAGTTGTAATAATTTTAAATTATTGAAAGCTTATTGGCTGAAGAAAAAGCTAATCGATGGCAAGTGTAACCTTGTAGAAAGCATACACCTAACTAATGCATCAATTGATATCAAACATTAAAGCAATAAAGAAATTGACAACAATGAATTCAAAAATAAAGAGAATGTTTCTTTTATTAAATATTTGTCAAATCCAAATTACATATATGTCCCTCTTAGGGATACCCAATGTTGATACAATTAATACAATCTTGAAAACCCTCTAAACGAGGGGGAGGTGTAATTCATAGGATTTCCACTAAGACACGAAATGATCAAGATCAATGGTGACCTTATTCTCTCATGAAAGAGGTATTTTCTTCCTTGAATGCATTGAAATGAATGGATCCTGTAAACCCTGCATTCAAGAAACAACATGAAATGATTAAACACAAAGATGACCTCTCTTGATGAGGCTTTTGATGGACACTTGCATAAATGATGATAAAGACAACAAGAAAGATGTAAATATATGAATATTAGCATAAAATCATCATATTACTATGAAGCATGGAAAGAAAGCATGTAATCTAGGTAATAAGCAACCTAATTAACCATTAGAAACTTGAATTGCATGAAATAACAATAAACTAGTCTAATTAATGGAAATAAGGAAATGAAGGAAATCTACCTCTAAATCCTAATTCTAACCGTACAAATGCATGAAATAAACCTAAAATAAGTCAAATATTCCTAAATACATGATCACAAAATGAAATCTATGGTTAAAATAGAGTAAAATAGGGATCAAATCCTCATCGCAGGTCTGAGGCATAGTGGGCACTATTAACCATGGTTGACAGTCATGGATGAGACACGAATGCTCTTGCTCTTGTAATTAGGACTTGTATCCTCAATTATCTCCATTAAATTGATGGTCAAGGGTCACCTTGATGTCCTCTAATGGATTGGCGGTTTAAATCACTAGTTTTGTAGTGGAAGAGACTCAATTATGGATTATTGATCTCCTTAGTCCTTTGACACCTCCATTTCTTTGAATGCATTCATGATTGGCAAGTTAGTTCTCTCCAAAAGGTTACAATTGATCCAAAAATTCAATAGATCTTCATTATGTTTTAACTCCTAAATATTCTATTTTCTTTCAAATTCGATAGAGCTTCGTTGCTCTCAATTGAAAACTTCTCTAGACTTTTCCCTAATTTGGAGGGGGGTCTTATAGCACTCTCAAGTCCTTGGTCTAGCTTCATGGAGAAGCCAAGAACAAGAAACTTGTAGTTGGATCAGTTGGAGGGAACCTTCTTAATGCTTCCCCACCCAAAATTTTTTGAATCTCCATTGCCCAGGCCATTGTAACAAAAATTTGGCTCGAATTGGGATTCAAAATAGTTTTTATGCTAGTCATGGCTCTGAGGCATGGCCAACTCTGTTAGTCGTAGGTGTTAGTTGTGGCTGAGGATGAGTTAGCCAAATCTGCCCAAATTGAGTGGTTAAAACCACTACTTCACCTTGGAGCTATCCAAGATCATTCATATGGTCTGTTAGCATATTCCATATGAGTAGTCACCTGGACATGATGTGTTTTAGGTGTCTACAGATGCCCCTTTTGACATGCATTGTGAGAATGAACAATGCTAAGAAAAAATAGATCTCCTAAAATGATGTTGTGGGTTGAATGATGATCATTGATCTGATCAACATTAGATGCCCAGTCCTACCAAAGGGTATGCATCTTAGAATCATTACTTCCAACTGAGGGAAGGCTTAATTTTGAAAAATATTTTGCAAGCTCCAATGATGATTGGGTAGCTTCAGTACTACAATAGTACTGATAGGTGGAGAGCTACTAACTTAAATATCATAGTTGCTTTTTGTCCCAGCAAAGGGTAAGCTTATGATAGTCGTTGGCAATGATTCGTAAGACGAACGCAATTTGACAAGATCAAATGATCTCTTTTTGAATTTGATTATGGTAATTGATATAATGATATGGCATTAATTTATCCGACGTAGTTCAAAATAATACTTTTCATAAAGCAAAATAATTTAATGCTTCAAAATAATAATTTTTTAAAATTTGAAATGACTCTGGAGCAAAAACGTAAATGTGCAAAATGAAACTTTGATGTACATTCTACACAGTTGTGCAATTATTTTTGGATTTTTAACTTTTTTAAATTTTTATTTTAATGCCTGAAAATTAAAAAAATTGCAAAAATAAAGTTAGAAAAAAAAAAATGAAAAACAAAAAATGCTGCAACTCCTAATGTCTCCACAAACCCTGCATGCATGAATATTATGCACAGAAAAAACCAGCATTAAAGTTACCCTATTACGCAATCAAACAATTAATGCGGTGTGAGCTTCTAAGGAATGGGTGCAATAAAATGAAAATAAAAACAAATTAACCATTAAAATGCATAAAATCTGAGCTTCTCCATCATATTGCAATAATATGGGTATTCAATGTTTAAAATAGATGCAAAAAATTACAGCCCCTAAATAGGCATAATGTGGGGAAAAGCAGTCCAACAGTGTGGCAAAATAATTTCAGAAATTTGGCCCAACATAGTGCAGCCAACTTCCAAAAAATCTAGCCCTTGTGCATTTATCTTCTCTAGTTTTTAAAGTTTCCATTATGCCTCTTCGTTTCATTACCCTGATCTCTGGTTTTCTCAAAATCCTTTCTTTTGCCTTGGCTTTCATGCATGCTACCATTTTACTTTTCATACTTTTTTCATTTCACCTATACCTTCCACGTAACTCATTTCCTTCATTTGGGTTTGGTAACGGCCATGGGCATGATGACCAACATAAGTGGTCATTATGTTCTTACATTTAATGGCATTAATTTGATATTTATCTCCAATTAGTGATATAATTATTTTGAAGCATTATAGTATTTTGCTGTAGTAAAGACGTCGAGGGCCAATTAAAAATATTTTTATTGAGATTACTAATACACATATGCAAATGCTAATATAGCGGAGACCTTGGAGAAGTTTATTTAACTTCTTTGCAAGAGAGGATTTTGGGATCAAAATCCTAAGGGAGAGTGTAATTTCACAATTGGGTAAAATTAACACTCAACATTTTTGGCGCTAGAAGGAGGGCATGAATTGGTTTACTTTATTTTATTTATGCTAAGAAATTCATGAATTGGTATTCATTGATCTAACACTTTTGGATTGTTCATGGTTACTCAAGAGTTTTAATTGCTAAATATTTCAAGTTCATTTGACTAGCATCTTGGGCATCCTTTAGCACTCAACATTTTGGGGAGTTAGGAGGATTTGAATGGATTTATTTTACTGCTATTTAGATGTTAAATTTTTCATGTTACTTGAAATATTTATTTAAAAACATGGGTCTTGAATAACGAGGTTTTGTTTCCATATGATTACTTTCATTGATTCTGACATTCTCTATTTGATGATACATTAATACTAACCTTTTTGTAAATTTGAGAATGTTCTTCAATTTAATGGTTTGATGGATAGATATATCTTGATTGATGCTAGCATGATGATCCATATATTACATATTTGAGATTGGTTAGTCACTTCATGCTTCTTTGTAAGAAATATTTATTTGACTAACAAATTAGTTTTGAAGTTATTCTTTGAGTTTCACTAATGGCATCGATTATTCCAACTAGGGTGCAAATTTTATTATGGATAGCTGGCTATTATCATCAATTGGATAGACCTACTCATCAAATTCCTCAAGGGATAGAAAATCATTTACCTATGTTTAAGCATGATGTGACCTCGACTAAGGAACATATTCAAAAATACAAGGATACCTTAAGGCAATTGCAAATATGGAAAGGAGATGTTCCTTGTAGATTATTTTCATACACATTGGATGAAGTTGCATATGAGTGGTACATACACCTATCTATAGATTCCATTACTTCTTGGGATCAACTAGAAGCGTTATTTACTAGCCATTTTGGAAAACAAGTTGACCTTGTTCGGATGTTAAATCAATTTGTCTCTATATCTAGCAAACCTAATGAGTCCATGAGTGAAGTCAATGATAGATTTCATAAGGTGTATACTGAAGTGGTGCCCCATTTAATCATTTTAGAAGAGAAAGCTATTGAAATATACATGGGAGCTACTCAAACCATAGTGGCTATATTTTTAAAGGAAAATCTTGATGACCCATATTTGCGTAGAATCTATGAGGCCATGATATAATTAGAACAATGGGCCATTTCAAAAAGAGAAAAGGTGGACCAACCATCATTTATTAACACTAGGGTGAACGATCAAGGGGATTGTTGTGGCTGCTCCACAACGTACCCCAAAATTGGGGACCCACCTTTTTGTTTTGGTATCTAGATATTTACATTTTGTTTTTACTGTATAATTCTTTTGTTTGTTATGGGCTTGCAGTTATTGTCAGTTTTGATCAACAATTTTTTATTGTCGACAACTTTTTCTTGTCGACGATTTTTTATTGTCGACGATTTTTTATCATCGACGATTTTTTGTTGTCAACAACTTTTTGTCGTCAATTTTTTGTCGATGATTTTTGTCAATTTTCTGTCGACGACTTTTTGTCGTCAATTTATTGTTTACGATTTTTAACATCATCTTGTTGTCGACGATTTTTATCATCAATGTTGTGTTAGCAATGTTATTGCTAATATTGTGTTGTTGTTTTCTATCATGTATGTGTAATGTGCTTGTGTCCTATCAATTCAAGAGAAAGTTCTAATAAAATATATGTCTATATGCATATTTCATATATATATAGATATATGAAAATAAAAATAAAGAATAAAAATAATAATATATATTATTATCTAAATATATTTATAATAATATATATTAATAAATAAATAAATATATATATTCTTATATAGTTATATTACATATTATATATAAGAATATGATAAAAAAGAAAGATAAAAATAAAAATATAAGTTGTGGAGAGTATTTCTTTTGAAAATGAAAATATGCATCGTGCCTTCGGAAAGCTTCTTTTCACTTATGTGTTAAACGAATCCTTAGGGCTTTATGCTTAATGTATATGGTGGGTTCTAAATACTTATTTAAATCTTTGGTTAAATGCATGCAGGTCATTTGAAAGGCAAGTGGCGATACATCCATCGGAGCTCCCAGAAGGACGCGCGAGGCAATGGAGTGATTCAGACAGCGCTCGGGCGGCAAGAGGAGATGGACATGGCAGAATGATCACCCGGATATTTCAAGGTCGTCGCCACGATTGAGTTTGTTACAGTCAGTGGTAACGAGACCAACTTGGATACATTGTTGGGTGAGGACACATATGCCAACACAGCAACACGGGAACCCGCGACAAGCAACGTATACATTCAGAGTTTCGAAGACGACCAGCAATGGACCCCACAAAAGACGTGGTGAGCGGCACACCTGGCATGGTCATGCTGGTATAAGCTACGCGATCGTGAAGAGCTAGTCAGCATAGTAGGAGACGACGGACATCCCAGGACCGCCAAGATGGTTCGACATCATTTTAGAAAGCAAGGCGTAGTTCGGGAGTTTCACCCCCGCTATGGGGAAAAATATCGGAGAGATATACAGACAATGTGGAACCACGACAACGGCATCAGGCACATACGGTGATCAACCGCGAATCGCAGGAAGATTCTGGAACAGCTAACAAGATGTGGGTGAACAATTCATAGAGCAATGGTTCGAGAATACGTGATATGTCTTCATGGGCATCAACGAGATGTTAGAGAGAGGATAGAAGATCGTCAGAGTGAGAAATACGAGAAGCTCCACTGCATTAAAAGACAAATACCATGGAGAAGATGTAGTAATTAGGTCATAAAGGTCGAAAGCCCATCACCGTGTATACTCGCGATGATGTAGAGTTGGTCAAACAGGTGCACAGTGACAACACCAACACAAAAAATAGCTCGGAGGTGGTCACGGATGTACGCGGAGATAGGCTCACCAAATTGCATAGGGTACAAACAATTTTTGATGAGGGCCCCATTAAAACATATGCCTGGGGAGAGACCATATACAGTGATGAAATGTGGATGAATCATGAGAGCATAGAGGATCACAACACATTTGAAGACTCGTCTTCCGTCAATATGGACTAGGCAGCGGTAATTTCAAACAAGTGACAGTGGACAGTCGAATTCTGACAAGGAGCATGACATAGGACAGTGATGTTAATGGCGATAACGCCGAAGTGCAGTAGTCACTATTTTTGACCCAAAACATGATAGAGTTGGCGACGAGTGAGGCGAACAGAGAAGGATACATATCCCATAGTCAAAATGATAGCGTGGAGCAGGCGGTTGAATAGCAGAGAGCCTGGTTTAGAGGGCATCAGAGTCGAACACATCGTCAGCATTAACTAAAGGAAAACGTTACCAAAAGATCAAATAGGGGGTAAACGCATCCGTTATGCCCACGCGTCGCCCATGCTAAAGGAGTTTATTTCACAGTATGAAGTACTCACCCTTTCACAAATATTAAAATAAAAAACTATAAATGTTTTACAAGTTAAATGTTATATGGAAGGGGTGGTCCCAAGTAATGAAATGATTAAAAACCACCACACCTACAAGCCTTCTATGATTATAAGAAAGATATGGCACATGGCCTTATTAAAGTAAAAGCCATAGGTGGCTTTATTAGATAAAGGGGATCATTGAAAATAATGAAGAATGTGGCTTTATTGAACGACTGAAATGAAACGATAGCACAGTAAACAAAAATGACCAAATGTTTGCATGCGAAGATGAAACGAAGGGTTTTGAGGAAGCGAAAACGAAGAGGCGCTTGGATAAAAGCAAAGGATGGAAAACTTTAAAAGAGGGGATGGAAGGACAAAAGAAAGGTTGGAAACTGCTACGAGCAGAGTTGCAGATTTGAAGGCAAGAGGGTCATTTTGGACCTGTTTGAGTTGTGTTCTTCCATGGACTGGTTTTGAGAAAACCAGAGGTTTCTGTTATTATAAAATGATAAATTTTGAATACAGAAAATTTTAGAAAGTTGCATTTTATGGGCAAGAAAGGAGGAGTCATTTTTTGCATGCAAGATTAAATGTATATTTTTCCCCTTTTCAGATTTTAGGCTTGTAAATGGAGTTTATGCAAGTTTCTTGGTTGCTTCATGCGAATGTTTAAATCTGAAAACCTCATTTAAAACCCTAGGAGCCATCACTTAGCTTATACGGATTGTGCTTATTTTGCAAGTCCAATAAGTTAGGTTGCATGCATGAAAACCTCACATCTTTTGTTTTGCCGGAATAGGATAGCATCAAAATGAATGTATCATGTGTTTCATTTTCTGCATTTCATTTTTATTTTTCTGCATTTTATTTTTCCAGAAATTTTAATTTTTTATTTTATTTTTAGGCATTAAAATAAACATTAAAAAAATTTCAAAATCCAAAAAAAAATTCACCATTGCGTAGGTTATATTTCATACTTCCAATACGCACTTTGAAATTTTATTTTTGGAGTTTTTTAGTATTTTTAAAAATTCATCGAAGTTGTTGTTTTATTATAGATTTTGAAAATTCCGAAAATAGAAAATTTCCATTTTTGGGCCGAATTTCATTTTTTCAGTTTCATGCTTCATTCTTGAGCCTATGATGACATTCTCTTCATGAAAATTCCAATTTCATTGAAGGTTTTATGTTTTATGGCATTTTACAAATTTCCATTTTTGGAGCCTAAAATTGCCCTCTCTTCATAAAAATTCTGATTTTATGAAAGAGGGGTAATTTGAGCATCACATTGAAGGTCATTGATTCAAAGCACTTAATTGTTCATCTTTATGAAAATTTGATTTCATTTAAGAGGGATAAGTTGAGGTGACATTTAAAGCCCTTACTTTAAGGCCATAAATTATTGCTTCTTTGTGAAAACCAATTTCACCAAAGAGGGATAGTTTATCTATCACATTAAAAGCTATCTTCATCTTCATGATAAGAGGCCATATTTGGACTTAATAAAGAAGATAAAATCTACCTTAAAATCCTCAAGATAAAAGAAATTAAGGCACTACATCGTGGTCATATGAGGGCCAACTCACATTTGTTCTATTTTGGTTCAATGAACAATCACTAAAGTTTCATGGTAAAATAAACCAACATTGCCCCTTGTTTACAGTTACTTGCAATCACTAAGGTGTTCCAAGCATTTAAATTGAATATCTTTATTTGAGATTACTAATACACATATGCAAATGCTAATATAGCGGAGACCTTGGAGAATTTGGTTGTTTAACTTCTTTGCAAGAGGGGATTTGAAACCCAAATACTAAGGGAGAGTGTACTTTCACAATTGGGTGAAAATACCACTCAACATGGATGAAGTTGAATGTTCAAATATTACAACCACCTTATATTTCATTCAAGAGGATGTGCAAGTCGCAAAACCAAGGTCCATTAATTAGGATTATGATGAACAAACCCATCAGAATATGATTTGGTCATGTTTACTCACAAAAGAAGATTGGGATGATTTTTGGGAGAAAGATACAAGAGTTGATCCTATTGAAAAAAACCTTGACTCAACAAATATGGTTGAGACTGAATTTGAGAATTCAAGAGATGAATCAGAAGACATAACAAAATCTCATCACTTATTTTTGGAAGATGATCATTGTAAAGAGCAAGAAATCCAACATGAGTCAAGTAGTGATGAATTGAAGATGAGTGAATCAAAGTCTTAGTTTTCAAGTGAGGATTGGTGTGAGCCAATTTCAGAAACCCCTAAATCATCAAAAGTGGTTGAAAATGAGTTTGGAAGTAAATCAATAAATGAATTAAAAAACATAATAGAATTTCACCACTTGTTCTTGGAAGATACGTTGGATGATATTTTTGACATTGATAACGAAGAAAACCCACACCTTTCGAATTGTGATAAAATTGAATGTTGGGTTACAAATATGAATTGTGATCTTGCAAATTTGAATACAAAGAGTAACATGCTTTTGGAAATGATGGAACCATATAAGGAAGGTGAAGGTGAATTTCAAGATCAACCCATTGATGAATTTGAAAAATGTGAAGGTATAGTTGAGCATCACACCCCAATTTTGGAAGATGATCATTGTTGGTGGAATAAATGGGAAAAATTTGCCGCTCTTTCTAACAAAGCAATCACTTCACTTGATATGCAGGATAAGTTGCAAAGGCTAGTGCTACAACTCAAAGGAAACATCGCTCAACTACAAGAACAAAAGCCTCAAGATGCATATATCGATGATACTCCAAATCATCCTCATGAGATAAAGATCGAAGATACAAAAAGTAATATTCTTTTGGAAAATGGAGGGATCCTAGAGTGTACTGGTTTTGAAACATATGATGAATCAGGATCTTCCACAAATTTTGATGAGGTGATTAAATGGGAAGATCAAAGCCTTCACAATGCTAGAGATGATGAAAAATAAAAATGTGAAGAAGAATTTATTGAATATTTTGAGGAAGAAATAGTATGGATGGTTAACAAGAAATGGGAAGAATTTTCTCACTCCAAGACTCCTAATGAAAATTTTGTGTCAATTAGTATGCAGGATAATACAATTGCTTCCTCACATGAGGGTATTACAAGTCCTATGCAATATGAGAAATTTTTGGAAGAAGAGTTGGAATCTCATCAAGCATTGGAAAGTGATAGGGATTCTACAATCATGGATAAAGAAGGAGAACCCTTTGAGGGATATGGAATTAAAAATATTGATCCACCTATTGGTTCTACAATGTCTATACCATCCCAAAATAAATAAATTTCAGAACCTGAATGGTTTGGGTTTGATATCACTGATGATCCAATTGAAAATGTCACGTTATATGAAACAACCCAAGTGATTGATCATGGAGATGTGTTAGTTAACCCATCCCTAGATAGACAAGACTTATGGTTTGAAAAGGATGGACATGTTTTTAATTGGGTGTCTAATTTTGGTGTCTTTGACAAATAAGTCATGGACAAAAAACAAGTGCTACATGATGATGATGATGAATATCATGAGAGAAAAGAGGAAGTTACAAATCCTCTCCAAGTGATGGTAAATGGAAATATGCCAAAGGTAAAATATCACCTTTTGGGTTCCACCATTCAAAATCCAAGTGAAGGTTTATCTAATGGACAGATGGATTTAAATATTATCAATGTTGAAATGCCATTTGTGGTTGATAAAGAATTTGAGTTAATTTCTCCTCACACCACTAATGATAATGCTTTGTTGAATGAAAAGGAAGTTGATATGCTTCAAGTGCTAAATCAAGTTCATAATAAATTGATCATTGAATCTAGGATACAAACTTACGATAATCATTATTTAGCATATATCTTAGATGCTTGCAAACAATTACACAAATTTTATTGGCCTATAGATTTGAAAAAATATTTGGTTTTAAAATTTGTAGAAATATGTTCATATTTGCAAGATCTCACATCTAAAAATGAAAGCTTATTTCTACACCATGAATTGAATTGTGAAATTGACATATTAAATAATAGACAAGAAGGAATTGAAGATCAATTATTGTCTAATCAATTTAATGACTTGAATATCACCTATGGGATTGGTAATGGACTAAATAAAATTGGTGGGATGAGAGAGGCAAAATGAATATTGTTGTATTGTTTGGCTTAATATAGTTTCTTTTGGATGTATGTAAAACTTGGCTTGCATATCATGTTATATGTATTTTAAAATGCGCTAATCATGTTTGGGATCCAAGGAAGTGATAGTTAAAAATTTTGCACCATCTTGTACCATGTTGTACATTTGTATATAGTTTTAGTTTTGGGTTTGGATTTCATTTTGGTTTTTAGTTTTATGTTTTTAATGTTGTGTCGTGGGTTGTTCCCTTTTTTTAGGGGTAATATTTCATGGTCACTAACTTATGGTCTCTGGAAGAGCTTGTGAAGCTCCTTTATTTAATAGGTTGGAGTACCTGATCTAAAAATAGATGAACTTGAGAAAAGGGGGTTGAGTTATATGGTGATCATGCTTAGATTTTGGGACTAAAATGGTGGAAAGTGGAACAATAAAATATTAGCCAAAGCTCCACATGGAACTCACACACGTTAAATGGTGTTTCTGGAATTAGGAAGGATGAAGTTATCTTGATCTACAACCCTAGGTAAAAATATAAAATGCTTCACTTGTAGGTTGCCTTACCCCAGTGATGCTTGAAGCTTTGCAAGGTTGTTCTTTTGAAAAAGAAAATTTCTATATAAAAAAAAATTAAAAAAAGAGAGAAAAAAAGAAAAAGAGAGAGAGAGAGAGAGAGAGAACAAGCATTGAAAGTTTGATCAAATCAGTCACAAGATCTAGATAAACTCTATTGTGGCTATGGATGCCTGACCGAAAGTAGGGCTCTGTCTAAGATATAGCTCAGGTAAAAGGAAAAGCTTTGTAAAGTATTGAGCAAACACAAGGGTGAGTTAGGTAAACCTCATCGGGGCTATGGATGCCTGACTGGTAGTGGGGCTCTGTCTATAGCTATTTTTTTATAAGTGATACCTCAATAGCCTAATGCATAAAGGGATGATGGAATCTGGAGTATTTTTAGAAATGCAGGAAATGAATCATGTTTGCACACACTGAGCAATGGGAGATGGATTAGTTGTTTTCATTCTAAATTTGTTTACCCTCATCTTCTTGGGATATTGCTAAATTATTGAATCTCGTTGATCTTGTGTATCTTCGTTTCAGGTTGGGTTCTTACCGAAATTCTTAGGAGCATTTCCCAGTAGAGTCACCATTTATTATGGCTGATCCACAACGTATGCCAAAAATTGGGGACCCACCTTTCATTTTGGTATTGGGATGCATGCATTGTGTTTTAAGTGTCTAATTATTTGCTTTATTTTGAGTTTTTAGTTTTCACCAATTTCTTGTCGATGATATTTTCTTGTCGATGATATTTCTTGTCAATGACTTTTTGTCGTCAATTTCTTGTTGACAACTTTTTATCGTCAATTTCTTATCAATGACCTTTTTGTCATTATTTTTTTGCTGACGATATTCATCATCAATTTTGTGTTAGTAGTTTATTATTAAAATTTTGTTGGTAGTAATTTGTATGTTCCAATTTTGTGTTCTTTAATGTATGTTTCAATAAAGTTTTAAAAAGATATAAAAATAAAATAAAAAGTAATAAAAAATATTATTATTATTATTATTATTATGTTTTATATAATAATAATAATTTAAAAAGAAATTTAAAAAATAAAAAATTATTGTTATTATTATAAATAAATTCTATATATGATGATAATAAACTAAAATTAAAAATAATAAAAGGTAATAAAGAAAGAGCTTGTTATTTTTTATATAAGCTCACACCTCTTGTTTTTTTTTTATGATATGATTTTATCTTATTTGCGTTATGTTATGGGTGCAGGTGTTGTTCAAATCAATAGTGTAAAGTGGATGGTCGTCGGGTATATTTTGCAGTTGATGGTAAAGACGTTGATGGCCAATCGGATGACCTAGCATCAGGATAGTGTGAAGCAACCATGAAAGATTTGACCAATATGAGGCGATAGTTCAAAGACCAAGCGAGTGAGTCAATGATACAAGCAAGTTTTACTCGTTGACTTGACAGCAACATAGTGGACCCCACATAGTGGGGAGGTATCTAGGGTTACGCGTATGGTCTTCATTGGCTACGACGAACAACTTTAGCAATTTGGAAATGTGTGAAGGCCACCAAGCGAAAATCATAGTGGGTAATGTTATGACGAGAAATAGTTATCGGGTAATTTGTGACAACAAAAATGAAGCACGGGTATCGATGACCAATGTCGACCATGCAAGCTCATGGAAGTTGTTAGAGGATACTGACAGTGAGGACACCATGGAACCCTTGCAGTGATGAATATGTACACTACATGCCAAATTGCTATCGTAAATTGATGTGTGAGAGATGTTGACAATGTGTGTTCCATCCACGACACTCGTAGAAGATGAAGTCATAAATTACATGGGTGAAAGAACTGATGAAAACAATGCAGTAGACGTGAACACGAAAATTTCAAGGCCACGTCAAGGAAGGCGGTGTAAAAATCACCAACAAGAAATGGGCTGTAGCGAACAACGATATGATGGTGTTGTGTGGGGCATAATATGCAGAATGTGAGTGGAAATACCATGGAATGAGCTAGATGAAATAGTGACCACCGAATTTTAGAAATAGCCTTTACTACTATACATGTGAACATAGTATGTAGGCAGTTTTGTATTCGAGTGTTTTGTCTAGTGTAGCTGAATATAGCAGAGTTGGCTCGGGTTTCTAATAGACATTAGAGTGGCATAGTGGGGTAAATACATAGTTAACTCAGAGCTTGACATATGGATGTTATAATAATCTGCATGGAGAAATCATTGATAAAGCATTCATAACAGAAAGGACATGCCTAGTATAATAAAATAGGGCACTTCATTAATAAAATCACAAGGCTATTCATTAATCTTATGTTTATTAGGCAAAATCCCATGGTCAAATCTGCTCGCATATTGAATGAAATAAGGATTAATTATTAATGGAAAGGAATCTAGGTCATTGTAGTTGTTATAAAAATGCCATGCGGTGGAAACATTAGAAAGTGGAAGCGCCATGATAAAAGCATTATGGAAAGAAAATAATTAACTAATATTACCTTTCTTTTATGAAATGAGGAAACAGGGAAACATAAAGCCAATAAAAGAGTTGGAAAATGAAACAGGATGAAAACGAAGAGTTTATGGATTTTTCAAATACCCCATTGAAGGACTGAAAAGGGACTGGATTTTGACTGGATTTTTTAGGGCCAGATTTCTGAAGATTGCTTGCCAACGACTGGACTACATTTTCACCATTTGATGCCTTTTTGAGGGGTAAATATTTGCACATTTTGTAAACCCTGAATATCATTTTTTATTGCAATATAATGGAGATATGGCAGATTTTACATATTTTTAATGGTTGATTTGTATATGTCCAAGTTTATTGCACCCATTCCTTAGAAGCTCACACCGTATTAATTGTTTGACTGCATAATAGGGTGACGTTAATGCTGGTTTTTGTGCAGAATTTTATGCTTACAGGATCTGTGGAGAAATCTGAAGCTGCAGCATTTTCTGTTTTTGTTTTTTCATTTTTTTTTCTAAATTTATTTTTGCAGATTTTTTTTTTCAGGCATTAAAAAAAAATCAAAATCCAAAATAATTGCATAGCTGCGTAGAATGTACATCAAAGTTTCATTTTCCACATTTACATTTTTTCTCCTGAGTCATTTCAAATTTTAAAAAAATATTTAAAGTTGTTGTTTTATTGCAGATTTTAAAAGTTTGAAATTTCATTTTTTTCATTTTGAGACTGAATCTGATATTTTTTCAGTTTTATATTTCATTTGCAAGCATAAAATGAACTCCCCTTTATGAAAACTTCAATTTCATCAAAGGAGGGTGAATTTTAATGACATTTCATAAGCTACCAATTTTGGAATATTAAATTGCCTTCTCTTCATAAAAATTCTGATTTTATCAAAGAGAGGCAATTCAAGCATTACATTGAAGGTTATTATTTTGAAGCATTAAATTATTTTCCTTTATGAAAAGTATTTCATTAAAGAGGGATAATTAAATGATATTTTAAAGCCTCTATTTCAAGGCTATAAATTATTATCTCTTTGTGAAAATTAATTTCACCAAAGAGGAATAATTTATTATTTATATCAAAGGCTATATTTATCTTCATGATAAGAAGCTACATTTAAGGAACCTATTCATCATTTCAGATTCACATTCATAGATAGATTTTAATCTTTACTTTCATGTTTAAAGTATGATTTAATGCAAGGTAAAGCTTGATTAAAATCCACTTAATAAGGGAAGATAAAATCTACCTTAAAATCCTCAAGATAAAAGGAACTAAGGCACTACATCGTGGTCATATGAGGGCCAATTCACATTTAATTTTATTTTGGTTTCATGAATAATCATTAATGTAGCATGGTAAAATAAACCAACACATGCCCATTATTTATAGTTACTGCAATCACTAAGGTGTTCCTAGCATTGAATCGATATATTTTTATTGATATTAGTAATACACATGCAAATGCTAATGTTACAAGTGTGAATAGGGTTGTTTCGAAACTGGCTTAGAAAAATCTCTTTTCTAAGCTTCAGTGTGAAACCTCCCTATATTTGTCGACAATTTTTTGTCGGAAAATGCCCTTAACTTCCCTCCTAATATCCCTCCTATCTTCCGCCTATTTTCCCTCCTCCTTATCCCTCCGTTAATACTTCTTTCCCCTTATCCCTTCATTTCCTCTCATCTCCTTATCCCTCCTTCGCCGTCCTCTCCCTTCTTTCTCTCCAACCTCCCACCTTATCCCTCCGTCTTATCCTTTCCCACCAACTACATTCTTCACTATATATTATTCATTTAACATATATTGTATGGTTAGAGAGGCTCATAATATAATATAAACTTATATTCTCCTTTGCTCTTTTGATTTTTGTTTTGACTGCGCATCGACTGTGTATGTTTGACTGCAATTGAATTCGACATCTGGTATCAGAGCCAGACTTCGTCGTCTGTCGGGCATGATTCCCGAGGCAAAGTGGAATGGGCACGATTATTGAGGTGGGCACGCATCCGAATGTAGGTCACAGTAGGGCTCAGATCTCGAGGCAGATCGCAAGCAGGTCAAGCACGGATCTTGAGGCAAGTCGGGCACAGTCAAGTTGACACGTGGCAGTGGCGCAGCAGTCGAGGCAGTGACTGGACGACATGTGGCACAGGGCGATTGGTAGTTTGATCGGCAGAGCAGTCGTAGCAGCTGAGCTGGCGAAGACATGTGGCAGCATCTGATTGGCTGACAAGTCAACACGTGATTCAAGACAAGGTGACGTGGCGGCAGCATTTGGTTGGCTAAAATTTTGCCATGCGGCAGACGGAGATTGGCCCACGTGGCAAGCAGCGATTTGTCGAGGTCGACGATAAAATTCGGTCGCGGATCGACTGCCCGAAGGCAGTCGAAAGATATTGCGAGGGTTTTAGGTTAAAAACCCTTGCACGCCTATTTCCTGGCGTATGTGGGATAATCCCACGGCAATTTTTTTTTTTTTTAAATATTCGCCGCCGTCGATATCAAAGCGTCTGCCCCCCCGTTCATACTCGTCCGCGGTTGTGGTGTAGCGGACAGAGTGGTCCGATAGCTTTGCATCCACCCAGGATCAAATCCCGCAAAACATTTTTTTTTTTTTTTAATTTGTGTCGTCGCGGTATTAAAGGGCTGAGGCCCTTTGTTGTCTCGCATCGGCCACTTGGCGTAGCGGCAGAGCACACTGCTGTGCTCAGGGAAGTCGCATGATCGAATCGCGACGGGAAAAAAAAAAGGTAAAGTTTTTGTTATAAAGTTTTTAATTTATTTAATAATTTTTATATTATAGTTTTTTAAAAAAATATATCTTTTTAAATTTATTTAAAAGGTTTTTAAAAAAAAAAAAAAAAACATTATAAAACTTTATTAAATTTATTAAAAAAACTTTATAAAAATTTAAAAAACCTTATTTGATGAGATTTTTTGAAAAAAGAGAATTAATGTGCTTATGAAATGGTAGATGTTCCGATCTGAAGGGTGCTATAATGCACTACTGTCAATTTTGAAGAGGCAGAAACCAGAATCCTTTGACCAAAGGGTTCAAAGTTTAGGACTACACACAGTGTTTAGTCAACTGGAGAATCAGGTGATTTCTCACCTGAGAAAGCCGGATTCAGGATACGAGGCAGATTTCGAAGACAATATCTTCGGACAGAGAATTGAAGAATCTGAAACCGTGCAATTTGTTTCGGACGTACAAACTGGTGCCAGTTATACACCAGGTGTGCCAACAGATGAATTGAGTGTGGGATATACACCACGCTCTCCTGAGCTTGAACCTGAACCAGCAGAAGCAGAAGAAGAGGAAGAAGAGGAAGAGGAAGAAGAAGAAGAAGTAGAAGCAACAGAAGAGGAAGAAGAAGAAGAAGAAGCAGCAGCAGAGCAGATCCAGTGGAAGTGAAACCTGAGTTCATCCTCATTAGCAGTAGTTCCGAAGCAGACCATGAATGTACTAAGAAGGCGAGATTTGATTTAAATTATTAAATCATTCTGTACTGCTTTGTATTTCCAATTTGCCTCAATAAAAGTACTTGTTTGCTTCGAATAAAGATTGTTTTTATTCTGCAATGGCTGCAAACACTAGTCTACCAATCCCTGAATTTAATGGTAGTGACTATGAATACTGGTCTATAAAAATGAAGACTTTGTTGATAGGAAAAGGTCTTTGGGATGTAGTTGAAGAAGGTTATACAGAACCAACTGATCGCTGAATGGGCAACATTTTCTAATGCTGATAAAAAGACAAGAAAAGAAGCACAAAAGAATAATGCTTTTGCCTTATATCACATTCATGCTGCTTTAGATAAAACTATCTTCCCTAGGGTTGCATCATATGTAATTGCACAAGATGCATGGAATGCCTTAAAAGAAAGCTATAGAGGCAAGTGACCAAGTGAAGCAGTAAAACCGCAAACCTTGAAACGAGATTTTGAGAATCTCAAGATGCAAGAGAATGAAAGAGTCGGTGATTACCGTGTGCGAGTAAAAGCAATAGGTCGACAAAATGGTCACACTAGGGGAGGATATTAAGCCAGAGATGATGGTGAAGAAAGTGTTGAGAACACTTCTTCCAAAATGGAATTCTGTTGCAATAATTATTGAAGAATCAAAAGACTTAACTACATTGTCTTTTGATGCATTAACTGGTTCACTTCTCTCACATGAAGAGAGGTTGCAAGAAACTCCTACCACCAGCTATGGAGGAGATGACAAAGCTTTTGCCACACATGAAGGAAGAGGTAGAGGCCATGGCAGAGGTCAACAAAGAGGCAGAGGCAGAAATAATCAAAGAGGGGGAACTCCTAACAGAGGAGGATCATCCAACAGAGGTGGAAACCAGAATAGAGGAGGACAGCAGCAATACAGAGGGAAACAATCTGGAAAAGGAAAAGGAGGAGACAAATCAAAACAAGTTTGCTACAATTGTGGCAAACCTGGCCATTATGCTCATGATTGTTGGTCAAAGACTTCGCAAGGAAGCAGCAGCAACCAGAGCAGCAGTCAGTTTGGGAATTTTGGAGAAGAGGAAGAGTCCTCAAATCTATTTCTCTCTTATGGCCAGACAGAGCAAAATTTGAATGATACATGGATTTTGGACACAGGGTGTTCAAATCACATGAGTGGCAAAGAAGAACTCTTTGCTAAGTTAGACTCCTCATACAAATCCAAAGATTCGGTTGGGAGATGACAAGTCATTGGCGCTTGAAGGCATTGGAGCCATGGAGGTTCCAACAAAAGAAGGCATAAAACATGTAAGTGATATCTATTACACTCCTCATCTTCAACACAATCTGTTAAGTGTTGGTCAAATGCTTGAAAATAATTATAAGTTGATTTTTGATGAGGGTAAATGCACCATTTTTGACAAAAACAATAGTAATAGAATCATTACACAAGTGCCAATGTCAAAAAATAGATTATTCCCTTTGAAGTTTGGCCAGCCAAGAGGAAATAAGTTAGCAAATGTAGCTATTACCAATCCAAGTGTCCTATGGCACTTGAGATATGGTCACTTGAATTCAGCAAGTTTGAAGATGCTAACTTCACAAGCAATGGTGACTGGACTTCCCAAAGTTCAAGATAGTAAGGAAGTCTGTGAAGGGTGTGCCTTGGGCAAGCATGCCAGATCGAAATTTCCTCATGGACAAGCATGGAGGGCCAGCTATCCTCTTCAGTTGGTACATTCAGACATCTGTGGTCCGATGCAGACCAAGAGTCTAGGTAATCACTCTTACTTCCTACTTTTCATTGATGATTGCACAAGAATGTGTTGGATATACTTTTTGAAGCATAAGGATGAAGCATTTGCATGCTTTGTTGATTTTAAAGCAAAAGTTGAAAGTGAGAGTGGATATTCTATAAAATGTCTTAGATCAGATAGAGGAGGAGAATACTCCTCTAATCAGCTTTTGAATTTTTGTAAACATCATGGCATCAAGAGGCGCTTCACAACCGCCTACACTCCACAACAGAATGGTGTAGCAGAAAGAAAGAATCGCACCATTGGGGAGATGGCGAGATCAATGCTTCGGACAAAGCATTTGAGTAATGCATATTGGGGAGATGCAACAAGGACTAGTGTTCACATTTTGAACAGAAGTCCTACTTCGAGTTTGAAAGGGAAGACACCTTACCAAGTCTGGTATGGTAAGAAACCAAATGTGAAGTATTTCGTAGTATTTGGTTCATTGGCATATGCTCACATTCCAGATGAGCTAAGAAAGAAGTTGGATCCAAAGAGTCAGGCTTGCATTTTTGTAGGATATTGTGAAAACACAAAGGGTTATAGACTCTACAATCCTACAACTCGAAAGATAGTGGTTTCAAGGGATGTGATTTTTGATGAAGGGGGAGAGTGGGGTAAGCCCCAAATATTCAGTGATGTTGAAGCCACTGATGTAGTAGCTCAGCAGGTGCAACCACAACTACCACAGAAAGGAAAGCAGTCTCCGCCCACACATCCACCAAGTCCATCTTCTGATTCAACTGCTTCACCAAGTCCTTCTCCACAATGATCAGCAAGTTCCTCACCAATGGATATTGATGTTCCATCCAAAGGTAAGAGAACTTTATAGTATCATCCATCCTCTCAGATGTTGGATAAAAATTTTTCAAGAAGATATACTAGGAGTCAAGCTAGTGAAATGGAATCTGTTTTACATAGATTAGAAAGTATGCACTTGTATGGTGATGATGAATCCCAACAAGAACCTAGAGGAGATCAAGTTAACTATGCTTTGTTAACTAGTGCACAACTTGAACCTTCTAGTTATGAGAAGGCATGTACTCAAAAGATTTGGCAAGATGCCATGGAAGAGGAGATAACCTCTATAAAAAACAACGACACTTGGGAGCTCGTGAAGCTTCCGAAAGGAAAGAAATGTGTTGGCTGTAAATGGATCTTCAAGACCAAGTTTAATGCTCGATGGAAGCATTGAGAAGCATAAGGCAAGGTTAGTGGCAAAGGGTTTTACTCAGAAGTATGGAATAGATTATGAAGAGACTTTTGCTCCTCGTAGCCGACAGAGACAATCAGAACAGTTCTTGCCTTAGCTGCACATAAAGGATGGAAAGTCCAACACATGGATGTGAAGAGTGCATTTCTCAATGGTTACTTGATAGAAGAAGTGTATGTTGAGCAACCACAGGGATTTGAAGTGCAAGGTAAGGAACACCTTGTTTACAGATTGAAGAAGGCACTCTATGGCCTCAAACAGGCACCAAGAGCTTGGTACTCACGCATTGATGGGTACTTCAAAGAATATGGGTTCACAAGGAGCAAAAATGAACCCACACTCTACTACCTCAAACAAGGTAAAGACATCCTCATAGTTTGTTTGTATGTGGATGATCTTATTTTTATGGGTAGTAATGAGAAAATGAATATGGAGTTCAAACACTCCATGATGACGCAGTTTGAGATGAAGGATCTTGGATTAATGCACTATTATCTTGGAATGGAAGTTCATCAGTCAGATAATGGGATCTTCATCTGTCAACATAAGTATGCTCAGGACATGATCAAGAAGTTTGCTATGGAGCATTGCAAACCAGTTGCAACTCCAGTTGGACATGGGATCCAATTAAGCAAAGATGATGGAGCACCGAAAGTTGATGTGACCACTTTTCGAAGCATGGTTGGGAGTTTGATGTTTCTCGCCAACACTAGACTCGATATTTAAGATGCTGTATCTCTTGTTTCTAGATTTATGTCTAACCCCTCCGAGCTGCATTTGCAGGCAGCTAAAAGAATTTTGAGATATGTGAAGGGTACATTGGATTTTGGAATCCAATACCATAAATGTAACACTATCAAGCTTGTAGGCTTCAGTGATAGTGATTGGGGTAGCAATATTGATGACAGGAAGTCAACATCAGGAAACTGTTTTAGTCTTGGATCAGGACTAATAACTTGGAGTTCAAAAAAGCAGACAGTAGTAGCGCTATCTTCAACAGAAGCAGAGTATATAGCGGTTACTTATGCTAGTACTCAAGCCTTGTGGCTAAGGAAAGTACTAGAAGAGATTGGAGAACAGCAAAGTGGTCCGACCAGAATCTACTGCGACAACATCAGTGCCATTCAGTTGGCATATAATCCTGTCCACCATAGCAGAACCAAGCATTTTGATATGAAGTACCACTTCATCGTAGATATGGTGGAACATGAAATTGTTGAGCTTCAATACTGTCACACTTTGGAGAACGTCGCTGACATCTTCACCAAGGCAATGACAAAAGCTCAATTTGTAAAGCTGAGAGACTGTGTAGTCAGTCCTCTCAACTTTAAGGGGGAGAATGTTACAAGTGTGAATAGGGTTGTTTCGAAACTGGCTTAGAAAAATCTCTTTTCTAAGCTTCAGTGTGAAATCTCCCTATATTTGTCGGCAATTTTTTGTCGGCAAATTCCCTTAACTTCCCTCCTAATATCCCTCCTATCTTCCTCCTATTTTCCCTCCTCCTTATCCCTCCGTGAATCCTTCTTTCCCCTTATCCCTCCATTTCCTCTCATCTCCTTATCCCTCCTTCGTCGTCTTCTCCCTTCTTTCTCTCCAACCTCCCACCTTATCCCTCCGTCTTATCCTTTCCCACCAACTACATTCTTCACTATATATTATTCATTTAACATATATTGTATGGTTAGAGAGGCTCATAATATAATATAAATTTATATTCTCCTTTGCTCTTTTGATATTTGTTTTGACTGCGCATCGACTGTGTATGTTTGACTGCAATTGAATTCGACACAAATATAGCGGAGACCTTGGAGAAGTTGTTTGTTTAACTTCTTTGCAAGAGGGGATTTTGGGATCAAAATTCTAGGGGAGAGTGTAATTTCACAATAGGATAAAATTAACACTCAACACTACCACCTCAAGCAATAATTCGATGAGAGTAGGAAAATTTAATGAAGCAACGAGTTGCTTGACCACAATGAGTGATTTGAACAATTGAAGGTTTTAGCACTTTAATTACTTGGCAAGGCTTAATTCAACCATTATTACAACTATTAATAGTAATTGTACATTTCTATCCTATGGAGCAGTCCGATCGTTGTGGCCTTCTTAGGAAATCAAAATAATAGCAATCTCAATTAGGCATATGTTGAATCATAATGTTTGATGATTTGCTAAAAAATTCATAGAAGTATTAAGATGAATACCTCGTTCCCATGGAGCAGTCCAACCGTCTAGGCCTTCTTAGGGATTGAAGTGAAGCACATCAATTTAGTAATGACTAATTTTCCCCAAATGGCCTTATGGTGTGTTGTGGTTGCTCCACAACACACCCCAAAATTGGGGACCCACCTTTTTTTTGCACACTTTCCAAGAAGATTGCAGTGGCCCAGATGTTAAAAGAGCAAAGAAAATCCAAAAATGAAAAGTTGTCGCGATATCGCGACATGTTGCTCCATCACGGCCAAAAATAAAAAGTGTCGCGATATCGCGACATGTTGCTCCGTCACGGCTAAAAATGAAAAGTTGTCACGATATCGCGACATGTCGCGTTTTTGTGGCTCAGACAAGCGAAGTACAGTGGAACAAAAAAGTGTCGCGATTTCGTGACATGTCGCATTTTCGTGGCTAAGAGCAACAGAATGCAGCATGATGAGAAAATGTCGCGATATCGCGACATGTTGTGAAATCACGGTCAAAGCGGTCAAACAGAACAAGATGCCAGAAATGTCGCGATATCGCGACATGTCTCATTTTCGCGATGCAAGACAAAGAACTAAGTTGAAGACTCAAAGTTGTCGCGATATCGCGACATGTTGTGTTTTCGCGATGTTTGATGGGTAAAACAGCCAAGTACAAAAATTGTCGCGATATCGCGACATGTCATATTTTCGCAACTTTTCATGAAATCGCAGTCAAAGCAGGCAGAGAAGAAGTGTTGACCAAAAATGTCACGATATCGCGACATGTCATGAAATCGCGGTTCAAGGAGGAGAGAGAAAGACAAAGTGAAAAATGTCGCGATATCGCGACATGTCATGAAATCGCGGTCAAAGGTAGCAAGAGAAGAGTCAATGCAAAGTTGTCGCGATATCGCGACATGTTGCTCCGTCGCGGCCAGAAATGAAAAGTTGTCGCGATATCGCGACATGTTGCTCCGTCGCAGACAGAAGATGAAAAGTTGTCACGATATCGCGACATGTTGCTCTGTCGCGGCCAGAAATGAAAAGTTGTCGCGATATCGCGACATGTCGCATTTTCGCGACCCGAAGATGAAATGAAGCGCAAGGAAAAAAAATGTCGCGACATCGCGACATGTCAGGTTTTCACGGCTGCAAAGCGAGGAAGGAGTAAATGAAAGAATGTGTCGCGATATCGCGACATGTCTCATTTTCACGATCGAGAGCAGCCAAAGTGAATGTAGATAAAAATGTCATGATATCGCGACATGTCTTGTTTTCGCGATACAAGTGGAAGAACAAAGCTGTAGATAGAAAATGTCATGATATCGCGACATGCTATTTTTGTCATGATATTCATGGCGGGCCATTACGGAATATAGGGAAGGCACAAGAACACATGGCATGAAGGTGTCAGAGTTATGATGAAGTAGGATAGCGATTATAGTTCATAGAGAAGATCAAATGTTTCGACGTCGAGCAGAAAGTCAAAAACAACGAAGAGGCAGGGAAGATGAAACGAAGGGATCCGGGAAATGAAACGAAGCGTCACAGAGCGAAACAGAGAGCATTGCCAGAAAGTTTAAAAGCAGAAGCACAGGATAGGTACAGAGGTCAAAAACCGCTGCGGGCAGAGTTGCAGAGCTGAAGGTGATAGGCCATTCTGGGCCTGCTTTGGAGCGTTTTCCTCCCCTTTTTCTGGTTTTGAGAAAACTAGAAACTTCTGTCATTGTAAAATGATACATTTTTTAATACAGAATTATAGAGAGTTGCATCTCATTGACAAGAAAGGAGTTATTTTCTGCATGCAAGATTTAATGTTTATCTTTCCCCTTTTCAGATTTCTAGGCTTATAGGTGAAGTTTAATGCAAGTTCTCTTGGTTGCTTCATGCGAATGTCTAAATCTGAAAATCATAGTTAAAACCCTAGAAACCAACACTTAACTTATCTGGATTGTGCATGTTTTGCAGGTTCAATAGGTTAGGTTGTATGCAGAAAACCTCATTATCTTCGGTTTTGTCAAAATAGGATTGCAGCCCTGAATGTATTTTAGTTTCATTTTCTTTACATTTTATTTTCATTTTTTTTATTCTCTGCACTTTTATTTTCTAGAAAGTTTAATTTTATTTTAATTTCAGTCATTAAAATAAAAAACTTGAAAATATACCAAAATCTAAAATAAAATAATTTCATCATTAATATCAATTCACATTGAGTTCATTCTGATTAAATGAACAATCATTAAAGTTTCACAATAAAATAAACCAGCATTGCCCCTTGTTTACAGTTACTTGCAACCACTAAGGTGTTCCAAGCATTTAAATTGAATATTATTACTTATACAAAATGCTAACATAGCGGAGACCTTGGAGAAATTATTTATTTAATTTCTTTGCAAGAGAGGATTTGGAACTCAAATCCTATCGGAGAGTGTGTTTTCACAATCGGGTGAAAATACCACTCAACAGATTGGCGCTAGAAGGAGGGCCTGAATGGGTTTATTTTAGAGTGATTTAAATGCTATAGGGATTTAAATTTTGAATATTTCATGCCCTATTGATTATATAGCCCTCTTTTAACAATACAACCTTGTAGTGTTAAAAGGAGGACATGAATTGCTATGCATTGTTCTAACGCTTTTTGATTGTTCATACAGGAATAATGTGTTTTGACTTGATTTAAAAAAAAAAAAAAAAAAAATCTCTTGACTAACGAGGTTGTCTCCATGCAATTACTTTCATTTGATTTTAATGGATACATCTCTTGGTTGGTGCTAACATGATTATTCATACGTTACATGTTTGATATTTGCTAGTCATTTCAAGGTTTCCTTCTTTCATGACTAACAAATTGGTTTTGAAATTATTCTTTGGGTTTCATTAATGGCTACAACTGCAGGAACGTGGTATGGGATACATGCTAATCCGTTGAACATTAGTGGAGATTTTCATGATTTACCCAAGAACGTAGAAAAACATTTGCCCAAGTTTAAACACAATGGTCCAACATTAGCCGAGGAACATATTCAAGCCTATGTGGATATCCTAGTTAGATGGAATGTCGAACATGAGGATGTGGCATGTAGAATGTTTCCTGGAACCCTAGATGAGGTGGCATATGATTGGTACATCAATTTACCCACTGGTTCTATTACATCTTGGACTCAATTGAAAGATGAGTTTATCAATCAATTTAGGTTACTCATTGATCCTCTCACGATATATCAACAATTTACTTCTTGCAAAAGAGAACCTAATGAGCCAGTGAGAAGTTTCAACTTGAGGTTTCGAAAGCTTTATGCGAGATTAATTTCTCCCTATACTATTGAGGAAAGTGGTGCTCTTCAAATATACTTTCGAGCATTGGACCCATTGTTTGCCATATTTGTTAGGATGAATCCCTTGGTTACTGATCTTGCATCGGCCTACACAGAAGCTATGATTGTAGATCAACAATTGAGGCCACAAGGTTATGGAATGGAGCAATCAACTATGGTAGGACAACTAGGGGCTTGCAATCAAACCTCGATGGTAAATCAAGCGTGGGCACAACAAAATTTGATATCAAATGTTTTTCCCTACAATCAACTTTATCCTACCATACCAACTTATGCTCCCACATGTGCTTATACAAGTACTTCCATCCATCCAACTATGCCTCAATTAGAGAATCAAGTGGTCACTCATGGAACTATTGCAACAAATGTTCAAGCATTGTCCGTGGATATCAATCCAACTAATCCTACTACTTCTACCACTCAACCCAAAGAGTTCGTATCGAAAGTAAAAGAGCAAAAGAAAGTGGTTAAGAAGGTATGTAGGCATGTTCCACCACAAAAACGAACGCATCAATGTATGCATCCAAATTATCCGAGGAAGAAAATTCATAATGCCGATCTTAATGATGTTTCATGTTATGCTTCTTCAAGTGATACAAGAGATTTTGAGATGACTCACGTTGAAGTAAATACCTATTCGAAAAGTCTTGAAGAGCATGAAGTTTTTGGAGAAGAAATTCTATGGATGGGTAACAAGAAGTTGGAATCAAATGATCACCATCTTGTTTTGGAAAAGAAATATCCAGAATCATTACCCGAAAAGGAGGATTTGGATGAACAAACTTATGTGGATATGATTTGGTCAGATGTACTTGCAAAGGATTGGAGCAACTATATGACACGGAATTCAAAAATTGATCCCATTATAGAAGATCCTAAGCCATCACAAGTGGTTGAAAATGAATTTGAAAGAAAATCAACAAATGAAGTTGAAGACATAATCGAATTTCACCACTTGTTCTCGAAGGACACTTTGGATGATGTTCTCGAAAGTGATGACCAAGAGGATCCACACCTTCCAAATTGTGATAAAATTGAATCATGGGTTACAAATTTGGATTATGATAGCTTTACCAATTTGAATTCAAGAGATAACCCACTTTTGGAAATAACTGAACCATCTAAGGAAGGTGAAGATGAATGGGATGAGAAACATGTTGATGAATCAGAATATGAAGAAGTACTTGAGCGTCACAACTTGAACTTGGAGGATGATTACTATGATTCGTGGAAGAAATGGGAAGAATATTATCAATCTGAATCTTCTAACAAACTTATTGCGTCAAACAATATGCAGGATAACTCAATTGCTTCCTCGCATGAGGATACTATGAATCCTGTACAATTTGAGAAAGTTTTGGAAGAGGAATTTGAATCTCATCAAATTTTGGAGCATGATAAGGATTCTACGACCATGAACCAAGAAAGAGAGTCACTTGCTTTAGATCCCTTTGAAGGAAAAGAAATCAAAAATCTTGATCCACGTACTTGCGCTACGACGATTATGCCATTTCAGAAAGAGAAAATTACAAAACCTGAACCATTTGGGTTTGATATCATTGATGATCCAATTGAAAATCTCACGTTACCCAAGACAACCCAAGTGACTGATCACGAAAAGGCGTTAGATAGACAAGACTTATGGTTTGAAAGGGATGGACATATTTTCAATTGGGTACCTAAGTTTGGTGCCTTTGATAAAAAGGTCATTGAGAAAGAACAAGTGTTGCGTGATGATGAAGGTCATGAGAGAAAAAAAGAATTTTCAAATCCTTTTCAGGTAAGGTCAAATGAAAGCATGCCAAAGGTAAAATCTCATATTTTTGGTTTCACCATGCAGAATTCGAATGGAGGTTTGCCTAATGAATGGTTTGATTCAAATATCATTAATGTTATGGCTTTATTGAAGGAAAATGAATTAGCTTTGAAATTTTTAGAAATAGGTGAATCAAAATGTGGAATGAACATCTTAAAGAATAGGACTATGAAAGAATTGAATATCAATTATTGTCTAATCAATTTGAGAATTTGAATCTCCACCTATGGGATTATTAATGGAACTAAATCAAATTGGTATGGTGAGAGGGGCAAGTTGAAGTTGGTTGCATTGTTTGGTCTAATCTTGTTTTTGTTGGATTCCTACAACATTTGGCATGCGTATCACGTTATATATCTTTTGAAGTGTTCTAATCATGTTTGGGATCCGGGAAAGTGATAGTCCAAGCTTTGCATCATCTTGTATTATATTGTACATTTGTATATAGGTTTTGATTTTTGGTTTTGGTTTGTGTTTTCAAATTTTCATTTTTGGATTGCATTTTGGTTTTGATTGAATAAGTTTTGATTTAAAGTTATGTGTTGGTCCTATGGACATGTTTGGTTTGTTAAAAAAAAAAAAAAAATTTGAGATGTCAACTTATGCCTAAGATCAGGAGAATATGAAACATTGGAATTGTGTTGTAGAAAGCTCCACAAGTAACACAAACACATTAAATAATATCGTTTGAAACTTGTGATGCATGAAGTTGTCAGTTTTACAAATTATGGCAACATAGGTGGTATACTCCATCTGCAATTCAAAAGGGCAATGCATTCATATTACATCCCACTTCGCATATACATGCCATCTTAGTTGCATATCCATTTCCAATACAATCATTGAAAAATGTCAAATCCTCTTAGGGTTATTCTATAACATAAATAAGAAAAAATCCTAAGGTTGGGAACTGATGCCCGAACTATCTTGAACCAAGCACGTTCTATTCATATTAAAGAGGATCTTGAGCAAAATGATCAAAACCTTGCTTGGAAGAAAAGGTCAGGCGAAAGAAGTATTTCATGTCTATCCTATTATGCAACATGATCCTTGAAACAGTGGTTTTTACCACTCCCATAAAAGCTTAAAGCCTAAAACCAGAGTAGTAAGGATAGGGTTAAATCCTCATCGAACTTAGGTTGAGGATCCAACTCCCCAAAGCTCTGATTTGACCTACATGGAGTAGTAAGGATAGGGCATAATTCTCATCTCGCTTAGGTTGAGAATCCGATTCCCCAAAGCTTCCATATTTCCCATTTCATCATAAAGCTTGGATTGGAAGGATTGTACTACATGTCCTCTGCAAAGGATGGGTAGTCATCCCAAAGGTCCAAGAAATAAAAGTAAAACTAAATATTTCCCATTTCATCTCAATATTGGATTGGAAGGATCGTACTACATGTCCTCTAGAAAGGATGGGTAGTCATCCCAAAGGTCCAAGAAATAAAATTAACTAAATATTTCCCATTTCATCTTAATATTGGATTGGAAGGATCGTACTACATGTCCTCTGCAAAGGATGGGTAGTCATCCCAAAGGTCCAAGAAATAAAAGAAAAAGAATGAATGAAGCTAAATTATGGATTATGGGGTTAAGTATGCTCATGCGTGGCAGCATGTCTTGTCTAAAACAAGACCACTGACTGCTCAAACGGATAGACTAGCCTGACAATTTCATCCATAACTGGTTAAATCATTTTGCTCAAAGTGAGGTAATGAATTCCATATCAGAGTAGTAAGGATAGGGTTAAATTCCCATCTCGTTTAGGTTGGGAATCCGATTCCCCAAAGCTCTGATTTCACTTTCACTTGCACATGGGTTCAAGATAGTAGTGACTCATAACCAACTTTGGGATCTAATAAAGCAATTCATTATATATATAGTTGATCCTAAGAGGGTTTGATAATTTTAAATGTTTGTGTATGATACTAGAAGGTCTAAGCCTTTATAAAAGCTACATCTCTAAGCATATTTATCAGGATGCATAAATCATTCACAATCTCACATATGCATTCATGTAAAACTGACAATGGAATGTTGATCAATTTCAAACGATAGAAAATGGAGCACATTGCACACACCGAGCTGATACTTAATGATTCTAATGTTTCATGTATTTCTGATCTATCGACATTTGTTTTATCTCTTATGTGCTGACGCCTGTATCTAAGCTTGTATATTTCTAGGTTAGGTTCTCACCGAAATGCTCAGGAGCATTTCCCAGCAGAGTCGCCATTTGTTGTGGCTGCTCCACAACACACCCCAAAATTGGGGACCCCCTTTTTTTGCACACTTTCCAAGAAGATTGCAGTGGCCCAGATGTTAAAAGAGCAAAGAAAAGCAAAAATGAAAAGTTGTCGCGATATCGCGACATGTTGCTCCATCGCGACCAAAAATGAAAAGTGTCGCGATATCGCGACATGTTGCTCCATCACGGCTAAAAATGAAAAGGTGTCGCGATATCGCGACATGTCGCGTTTTCGCAGCTCGGACAAGAAGTACAATGGAAGAAAAAGTGTCACGATATCGCGACATGTCACATTTTCGTGGCTAAGAGCAACAGAAAGCAGTCAAATAGAACAAGATGCAAAAGTGTCGCGATATCGCGACATGTCTCATTTTTGTGATGTAGGACAAAGAACTAAGTTGAACGAAAAAGTTGTCGCGATATCGCGACATGTCGTTTATCGCGATGTCAGATGGGTAAAAAGAAGTAAAAAATGTCACGATATCGCGACATGTCATGTTTAGTCATGAAATGGTCAAAGAGGAGAGAAGAAGTTGAGAAAATGTCGCGATATCGCGACATGTCATGAAATCGCGGTTCATAGAGGAGAGAGAAAGACAAAGTGAAAAATGTCACGATATCGCGACATGTCATGAAATCGCGGTCAAAGGCAGCAAGAAAATTCAATGCAAAGTTGTCGCAATATCGCGACATGTTGCTCCGACGTGGCAAAAAATGAAAAGTTGTCGCGATATCGCGACATGTTGTGAAAAAGAAAAGGTTGCAGATTTCGTGAAGTTGTGAGAGGTAGAGAATGAAAAAGTGTCACGATTTCGTGACATGTCATGTTTTGTGACTAAAGTACGAAATGAGGAAGGAGAAAAATGTCGTGATTTCGCGACATGTCTGTTTCAGATGCAGTGAGGAAGGAGAAAGAAAAATTTGCGATATCGTGACATGTATCATTTTTGAAGTGCAGAAAGTGAATGTATATAAAAACGTCGCGATATCGCGACATGTCTTGTTTTCGCGATACAGGTGGAAGAACAAAGCTGTAGATAGAAAATGTCACGATATCGCGACATGCTATTTTTGTCGGATTCATGGTGGGCCGTTACAGAACATGGGGAAGGCACAGAACACGTGGCATAAATGTGGGGTGATAAGCTTCAGGAAGCGTTATAGTTCACAGAGAAGATCAAACGTTTCGACGTCGAGCAGAAAGTCAAAAATGACGAAGAGGCGGGGAAGATGAAACGATGTAGTCTGGGAAATGAAACGAAGCGTCACAAGAGAAATAGAGAACCGCACCAGAAAGTTTAAAAGTAGAAGCATAGGATTGGTACAGGGGTCGAAAACCGCTACGGGTAGAGTTGCAGAGCTGAAGGTGATAAGCCATTCTGGGCCTGCTTTGGAGTGTTTTTCTTCCCCTTTTTTTGGTTTTGAGAAAACTAGAAAGTTCTGTTGTTGTAAAATGATGAACTTTTAATACAGAATTATAGAGAGTTGCATCTCATTGACAAGAAAGAAGGAGTTATTTTCTGCATGCAAGATTTAATGTTTATCTTTCCCCTTTCAGATTTCTAGGCTTATAGGTGAAGTTTAATGCAAGTTCTCTTGGTTGCTTCATGCGAATGTCTAAATCTAAAAATTACAGTTAAAACCCCAGAAACCAGCACCTAGCTTATTTGGATTGTGCGAGTTTTTGCAGGTTCAATAGGTTAGGTTGTATGCAGAAAACCTCATTATCTTCGGTTTTGTCAAAATAGGATCGTTGCACTCTGAATGTATTTTAGTTTCATTTTCTTTGCATTTTATTTTCATTTTATCTTCTCTGCACTTTTATTTCTAGAAAGTTTAACTTTTATTTTAATTTATAGTCATTAAAATAAACAACTTGAAAATATACCGAAATCTGAAAATAAAATAATTTCATCGCTAAGATCAAATCACATTGAGTTCATTCTGATCAAATGAACAATCATTAAAGCTTCAAAATAAAATAAACCACCGTGCCCCTTGTTTATAGTTACTTGCAACCACTAAGGTATTCCGAGCATTTAAATTGAACACTTTACTTATACAAAATGCTAACATAGCGGAGACCTTGGAGAAATTATTTATTTAATTTCTTTGCAAGAGGGGATTTGGAACTCAAATCCTATCGGAGAGTGTGTTTTCACAATCGGGTGAAAATACCACTCAACATGGTGATTTACTCATCTTACTGGAGTGCATGGATCACAAGTCGCTGCAACCGCCAAGTGTATAGGGTAAATAACTAGATACGAGGTACATTTGAAATTTGAATTATTTGAATTTTTTTTTTATTTTGAAAATTTTGAGGGTTTTGGCCCATTAGATATTTTTTATTTTGCATTTTGAATCCCCTCATGGTGAAATTTTGAGGGTATTTTTGTCCAGATGCTAGCCGCACTTGTCAATCACAGCCAATTTTTGCAATTTTTTTAGCCATGGCTCTGACCCACGATCGACAAACCCTAATTATGCGCTCGTGGTTGCTAAGAACGGTCAAGGGAAAATGGAAAATATAAAAAAAAATCTGTCATTTTCAACATCATTATTTTCCAATTGCTGACTTGCAAAATTGAGAGCTCTAAGAGGTGAGGTTAAAAATTTGATACGGAACACTGCTGAATCGTAGACTCAACCTACCCAAAATGGCAGACCCAATGGATGCATCCACTAGTGGCGAGCCGATGCTGGAAAGGTAGCACTACAACTCTCTCATTTGATTTACCCAATTAAAATGAACCTCATTAATTAATGGGTTAATTGAACCTCACTAAACTATTGGTAAAGAACCTCATCGTAGCTTAGGGTTAGCAACTTAAAATAAACCTCATTAAGTAATGGGTTAATTGAACCACATTAAACTATTGGTAATGAACCACACCATAGTTAGATTTAGACTAGGTTAGATTAGATGGGTGGGCTTTTTAATTTTTTTATTTTTTGGGATGGGACGTGACCCTAAAAAGGTCACTGCTCTTAGCCGCGGGTGGCAGCCACGGTTCCCAATTGGTAAATTGGGGGCCATGGTTGTCAGCTGCGATGGGATTTAAATCCCAATGGTCAAAATTTTGACCATTGCCATCGACCATGGGTCCCAGCCGCGGTTAGCCGACTTTAGGAAAATTTCTCATTTTTTTATTTTTTTGAGTTTTTGCCTGATTTAATTGATTTTTTTGAATGTTTATTGTGCAATCTTGATTTTTTGAATGTGTTGCATGCATTTGTAAATTTTTTATCTTTTTGAAGATTTTTTGAATTTGTTTGACTTTTTAGGTCATTTTTTGATGTTTTTGATTGATTTTATGTATATTATTTATGTCTCTCTTTAGAATTTGACCATGAGGGTGAGGGAATCAGACATCCTTCATACCCTTCGCAATGGCCTCAATGACACTGAGTGGGCCTAGTTTGGAGCCATTGGATTTGGCTACGTGCTACGACTTCCATCGATTAGAGCCGATCAGGCTTACATGACCGCTCTGGCCCATCATTGGGATGCGAGGACCAACACCTTTCACCTGCCCATAGGTGAGATCACTGTTACTTTGGAGGATGTCTACCACATCTTCCAGATCTTGATCGATGGTGAGGCCATCACATATTCACCCATAGAGGTGAAGGATGCCATATTCCGATAGATCTTTGGCACCTAGAGTGCAACGGTATAGGCAGATTCAGACCACGGTGGGGTCCACATCGAGGATTGGTACCATGAGAATGTCTTCTCATGGTGGGCAGCTATGCTCATGCACTTGATAGTTTAGATTGTGCTTCCAAACACATCAGGAGTGAGGTTCCCTTGGAACCTCTTGGCTAGGACATAGGATGTGCTAGCGAGTAGCACCAGAGAGCCATTGATCCTATCCTGGGGGAGCGCCCTACTTGCATAGCTCTATGATGAGCTGTATCGGATCACATGGAGGACCCGAGTGGGAGTCGGTTGTAGTCTCCTACTATAGATCTGGGTATGGTAGCACATCACCATTGAGCACCCCACACCACTACCTCTCTAGATTACTAACATTGCTAAGGATAGCTAGGGAGGTTGAGGGGTTCAAGAGTAGGACTCGAGTAGGAGATGTACAATACTACATTGATCAGATTGCATGGCTACAGATTGGGTAGGTGCTATGGAGGCCCTACATGGATTGTCCTACATGGTCGGAGGTAGATAGGTACCTGAGGAGGACTCGATGTGATAGATGGCTTCTCAAGTGCAAGCTCAAGATATGAGAGTTCTTCTACTTCTCTCGTGTGACTAGGTAGTTCAGGATTCACTAGGATATCCCTCCTACTCCCACTATCTATCACCACCTTAAGGTGGAGAAGGACTTGGCATGGCCTCAGGTGACTCCACTAGGGGATGAGGATGATGATTTCTAGGAGTCTAGACTGAGGATGTAGGTACTATAGCAAACTATGATACCTAGATGGACTACCAGGTTGTGGTGGGGTGATGGCCCTCTAGGTAGACCTATAGATGGTGAGGTAGTAATAGAGGTAGAGGAGGCACATCTAGAGGGGGTAGACCCTCATGGGTGCAGTGTGCACCAATGGATAGAGGGTGGATGGGGTGAGGCTATAGCTGAGGAGGAACCCCGGAGGAGAGATGAGGAGGAGCCCGATGATGAGGTGTCCTAGCTCAGGGCCTAGGTTGCTAGCTTACAGACATGGGTGGGGACCCTTCAGATGTAGATTCGAGAGAGGGACACTTTCATGGCTACTCTATAGGTATAGCTGAGAGCTATGCAAGATCAGCTGAGATAGGGATAGGAGTAGTGGGGATACGAGGAGGAGAGGACTCTCCACCTAGCATAGATTGTGAGTGCCACTATAGCTCTAGAGAAGATGACACTTGAGTGAGATCTAGCATAGTCTCAGCTACAACTCATGACTCATGAGAGGGATCTAGCGAGGAGTGTACGAGGGGAGCCCTCTACTCCATAGGCTACTCTTGTGGCTCTAGTTATACCAATATTGGTAGGTTTGGATGTGGGTGCAGAGATCTAAAGATTGCATGTCCTCATTTAGGAGGCTAACATGCAACATTATTCAGATGTGGCCTGCATCACTCTCTTGGAGGGAGAGATTAGACTGCTTGGGGGTGAGGTTCTAGAGAGGACTACTACTATAGGGACCCAGTGATACTAGGACATGGGAGACAGGGTAGTCATCAGCATGGCCTAGTCATAGGACTCACAGGTCAGAGAGGTCCACCGGTTCCAGCTCTAGGCGGACTCACCGAGAGGGTGGAGGTGACGGAGGAGCCTCATAGACTGGGGGTGTAGGCGCTACCTAGTACAGATCTTGATAGATGTTTGTACCATTTTTTAGTGTAAGGTCGAGGACCTACACAGTTGTAGCCTGTAGGTATTTTGGACATATGCCTATATACTCTTTTTGACACACATATATATATATATATATATGATATGACATTTATGAGACTCATTATATGTGTAGATTTATTTATTTTATGTTTATGAGATGCATATGGATGCAATGCTTATATTGTATGTTGATTTGATGTTATATGATGTGATGTATGGATGACATGCACTAGCTAGATGATGGATGTATGACTAGATATTGTGATCTAGATGTGTAGATGGACTACTATGATGTATGCATATGGATGCATTGTTTGATGTTAAATGCATGTTTAATTTAATTTACTTGTATGCATTTAATTTATGATGCTATGATATGATGAATGCAATGTATGTAATGCATTATTTACATGATGATTGATCTAATGTAAATGAACATGTATGTTTTAATCACTTAAAACATAATGTATGAATGCAATATGGGTTTGACAATCTAATGGATGACACCACATAATGTATAATAATCATGACATGTAATTGATACTTCTTATCATAAGAATTAATCAATTAAACATCCATATGTGCTATGAAATGTTGTATTGTTTCTATTCATAAGCTTTTGGTAAGTTAAAATAACATGCACAACATAGTCAGTGGTCGTCTAAACATCATTGTTGATATCCATCCGGTATCTATCCTATATTATGAACACTCCTTAATAAATAAACTCTCATAAAAGGAAATTGATAATTGATTGATTTGATATGGTTGTTGCTATTTGGGAATTTTTGAGGTTTTCCATGAGACTCAAACACCCTAGTTGACTTATCAAAAGTTGTATAATGACTATACTAGACTTCTGAAAAATAAAGTTTTCGCTATGAAAGACCAAGCTATTCATTACCCCTGTGTGTGTAAATGAATATATTAGATGAGACATAAGCATACCCCAGTTCTAGGCAGGATTCATTCAGCCCATTTTTGTATTGGGGATCCTCAAATGTCCACCCGATCCTAGGTTTAGATTTAGTTAGACTAGACCACTAGGCAATACAAGCCACCTAAAGCTAGCTCATTTGTAAATTGCTTAGACCTACCCCAATTCCAGGTAGGATTCATTCAGCCCATTGTTGTATTGGGGATCACCCTATGATTTTTGAGCATTGATCATTCCAGGGATTCAAGCTCACCCCCTTCTTTTCTTCAATTTATTGGGATACTTGCTCATATATAGTGATAAAAATCACTGTTTATTTTGTATTTTATTTTTCTTTTGTTTTGAGCAAGGGATTTGATTTGATTTCTAGGATTTTTCTCCTTTTTGTAAGCAAGGGATTTATTCGGGTAGGGGGTAAACTTATCCTTTTTCCAATGACCACTACTCTAGACCATTGCACCTCACAAAATGAGCAAGTAACAAAACCTTTCACTTAAGGTGACCTAGACCACTTTTGTAGTGTTCATCCTTCCTTACCCTAATTAGGATTGTTAATGTGTTTGATTAGTGATGGGATTCTGATATGCTAAGTGCTATCAAAACTAGACCTCATCTTCAAAAGCAAAGCAAGCTTTCTACTAAATCTGAGAAGACCACTAGGTATGGTTGAATGACTAGAAAACCCTAGTATATTCTTCATAGCAATAGGAGGGGTTGTGTTGAGAAACACAATTACTCACAAGGGTGATGGATGATGATGATAATGCATAGATGCATGATTGAAATACAAACATGGTGTCATTTGTAAGATTGCAAACACAACCTATCCTAATGCAAGTGCGATGGATGGAAATGCCTAATGCAATGCAATTATAAATGCATGTGCAAAATGAAAATGCATGATGCAAATGAAATGCAATATTTTTAGATTTTATTGCTTTTTTATTTTTATGGATTTTGAAATTTTCCATATTTTTAAGTTTTTGAATTATTATGTGTGGAATACCTTAAGATGAAGGATGTTGAGAGGTTCAAGCTCTTCAACACCTTCAAGCGATGTCAAGTGATACGTTCTAGGTCCAATCTACTCTGAGATGATGTAAGGACCTAACCAGTTAGCCATAAATTTATCTCGCAAGTGCGGTGGTAGATTTGAGTTCTATTGGTTCTCTTTCAGCACAAGATCACCAACCTTAAAGTCTCTCAAGTGGACTTTACTATTGTAAGCTCATTTTAAGCACTCTTGGTAAACATAAAGATGCTCAAGGGCATTCATGTGACATTCATCAAGAAGCATCAATTGATCTAGGTGAGCTTGCCATGTAGTGTCATCATCGATGAACTCTTTCAATGCGATGTGCAATATTGGAATCTCCAACTCTAGGGGTATAATGGCCTCAATACCATATACTAGCAAAAATAGGGTTGCCCTAGTGGGCATCCATATGCTAGTCCTGTAAGCCCATAATGCAAGGGGTAGTTGGATGTGCCAATATTTATGGTTTTCTTGTACCATATTTTTCAATATGGCTACCACTATCTTATTTGAAGCCTCAGCTTACCCGTTTGCCTGCGGATAGTATGGAGTCACAAAACTGTGTTGTATATTGTACTTAGATATTAAAGCCTTCACAGTTTTGTTCTTGAATGACGTTCCATTATCCAAGATTATCTTGGATGGTATCCCAAAATGACTAATGATATTGTGAAGTATAAACTCCATAATACATGCTCCAGTTGTCATTGTTAAAGGAATTGCTTCCACCCACTTTGTAAAATACTCAGTAGCCATTATAATAAATGTATGTTAACTCGATGATGAAGGAGAGATCTTACCAATTAGATCTAGACCCCACTGAGAAAATGGCCAAGCCACTTGAATGGGTTGTAAGGCCTATGATGGCAAGTGCATAAGATTAGCATGATGCTGACATTTGATGCATTTCTTGACATACATGGTGCAATCCTTCTCCATAGTGGGCCAATAATAACCCATTCGAAGGATGCACTTGATAATGGCCATGCCACTAAAATGGCCATCACATGTACCATCGTGAGCTTACAAAATTGCCCAAGCTGATTCTTGGGGCTCAAGACAATGAAGGAGAATTCCATCATAGCTTCTATGGTACAAGATATCTCCAAGAAAGACATACTTTATCACTTTCTATCTGAATGTGCATTTTGTGGCACATGATAATCCCTGTGGATTAAACCAAGCTTGAGGAAGTCATGTAATTGTGACATCCAATCTTGATAAGCTTCTACCTTGACTATCAAGATGACTTGTTCCCCTGGCATTTTGCTATGCATGAATGCAGATTGGGATACAACCTTGTGGTGAATGGTGGTGCCATTCCCCGTAGGACCCTATGAGATCAAAGACCCCTAGGATGCCTTCTTGAGAAAGTCTCTGGCTTTATAGAACCACTCATGGTTTGGTTCTATATGAATCATGTTGATTGATTCCTTGTTATCAAAAGTCGCATGCTGCATCATGACATGCGATAGCATCTTTACATGAATGGTAGTAAAGTCAACAGATGGATTCTGAGGGATTAAGGATCCCAAAGATGCCATAGTGTCTACAAATCTATTCGATGTATGAGGGATTGCCTCGATGTCATACCACTCTAGCTGGGCTAGATAAGTGTCAACAAGATCCTTGTAAGCTTTCAATATGGGACACCTACATTGAAAAAGTCCCTTCACTTGATTGACTATGAGAAGGGAATCACCAAAGATATTTAATCATTTAATCTTCATGGTGATAGTTATTTGGAGGCCCAAGATTAGGGCTTCGTATTCAACATTGTTGTTGGTACAAGGAAAGTCTAGCTTAAATGACAAGGGCATTGGAGCACCTTGTGGTGTGAAGAAGACAATTCCTACACCACCCCCTTGCTCACACTTTGAACCATCAAAGAACATAGTCATATCAGCTTTGTTATCTGGTTCTTCAGGTTTGGGTGCTTCTGATAATGCAAAGACTGCATCATCAAGAAGCTCTATGGTGAGAGGCCTACTATTCTCGAGAGGCACCTCTACTAGTTGATCAACTATGACCTATCCCTTGATGGAATTTTGGCTAATGAATTCCAAATTAAATTCTATCAATAACATGATCCACTTCGTAGTACGTGTATTATGATATGTCTTGCTCATCATATACTACAAAGGATTTTGTTTGGATATCACATACATCATATGACTTAACATATAATGATACAACTTCTTCATTGTAAACACCACTTCTAAACATAACTTCTCCACATATGCATATCCAAGCTCATAACTCACCAAGGTGTGACTGATGTAATATATGGCTTGCTCTTTGCCTTGCACATTCTTTTGGGCTAACATGGTTCCCAATGCAAAGTTGGTCACCGATATATATAGCAGAAAAGGCACATCTGGTCTTGGTGGAGCTAGCACTAGTGACATTGCTAGGTATTGCTTAATTTTAGTGAAGGCCACTTGATAATCCTCATCCCAATTGAATGGGACCCCCTTGTGTAGCAGTCGATTCATGGGTCGACATTTATCTGATAATTGTGTGATAAATCACTTTATGGATGCTACTTTGCCCTGAAGGCTTCTTAACTCTTTGATATTTGTGGGAGGATGCATTTCTAATATGGCCTTGACCTTCATTGGGTCAACTTCGATGCCTCATTTTGAAATGATGAATCCCAAGAGCTTTCCTGAAGTTACACCAAATACACACTTCTTGGGATTCAACTTGACATTATGCTCTATCAGGTGATCGAAGACCTTCCTCAGGACCTCCGCATGCTCTTCTCATAGTAATGACTTTGCCAATAAGTCATCGATATAATATTCCAAGATCTTATGCATGTAGTCATGAAAAATATATGTCATGGCTCATTGATATGTGGCACCAACATTTTTAAGGCTGAATGGCATAACTTTATAGCAAAATGTTCCCCATGGTATTGTGAATGTGGTTTTGTGTTGGTCTTCAGATTTAATCTAAATCTGATTGTAACCAGAAAAACCATCCATAAGGGAGAGCATCTCATGACCTATAGTTGCATCTACGAGAGCATCTATGTTGGGCAATGGAAATGAATCCTTTGGTGTTGCCTTGTTGAGGTCTCTAAAATCCATACAAATACGGATCCTTCCATCAGGTTTTCCTATAGGTACCATGTTTGATACCCATTCTGGATAGTCGATGGAGATAATGAACTCTACATCCAATAACTTCTGCAACTCATATTTAACCATTAAAGTGACTATTGGATGCATCTTTCTGAGCTTTTACTTGATAGGTTTCTTGGAGGGATCTAGCGAAAGGTTATGAGTAACCAATTTTGGATCTAGTCCTGACATATCCTTGTATGTCCAAGCAAAAAGGTTAGGTCTCTCTTTCAGTAGAGGGATGAGTATGGCATACTCATCAGGAGATAGACTCTCTCTAAATTTGACCTTCTTAGGATTAGTGGGATCATTACTGATATCCACATCGAAGGTCTCCTCTACTGACATATGTGATCCCTCCTCAAGCTGGTGAGGTGTAGGAATCAAGTGGATGTCATCAGCTGGGTTTAAAGGTCCTACATCAGAATTTCCCTTAGCATGATAAACATCATGTGCATAGCCTAGCACAAAATGAAAAGGTTGCAACATTTCTTCGTTAGGGAAGAAATCTTCAGGCTCTAGTGGTGAATCAACATGATCCCAATCAATAGCATCTACATTCAGATACAATGGTTTGGAGGGGTCAGCTAGATTGTAAAGTGGAGTGGTCAAATCAATGGAGATCATATTGATGGAATGGATTAGATCTCCAGGACCACGTGTGTGTGACTCTACATTGATATAACTTCCATCCTCGAGATGTGGCTCTAGGGGTATGGGGATCTCTGGATCCGGTCTATGAACAGACTCAAAAATAGGATCACTGGGCTCAAGGAGCTCCATGTACATTGGTGGATCAGGGAAGACTATATGATAAATCATATCCAAATTGGGTGGTCTCCCTCTGAGGTGCGGGCTAGGATAGACTCATCGATACATCTCATCGATGTCAATCGATTCATGATGATGGCACAAATAGTGAGGCCCAAGATAAGCTCTCTCGGTCTCATCCTCATCATCATTATCGTATATGAGTCCTTCACCCCTACCGACTAGAATTGGATGATTAGCAATATGAGGCCCAAGGTAGGCCCACTCTATTTCATCCTCATAGTCACTATCAACCATGAAGTATTCTTTAGTCTCACCCATTTGTTCCATGGGTAATATATGATGTAGATTTAGAGGGCCTAAGTAGGCCAACTCAGTTTCATCCTCATATCATTCATTGTGTGAGGATAGCTCATCATCATCTATTCTAGAATTATAATCTGGTCCATCACTTTTGATAATGGACTCTGCTATACCTAGATTTTAGATCTGCATACCTGTGTCATCGGTAGCTTCATGACTTTCATTATCCAAGTTAGCTCTTGGATTGTCTCCTTGATTTACCTCTACCATGATGTGCTCATGATAGATCTCTGGTGGTGCTTTTGAGACATAGGTTACTAGCCTATTACCCCTTCATAGATAAGAAGGGTTAGGGTGATAAGGATTCTAATCCACATCATCCCCCAAAGTGAGGTTTAGATGATCTAAAGATGCTGCTAGGAGCTCATCCTACCCTCGGATATGATAGCCTAACCCAAACCTATCAGTTGGTAGCTGATATTATGGTTTGATGGGAACTCTGTACCCCTACTCAAATAAGCCTAAGTTGTAACCATGCCAATGGTAATGTTTGAAGTAGCGCAAGGTGAATTCAGGGTTAGATAGATAATGAACATTCACCATGAATGGTTCATCATCATCCTCATCTATGGGTGTGTGATTTGTCAGTTGATCTAGCCCTCCATAAATGAAGTTTGTTTGGTTGGGTGGCACCCCTAGTGGTACCACCATCCCCATGAGAAAGTGATGGGCTTGAGGTCAGCCCATGTCCTATGTAGTTTTGATAAATGGTATGAACATCACATTCTACATAATATATTCTACTAATCCAGGGTTAACCAAATGTATGGTCACCTACGGTGTAGATGACCCTATTGAAGAAGTAGGTGAGGTAGGCTGAGGTGCCTCCTCGACTTGATTTTGAGCATCCCCTTCATCCATGGGACTAGGACCCTCGATAGTGGCTACTTTGGGTGCTTGCTTTGTCTCTTTTCACCTAATTTCACCTTGAGCTTCTTATCATTCCTAAGCATTGTGGATGTCGTAGGTTTAGTCGAAGTTGCTATAGTGTGCTCTGATAAATGTGGTGCTACTATGGAAGGTCCCGCACACACTCCTTTTAATTTACCTTCTGGATGTTTGATTGGTGATATCAATCGTATATCCAGATGCATTGAGGGAAGAATGAAATCTCCTAGCAAGTCAGCTAAGTTCACATATTTGAATGGCTCTTCATCAGAAGGAACCATGTGAACTTGTCCCTCATGTACATATTTTATGCACTGATGTAAGATCGAGGGAATGCAATACATTTCTCTAATCCAAGGCCTCCCCAAAAGGATGTTATACTGCATGGCACCTTCGATCACATGACACATCATAGGGATGGTCTTAAGTCCAACCTGAATCGGAAGAACTATGGTACCTACCATTGAGCATAGTGCATCATTGAATGCTCTCAAGGTGAAAGTGGAAGGTACAATGTGTGACTTTGGCAACTTTAGATATGTTAATGCCTTGGTTGTAATTATGTTGATTGATGACCCTGTATCAATCAAAACCCATTTGAATGGTGTGTGATTAACACATGCAATTATATGTAGTGGTGGGTCCACTATAGTAGTGGAGACCATCTTAATCTCGTGATCACTAAATTGAATGACCGGTTCACTGCACTATTGCACATGTCCCATGAAGTTTGTAAATGCTTCAGGGTCTTAGGACTAAACTTTGATTGATCTTAGAATATCCATGAGCATCTCCCTATGCTTAGGAGACTACTGAATCAGTTCATATATCGACAACTTCATTGGAGTTGTCTGCAGGCTTTGAACTAGCCTACTCCTAATGGTCACCACCGGTCTTGTAGGTGGGCCTGGAATATTTTGAGCTGGCCTTTGCTGAGGTGCAGCATGCACTCTAATTGGAGCTGGAGGTGGATTTGGTCTTTCATACCTCCCTTGTCTCATGACAACATTAACCATGCCAATGAATCCTTGAGTTGGTGGTTCAACCCGCACTTGATTCACATGACCGACATTGTTCCTCGGTGGCTCATGATTTGGTAAGGGGTTCTTGAAGATCCCCATATTCTGGTTGTCTGGAGCCTGAGGGTTGTCCACAGTTAGCTCTCCTCTTTCGATCATGTTCTGTACTACATGTTTGAAACTCCAACATCCTTCGATGTCATGTCCTTTCACCCTATGGAAAGCGTAGTACAAATCATCCCTATACCCCTTTGGCTTGGGCTGATTAGGGTCTATTAACTTGATCTTCGGTAAGTTGAGAGCCTTGGCCTCGCACAGTTGATGGAATATCGATGTCATCGATTCTGACAAAGGTGTGAACTAGTGAGGTGGGCATTGTTCTTTATTCTTACCCTTTTTGTTATTATTGCATTGATCATATTGCATAGGAGGAGGTTGGGCTTGATAATTCTATTGTTGCCCCTTATCCCCTCTCTGGAGGTTTAACACCACTTGGTTGACATGGGTCGGCTTGGCCTGTTCCTTCTGATTATGGGTGTTCTTTTTGTTCCATTCCTTCTTGTTCCTAAGTTTCAAGTTACCCTCCTATAACTTGATGTCCTCTATTACCTTGGCTTGCACCAAGGCCTCCTCAAATGTTTGATACTATTGCAGCTACAATAGTAATGAGATGTGCTTCACACAACTCTTGGTAAACATCCAAGTTAGTTCGATGGTCAGAATGGAAAATGGCAACTTCACCATTATCTTTCTCCATATTTTACCATAATCCATGATCGACTCATCATCATGTTGCATTAAAGTAGCCAGATCGGATAGGTTCACCTTCTTCTTGATGTCGAAGGAGAAGCATTCAAGAAATACATTAGCTAGCTGTTCAAAGTTGGTTATGTTGTGCCTCTTAAGTTGATTAAACCACTCTCGGGTAGGGCCTGAAAGGGTTGTGATGAATGTTCTCAACAATAGAGCATCATTGCTTTCAATCTAAAAGCACATGTCCATAAATCTCATAACATGTTCCTGAGCATCTTCCTCACCTTGAAACTTCTCCAACTTTGGCATCTCAAAATGCTTGGGATATGCTGGAATGGGTATGGATGGGCATAAAGGTTCATTATGAATCTTGTTCAAGGTCAGCTTTTGATAAGTTATCCCTTGCTTCTCTATAGCTCGAACCTTGTCTACCAAGGCCTGATAGGCCTTCGAAGATAGAATTTCCTCTTCTCTAAGAGGTCCATGAGGAGCCTTTGGAGGAAAATTCTTCTTTGGATGAGGTGGAGGAATGGGATCATCCTCCACATCTACTAGGGAGATCTCAAGATATTCTTATTCTTGATCATCTCCCACTTCTTCTTCGTACTGTATATGCCCATGATGTTCCAGTGCTTGGTGCTACATCATGTTTTGGATCATGTGGTGAGTATGGTTCTCAATATGCTTAGGGTATAAATCAGGTTATGAAGTAGCTCATCTATGAGTGCACTCCCTGTACTCACTACGAGGGGGTAAATTAGCCTGAGCTAATCGATCCTCTCACTCAACATACTCCTTTTGATCAAGGATGCATTGTTCATGCATGCATTTCTCAAAAATATGTTGCCTATGCAACCTCTACCTCTGAGTATCCTCATTTTTGAGGTGCTCACACTCTACATGGACATCCTCCAATTGATCTTGGAGAATCTACTACCATTGTTTCGACACCAATTTTTATGATCGATCTATAAGATCAGCCATGTGCGGTCTCTGGTGTACTCATTCAATCTGAGCAACTTTATCGGTATGACCTCCGATAGACTGGTTTACCATGCTCTTGCCCTTGTCTATGTAGATGACATTCATGTTCTGGTGTTGTCTGTACTCTATGCCCATGTGGGTCGATGGGGCAATTATACTATGAGGATACTTAGAGAATTCTCCTAGCTCTCTAATGGTCTGACGTGTGCTCTCACTATGAGAACTCATAGAATGAGAATGCACAACTGAGGGTTTATACCCTAGCTACCCTAAGACTCTATCTAGACCATCCAATTGCCTAGTGCACCATGACTCATGTGGTGGCATACCATTGACTCCAATCTTAGACATGTCAAATGTGAACTTGCTAGGTTGATTGTTGTTTGGAGTCTATGAGGGCCTATGCCTTGAAGCATCCCTCTCTTCCTACCCCTGAGTGGGTAGATTTTCTACTTGTCTATTTTGAACTGATGGGGGCCTGGAGCCTCCCTTATCTCGAGTATGGATGGGCACTAACTTAGTTATAGTTCCCTCTTCAATGATGTACTCTTTAGTGGATCCAGTGGATCCATGAGGTGTACGATCATGATATATACTCCCATGCTTGAAGGGCCCATGTTGGGATCTTCCATACTCGGATCTATCTCGTGAGGCATGTGCATTGCCTCCTCTAAGTGGGGTATTCTGATGAGAACCCCTACACGTAGAGTTATCCCCTCTAATGCTCATCGAACATCATTCGAGAGGATCTTGTGATTGAGGGTTCTTCATGTTGTGTTGTGAATTGGGTGGAGCCTCGGCTCTGACCTCAGTTCTATGTGTTGAGATCGACCACTCCGTGTGACAACCATGATGTTGTATTATCTCGTATGTATATTTTAAGGTAAACAAAGCAAACAATGATGATTATCTCTTTTTAAATTTTCTTTGTGAGCCCTAACTGGTTTGATGTGTTTTGAAATTTGTTGAAAACTTAAACTACTCTCATCATGTTTGAAATTGTTGATGATATACTCAATAGTTTAAGGCTTTCACCTGTATACTCGTAGCTCAACAACCTAGAAATGAAAGTCCAGGCCATGTAATCCAACCTATAATGTGTGGTAATGAAGTCCACACATGGTCAAGGAGCACAGGTCCTCCCGATCCTCACCCAGTTCACCCATAGTCAATGATATACCTCTTCAAAGAGAGATACGTGCAGATTTTCCATGGGCTATGATGGATCTTGGAGTCGGTATTGGTCTAGTAATAGGGTTCGAGGGAGTTGGGCCAATGGATGGAAATCACTACCACCATCATTGAACCCTACTAGTGGTTGGATATGACTTCCAACTCACTAGCATTTAGATAGTGCGTGGTGTGTGTTTGTTCATTTTAGATTTTGCATGAAAGTAAAATGCAACACCAAGCACACAATGCTCTTTCCTAAATGCCTAATGATAAAAGCATTTAATATTCAGAAATATGCATCTAATTATTGAATGATTTTTAGAGAATGTAGGTAAAATGCTCTAATCAGCCTCTGATTGGGCCACAATAGGTAAACTCTAGAAAATAGACTCTAATTGTTAGCCATGGGATAGAGCTATAGGTAATAGTGTTGGTTGTAGGATAGAGCCAGAGATCTTAGCCATGGTTGATAGGTGCAACTAATAGTGCTAGCCATGGCTATCAACCATGGCTGATAGATAGTATAATATTTTCATGATTCTTTTCCTTTTACTATTTTCTATGTGATTTTAATTAACTAAAAACTAAAAATATAACAAAACCAGAAACATAGAGGATCATAATTACCTAGAGTCCTCATTCTATGGAGAGGTAGTCTGCTTCCTACCTATTTTTTGCTCTGATGCTAACCATGGCTAACACCTACAACAAAAAATAGAAGAAATCCATTAGTTACTATGGAATTTGTGGGGTTTCCATCATGATCACCATCTGTAACCTTGTAGAAAGCATACACCTAACTAATGCATCAATTGATATCAAATATTAAAGCATAAAATATTGACAATAATGAATTCAACAAGAAAGAGAATGTTTCTTTTATTAAATATTTATCAAATCCAAATTACATATACGTCCCTCTTAGGGATACTCAATGTTGATACAATTAATATAATCTTGAAAACCCTCTAAATGAGGGGGTGGTGTAATTCGTAGGCTTTCCACAAAGACACGAACTACTCAAGATCAATGGTGACCTTCTTCTCTCATGAAAGAGGTATTTTCTACCTTGAATGCCTTGAAATGAATGGATCCTGTAAACCCTGCATTCAAGAAACAACAAGAAAGGATTAGAAGCAAAGATGGCCTCTCTTGATGAGGCTTTTGATGGAAACTTGCATAAATGATGATAAAGAAAACAAGAAACATGTAAATCTATGAATATTAGCACAAAATCATCATATTACTATGAAGCATAGAAAGAAAGCATGTAATCTAGGTAATAAGCAACCTAATTAGCCATTAGAAACTTGAATTGCATGAAATAACAATAAACTAGTCTAATTGATGGAAATAAGGAAATGAAGGAAATCTACCTCTAAATCCTAATTCTAACCATACAAATGCATGAAAGAAACCTAAACTAAGTCATATATTCCTAAATACATGATTACAAAATGAAATCTATGGCTAAAATAGAGTAAACCAGGGATCAAACCCTCACCATGGGTCTGAGGCATGGTGGGCACTGTTAGCCATGGCTGACAACCATGGTTAAGGCGTGAATGCTCTTGCTCTTGTAATCAGGGCTTGTATCCTCAATTCTCTCCATTGAATTGATGGTCAAGGGTCACCTTGATGTCCTCTAATGGATTTGGTGGTTGAATTCACTAGATTCACGGTGGAAGAGGCTCAATTATGGATTCTTGATCTCCTTAGTCCTTTGACACCTCCATTGCTTTGAATGCATTCATGATTGGCAAGTTAGCTCTCTCCAAAAGGTTGCAATTGAGTCAACAATTTGGTAGAGCTTCACTGCATTTCAACTCCTAAAGATTCTATTTGCTTTCATTAAGGCTGCTCAATTGAAAACTTCTCTAGACTTCTCCCCAATTTGGAGGGGGGTCTTATAGCACTCTCAAGTCCTTGGTCTAGCTTCATGGAGAAGCCAAGAACAAGAAACCTATAGTTGGATCAGTTGGAGGGAACCTTCTCGATGCTTCCCCACCCAAAACCATTTGAATCTCCATTGCCCAGGCCATTGTAACCAAAATTTGGCTCGACCCAGGATTCAAAATAGTTTTGATGCTAGCCATGGCTCTGAGGCATGGCCAGCTCTATTAGCCATGGGTGTCAGCCACGGCTAAGGCTGAGTTAGCCAACTCTACCCAAATTGAGTGGTTAAAACCACTGCTTCACCTTGGAGCTATCCAAGATCATTCATATGGTCTGTTAGCATGTCCCATATGAGTAGTCACCTCGACATGACGTGTTTTAGGTGTCTACAGTAAGTTTTGAAATGTAGCATGTCCATTAGCCAAAAAATATAGTTATAATAACTAAGCAAGAATGCAAAAGCACTCACATGTTTCCAAGAAATATGAAAAGTTGATTCCAAAAAAAAATAGAGCATGCACTATCTATCACATTAATTGTGCCAATGACCAATTTTGCATTATAAGGTAAATATTTGGAGAAAAATTTTCATGAAATTTATGAAGTGTAAGATCCTTATGAGAAAATAAATATTTTGAGAAATAAACTTTTTAAGCTTTACACATAAGTAGCAATTATTATATTTAGAAGAGATTGTGCAAACGAAGCTTTAAGAGAAGCTCAGTGACCATGGTAGATGATGCTAGAAATTCCTCCAAGAAAAATGGGAACACCCAAAAAAGCACTACAAAATGCAAAGATATCCAAAAATAACCAAAAAATCTGCAAGACCACATAGGTAAAATTAGAGAGATGGAAATCACTCTGCAAGAAAATTATTAAAGTCTCTAATATGAATTCAAACAAAGGCAATACAATGTATTATCTAGTAGAATAGGTGCAACTACATGGATCTCATTCTTATCCTCATACATGTATAATCTAGAACATCCTTGCTTGGAGTTGGTTCTAGTAGTATCACCAAATTAGGGTGGTTCAAAATAAATAAGGATAGGTAATTTTCTATCTTATGCCTAGAATATTTACCAATGCATTTGCAATAGGCACTTACCCTAGGGTTTTTCCCAAAACTTTTACCACTAAAGGCCAAAAAGGTACTATGACCCCAAAAATATCAAATATCAAGGCAAAAGACTAAAATTATGGCTTGACCAAAAATTATATCATCCTATACTTGGTCATATCCTACAAAAATGTCTGATTCAAATTTTTGAGTTATAGTATTTGGATATTTTCTCCATGTTGGCTATAATTTCTAGCTTAGAAATAAATAAATACATCTATGGCTACTAATTTCCCATGGCTTATTCTATCATCAATCCCCTGTATTATGACACAACCTACCTAGACTAATCAAAATATCCTCTTTTCTTTGATTAAGGCCACTATTTGTGTCTAAGAAATCATGAGCAACTCACATTATTATAAATATCAAAGTATGAAGTATTCTGATACCCATCACACATGGCTTGGTTGTTTCTATACTACACAGTAGATAATTTAATCTAAATAGTACTAAATAGGAAGAACCCATAAGTAGACTATACTGAATGCACCTCATTAGGGTCTCCAATCCCTACTATAATTCCAATAGGTAAATTTTGGGCCTAACATTGCAGCTCATATGCAATAATATGCCTTGACTATCTTAGAATGCAATAAATCCTTCACACTCCTTAGTATGAGGAAGGATATTGGTACTTCCTAATAGAATGAACTATGATAAGAGTATATGTCTTTGTCAAATATTCATTTTTGCTTCCTTACTATGTAACATATTGGATATTTGGCATGGAATTCTACCAATAAGTAGATGAAGAAAACAAATCTTATGGATCCGGTTTAAACAAAGTTGGCATGTATGAATTTCCATTTAGTTTTGAACCCATTACTTTGACAGTGAGAAGACAAGGTCAATTTCTAAAATCTAAAATCAATAAATTCAAACTACATGAAATACCACACAAATGGAAGAATGGCCTAGAAGGTAGATTAAACAAAAAACTAGTAGAATTAAATACAACCAAGCCTCTGAGATTTAATCATGTCAGCCAACTCAATATAGAATAACTTTTAAATAATTTTAAAGAGAATAATATTGATTGAGACATAAGAAAAATGCAAGAGTTGCCTCCTTGTATAAGCTTCTATGACATAGTGAATAATTATGACCCAAAAAAATACCTAGACCAAATTTTTACTAAAAATGTAATAAAATAATTGAAAAAGAAACCGGTATGGCCAGTATAAAAAATTGTAGAATGGTGGATATATAGGTTTGAACACAACTTACAAACCTCAAGATATGGTTTGGCTACAGACAATTTTTTTTTGAAAATATATGACAAGAGTTTAAATACTTGGAAACCTAAAAAATAACCAACTTGTATGAAAATTGTAGGAAGTGATGATGAGGAAGAATCTCCCATAGAAAAAGAATAAATTGAGTAGATAGATTCTAGAGAAGAACATGCTAAATATGTGTTAATTCTAGGAAAACAAGTTAATATCCTAAAAACAATTAATCTAGAAGAACAAAGGCCCTTAGAAAGAAGCCTAGAACAACACAAAGAGGCTCCATCATTCACACCAGATGAATTTTAGAAAAAAATATATGAAAGAGGTTAGAATGATTGCAAAAATAGACTATAAGGGAGGAGGCTTAGGAGAAATAAAATATAGAATATCATATCTCCCATAATTACAACAAAGGCCATAAGAACTAGATATAGGAGCTTGCAGCATTAAGTCCAAGAAATAGAACATTACATAGTTTGTGCCAATACCATATGAACCCTAAATCTATCCAAAATAAGTAGTAGTATATGAGAATATGAAAATGTTGGGCCATACCATAGAAAGTAATAATGAGCTAGATATGATCTTGAAATCATATATATAACAACAATAGGGGTAATGCCAAGAAATAATATAAACTGGCACTAGACATTAGGACAAAGGATATATTCCTTATCCCAAACCAAAATCTTCTAATCCTACAAACTCATCAAAGGAAAAAGAAGTTGGAAAAAATAAAAGGCTACCCTATGAGTTAACTAGAAAAGGAAGCAAATAAAATTCAAAGCAAAAGTATAGTTTTGGCAACACAAGAAGAAGCCATTCCAATTCAAGAGAAACCTCAAGTGAAACAAAATGGTATGATTTCTCAAATATCTATAACTACTTCTTCTACTCCTATTATCCTTGCTAATGTCCCTTCCTCTTTTCTCTCACAACTACATTCCCCACCATGGCAAGTCATTAAAAATTAAATAACATCTGATCCACCTTACACCACATCCATATCACAAATACAAACCCCCATAGGTGTTGTTACATCTATCCAAAAAACCTCTTCATTTCCATTTCTCGTTATCTAACTCATCTTCATGACATCACCAGCTTTTAACCATCCATCCACAATCGTCATCAACCAAATAAAGCAAATGGATAAAAATACCTAGAAATGGTAGAAAGAAAGAATTTCAAGAAAATAAAAGAAATGTGTGACACCAAGGCTAATGAATGTGGTTGACCCCACTACCTAAAAGAAACTAAGGGTGGAAGATATCCCAATAGTCAATAAGCCTGAGTCTCAAATGACATCAATTGACTACAATATGGTGCTATAAGAAGTTGATATTGCCAGAATTCTACTAGAAGATGCCTTACAAATTCTTAAACCCAATTCAACATGATATACCTACAAGGACATAGGCTAAGAAGTAATTTTGACATGATGTCAAAGAAAATAAAGATACTAGAAAAAATAATAAAAGCAAAGAAAAATGAAAAGAAGTATTTAAAAAATGATATCCAATAATTATGACAGTCTCTCATGAAAGCTTTGACTCTGGCATAGTTGCAAGAAAAATATGAAATGATTTAAGTTTTAAAGAGCAAATATAGATCCCATAGCAAGAGTTGTAACAATAAAAGAATAAGGCTCAAGTTTCTCATTTCTAATGGGAGGTGTTAATGCAACTTAAAAAGGAAAGAGCAAAATTCTCCATAAGTCCCTCAAGGCATATCCAATTGTTAACTACTTTATCTTCAAGATACAAGCCACAGAAACTACAAAGGTGGATCTTGTAGAAGCCCAAGTTAATATGGAAGATAAAGTAGAACAAGTAAAATCTATTATTAGTTTGGTCAAAAGAATATTTGAACCACCATTGGTGGCTATAACAAATAGATAATGAAATGGAGCAATATATGCTACCCAAACTTTCATAAAAGGAAATAAGCTAGTCTAAAAAGGGTGGGAGATGATGGATAAGCTACTAATAAAAGAAAAAAAATTATGGCTCTAGCAAATTAAGTTGAAGACTTGGGATTTCTAGTATTTTGAGATGAGCAACATCAATTTTACTCTATAAAACAACTTCAAGCTCAAATAGATCTAGTAGTTGGAAATAAAGTGGAATTCCATCAATGGAAGGAGCCTATTGAAGAAGCTCAAGTTTTTGGATTTCTAAAAAAACAAGCTACAATATAAGCAGAACTTCAAGATATGGCTAGAAGATACATAGATCCTTCATACGAAAATGCCTTTTGGCTAAAAGTGATGAATGCTGGGATAAGAGAAATTAAATACCAAACCTTAGAGACTTGGGAGATGGTCTATCAAGTGTTGTAGAAAGTAGAGAATACCCTTTCTAAACAAGATATCAAAAAATAAGAACAAGAAAAACTAGTAGAGGTCATACATGGACAAGCAAGGTAACATGAAATCATTGAAGCTCCAACCACTGAGGTTATAATGATAGAAGCTAGTAAAAAAATAGTCAACACATGGACACAAGGAAATGACACATTAAACTCACAATATGATACCTCAAAACCTCAATGATGCAAGCAAACATGGAGTGTCCAAATGAGAAAGATCCAATTGGAAAAAAGCTATTAGCTATGAAAAATAAAAACATGCAAATGAACCTATCACACAAGGCATACATATTTGGGAAAGTGTGTCAACTTAGAAAATGACATCCAAAGTCATGGCAAGCATTAGCTAGAATAAGCCATAGTAAAAGCTATAAAAAAGAAGGTAAGCCTAATATAAGAAAAATTAGTTTTGAGATAGAGCTTTGGGAATTTAAGTGATTGAATCACCATGCATATTTTAGAAGCACCAAATAGGCCTGTGCAACAATCCATAATTTTGAAGAAGAATATTTGTGCAATGTTTCTAAGAATAAAATAAAGAGTGCTAAAAAGCTCTAGCTTTTGATTTCCTAGAATAATTACCTAAGGTATTTTTCCTGGGTCTAAAGCAAGGTTATGCATAAGGGGTTGGACTCGAAATGTACTTGTAAAAAATTGTGAATCTTAATCGAAATCAAGGAGAATCCTAAGCAAATCAAATCAATCATCTTCACACCCAAATTTTGGGCATTTGAAGCTCTAAAAAGTAAGGTCATATTTGTGGATAAATTTTGACCCATTAAATCACCTTATAAATTCATAAAAACACCACCATTATATTAGGCTTGAAAAGAGCTTTCCAATGAGTATAAATATGCCTATGTTTGGATATATATTGTGGTGAATTAACCCTAAGAAAAAATTGGTCCCAAAAATTTTAGGCGAATGGGCCGATGTCAAGGGTCCTCATATTCACCAATTTCCAATTTTGGAAATCCTAATATTCACTTAATTTGTGAATATTTGCCACTATGCATAACCCTGGTCTAAAGAAACTCTTATCTATGATGGACTATGCTCAGGGAAAATTCATTTTTGTAGGGGTACCACACTTCAAGTTTCTCCATTTTTTCTCCTTTCCTTTTTTCTTATATTTTCTTCCTTTTTTGTTTTTGCTTCCCTCTTCCCTACACTCTTCTTACCCCTGTTCATACTACCTGATGAGCATTAGAAATGCTCATATTTTGTATACATTTTCTTGATTATTATGCGGTTGTATAATAAGTATTGCATATTTTTATGAATGATTATATAATTATTTGATGAAATTATGCGTGTTATCTAATTCATATGTTTTCAGTGTGTTTTTGTGGAATTGTAGTTGATTTAGTCAGATTTGGATCAGTAGAGGTTTTTTCATGGACCTAGCACTTTGTTTCTTTCGGAATCAACGTAGAGAAGGTAGGTGCCTTCCTCTTCCAAGAAGGCGCCAAGCGTAAGTAGGCGCCTTCCTCTTCTAGGAATGCGCCAAAGGAAAATAAGCACCTTCCTCTCACAGGAAGGTGTTGACAGGAAGGCGCCACTAGAAGGCAAGCACCTTCCTCTTCCAGGAAGGCGCCAATGGTAGTAAGGCACATTTCGCATAGAGAAGGCACCCGACATACTTAGGCACCTTCATCATAGGGAAGGCACCCCTGTTCTTCACCCGTTGGCCAGACAAGCACGACGTGGACAACAGAGACTGGTGTAGTTCCAACTCTACGTCATGTAGAGTTAAATTAGGGATCGCACCGATGTATGAGAACGTCCTACCAATGCCAGGTGAAGCACAAACCAATCAGTGAACATGCCATCGTTAGAAACAAATGCCAATTTTAGAAAACATCGATCACATTTACCAGACTGTCTTAGTTTAGTCTGGAATGAATCGACTGTTATAACTTCTTTGTAATAGAAGATCTATGGGTGTGCTATATAAACACATGCATACCTCTCTGAGGATATATAGAATATTTTGATAGTAAATGTAGAGAGATATACAAAAGAAGCATTGTAATACTTTGATAATTATAATATAGTTCTAAGAGTTTCTAAGTGCGTGTTCAGCTGGGAGGAATCTGCTAGAGCCTGGGCCCACTCCAAGCTAGTATTTCTTCCCCTATTTTTCTTGTGTTTTCTAGATTAGTTTATTGCTTTTATAAGATTGTTTATCGCATTGTTATTTCTAGTATTGCAATAGGTTTATTTCTAGGAATGTGTGAATATTTTCTTTCTATAGATTTAATTGTTTTTATGTAAATTATTGAGGAGTGTATGAATGATTGACAACCGTTGAAACACCCCCAAATAGTAGAACTAGTAGACTCATCTCAAGTGGTATTGTAAGCAATCTTGTTCAATACCCTTCGCAAGTTTACGAAGCTCCCTAGGTTGATAAATTAAATGCACGGGCATGTGACAAAAGTAGGAAAGAAGTTAACCTTCTTTGGCCCACAATATTTTGGTATCATTATCGGGGAAGCGTCTCAACTAGATTATTTACAATACCTGGAAACCTTCCATCTGACCTTGTATGAGTTCTTCGAGAAGAAGAGAACTTGACGGTCGATTTATAAAAACCAATCCACCAGAACCTGAGTCAGCCGAACATTATGAATTTGAATTAGACTCACCCAACCAACCTCCAACAATCCATTGGAGTGAGGATCCACACTTTGTGCAAAGTGCCTCCTCATCCCATCAACTTGGGGAAGAACGAATCATCATAAATCCCTTGTTTAATAGGACACCCTTATAGGAAGCCCTATTGTGGAAAGTTGTAGAAGATCGGACGATAACACTAGACAACCTTAGATCCTTGACTTAGAAATTCTTAAACAATCGTAAGGCCATAAATACTACATTAGAGATTGCATTTCCTAAAAACATAGTTGACAATGAAGAAGTCTCATCTGGCTTTAGTTTCCCAATTTATGGAGGAGTAGGAGATACCAAAATGAAAAACACATCCCCTGCTCACCTTCTGACCTTTAGAGGATACCCAACTGAGGACCCTAACCTATTTTTATTTAAGTTTGATGTCTTATGCAAGTATGTGGACTAAAAATATGATACACAAAAGCCGAAACTCTTTCCTTATACATTGGATGATGCAACTCTACGGTGGTTCATCGGTCTGGGAGACAAACACATTGCCACTTGGGATCAAATGAAGAAACTCTTTTTAGAGAAATACCAAGATTTTGGGAGAGAAAGAGACTCCAGAGAAGAGGTCTTGAGCATGATGCAGAAAGAAGATGAGTCTCTCGAGGAATACTAGGAGAGATTCAACTTCAATCTTCAATGATCTCCTCACACGAAACTATCTGATAAGTCCCTCAAAAGCATATTTTTGAGAGGACTTACCAATGAATCATTGGAGGCTCTTAACATGATTTTTGGAGGTGATGTCTACCAGCATGCTATGGAAGACATCCAACAACTATGTCAGAACTACTCAAGAAGGAGAGGCAATACCACTTCTAGAACCATGAAAGTGACTGCTTTAGTCACAAATATAGAAATAGGTAACATGCTGGAAGATTTAAAGAGCGAAATGCTCTCATCTCTAGCATTGCAGATGGATACATTGTTGTTAGATAAAAATAAGTAGCATTGGCTTATTTTTGTCCAAAATGTAGAGGGAAGCATGCAAAGAATGCATGCCCTAAGAACAAAGTCAGAGTATGTGCAGTTTGCAGGTTGAACCATAAAACTTGATTGTGCCCGCAACTGCCCAGTAATCAGGAGGATGTTGAAAGCACGGATGCCTATTTCATAGGCAATCAGAAGAGTTGGCCACAACCTCTTGCGGGGAATATGCCAATCGAAATGTCATCATATGGAGGAGGACCATACATTCCCAAAGCCCCACCTCAACCACCTAACATGGGGTGGTGGGGGCCATCACCCTGGTCCAACGCACCCCCAGCAGCATTCTTGAACCAACATCCATAGATGCCATATCCATATCCTGGGCAGCAGTGGAGAGGCCACACTGCATGGAATCAGGCTCCACAGAATGTAGCACCAGCTCACCCCCAACAAAATTTATCGATGTTGCTAGTAGTGAGACCTGTGTAGCTACCCGCACAATCAATGGCAAATCCTAATAACAAGGTGAACCAGCCAGCATACAACATGGAGGTTGAGATGTATCCAATGTACCATATTCAGCTTAGGTCTGGTAGACAACTAGGAGTAGGAACATCTCCATTGGTAGAAGAGGAGGAAGAGGTAGGAGAAACACCTCTTATAGAAGAGGTGATAGAAGAAACGCCTAAGAGATCAAAGGCTCCATTTCCCAACTGGTTACAAGAATAGAGGAAAGTAACGTAGTCGGAGTTCGATATCTTATCTAGCTTGAAGAACCTCACCATGACAATTCCATTATTTCAAGCCATCCGAGATGTTTCGATATATACCAAGGCAATAAGAGAGATGTGTCTAAGGAAGCAAGGATGAAGAGCAACCCAGAATATCAATGTCATGGGTAAACTAGTAGATTTGATGATGGGCAAAACATGCCATCCTAAGTATGTAGACCCGGGAAGCCCGGTGCTAACTATAAAAATTGAGGGACATTCCCTATCCAATACGTTGGTCGATCTCGGAGTAGCCATCAACATAATGCCTTAGGAGACCATGTAGAGGCTACAAATCATGAACCTAAAACCCACTATGACAGTGCTACAGCTGGTCGATCGATTGACCATGGCACTAGAAGGAATGTTGGAAGACGTAATAGTGACACTCAGTGCATGGGAATACCCAGCCGACTTTTTAGTCTTGTAATATAAAACTAGGCTGGGCGGTTACCCGCTCATCTTGGGAAGGCCATGGTTGGCAATAGCTGATGCTTACATCAGCTGTCGGGATGGGCTAATGACCATCTGATGAACGAAACATTAAAAGGTTGACTATTTCACCCCCAGCGTAGTCCGTCGACTCATTAGGAGAATCCATGTTGATCGAGCATGAAAATCCTGAGCTATCCATGATCCAACCGATGATGATGTTGGATGAGTTAGTAGAAGAAGATGAAGATGGTGCTATTGTGGAGTTCCTCCATGGGGAGTCCTCCATCTCTACACCTGGATCATCATTGGTTGGTGCCCAAGATCACCACATTCAACAGATACACGTTGGGCCAGGAAGAACATTGAATGTCAGCAGTGGGTTGACTCCCACATAATTGACAAAAGTAGAAGAGCTCCTGGTTAGACACCAATAGGCATTGGCATGGGATTACTCAGATATGAAGGGTATCAGCCCAGATATCTGTACCCATCGTATATACCTCGATGATCAAGCAACTCCAAGCAGGAAACCATAAATAAGAATGAATTCGACAATGAAAGACATTGTCAAGGAAGAACTGCAAAAACTCTTGACTGTCGAATTCATCTATTTGATTTTTGATAGCGAGTGGGTATCACCGTTAGTGGTAATACCTAAAAAGAATTGGAATGGTGAATTTGTGTGGACTACAAAGTGTTAAACAAAGCAACCAAGAAGGACCACTTCCTACTCCCGTTCATTGATCAAGTCTTGGATACACTGTTTGGGAGGAAGTATTTCTCCTTCCTGGATGGATTCAATGGATACAACCAGATCTAGATAGGAGAAGAGGATCAGGATAAGACAACGTTCACCTGCCTATGGGGAACATTTGCCTATCGGGTATTACCTTTCAGATTATGCAACGCACCTGAGAAGGCATCATACTAGGACACCACCTCTCCACAAAATGAATAAAGGTTGATAAAAGAAAAATTGAGGTCATCATAGACCTACCCAGCCCTAGAACGCAGAGAGAGGTGAGGAGTTTTCTTGTATTAGTCGGGTACTACCGGTGATTTATCATCGAATTTAGAAAAATTGCAAAACCACTACACACTCTATTATCTAAAGATGTGGAGTTCAATTGGACGAAAGACTGTGAAGAAGTGTTTCAATTGCTTAAAGAGAAACTAATATTCGCACCGATTTTAAGAGGACCAAATTGGGCCATACCATTCCATATCTACTGTGATGCATCCAATAATGTGATTGGAGCAATCCTCGGATAGAAGGATGACAAATAATTTTATGCCATCTACTATATCAGCAAAAACTTTGTAGGAGTCAAGCTCAACTACACGGTGACGGAGAAGGAGTTCCTTTCAGTTGTGCACGCCATAAACAAATTCTGCCATTATATCACTGGGTATAAGGTATTTGTCCACACAGACCACGTGACCATCAGATACTTAATGAGCAAGCCAGCCATTGGTGAAAGAATTATCAGGTGGCTCTTGTTACTACAGGAATTCGACATCACAATAGTCGACAAACCAGGCAAAGACAACATCATAGCAGATTTTCTATCCATATTGATATCGATAGACCATACAACAGTGGAAGACCAATTTTTGGATGAACATTTATTCACCATTAGTGAGCAAATCCCGTGGTATGCAGATATAGCCAATTACTTGGCCACCGGAAGAACCTCACCTGCTCTCTCTTTTCAAGAAAAGTAGGCAGTCATAGAGAAAAGCCCATCATTCCTATGGATTGATGGCCTCCTGTTCAAAATAGGACGTGACCAGATTATAAGGATATGCCTAGTAGAACAGGAGTTCTCAGAAGTACTCAAAGCATGTCACAATGAACCATGCGGAGGACACTTTGTAGGGAAATTAACTGCCTACAAAATCCTACAGGCTGGGTACTTTTGGCCCACTCTATTCAAGGATGCAGCTACGTATGCCAGTAAGTGCGATGAATGCCAAAGAATGGGCAGACCAACCCATCGAGACAAAATGCCCCTCCAACCTCAGGTACACCTGGAACACTTCGATAAGTGGGGCATGGACTTCGTGGGACCAATTAATCCACCTTCAATAGGGAGGAGGTTTATTTTGGTTTGTACAGATTACGTCACCAAATGGGTTGAATTTCAAGCGTTGAGATATTCAAAAGAAATAACAGTCATCAATTTCTTATTTGCCCATATTTTTACATGATTTGGGGTCCCTAGAGAGATAAAAATAGACCAAGGGCCTCAATTTACCTCCAAGTTGATCAAGGAGCTAATGGAGCAATACAGAGTTTGGCACAATAAAACTACACCCTATCATCCGCAGGCAAATGGGCAAGTGGAAGTGACGAACAGAGAAATAGAGAACATCCTGACGAAGACCGTGCAACAACATAGAAAATATTGGGCTACATGATTGTTGGAGGTAGTCTAGGCATATAATACCACGTGGAAATCCACCAAAGGCTTCACACCCTTCCAACTGGTCTATGGGAAGAGTGCGATGATGCCCATTGAATTTGAAATCAAGACATTGAGGACGGCTTCAGAATTGAACTTGAGCTTGGATGACGCTCAAAAATAAAGGATTCGATAGCTATATCAGCTGGACGAAATCCGAATGGATGCTTTGCAGAGAAAAAAAATCATACAAAAGTAAAGAAAGCAGTGGTATGATCGCCACATTAAACTAAAGTAGTTCTAAGAAGGATAATGGGTGTTGTTGTACGATTCTCGATTCTAGGAAAGAAAAGGTAAATTAATGCAAATATGGATGGGACCGTATGAGGTGGTAGAGCTCATCAAGAATGGGGTAGTGCGCATTAGAACAATTGACGGTAGCAACACTATGTTAATGGTCAATGGCCATCGACTGCGCCCCTATAACACATCCAAAACCTTATAGGTGGAATCCAGAATAGACATGGGGGAGACCCCATCTTGTTAGATTCGGACCAAACTCTTAACAGGCAAAATGGTGGCCATGGAGGTGCTCACCATAATTAGTTAATTTAGTTTTTTTCTTACGGTGTGTTTTGCAATGACGACGCCCGCATGCAAGCTGCATGCATCCTAATCCAGGGCCTAACAAGCATGGAATGCATCTAATTACCTTTTTTTTTCTTTCTTTTCATTTACTTTTTTCATGTGGAAGACCTAACAGCATGAGGAATAGGTATCTAGGAAACCAGGCCTGATTTGGCTCAGCATTTCGACACTAGCACTCGTAGGTAGAAGTTGAGGTAGCGTGAAGAAATACTGAGAAGGCTTGATCACCATTTCCTAGTCAATCACAACATGATTGCCAAGAATAAAGTGCCTTCCACATTGAGAAGGCGCAGAATAAGGCGCCTTCCTTATAAATAAGGCACCCAGCTAGAAGAAGGCACCTTCCGTATGAAGAAGGTGCCCCGCCAGAATAAGGCACCTTCCTTATAAAGAAGGTGCCCAGCCAGAAGAAGGTGCCTTCCGTATGAAGAAGGCACCCTGCCAGAATAAGGTACCTTCCTTATAAATAAGGAACCCATCCATAAGAAGGTGCCCCACCAGAATAAGGTGCCTTCCTTATGAGAATGTGCCTCGCCAGAAGAAGGTGCCTTCCTTATAAAGAAGGCACATACAAACAAAAAAAAAAAAAGAGAAAAAAAGTAGGCACCTTCCACATCGGGAAGGTGCCACATTAAAAAAAAAAAAAACAAAACAAAAATTGGCGCCTTTCGTGGCGGGAAGGTGCCACAAAAAAATAAATAAAAAATAGGTGCCTTCCATGGCGGGAAGGTGCCACACAAAAAAAAAAAAAAAAAGAGCCCGAGGTGCCTTCCACATCAGGAAGGCACATACAGACCAAGGCGCCTTCCACCCTAGGAAGGCGCAGGTATACAGTGGCACCTTCCACCCCAGGAAGGCATAGGTATTCAGTAGTGCCTTCCACATCAATAAGGTGCACCCATTCAGAAGCACCTTCCATAGCAGGAAGACGCCATCATCAAAAGGGCACCTTCCACCACCGAAAGGCACATCCAATCAGAGATGCCTTCCACCACCAGAAGGCGCATCCATTCAAAGAGCATCGAAAACATTGAGAAGGTACCATATAAACGCCTTCCACATTGGGAAGGCACCACATAAGCACCTTCCACATAGGTACCAAAGAGCACCTTCTGCGTACAACCAACACTTAAGTCTCACGGACTCCTCGATCGAAACAAAATCACCACACGAACGAGCGACATCAGATTACCACCATCACCCATGTGATGGAAATCTGCCCCAATAAAAAAAAATATCGAAGAATTATGGGGCGAGATCAATGTGCACGTTCCAATTATGATGGACAGACAATTTTTTGAGCAAATCGGGAGTTTGTCTTCAACACCAACCATCAAACAACTCAGCACCAAAGTCCAACGTAATCCGCACAAACAAAATACCCCTCCCCCTATCACAAATCAATGAATCAACGCTCTTCACGATGCATGAAACACCAAATAAGGTACACGCATACTAACTCAAATATTTATATAATTATTCATAAATTATGTAGTACCGAAAAATATTTCCGTCATAAAAAAATCATATACCCCCATGGCCGAAACCATGTTCTAATGATATGGCTCGAAAGGCGTACCCTAGAATTAAATGCTAAGGTTAGGCACCTTCCCTATAAGAAGGCACCTTCCTGAAGAAGTAAGGACAAAAAAAAAAGAAGCACAACAGTAAGGGAAGGCGCCATGGGAGGAAGGTCGAAGAATCATGTGGTGAAAAAGAATGAGTTGAGTGATACGGAAGGAATCAAGGGGACGGTAAAAACACAGTTTGAGGCCGAGGGATGGTTCAAATATTGTACCCTAGTCAGTTAGGTCCAGGATATGGAGGCAACCAAGGAATTCACTACCTCCTTGAGGGTCAACGTATCTCAGGTGCAAGGGGTAGAAATTTCGGTCACCCCTGAATACATCTCGCAGGCGACTAGATTACCCCTCACAGGTGAATGCATATACAAAGGTGGACTGCTAAAGTCGTACACCGAAGTGCTACTTCCAGGAGAAAATGTGCAAATATATAAGGAAGGGTTACCCAAAATCAACCTTCCCATGAATCTATAGAAGATATTCGAGTAGGTTGATCGATTATTTACATGCACCAGGAAGTATACCCATTTGCACACTAACCATGTGCAGTTTTTGAATCACCTAGTGCATGGAAGGAAGTTGAACGTGCACTTCTACCTGGAAAATGCCCTGAAGGAAGAAGCAGCTAGGTACCAGAAGGGAGCACCGTCCACCTTGGCCTACCATGGGCTGATATCAGCACTGGTCTGCCATACAAAAGCGTAGATGCAGAACCCTGATGCAGAGGGAGATGACGGCCAAGAAATGTAATAGGATGTTGTTGCTGAAATAGGGCAAGAAGAGGAAAGCCCTATAGAGGATATGACAAGTATTGATAAATTGTCATTGCTTGATTTCATGGAATAAAGAGGGCATCCCCCAGTGCCTGAATGCATAGAGGAAAGTAAAGCTGACAATAGCACCTGTAGCCCCGCATAGAAAAAGAGGAGCCACACCTCCAGATGCCAGTACATAGAAGAGGTAGACACGGACCATAGGTATAGTTGGATCCACCAAGAAATGACAATTATGAGGGGTCAATAGGGCTACTTGCATTTTTGATGCCATGAGGGCGTGGCATATGTTAGGCATGGGGGGATGATGAGCATCAAAAATGTTCATATTTTGTATACATTTTCTTGATTATTATGCGGCTGTATAATAAGGATTGCATATGTTTATGAATGATTATATAATTATTTGATGAAATTATGTGTTATCTAATTCGTGTGTTTTTAGTGTGTTTTTGTGGAATTGTAGTTGATTTAGTCATATTTGGATCATTCGAGGTCTTTTCATGGACCTGGCACTTTGTTTCTTTCGGAATCAACGCAGAGAAGGTAGGCACCTTCCTCTTCCAGGAAGGTGCCAAGCATAAGTAGGCGCCTTCCTCTTCTAGGAATACGCCAAGGAAAGACAAGCGCCTTCCTCTCCTAAGAAGGCACCAATAGAAGGCCAATGCCTTCCTCTTCCAGGAATGCACCAAAGGAAAATAAGTGCCTTCCTCTCACAAGAAGGCACCGACAAGAAGGCACCACTAGAAGGCAAGCACCTTCCTCTCATAAGGAAGGCACCGATAGGAAGGCGCCACTAGAATGCAAGCGCCTTCCTCTCACAGGAAGGTGCCAATATAAGATAAGCGCCTTCCTCTTCCAGGAAGGTGCCAACGGTAGTAAGGCACCTTCCGCATAGAGAAGGAACCCGACATACTTAGGCACCTTCCTCATAGGGAAGGTGCCCCTGTTCTTTGCCCATTGACCAGACAAGCACGACATGGACAACAGAGACTGGTGCAGTTCCAACTCTACGTCATGTAGAGTTAAATTGGGGATCACACCGAAGTATGAGAACATCCTACCAATGCCAAACAAAGAACAAACCAATCAGTGAACATGCCACCATTAGAAACAAATGCCAATTTTAGTAGACATCGATTACAATTACCATACTACCTTAGTTTAGTCTAGAATGAATCGACTGTTATAACTTCTTTGTAACAGAAGATCTACAGGTGTACTATATAAATACACGCAGACCTCTTTGAGGATATAGAGAATATTTTTATAGTAAATGTAGAGAGATATACAGAAGAAGCATTGTAATACTTTGATAATTATAATACAGTTCTAAGAGTTTCTAAGTGCATGTTCAGCTAGGAGGAAGCTGCTGGATCCTGGGCCCACTCCAAGCCAGTATTTCTTCCCCTATTTTTGTGCTTTCTAGATTAGTTTACCGCTTTTATAAGATTGTTTATCGCATTGTTATTTCTAGTATTGCAATAGGTTTATTTCTAGGAATGCGTGAATATTTCCTTTCTATAGATTTAATTATTTTTATGTAAATTATTGAGTGTATGAATGATTGACGATCGTTGAAACACCCCCCAATAGTAGAACTAGCGGACTCATCTCAAGTGGTATTGTAAGCAATCTTGTTCAAGACCCTTCGCAATTTTACGAAGCTCCCTGGGTTGATAAATTAAATGCACGGGCATGTGACAAAAGTAGGAAATAAGTTAACCTTGTTTGGCCCACAACATATGCTTGGACTAGGGTTTTGTGAGAAAGAGTTGTCCCTTGTGGTGATTGGTTAAGTTGATTTTATTGAGCCTAGTCAAGTGATTGTGTGAGGTGATTTTTCAAGTTCCATGAAACAAACTATTCTATAATTCTGATTTGAGTTGAGATTGAGCTTAGAACATATTGAGTCTCTAACAATTCTCTTTATGCTTCTATGAGTTGACTTGAGTTGAGTTGAGATTGACTTGAGTTGAGTTGAGTTGAGATCATTGTGGATCATTGTTGTCATCCATTGTTGAGTGCATTGTCATTCATTTTTGAGTTCATCTTTGAGCCTTGCCTTCATAGATTTGTGGATGCAATTTGAGTACTACTTGAGCATGATTGATTGAGCCTTTGAGAAGGCCTTTGGGATAGATTTTTGGACATATTTGTGGTAGTTTTTGTATGATTTATTGAGCCTTTGAGAAGGCCTTTGGGATATATTTCTAGACATATTTGTGGTAGTTTGTGTATGATTTATTTAGCCTTTGAGAATGCTTTGTGTATAGTTTTAGGACATATTTGTGGATAGTTTTAGACATATTTGTGGACAGATTTGGGACAGATTTTGATGAGGTTCTGAGTGAGCCTATTGAGTAGATTTGAGCAAGTTCTTAGTGAGCTTGCTAGAGCATTTTTGAGCAAGTTCTTGGTGAGCTTGCTAGAGTATATTTGGACAAGTTCTTAGTGAGCTTGTTGGAGCATATTTGAGCAAGTTCTTGGTGAGCTTGCTAGAGCAGATTTGAACAAGTTCTTAGTGAGCTTGTTGGAGCATATTTGAGCAAGTTATGTGTGAGCTTGTTGAGCAGTTTTGGACAAGTTCTGTGTGAGATTGTTATGCAAATTTGGACAAGTTTTGTGTGAGCTTGTTATTGCCTAGCTTTGAGCAGATCAAAGAAATTTGGACAAGTTTTGTATGAGCTTGTTGAGCAATTTTGGACAAGTTCTATGTGAGCTTGTTATGTAGTTTTGGACAAGTTCTTTTTGAGATTGTTATTGTCTAGCTTTGAGTAGATCAAAGAAATAATTGTATTGGATAAGGATCTTTATTTCTGTGTGAAATATTATAAGGATATTATCTTGTGGAGTACCCCACATTGGGGGAACCACATTAAATCTTGTCTCTCAATTGTGTATGGTGACTTGTGCTCTTGCTTACTATTGCTATCTGAGTTATTAATGCACACTGCTATATTTGGTTATTGCAATTAAGGACATTAATTGATATTGGTTGGGAATGAAAGTTAAAAATGATCTTATACTGTTCACCCCCATTCTCAGTATAAGATTGTGTTCTTTAATAGCTACACTAGCAAGTTGAGCACCTCATTGTTCCATAAACTTAAGAGGAAACAAACTATTCTTTGTCATAGGTACTTGTGTAACAATTCTATTACAATTTTTTTATCAAAAATGATACATTTTCCATCTTCAAAAACAAGTTTATAATTCTTTTCCATTATTTATCCAATACTAAGCAAATTATATTAGATTTTAGGGGTGTAATAGATGTCATTTACCTTCTTGGTGCCTTTTTTATTGGAACCTCCATGGATCCCATGCATTCAAATTATGGTGTTTTGTCATCTCCCAATTTGATCTTTGATTTGTAGGAGGAATCCATTGTAGCAAAGAGCTCTTCTTTGCCACTCGTGATTGGAACAACCAGTATCCAAAATTCAAATTTCATTGAGATTGGAATATGATTTTCCATAAGAAAGAAATAAATTTGAATTTCCTTCCTCTTCTCCATAGTTTCCATATTGACCTCTCCCATATTGATAAGTCTTGGACCAACAATATTTAGCAAAGTGACCAACCTTGCCACAATTGTAACAAGATTTATTTGTTTTGTCACCTCTTCCTCTTCCTTGATTGCCACCTCTTGATCTACCTCGTCCTCTTCATTTACCTCTCCTTTGGCCTCTTCCTTTTCCTCTTCCTTGTCCTTTTCCTTGTCCTCTTCCTTGTCCTCTTCCTTGTGCATTATCACCTTCTTTGGATGAGAATGCTTTCTCATCACCTCCATAGCTTTTTGATGTATAACCCTACAATATTTCTTCATGAGACATCAAGGAACCAATTAGAGCATCAAAATATAAAGTAGACAAATATTTAGACTCTTAAATAATGATAGCTATATGGTTCCATTTAGGAAGAAGTGTCCTCAACACTTTATTCACCACTACTTCAGTTTTGATGTTATCTCTAAGGGTTTGCATTTTGTTTACAATGGATTTTACTCTAATACAATAATCACCAACATTTTAATCATTTTTGCATCTTTAAGTTTTCAAAATCCCTCTTCAAGGTTTGAAGCCTCACTTGCTTCACTTGATCACTACCTTGATAGATATCCTTCAAGGCTTTCCATGCTTCTTGGGCTGATAAATAGGAAGCAATCCTTGGAAATATGCTCTTCTCCAAAGCTTCTTGGAGATGGTAGAGGGTAGAAGAATTGCTCTTTTGGGTATCTTTCTTGTTCTTTTTATCTACTACACTCAAGGTGGTCCAATCTGAAGGTTCTGCATAACCTTCTTTGACTATATCCTATAGTCCTTTGCTAGTGAGTAAGGTCCTCATCTTGATGGACCAATACTCATAATATAGCCCATTGAACTCAGGAATGGGAAGATTGTTATTAGTTGCCATTTTTTTCGAAACAACAAAATCAGAAAAATGGCAACAATATAATAGATTACAAAATGAGACAAAATTAGTTCAAATTAAGCTAACAATCTGCTGCCAAAAAAAAATTTCCTTTTGACACCTGTAATCTACTGCTTAAAAAAAACTTTCTAGCAGATCTCTCTTGTCTCAACAAATTATCTTAACAAGATATCAAGTATTTCTACTGCATTATTAATATATATGCTTGTTTGTTAATATATACAAGCTTACAAGTATTCCTTTCAATGTAGGAATTAATGTAGTAATACATATGATAGTTTCCCTTTTTTTACCTTATCCAGACCTTCACATGATGTTAACACGGTCCCCATGCAATCACCTCTCCAGGTTTCGATCTTCACCGATCTTCATGCAAAGTTAACTCCTCATAAGACAATAGGTTAACTTCTCAAAGCATGGATCTCATGAGCTATCTCCGGTTGAAGATATACTTTGATGAATTGCAAGGAAATAAATCATTGTAAAAAATAGCAGCGATATAACATCTTCTAAAATAGCACAAGCAACAAATCTCAACTTTAGTAGAACATTGTGATCGTCGCTTGGACTCCTTCGTCACTTAGAATCTTTGAACATTAATTTTAACTCATGTAGAGCAAGACAAAACTGGAAGACTTTTGTCTTATGCAGGATAAAATTAAACATATCAAAAGTTGTTTAATTCTTCACCAGTTCTTTTTTAGTTTTTCCATTTTATGTACGTAGCACAACAAAGCATAACACTTTCATATCTATCTAGATGGTCCTCCACAATTTTTTTTGGATGGCCTGCATGATCTTTTTCTTGGTGCATCTGCGTGATTTGCAAAGCATCTTGCTCAAGTCATCCCTCCTACATCCAAATGTTGTCTCCTATCATGTGCTAGGTATATATTAGTCCTTCAGATCATATTCCTCTCACACAGTCTTCAATAGGACCTCTCAAACATGATTGCATGGAACACGTTCGAATTTAAAATCTCTCTAGCATGTTCTCCAAACACGTACTCCAATGGATTTGGGCTGCCTCTGATCAATTTTAAACACTACTACTTGTTCTGGGATTGAACTCAAAATGATGTGCAATCCAAAAACTAAGTATTCTCCGCTTGCTTTGATACCAAATGAAATTCTAAATTTACAATCTATCATCATAAGCTTGATTGGATTACAATTTATAAGTTGGAAACATAACAAATCTCAACTCAGAATAGACTTATGCCAATCCAACACAATGAGATGGCTATAAATACTCTAATAATATTCTATTCTTGAAATGCTATGTAAAATATATATATCTTCTAATCTTCAAACAATAACAACTATGACTTAGGGATTTCCAAAAATTATGTAGCACTCAAAGGACATCAATTTGAAGATAATAGAGTAAAACTAAGATAGCATTAAAGATTCTATATCACATGGAGATCGAGTGATAAAGCATTCTAGCAAGCCTATTGAAGAAGAAGTCCATAGGTAGAAACATTGATATTAAAGGACAAGTTTGCTAGTTGATTTTGAGTGCACAAATTAGTGCTAAGATGTAAATGAGAAGCATGTTCATCGATTGAAGAAGAAAGAGCATAGAGCTGCAATTGAACATTGAAATGGCATGCAGTTCGATGATCAAGGAGTAAAAAATCTATGTAGCATCTCAAAGTTAGCAAGGATTCAACTATAATTAATTTATAGGAGTTCGAGTCGATTACAGAGAACTTGTAAGATCGAGCTAAGTATTGGAAAGATAAGAGTTATGTAGCAAGTTTATTAAATTTGAAATCAGCTAAACCTTATAATCTAGATAAATTGAATGATAGGAGTAATAAGGTGTTAAATATCTAGAAAAGTGACCTATCTTGGCCTTCCCCTTTTCCAATGGAATCCATCAAAAAGCATATGGAATAGTGTTATTCAAAGGATACTGAAGAACCTAGCTAGTTGGGAAGAAGCCCTCCTCAGTAGCAAAATTAAAGAAACCTTATTTCAGTCTTGTCTCCAGAGCATACCGATTTACTTCCTCTCTTTGTTCTGGGTCCCAATAGCAGTGTGCAACAAGCAAATTTAAAAGCACTTTCTATGGTTTGGAATGGAAAATAAATTTAGATTCCTTCTCATTTCCTGGAATAAATTTTTCCTCCCAAAAACTAAAGGTGGATTGGGATTCTAAAAAATTAACAAAATAACATGGTGATGATCTTAAAACAAGGGTGGAAAATCATTTCCAATTCTCCTGTTCAATGGGTGGACAACATAAAAAAAATATCTTAGGCAAGTTTCTTTACTTGATGACTCTCCCATTCCACATGGATCTTATTTCTAGAATTCTATTTGCTAGTTTAGACATATATTATATAAATAAATTAGGTGGAATCTTGGTAATGGGTCCTAAATTAGGTTATGGGAGGATCCCTGGTTAACTACTCAACCTATGATTCTTGATCAGTTCTTAAACAACTTCAAAATCATTTATGATCAGTTGTTCGGAAGCAAGGTGTGCAATTTCATATCCTTTCAATCTATCATGCCAAGATGGAAACCCCTACCCCAAGATGATGGTAATTTATAACAATGAGCTACTATCCAAATCACCACTAACTTGATTCATCTTGAGATCATCCCTAGCCACCTAACTCAAGATACTCCTTTCTGGTAGCTTTGTGAGTTAGGTTATTTTTAGTCAAGTTCACCTAATCCATCATGGATGAGCCTGCTAGCGATTGGTTTCTAGTCAAGAATATCTAGTTAAAGCATATCATACCTAAAGTCACCCACTTCTATTGGCTAGTGGTCCAAAACAAAATCCTCATGATCGATAATATCTTGTGTGGCATGATTCTTCCAAATAGGTGCTTTCTTTATCTAGCTACTTGGGAGTTGATTCACCACATATTTTTGAATTGCCCGTTATCCACTAGGACTCTCTCCTCTCTATTCTCCTTGGACAACATTGCTTGGGCTTCCCCCAATTCAATTGTAGACTTCTATCTCTAGTGGCCCAACCCTTTCCTTTCTACCCACCTTAAGTTTTGGTGGCCCTCCTCTTTACCCCATTTATTTTGGTAGGTTTGTATTGAAAGGAACAATAGAGCCTTCTATGATACCAGTAGAGACTCTGAATCTATGTTCCTTAGGATTACCTCCCATACTACTAAAAATTCTAACCTGACTCCTAAAAACAGTTTGAAGTCCCAACCTAAGCTTCAGTTAGCCAAGTTCCTCGATTTATCCATTAATATGAATAGCCAACCTCATCTTGAGGTGGATAGATCCATAGTGTCTTGGATTCCTCTCTCTCCTAGATGGCTCAAACTCAATTTTGATGGTACCACCAAGGATATTACCAAAAGGGCAGCTATGGGGGAATTATTAGAGATGAAAATGCCAAAATCATCCTAGCATTTGCAAAAAATTTGGAGGTACAGTCAAACAATTTTGTGAAATCTAGAGCCATTTTTTGAGGTGTTCAGGATGCTATGGAGCTCCACATCCATAGCATTGTCATTGAAGGTGACTCTTTAAATATGATAAACTACATCAAATAAAATGTGAAGCCCCCTAGAATTTCACCCTGTTAATTCATGAGACCATCTTAATTCTTTAAAACTTTAGGAACCTGTTAATACAGCACATGTACCGGGAAGGCAACAAAGTTGCTAACATCATGGTGAACTTTGATTTGATATTGGATTCCTTTAGGATCTAGAGTGTAGATTTTCCTCAATTTTTATTAGATAATTTTCATGATAATAATGCATCCACCTATGCTTAATCCATATAAGTTTAGATATGGAAGCCACTATCCACCTACCTTATTTATTGGGCTTCACCATTTGTGTAGGGGAAGAGCCTGATGTCCACCTATATTACTAATTAGGATTCATAATTTATAGTGGGATAAAGCCTTATGTCCACATGCCTCACTAACTGGGATTCACCCTTTCTTCTCAATACATGTGGGTGAGAATGTCGAGACTCGCCATTCAAATAATCTAACCAAAATTTGTTCGAATCATGTTGCTCTTAATATTTTGTGTTGGTACAGTTGGAAATTTAAGTAGGTGTATATGCCTAGGATCCAATAGAGTAAAATTTTCCACATGGGAATTAGTAGACATTATTAGAAACCTGAGTGTGGTTATCCAACCAACATCTGTATTAGCTCTGGCGACCACCATTGGAAAAGCATTGAATTAAGACCTATAAAATGAGTGGAATAGCATGCACTATCCACGTATTCTTCACATTTAATGAATACTAGGATATTTCCAACCCTGGCACATCTAGTAATGTGTGTCACCTAACCAATTATGTCCTCCTTGTCAATCGAGAATGCTAGCATCACCTCTGTGTGGATGGTAGATTAGGACTTTCTCCAACACGTGTCCTCCTATGGATATGGTTTTTCTATGAGGGATACTCTCATTGGTCCATGTACACAAGCTCTCATCAAACCCTCCACTCCTATTTATACTACCAATCCCAAATTCAATCCTTCTTTCATACCTCTTTGTTTGGCCAACACTCAACTGGTGAACCCAATCATTCTCAGGCATGGTAGGGCTCATGTGATGAGACTTTTTAGGGTTGGGTCCTTCCATCAATGGCCCATATTTAGTGCTAGAACCAAATGAGGTGCTATGAACTCATTTTGGCCCATGGTGGCCTATTTTTTAACTTAAAGTGTGCTCAATTTTGTGGAAGTGGTGTATGAGAAAAATCAGCAAGTGTGGCTTAGGCTATACTATGTTTGTATCCAGGTCAAGTCTGTATCTATTGAGGAGAAGTCAATGGTGCTCATAGAGCCTAAAAATATGCAATACGACCCGATAGTGGAAGAGATAATGGGGTCCCATGGTCTCCTAGATTTTTTGAAAAAGTTTCAAGGATATAACTCAAAAATCTCAAGGGAGTTTGTCTAGTCTTGGGATAGTAGCATTGTGTCCCTTAAAGGACTCACTTTTGTAGTAAAAATTGAATTACTGATCGAAATAATAGAACTTTCCAATGATAGGAAGATTATTTGTAGAGATAAACACTCGATGGTTGGGGAACTAATATTCTTCTAGGAAAAAGGGAAATTCCCCACCAAGAAGAACAACAGTTTCATCTGGGAGGATCTCCCACCACCATGGAACCATACCCTAGTCCCATTAATGCAGTACCTAATGATAAATGATCCACCATCTCCGTTGCAAAGTTTCCATATGGTGTTTTTAAATTACCTGAAGGATGTCAAGTTAATAAATATACCAAAGTATGAAGAACACAAGCTTATACTGAGAGGGGGGGTGAACAGTATAAGACCTCTTTTTACTTTTTCCTTTATACTTCAAAATAGTAAAGCAATATACCCAAAGCAATATCAAAGCAATGCACAATATCATCCACAAAGTGACACCAATTTTAACGTGGTTCACCCAGAATGGTTGGGCTACGTCCACAAAACTTTTCTCTAAAAGTTATCTCAAAGTTCTTTGGGAATCCTTCCCAATTACAATGTTTATGAGCCTCGGCCCAAAGGAGATACCTTCCCCCAATCAAAATTTATGAGCCTCTGCTCAAAGGAGATACCTTCCCCCAATCAGAATTTATGAGCCTCTGCTCAAAGGAGATACCTTCCCCTCTGCTCCGGAAATGATCCCTTAGAAGATCAACCGCCTCTACCTCTTGCCAGCACGTGGAACTCCTTTCCACCGAAGACCTCCTATCCTCAATGCTTAGCCTAAGAGACCTCTACCTTCTATGATCACGTCCACAGCAGCTCAACAACTCTGTACCAAACACAGTCAGTCGGTCTAGTACAAGTCTTCCTCTGTCTCGTCGGATCTGTCCAACTCTTGAACAAATCAATCCTCTGCATACAAGCCTTCTCAAAGACTTGCCAATCTGTCCTCGGGTTCTTCTCATAGAACCAATGCACCTCTGTCCTCAAGTTCTCTCGATAGAACTATCAAACTCAGCTCACAAGTCCTCTGCTAGGACCTGTCCAAATCTGCTCACAAGTCCCCACCGAACTAAAGCTCACAAGTCCCCATGAACCTGTCCAAAACTGCTCACAAGTCCCCATCGAAACCTGTCCAAAATTGCTCACAAGTCCCCACTGGAACTCGTCCAAAAACTCAGCAAGCTCACCAAGAAAAACTTTCTTAGTAGGAAATCACAAAGTGAATTGTTAGAGACCCAATGTGATTTGTCAAACTCATAGAAGCATAAAGAGAATTGTTAGAGACTCAATATGTTCTATACTCAAATCCCAATCTCAAAACTCAACTCAAATCAACTCAGCTCAATCTCAATCTCAAATCTGAAAACTCAACTCAATATCTGAAATGGATAGGATAGAATGTTTTCTTTCAAGAACATGAAACCCCAACAATTGCCAACTATGCAAAGAATCACATAACAATGATACTCATGTTCTTTTCACCATCAATTAGGGTTTCAACAACAATGCTCATCAAACAAGGTTTAGTCAACCAACACCATTCAACTCAACATCAACCTTGAAGCATTCAACCAATCATCACAAGAAAAGGAAACAAGTAGAAATCCTTTTCCCTCCAAAGATATTTGAACAAAACAGCCACCAACACAATATCACCAAATGCAAAGAATAACTTGCTCAAATCAACTCAATGGAGTAAGCCCAATATCATGAATCAAGTAAAGCAATAACTTGATCAAACAACCTCTATGGAAGCAACTCAACCATCAAACTCAAAACAGCCAACCAAGGGTTCCACCAACTCAATGCAAGTAGCAAGACTCACAAACATAAACCCTAGTGCACAATGCTTCCACTACCTCAAACCAGAATTATGCATTCACCAAAACTCTCATCAAGGATAACAATGCATAAGAAGTCTTCAACAAACCAGAAAATAGGATTTACACCCAACCAAAGGAAACCTAGTTGAAAACCTTTTCACTCCAACCTTATTTCAGAAAAACATACACCAATCATACTCATAAGGAAAATGTGCCCATACCTTTTTGGAGTAGAAGAAAATTGATCCTTAAAGTTGTCACCACACACAACCCTCAAACTTCCAACCAAGTTAGGGTTAGAACCAAGATAAATGAGCATATATAAAAACTTTCCTTAATACACCTTTTAGCTCCTCTTCTTTAAAAACAACCACCAAAGAAGCCAAAAACACAACAACCAAAACTTACACCTTATATCTCCATTTTTAAATTTAGCATAGCAAAAGACTAATCTCAAAAATACAACCAAAGAAATATCCCCTTATTTCTCCTATGTCTTTTAAACAATGCTAAACAATGCCAAAAATCATATCAAGAAAATAATCACACCTTATAATGGCTGCCCTTGAAGAATCCGAAATTCACGGCACAAAACACGTTTTAATAAAAACGTGACTAATCCATGCATAGCTCCCTCCACGGGGATCGAAACGTAGACCTCCGCCTACGCAAGGCCCAAATGCAGCCTTCGCTGCCACTAGCCCACAAGGGGCTTACGAAGTCCAAGACGGACTTCCTTCCACATAAACGGTCAAGCTTTTCGAAAGCTTTTCAAACCATGAGCTCTCCTCTTTCGCAGCGTAAACAGAACATTCGATCGCAGCCAAACCAATTAATTGCCTTCGATTTTCCAAGTGGGTTTAACCTTAGGAACCTTCTCATATTTATAGTCCATACGTGGACTTTAGAACACGTCGGTTGCAAAGAAAAGTAATTTCGAATTTAATCGAAATTTGCTTTCTAAAGGGTTTAAAAACCCTTAAAGTATTTTTAATAAATTAAAAATAATTTCTCCCTTAATTAATTAAATAATTAATTAATTAAAACCTTGAAGGGTTTTAAATAATAATTAAATAAATAATAAAGAGAACCTCCATTGGTTTTAATAAAAACCATTGCCAATGGAATCTCTCCGGATTCTCTTAAAAATATTCTCTTGGAATCTTCCACCTTTGAAGCCAACACATCCTCTTAACATTAATGCCATTTCCTTTTGACATCAATGACAACTCATAGACAAGAAGCTAGGATCTCAAACCCAAAATTGCCAACAATCTCCCCCTTTGTCATTGATGGCAAACCATGCTTCTCAACAACACATAAACTCAACATAAACAGCTCCCCCTGTCTTGAGGCTCTCCCCTTACTCATATCTCTCCCCCTTTGTCATCAATGGCAAAGGGTCACCTTTGGGGCTCGGGACTAAGAATGAGCCTCTTAGCTTAGTCCCTCCCCCACCTCCTGATGAGGTGATTAATTCTTGGGTGGGAGTAAAACTCCCATTAGGCACTGATCATCATCAGCGTCTATAACTTCCTTGCCGGGCCTTCTCTTGAACTCTTTGTCCATATTCCTGTTCCTGTCACTGTTCTTGTTCTTGTTCTCATCCCTGTTCTTGTCCATGCCTTGATCCTTGGACCTGATCATGCCACTTGTTCCTCGTTCCTCGTATTCTAGAATTTTAGCTCTACACTGTCTGATTATGTGACCTTCATTGTTGCACTTGAAACACTTGACGATGTTGTTTCTCCGAGGTAAACCTGATCTTTGAATCCACCGATTCTGACCAAACTTGTTCTGACCAAACCTATTCTGACCAAACCTGTTCTGGCCAAACCTATTCTGACCAAACCTGTTCCTGTTATTTGCCTTGCAATAAACTGCCTTGTGCCCAAACTGTTGACAAGAGTAGCAATACCCTTGAAAGTAACTAGCACTTCTGAAACTGTCATTTACCTTCTTCACTTGAGCCATGCAATGTGAAGCCATGTGACCAAACCTGTGACAAGCAAAACATCTGCCTTGAAACTTTCCTTTATTTGACCTCTTGGGTCCTGAAAACTTCTTCTTCTCATTCTGAATTCTGTTTTCTATTTCTGTGCATCTATCATTCAAGGACTCATGATCTGAAATACTTTCCTCATCAGAACTCTCTTCCTTTTGGAGTCTCTTACTAGACTCTCCAACTTGTTCCTTGTGTGGCTTAACAAAACCAAGGCCTATTTTATCTGTTGTCTTTCTTTGACCTTTGATGAGTGACTTAACCTTTTTGGAGCTATCTTGAAACCTGTAAAGCTTATCCTTGTACTCTTTAGTTTCCTCTTTCAAAGAAGCCATTTTCTGTTCTAACTCACTATACTCAAGAACCTTAGACTCTAACTCATCCTTGAGTTCTTGTGTCTTAGCTATAGAGAAGTCAAGACTTTCTATAAGATCATCTCTCTCCATACAACATTCATCTAACTTATCCTTGAGTCTAGCATTCTTCTTTCTTTCCTTTTTCAAAGCACTAAGAGCACTAATAAGTTCACTTTCAAGATCCTTTATTTGATTGCTTTTTGAATCATCAAAGCCTTTTTCAGATTTCTTATCACTAGAGGTGCTACCCTTTTCAAAAACCATACATGCATCTTCCTTATAGTTTTCTGAAGCATCCTCATACATACTAGAAACCAAATCATTATTTGTGCAATCATCCTCAAGGTGACCAAAATTTCCACATCTAAGACATTTCATGATAATGAATCTATGTTTCGGTTCTTCCTCTTTTTCTGATATGAACAACATCTCATTTTCATTATCACTTGAAGAACTTTCACTATCACTACTAGAACACTTACTTGCTTTGTCTAGGTAGAAACTCTTCTTGTGCTTGTGAGAATACCTCTTTCCTTGATTGTTGTGCTCATCTTTGTTTTTCCTGTGATGCTTGTGCTTTTCAGAATCCTTGCTCTTAGAATCTTGTTTATCTTCATCACTTTCATTCTTGGGAACAATACAGTTAGTAGCATAATGACCAAACTTTCCACAATTGAAACATCTTATATTTTTCATACTTTTGTGCTTTCTAGAGAACTTGCCTTTCTTGTTGTAATATGCCTCTTCATCACTAGAAGACTCATCACTATCTTGAAGTTGTTTACCCTTGGATTCCTTGGTAGCCTTGAAAGCTGCCTCTTTCTTGACATCAACCTTCACTTGAGTTCTCAACTCAAATGCTGCAAGTATACTATGGAGCTCATCCTTTTTCAACTTATCCAAATCTTTAGCTTCCTCAATAGCAAAAATATTTTCACTAAATCTATTAGGAAGAGATCTTAAAATCTTATCACAAACATCATTTTCAGCAAGCTCAAGACCTAAGTCTTTCATGGAGTTAACAACCTCATCCATACGAAGCATGTAGTCACTAATATTTTCATCATCATTCATCTTGAGTTGTTCAAACATACCTTTGAAGTGTCTCAACTTGGCCTTTCCGACATTTGTATCACCTGTATGAACCACCTTCAATCTGTTTCCACATTTCACTAGTTGTCTTGCAGTGAATCACTTTGGTGAGATCTGCTTTCCGTAAGCCTTTCGGGATTGCATTCATTGCTTTTGAATTGCTTGTGATGTAGGAGCCTTTCTTCTTTAGTATTAGGACCATGTTCAGGAATAGTGTACTCATCTTCAATCACTTCCCAAACCTCATTCCCAAGTGCCATTAGATGAACCTTCATCCTTGCACTCCAAAGACCAAAATCTGACCCATCAAGAATAGGTGTTGCATTGCCACTTGAATAATCCATTGTGTTCTTTACTAGCTTTTCCTTCAAGTCTATTAAACTTTTCGAAGGCACTAGCTCTGATACCAATTGAAGAACACAAGCTTATACTGAGAGGGGGGGTGAACAGTATAAGACCTCTTTTTACTTTTTCCTTTATACTTCAAAATAGTAAAGCAATATACCCAAAGCAATATCAAAGCAATGCACAATATCATCCACAAAGTGACACCAATTTTAACGTGGTTCACCCGGAATGGTTGGGCTACGTCCACAAAACTTTTCTCTAAAAGTTATCTCAAAGTTCTTTGGGAATCCTTCCCAATTACAATGTTTATGAGCCTCGGCCCAAAGGAGATACCTTCCCCCAATCAAAATTTATGAGCCTCTGCTCAAAGGAGATACCTTCCCCAATCAAAATTTATGAGCCTCTACTCAAAGGAGATACCTTCCCCTCTGCTCTGGAAATGATCCCTCAGAAGATCAACTGCCTCTACCTCTTGCCAGCACGTGGAACTCCTTTCCATCGAAGACCTCCTGTCCTCAATGCTTAGCCTAAGAGACCTCTACCTTCTATGATCACGTCCACAGTAGCTCAACAACCTGTACCAAACACAATCAGTCGATCTAGTACAAGTCTTCCTCTATCTATCAGATCTATCCAACTCTTGAACAAATCAATCCTCTACATACAAGCCTTCTCAAAGACTTGCCAAATCTGTCCTCAAGTTCTTCTCATAGAACCAATGCACCTCTGTCCTCAAGTTCTCTGATAGAACTATCAAACTCAGCTCACAAGTCCTCTGCTAGGACCTGTCCAAATCTGCTCACAAGTCCCCATCGGAACCTGTCCAAAACTGCTCACAAGTCCCCACCGAAACCTGTCCAAAATTGCTCACAAGTCCCCACTGGAACCTGTCCAAAAACTCAGCAAGCTCACCAAGAAAAACTTTCTTAGTAGGAAATCACAAAGTGAATTGTTAGAGACCCAATGTGATTTGTCAAACTCATAGAAGCATAAAGAGAATTGTTAGAGACTCAATATGTTCTATACTCAAATCCCAATCTCAAAACTCAACTCAAATCAACTCAGCTCAATCTCAATCTCAAATCTGAAAACTCAACTCAATATCTGAAATGGATAGGATAGAATGTTTTCTTTCAAGAACATGAAACCCCAACAATTGCCAACTATGCAAAGAATCACATAACAATGATACTCATGTTCTTTTCACCATCAATTAGGGTTTCAACAACAATGCTCATCAAACAAGGTTTAGTCAACCAACACCATTCAACTCAACATCAACCTTGAAGCATTCAACCAATCATCACAAGAAAAGGAAACAAGTAGAAATCCTTTTCCCTCCAAAGATATTTGAACAAAATAGCCACCAACACAATATCACCAAATGCAAAGAATAACTTGCTCAAATCAACTCAATGGAGTAAGCCCAATATCATGAATCAAGTAAAGCAATAACTTGATCAAACAACCTCTATGGAAGCAACTCAACCATCAAACTCAAAACAGCCAACCAAGGGTTCCACCAACTCAATGCAAGTAGCAAGACTCACAAACATAAACCCTAGTGCACAATGCTTCCACTACCTCAAACCAGAATTATGCATTCACCAAAACTCTCATCAAGGATAACAATGCATAAGAAGTCTTCAACAAACCAGAAAATAGGATTTACACCCAACCAAAGGAAACCTAGTTGAAAACCTTTTCACTCCAACCTTATTTCAGAAAAACATACACCAATCATACTCATAAGGAAAATGTGCCCATACCTTTTTGGAGTAGAAGAAAATTGATCCTTAAAGTTGTCACCACACACAACCCTCAAACTTCCAACCAAGTTAGGGTTAGAACCAAGATAAATGAGCATATATAAAAACTTTCCTTAATACACCTTTTAGCTCCTCTTCTTTAAAAACAACCACCAAAGAAGCCAAAAACACAACAACCAAAACTTACACCTTATATCTCCATTTTTAAATTTAGCATAGCAAAAGACTAATCTCAAAAATACAACCAAAGAAATATCCCCTTATTTCTCCTATGTCTTTTAAACAATGCTAAACAATGCCAAAAATCATATCAAGAAAATAATCACACCTTATAATGGCTGCCCTTGAAGAATCCGAAATTCGCGGCACAAAACACGTTTTAATAAAAACGTGACTAATCCATGCACAACTCCCTCCGCGGGGATCGAAACGCAGACCTCCGCCTACGCAAGGCCCAAACGCAGCCTTCGCTGCCACTAGCCCACAAGGGGCTTACGAAGTCCAAGACGGACTTCCTTCCACATAAACGGTCAAGCTTTCCGAAAGCTTTTCAAACCACGAGCTCTCCTCTTTCGCAGCGTAAACAGAACATTCGATCGCAGCCAAACCAATTAATTGCCTTCGATTTTCCAAGTGGGTTTAACCTTAGGAACCTTCTCATATTTATAGTCCATACGTGGACTTTAGAACACGTCGACTGCAAAGAAAAGTAATTTCGAATTTAATCGAAATTTGCTTTCTAAAGGGTTTAAAAACCCTTAAAGTATTTTTAATAAATTAAAAATAATTTCTCCCTTAATTAATTAAATAATTAATTAATTAAAACCTTGAAGGGTTTTAAATAATAATTAAATAAATAATAAAGAGAACCTCCATTGGTTTTAATAAAAACCATTGCCAATGGAATCTCTCCGGATTCTCTTAAAAATATTCTCTTGGAATCTTCCACCTTTGAAGCCAACACATCCTCTTAACATTAATGCCATTTCCTTTTGACATCAATGACAACTCATAGACAAGAAGCTAGGATCTCAAACCCAAAATTGCCAACAAAGTATCTATTTTGGTCAATAGAAATTTCCATTGATAACGTATGTAAGGGGAAATCCACTTACCCAAAACATCAGGGTTTGCATATAATAATCTACAATTACATCAGTTAGAACTAGGACCAAATAATTTTTGAATCTGGGGGCCTTGTGGTGAACCCCAACCTGATCCCATCCCAGGTTCTCCCCTGGTGATGATGGATGCTGTCCCTAATGGCCTAATAATCAATTTTGAAGATGAAAATCCTAGTAGGGTAGGTAGGTATAGGTTGGTGTTGGGATCCTCATCAAATCCTTGTAGGTGCTCATCCCAGGTTAAATATTCCAATGAGAAAGGTAAAAGCATAATGTCTTCAAATTTTTCTACAATTGACTTTGCTTCCCTTGATTGCACGCTACAAAAGACTCTGGTTGGATCGTCTCCTCGTATGCTCTCTATCTAGCCTATGGCAATGTGGATCAAGTGACTGACCTAGATGACATTGTTTCTCTAGCTATGTCAATGCTACTGAGGGCAGGCAATATCATCAATCAAATAAAGACCTAGAAGATGGGCCAACCTAGGGAGGATGCTCCCAAAGATGATGACAATGAGGACTACGTCCTGGAGTGATATTTTGTGAATGGCCTCTCTGTGTTTGGGGCTTCCCTTTTGTCTTCTGACTATTACATTTTTTTCTTGTGTTTACCTATAGGCATTATCCTCTTGTGTTGTTTGTAGTTTCTGTATTTTGAGGCTACCAAGGGTGGTCCTCCATTTTGGGTTGCTCTAGTTTGGTTTTATCCCACTTGGTATTTCCCCTATTTGGCATGTAAAAGGTTTTGGGTTCCTTTAAAAACCCTTTATCAATCAAAAACAAATCTTGAGAAGGAAGTAGAAATTTGAAGTATTAAAATATTTATTATTATTGCTTCAACTATTTACAAATATTTAACAAAGAGATATAAGAGTAGTGAAATCTAATTTGCAAATATTTAGTCTTTTTAATTTTCTAACTTAGGATCTACAAGGATTCCTACACCAATTTGAAATCAATGAAATCTAGAAACTTTAATATACAAAGGTAGAGGAAAGTCAAATTCTGTATTTATTTAAAATTTGAAAGATTGATTTTATTAGTCTCATACTTGAATTGAAGAGACATAGAAAATCCAACTTAAATATCTCAAAGAAATTGGAATCTTATTTTTTGAAATTGCATTTATAATATTTCTACAAGAAGAGATAAAATAGTTGATTGAAAAGTGATAAAGGCTTAACATTATTCTAAGTGTTTCATCACATTACTAGGTAGACAAAAGGAATTCAACTCAAATCTAGAAAGCTAAGCATACTATCACAAAAGGATACTTCTACAAAACTTGAAAATTGGAAAAGTCTTTTCAAGATTGATTCTACAAATTAAAATATATTAATTAGACATATTATCAACCACTAGGGAGTCATAAGGTAGACTACTCCAAAGGTTCTATCAAAAATTTTCTCAATTTATAAACTAAGAAGCTATAAGAATGTCTACTCCAAAGAACTCATCAAATAATACAATTGGAAAAGGAGCAAGGAAAATACCAATATGGATTAGAAATACAACTGATTCAATGGAAAGCATGATAGGTAATCCAAATGCAAATGAAAGAGAAGAATCAATAGGAATTAAAGAAATGTCTAAAAACCCACAAGCTAACAGTTTGACAAAAGTAAATTCTTTAGAAATATCTTCCAATGAGATTAATGAAAGAAGTAAATTTGGATTTGCCTCAATTGTTCACACAGGTCTTAGCTATTTTATCAAATAAATAGATAAATATGATATTTCTAAAATATATGACAAAGAATTTGGGATATCTTTATTTTACACATATTGCAACAAATTTGGTCATGAGAAAGTTTCTAGGGTGTCCATCCATGCAAATATTGTAAAATAAAATCTCATTCATCTTTCTTTAGTTACTACAAGGACTAATATTTAGGTTAAATTATTTCTTCCAAGTTCTTATTTCAGAGGCATCTAATGATTTTTAATTCAATATTGATAGTTTTGGAGATCAAGGATACAGGCCATATAGGAAACCATGAAACAAAAGAGGAAGCAGTTATGATTCACTTCTAACTCGCAAGATTATCAAATCTCTAGTTCAATAAGGTTATCTAGAAAAATTCAAGAGTTCTACCAAAGACTTTATAATACTACAAAATAGTGGGATGAATAAAACATGGAGAGACAACATAAATACTGAAGCAATAGAAGAAGAAGAATTAGAACAAGATACACATTCAAATTCAGATAAATTAGACAATGAATAAAGTAGAGAAGAGAAGCTCAAATTTCAAGATCAAGATGAAGATCCATATTGAAGACTAAAATTATTCAATACCCAAATAATGTAATATAGGGAGGGGTGTTGGAATATATTACATTATTTGGTACCTTACTAATGTACCATCATGGGTACATATTTAGATTAGGATTTTATTAGGACTTAAGTACTTTATTAAAGTAATGTAATAAATGCACAAGTGTTAGAATGTGCAATGATATAAATGTGCATGTATTCCACATATACATAAGTCCTTAGAATAGAATAGTGAGGTGTCATAGGAATATTTAAGGCAAAGAGTTCCATATCATTATTTATAGACTTCATAGAGTAGAAAAAGAGAAGATTTTAAAGTGCATAGGTTGAGTAGTAATAGATACAATGTAGATCCATTTTTGCAAAATGGAGAGGTAGTGACATCCATTGATGAGCATAGTATATTTTTGTGAGATCTTTTATATGAACATTTCTTGAGTATTGTATCAATTTTTCTATCATATTTTCATGCATATTAGTTATCCATTATCATAGTTATAACATTGTATGCTTATTTCCATACTTGTGGTTGCATTTCCTTTAAGTTTAAAGCTTTAAAAGATAACAAATATTGTGTGGGCTATTATACGTCTCCTACAAGTGGACCTAGAGTGGTGGGACACATACAAATATGACCAAAAAATTGAATCCATGGATCTAAAATGGGATGAGTTCATTGAGGCTTTTAAAAACAGGTTTCTCATAGACCAGTTTTATATTGAGAAATTTGAAGAGTTATCTACCCTTCAACAAGGGCCATTATCTTTAGAAGTATATTATCAAAAATATATGAGACTTTTGAAATATGTTCTAGAATATAATAACAATGAACATATTAAGGTGTATAAGTTTATCCTAGGGTTGGATCTTAAGATAAGAACAATGATTAATCTACTCAAACCAAAATATTTGCAAGAGACATGTGACTTGGTGAGGCAAGAAGAAACCAACATTCAAATAAAAAGGAGCTTCTTTAACTACTCAAGGATGACAATAAATAAAAGGCAAGAATTAAGGAAAAAAAATAGTGAAGGCTTCATAAAATGGGAAAAATATTAAAATGAGAGAAATAAAAACAATCCCAAGTTCATTAATAGAAATAATGGAAAGTTAGCGCAAAACAAGAAGTTCCTTAAGAAATATGAATCCAATACCAATCCCACAAAACTACTTAAATTGACACAAAAATAGGAGATAAGGGAAAGGACATAGGATAAATATTAGGCACCTAAGGCATGATGTTATATCTATGGGTGTCTACACTATGCCCAAACATACCCTTAATGAGTAGAGTCTAGTCATAAAGCAGAGGAGCCGTCACACTGAATCTATGCTGCCACTGGAAATCAAACTTTTGATGGTAAATAAACATTGATGCTGCTAAATGGTAAGTTTTTTACTAGATACATAAAAATTTTGGTAGATAGTGGAGCCATAGATAGTTTTATTTCCACTAGTATTATCGATGATATGTCAAAAAGACCTAGAATTTTGGCACATATATGGAAATTTGAGTATGGTTCTAGGAAAACCTACTTAGTGGATCAATGTTTACCTATAGCAGAGATAACTTTCCCTAAAGTATATACTATATGGAACTTGTATGTGGCACCTCTTCATTATTTTGACATTATCCTAGGGATGAATTGGTTGAAGGCACATGGAGACTTAATCGATATTCAATATAGGTGGATGGATTACACCAACAAGGATAAGAGGAGAGTAAGAGTTCAAAGTGGAAAAAGGTTCTTTCCAACCTCACTTGCTTTTAGCTATGCAATTAAAGAAAATTATCAAAAGAGGCAGCTTGATTTACATAGTGAAGATAAATGGTAGGGCTATAGAAAAAGGAGATGAGGAAGTTTTTAATAAGCATTCAATTCTTCATGAGTTTCACGATGTTTTTCCTAAAGATATTTTAGGTATATCCCTTGAAGGGAATTCAATTTTACTATTGCGTTAATTCCAGGAGCTGAACCCATTTCAAGGACACCTTATAGAATGATCCCTATTGAGTTGTAGGAACTAAAGGTTTAGATTCAAGACTTGTTGAAAAAGGGCCTGATCAAACTAAGTGTGTCACCTTGGGGCACTCCAATGTTATTTTTTAAAAAGAAGTATGGGTCCCTTATACTATGCATAGATTATAGAATATTGCATAAGGTAATTGTTAAGAAAAAGTATCCTCTATCATGGATAGATGATCTCTTTGATCAAATAAGAGGTGCTATCATGTTTTGAAAAATAGATTTAAGGTCAGGTTATCATCAAATAAGAATTAAATAAGAATATTCCCATAATACAACCTTTAAAACTTGGTATGAACACTATGAGTTTACAGTGTTACCGCTTGGTTTAACAAATACATTGAATGCCTTCATGAATATAATGAATAGTATGTTTAGGAGGTATCTAGATCAGTTCATATTGGTATTATTATATGATATACTAATATATTCTTGAACTAGGGAAGAGCATGATCAATATCTCGTATTGGTATTGGAGGTACTAAGGAAGAACCAACTTTTTGGAAAACTATCCAAGTGTGAGTTCTATACCTTGCAAATATAGTATTTTTGGTACATTATCTTAGCAAAAAGGTAATATTATGGATCCACAAAATATTGAGGCTATATTAAATTAGCCTACACCCACAAATGTAATAAAAGTTAGGATTTTCATGGGACTCATAGGCTATTATAGGCATTTTATGAGAAATTACTTGAAAATTACCTATCCAATCACCAACCTTTAGTAAAAGGGAAAATAATTCAAGTGGATAGATAAATGTGAGACCACATTTGAGATTATAAAAAATAAGTTGAAAATGACACCAATTCTAAAGATTTCGGACCCTCTTGGAAATTTGATTATGTGTGCTGATGCTTCTCTAGAAGGTTTGGTTGGAGTTCTATTTCAAGAGGAAGCTACAGTAGCATACAAGTCTAGAATATTTAAGAAGCATGAGGTAAACTATACTACTCATGATCTATAATTGGTAGTAGTTGTGCATGTCATAAAGGTTTGGAGGCACTACTTTTTGGGCCAACCTTTTGAGCTAAGGACAAACCATCAAAGTCTAAGGTATATTTTTACCCAACCTTTGTTGAATGCGAGACAAATAAGAGGGATAGAGTTCTTAGTAGAATATAATTTTGGTATTGATTATATCAAAGGGAAATAAAATAAGGTGGTAGATGCCTTGAGTAGGATAAGGCACATAACCACCTTAACTTGAAGCCATGTAGATTTGATGGATAGGGTCAATAAAATGCAACTATAGGACTCGTATTGCTTGGAAATTTGAAATAAAGTAGAAGGAAATTTGGAAGAAAGAAAGGGTTTCAACATAAAATATGGGATTTTATTCTTAAATATTGGGTAGTCATACCCAAATCTAGTGATATAAGGAGAATGATATTGCAAGAGGAATATAATTATCCTTATTTCGCTCATCTCAGAGGGTCATAAATGGGAGAAAATATGAAAAAGACATTCTATTGGGCTAGGATGAAGCAAGATATTACTAAATTCTTATAAATATGTTTGGAATATCAAAAATTGAAGGTAAAACATTGTCACCTAGCTATAAAATTATACCCACATGAGATACCTATGAAAAAATGGTAGGTCATCTCTATGGACATTATTGTGGGATTACCTAAGAATAGGTTCCAACATGATGCCATCCTGGTAGTGGTTGATAAGTTGATAAAGTTTACACACTTCATACCAGAGAACATAAGGATGATGATTTGATGGTGGTTCATAAGTTCACCAAAGAATTTTTTTTAGATTACATGGGTTTTTGGACGTAATCATATCTGATAGGTATTCTATATTCATGTCAAAAATTTTGCAAGCACTACATTATATAGTGGGCATTAAGCTAAATATTAGTTCTGCATATCATCCCAAAATAGATGGTTAGACCAAGAGGATAAACTAGGTTTTGGAATACATGCTATGCATGTATTGCATTGACCAAAAGATAAAATGGGAGAACTTCTTGCATCTCATAAAGTTTTCTTACAATAATGGATACCATGCATTTCTGGGGATGACCTCCTTTGAAGCCTTGTATGGCAGGAGATGCAAAACTCCTCTATCATGGGATAAACTAGAGAAATAGGTAATGATTGGACTTAATACTATTCAAGAGATGGAGTAATAGCTTAGAGCAATCCAGCTTAGGTTCAAGGAAGCGATCAATTTCCAAAAGAGCTATGCAAATTTGAAAATATTACCAATAGAATTATCTATAGGAGATAAAGTCTTCTTAAGGGCTAGACCCATGAAAAGTGCCATCAAGTCATCATTGGAAAGGTTAGCCCAATATATTATAGGCTCACTTTGCCACCTAACCTATCAAAAATCCATGACACTTTCCACATATCCCTACTTAGGAAATATGTTGCTAATACTAATCATGTGTGGAATGTTTCTAAATTGCAAGAGATAGATCCTGTTGCCATTGAGGTTCGACCAGTTCAGATTTTAGGGTTTCATTCCAAAGTGCTAAGGAAATGAACCCTAGATCAATGTAAGCTCTAGTAGGACCAATATTCAAAGAATTGTGCTACATGAAAAATATTGATGGGATGAGACAACAATTTCTATTTTTATTTGACTAAATTTATGTATGCTACTTTTCATAGGAAACACAGAGGACTAAGTTTAGTCCAAGAGGGGAAGTATGTAACACCCCTCCTTGGAAAAACTTTTATGAACAATGAACTATGTATTGATGTGTTTATGTAATGGTATAGTTATTTCAATATGATTTAATAATAGAATGATTATTTTCTTTAAGCATGGAACATGGTATTGTTAATGTATTTGTGGATGTAGGATCATCTACCTTCTCCTTGGTGGGTCTATGGGTAAACCACCTACCAAGAAGAATACCTAGGGAAATGATGATGATGGTTTGTTCATCGATAACTTAGGGTAACAAGAAAAATTACTCTTCATATAGATGCATTGCATTTTGTTCATTCTCATGATTCACACCATTGGGAAAAGAAGTTACTTGCAATGAGTCTGCTTAAAATGGGTCTATGATAGCATTAGTCTATATTAAAGGATATAATCCATTTGAGGATAAAACAATGGTGGGAAGCATTGATGTTTGAATTTTTATGTTTGTACATGTTTTACTTAAGCTATGATAAACTTTATTTGGTATTCCTATAGTTTGGTTTACTAATTTGCTCGATTGATGGTGTTGATACTTTAGGTAAGAAAGAGTATTACATAGCCTACTAATTAAGGTGTTAGTTCATCGTTGACCTGCTTCTACTAGGGCATTTCATCCAAAATATTACTTCCTAATTTTCAAAGCTCTATGTGGATGTTGTGCTTTATATATCACCACAAGGGCCATCATGGGATACATGTGGGATAATGGCTCAAGACTCTCACAATGCTACTCAAGGTATTTTTATATTTTTTTATTTGAGAAAGTACAATACTGGGCAATATGAGAGGAGCAGAGAATGGACCCTAGAGCTAACATGGGGTCCACAAGGGAAATTAACCAATAGAAACCACACATGGGGAGAAATCCACACTCACCACCATTGAGCGATGCTCCCATAGGAGAGGATGGAGCATATAGCTTGGCCATGATTCATTCGCTTGAGGGGTTGAGTCATGGTTGGCCTACTTCCACTAGGGAATTTCATCCAAAAGTCTACTTATTTATTTGCAAAGCTTTATGTGGGTGTTGTTCTTTATATACCACCATGTGGACCATCATGGGATACATATGGGATAATGGCTTAAGACTCTCATAGCTTTGCTCAAGGTATTTTTAGAATTTTTATTTGATAAAGTATGAGACTAGGTAGCATGAGAGGAGCAAATAATGGACCCTAGAGCTAACATGGGACCCACAAGGGAAATAAACCAACAAAAACCATATATTGGGAGTAATACACACTCACCACCATCAAGCGATGATCCCATAGGAGAGGATGGATCATATAACTTGGTCATGATTCACTCATTTGAGGGGATGGGTCATGGTTGGACTACTTCCACTAGGGTATTTTACCCAAAATCCTACTTCCTAATTTGTAAAGCTCTATGTGGGTGTTGTTATTTATATACCACCATGAGGGCCATCATGGGATACATGTGGGATAATGGCTCAAGACTCTCACAGTGTTGCTCAAGGTATTTTTAGAATTTTTTATTTGAGAAAGTATAATACTGGGCAATACAAGGAGCAAAGAATGGACCCTAGAGCTAACATGGGATCCACAAAGGAAATAAATCAATGGAAATCACACATGAAGAGAAATACACACTCACCACCATCGATCGATGCTCCCACAAGAGAGTATGGAGCATATAGCTTACCTATGATTCACTTGTTTGAGGGGTTGGACCATGGTTAGCCTACTTCCACTAGGGGATTTCACCCAAAAGTCTACTTTTTGATTTGCAAAGCTCTATGTGGGTGTTGTACTTTATATACCACCATGAGGGCCATCATAGGATACATATGGGATAATGGCTCAAGACTCTTGTAGTGTTGCTCAAGGTATTTTTAGAATTTTTTATTGGAGAAAGTACAAGACTAGGTAGTACAAGAGGAGTAGAGAATGGGACCTAGAGATCATATGGACCCACAAGGAAAATCAACCAATAAAAACCATACATGGGAAGAAATTCACACTCACCACCATTGAGTGATGCTCCCATAGGAGAGGATGGAGCATATAGCTTGGCTATGATTCACTCGTTTGAGGAGCTGGGTCATGGTTGGCCTACTTCCACTAGTGCATTTCACCCAAAAGTCTGCTCCCTAATTTGCAAAGCTCTATGTGGAAAAACAACTCATAGTCACTCTGAGGCTATCACTACAACCTCTCTCTAGAAGACCCTCATGCTTTGAGATATATTTGAATAGATTGATCCATTGTCATAAGAAATGCTGACAAGAATTTAGGCCTCACCATCCTCTCTAGAGATTGGTATCGATTAGAAAGACTTAGACAATTTTTAGATGTTGCATTTTATGATCAGGCGACATTATTCCATGGAGTACTCTTTTTAATTCACTTAGGCTTTCAATTAATAGTACAGTTGCTTTTAAAATCATAATTAGAGAAGAATTTTTTTTTTGTTACAAGTCTCTCCTAAAATTGCACATCCTTGCACTTTTTATTTGATTCCAAAATTGCATAACAACCTTTGGTGGATAGGGAAATTTGTTTATACTATGGGTACTTGTTGGAACCTGTGTCTAAGTGGCTACACTGTAAACTTTTTCTAATTTTGTTGGAGCAAAAAAACCACTTGGAATATTCTAAATCAATCTTAAGTCTCATACAAGAAAAAAAATTCCCTCAGGATTGCATCCTTTTTCTTTCGATGTTGAAAGTTTATACCCAAGTATCTCTATTGTAGCAGGTATCTTGTCCATTGAAGTTCTTATCAAGGACATATTTTCTACAGGTAAAATATGATTCATTTTGAATATGGTGGACCTGGTATTAAATCAACATTATTTAAATTTTGATGATAAAATCTACAGACAATGAAGAGGCACTACAATGGGAAACAACTTTGCAGTTGTTTATGTTTATCTTTTTCTTTGTCATCTGGAAAATAAAAATTTAGAGAGAATATTGTATGTTGTAGACAATTTATTTTTATACAAAAGGTATATTGATGATGCTTCTAGAGTGTGTCATGGAGATAGGTCTCTACTTCTACAATTTTTAGATTGTTATGGAGCCATGTATGACAATATTAACATCACTACCACAATTTTAGACTCTAAGGTAAACATTTTAGACATTGTCATTTACAAATCTATTGAGTTGACTGCAATAGGAAAATTATCTACAAGGCTATTTCAAAAATCCATGAATGTATCTCAATACATTTTGTTTACCTCCTTTCACCTGTGGCATTAGAAGAAAGTATTCATTGTTAGTGAACTCTATAGGATCCTTTCAAGAGAAGAAAAACTAGAGGGTTTTAGTGCCATGAAGCATTACTTCTTCCACATACTCAGAGCTAGAGGTTATATTGTACCCTTTCTCATAAATTTATTTGCAAAAGTTAATTTTTCACACAGGTCTACCTTATTTCAAAAAATTATGGATTGGTTACATAACAGACAGAGAACTAGACATTGTAACAACCCCATTGTACTGAAGCTATTTAACTATGAGTTCACCGAAAAATTATGTATCAAAGTAATAGTTATTAACCCTTTGTTTGATGCTTGTGTTGTTGATCAAGAATTATTACCTTTTGGAAAAGGAATTATATGCTGGAAAAACAACAAGTCTCTGAGGGACTTTGCAAAAATAAAATATTTTAGTTTTCATCATGTCCAATCTCAATTGTTAAAGAAAAACAATGCTAGCTGTTAGTGCAACTCAATTCTAGTTGTTGATGTAGTCAACTGCTTTCTTTAAAACACGGTAGCCCATGCAAAATTATATTTTTAAAATTAATTTTGCTCTTTTAATATTGGGGTTTTGTGCAAATTTAATTATATCACTGTCCACCTTTTGGACATCCCACTTTGTTATAATTTTTACTCTTAGAAGGAGGTGTAGCCACCCATGCAATAATTAATTTTTAGAATTTTGTGCAATTTTAATTTTTTAAATTTTGTGCAATATTAATTATTGTAATTAATAACTAGTGGCTATCACTGTCCAACTTTTGGACATATCCCACTTTGTTATTCTTCATGACACTTAGAACAAGATTTAGCAATTATTTTAGCAGATCTTGTCTATCACTGCCATTTATTATTGGCATATCCTTAGATCAAACTTCCATAGGTATACTTGATTTTTACCACATGGCATGACCGTTGGTCTCCCCGTATGATCGAAATATTTTTTATACACACAAGTGTGGTTGTAAAAATTTTCATCAATCATACTAATGAGAACATAGGTGCTAAACATGTTTACAGAGCATTTCAAGTTTTTGGAATCATGCTTGTAATTTTTTTAGTGTATGACATTATGTTAAAATTTCTTTTTTCATAAAAAAAACTTTATTTTTTTCTGCTAAGTTTCTCTCCTTTCATATACCAGTGTACTGTTGTGATTTACCTTTTCATTTATTCACCCTAAAAGAGTTTTCAATGGCCTCACACGTTGCACTAGTTTAGTAGGATGGTTAAAACAATTATGCACAGATTCTAGATCTATTGAGAAAACATCCACGAAGAACCATAGGCTTTAGAGAGCCTTCTGGAAGTTCCCATGTTGTCGCTTTAGTGAATAATTTGCATTTGATACCATTTTTGGAGGTGCCACATAAAATATTAGAAATTACCAATAATTTTTGGGAGACATATAAATCCTCTTTTTTGAAAGCAATAAAAACTAAGGAGTTCATCGAGAAAATTAGAAAAAATATGAAAGAAGTTATCACTCCACAAAGTATTTGCATAAAAAATCCAAAAGTGAAAATAAAAAATGCTTCTATTCAATAATATATGGGGAAAGATCTTGAAGCCCTACATGCATAGTATCAAATGTCTTACATAGAAGTCTACATTGCAGCTCAAGTCAAACTATATGACTCATTGAAGCAAGAATGTGTGATAGTGGAGAAAAAATTCATTGATCATATGGTAGAGCTGTTTAGACCACTTTTTGTTAAAGACTCTAAAATAGAACACATATGGAAGTTGCATATTGAATGAGATTTAAATAGCAAAAATAAATCCCTCATATTGAAGTATCGAGTTAACAAAAAAACAACCAAGCAAGCCTTTACTTCTAGAGCTACTGTAGATAAACATGTGGAAGATAAATTCATGGGGGAGGCTTCCACCTTAGTATCTTTCATAATAAAGAAAGAGCATTCCCCACTTTATAAGGAACTATAGACTTAAAAAAAAAATTTAACGAATCTTTCAACGAAAGTTAGATCTGAAAACTCTCCTAGAAATTCTTCACACAATAAATTTAGCAATAAAAATGGTCATTCTACCTCAAAAAATGGGTCCAAAAAAACAACAATGAACCTCATGCATAGTCAAGGACACTCCAAGACCATGGAAGATAGTCATGGATGCCAAAAAATGACTAGCACAATAAATCACTGAGCAAACATCACCCTCACTCTTAGAGCAGAGTTATATGGGAAGATCACATTCCCACACCTCATGTGTGTCAGCAATCACATTAGGAGTATGAAATTTCAACCCCAAGAATTGGTTTAAAAGAATAAAATTAAAACTCTGTGAGATTTACAAACAAGCAGAAAGGGTAGGGTTGGCATCATTTCTATGGCCAACCACCAAGAAATGGCGTAAACTAAAATTGAATTAGTGGGGTTCCATATTCACACTAGTGGACTATTGTTTATATAATTTTAGTAGAAGTAGCATGTATGTGATAGATAACATCATCACAAATGCTATTGTACATAAATTTTCTGATAATAATTTATGTTTGGCAGAAAAAGAACTCCAGACTTGGGGTTGAAATTTCTCCCCAATGCTCCTACAATGATAGTGGATTATGTTCATAGTAAATTCAAAGACATGGTTTGTATTATCAAAATCAAATGATTTTTTTGAGCTCATGGTAAAAATTCAACCTCCTGGGTGGACCAACCACCTCCAGTCTTTAGAGTTTCAAATCCAACTTGGAATCCACCAAAAGAGTATCAATCCCTTTTTGTGATCCTAGACTCCAGAAAAAGATAGTTGGAAAAACAACTCATAGCCACTCTAAGGCTATCGCTACAACCTCTCTCTAGAAGGCACTCTCGTTCCTTGAGATATCTTTGGATAGATCGGTCCATTTTCAAAAGACCTATGGATAAAAATTTAGGCCTCACCATCCTCTCTAGAGATTACTATTGATAAAAAATCCTTAGGTAGTTATCAGATGTTGTAGTTTATAATCAGGTGACATCAATTCCATGGGCTATTAGGATTTTAGTTAATAGTGTAGTTGATTTTAAAATCATAACTAGAGAATAAAAGTATTTTTTATTACAAGTCTCTCTCCGAAACTGCACATCCTTGCATTTTTTATTTGATTCTAAAAGTGCATAAATAGTCTAGACACCTAAAATGTGTAATTTCAATCTAACTACTCATATGGGACATGCTAGAAGACCATATGGAAGACCTTTGGACAAATCCAAGGTATAGCAGTGGTTTTTACCATTCATTTGGGTATATTTGCCTAGTTAGTGCTAGTCGCAGCTGACACCTGTGGTTAGCAGTGCTCACCGCGCATGTCATCCATGGTCATCACTCAAAATCATTTGGCCTTCATCTAACCCAAAATCAGTTGCAATGACCAATTGGTTGTGTATTGGAGTGGTTTGAGCGAGGAAATTTTTGGATCCTTCCATCCAACAAACTCAACTACCCAATATTGATCTTAGCTTCCTCATGAAGCTACTCCTAGCCCCTTAGCAATTGCTATAAGTACCCCCTATGAATTGGGGAAAATATATAGAGAAGATTTCAATTGAATGCAGTGAAGCCCTGTTGAATTGCATACTCACCTAGGTGCATTGAGAGGGACACTTTTGCTACCCAATTGAATATAACATTTCCATGGAGGTCTTAGGAGCCTAAGAGAGCCAAGAAATGCCAATTCATGCAATCCATGCACCATATAATAAATTCACCCTATCAGAGGACATATAGGTGACCCTTGACCATCAAATTAGCAAGGTGTATTGGAGATTAAGCCTGGATTTGGAGGATAAACCTATTTAGAGGCCACATGTGGTTGTCAACGGCGGTGAACAGTGCTAGCCACACATCAAAACCGTGGTGAGCAAATGACTATAGATCCCCTTGTGCTCTTTTCTATAGATTAATTAATTATATCATATTATGCTTAGTATAGGTTTAATTTGTATTTTAGAGATTTATAACCTTTTGAATTAGGCATTTAAGGTAGATTTCCATTCATGTTGTCAATTTAGTAATTAGTGCAATTGTGGTTATTTCATGTGTTTATGCTTTCCATTTGATAAACTAACCCAATATATGGATAATACTTGCTTTCTTGCACATGTTTGATGGCAAAATTTCATGATTAACATAGGTTTACCATGTTTTATTAATTTCTTGATTATATGCTTGTTATGGCATATTTTGTGCAAATATCCTTTTAAAGCCTCATTAAGAGAGGCCTCCTTTATTTTTAATGTTTCATGTTTTTTATTGCACATAGGACTAATAGGGTTTTGGGATGCAAGGTAGAAAATTCCTCTAATCATGGATAAGAGGGTCATCGACACCCTAGAGCAGTTCGTGTCACCCTAGAAGGCATTTGATTCACATCTACCCTAAAAGAAAATTAGATCTATTGTAATTGAGGTATCAAAATGGGTATCCCTAAGAGGGACGAATATGTAACTTGACTCAATTTGGAATTAATATAGTATTCCTGTATTTGCATTCCCTATTTGTTGTCAACTGGTGCATCTTTATTTGTTATCTTTATCTAATTGCAATAGATCCTATTAGGTGTGAGCCTTTTTGGTGGTTACAACAGGCAATCACGATGGAAATCCATATTTACTGACTATGGTCTGTATTTTTATAGCAGGTACTCACTGCAGCTGACAGTCACAAGCAAAAAGTTGGTCGGCTATTGATAGGTGTGGGTAATAGTTACAACCATGCATCAAAGCCGCGATCAACAATAGATCAATCACAGAGTAGTGATTCAAAGCTTAATCAGATGAGGACTTGAGGTAGGCTCCATTTTCACTCTCTATTTGTTATTTATTTGTCTTTGTTTTTCCAAAAATTGAAAAATGAATGTTAAGTAGGGTAACCATGAAAGAAGGGTAAAATCAACTAAGGTCCTTAGGGTTATTTTTTATTTATTTTTGGTAGGTGCTGCTAGGAACATTGGACCTCTAATTGCAGTCCGCCCTAGACTCCAACATGATATAATAATTTATGTGTTGGTTTTGCATGCTTGAGGCCAAATAAAAGGCCATCATCATAAAGTTTCATTGTCAAAAGGTCATGTAGGATATAGCATGCATACTTTCTAAATATCAAGCGTTCTTTTTTTGCATATCATGTAGAAAATGATCATGTGAGTGTTATATTATGCATATTTCCTTTATGTAAATTAAAAAGAACACACACATACCACATTCCAAAGTAAACGCTAGTGAGTTGGAAGTCACATCCAACCACTAGTAGGGTTTCAATGATGGTGGAGGTGATTTCCATCCATTGGCCCAAATCCCATGTACCCGATGTTCTAGACCAATACCAGATCCAAGAACCTTTTGTATCCTAGAAAATTTATATACTCCTTTTCGGAGGGTATTTTGCTAACTGGGTAAAAATGGGTGAGGATCTAGGAGGACCTGTGCTCCCTGCCCGGGTGTGGACATTCATTGTCGCACTTTGGGGGGATTATGCCACCTGGAGTTCATAGCCAGGTTTTCGAGATGCGAGAATATAGGTGAAAACCATTAAATAATTGAGAAAATCATCAACGCTTTGCAAAACATTATAAGAGTTACTTTATTGATACAACAAATTGAAAACACATCAAATAGTTTAGGGCTCATTTTAAAAATTGTAAAAAGATATAATCATCATTGTATTCTTTACATGCTAATAAAAGTTAAATCTAGAAATAGGATACATAATGGTGCAAACACAGAGTGGTCAATCCGAGCATAGATCTTGAGATTGAGGCCCAAAATCCACCTAGTGCACAGCATAATGTAGAATGCCTTCAATTATAGAATCCTCCTAAACATCATTCAACGAGCATTAGAGGGGATAATTCTACATGAGGGGATTCTGTTAAGAATACCCTAATTAGAGGAAGTACTAGACATCCCTCTACACATAGATCAAAGCATGGGTCTTTTCAGCATGGGGGTTCCGCATATGGTAGAATTTATTATGACCGCATTCTATGTGGATCCATGGTTTCAGCCAAAGAATATGTCATCAAGGAATCTATATTGGTACCCCTTCAACAGGTATCTAAGGGGGGTCACAAACTTCACCGTTAGAGCAATAGACATGTCCAATATCTACCTATTTAGGGGTGACTGGAGAGGGCTTCTTTTGAGAAAAATCCTGCATAGAATCCCTATAGGTGTGAACATACCAAGTTTACCATAGATATATCCAAAGTGGGAGAAAATGGTATGCCACCTCATGATCCATGGTGTAGCAAACAATTAGATGGTCTAGACAAGGTCCTAGGGCATCTAGGATATAAGCCTATGCCTGCACCCTCTCAAACCATGAGCGTGTGTAGCAGAAGCACCATTAGGACTGCCCAAAAACCTGGAGAGTGCTCTAAGCATTCTTGAGACATGTATGCTCCTACATCACAAGTAGACACAGAGTATAGGAGATATCTTGACATAAATTTCATCTTTATATACTGAGGTAAGAGTGTGGTAAATCAATCCATTAGAGGACATACCCATAAAGCCTATCGAATAGAGTACACCTCTTAGATACCTCAGACATCCGATCATGTTGATAGGGCTCAATTTTATTTGAAAGTCGTAGTATTCTTAATTTCAAAACAGGGAGCTTTTACAATAAAATGTCATGAAAAAACATACACAGTACTTTAAACGTAAAATACAGCCGCAACCTTCCTTTCTCTCCCCCCAGCCTCCTCCATCCGTCAAAGAAATCCTTTTTATTCTCCATGGTTCGTGCTGCACCGTCGTTCATAACCGCCTTAACAATTTCTGAAATGGTCATATGGAACGACATTAACTGCCTTTGGGAACTGCCGCTGGAACGACCTTCACGATCTCAGGCACAGCCACTCGAAACTGCCACGTGGAACACCAGTTGGAACTGCCACTTGGAACGCCACCTAGAACTGCTACTTTGGCTTTTTCTTTCTTTGCTTTTTTGGCTTTGACAGCAAAGTGTCATGATATCGCGACCTTTCTTTGCGTTTTGGCTTTGGCGGCCAAGGTGTCGTGATATCGCAACACTTCTTTGTGTTTTGGCTTTGCCGGCCAAGGTGTCACGATATCGCGACACTACTTTGAGTTTTGGCTTTGCCGGCCAAGGTGTCGCGATATCGCGACACTACTTTGAGTTTTGGCTTTGCCGGCCAAGGTGTCACGATATCACGACACTTCTTTGTGCTTTGGCTTTGCCGGCCAAGGTGTCACGATATCACGACACTTCTTTGTGCTTTGGCCTTGGCAGCCAAAGTGTCGCGATATCGCGACAACTTTGGTGTCACGATATCACGACCAAAGTTACACTTAGTCATTTTTGCAATTTTGTTTAACTTTCGACCGTGAGTTGCATCTGCCATGGTGCTTCGGAATATGTCGCGATATCGCGATGACATTTGCGTCGCGATATCGCGATCAGAGTTGTATTTGCCATGGTGCTTCGAAATACATCACGATATCGCGACGACATTTGCGTCGCGATATCGCGACCATTTGTTGCTTCGGCCACGGTGCTCGAAATACGTTGCGATATCACGACAACTTTGGTGTCGCGATATAGCGACCATTTTTACACTTGGTCATTTTTTTAAATTTTGAACTTTTTCAACTTTGAACTTTTTTTTTTTTTGTGATGCAAGATTGTCGCACTGCCCGAGATGCTCCTGCATCAGACACCCGGGTAGATGTTTAGAAGTGATCCTCACTTCTGGATGGTCAGAGGAAAACCCAAATGATCAACCTCTGATTTGGACAACCATGTGGCATCTTCAACAGGTATGTTCTTCCACTTGACCAAATACTCCAAATATTGCTTGTTTCGGGTACTTCTGCCTGCACGAGTGTCGAGTATGTCTTCAATTTCGTCTTTGTCTAAAGTGGATGCAGGAATGTTCCACAGATCCGGACTGGGTGGTTCACTACAACTTCCTGCATGATATTCAACCAAGTCTGAAATATTGAATATAGGTGAAATATTCAGCTCACTTGGGAGATCAACTTCATAGGCATTGCCTGAATCTTGTTTGCCTATGATCCGGCATGGTCCAAACTTCTTCATCTTCAACTTATTGTAAGTTTTCTTAGGAAAACGTTCCTTACGTAAGTGAACCATGACTTCATCTCCTACTTGGAATTCTTTGAAATGTCGCTTCTGATCTCCTTTGGCCTTGTAAGTAGCATTCATTTGACTGATATGTTGATGTACCTCTTCATGTAAAGTCTTCATGTGTGATGCAAAGTCTTCAGCTTCAGCACTACACATGTCTGTTTTATCCATCGGTCTCAACTCAGATGCGTTTCTAGGGCTGTATCCATGCACAATCTGGAATGGTGATTTACCAGTACTGTGATTGACAGAATTGTTGTAAGCAAACTCTGCCTAGGGAAAAATCAGATCCCATACCTTCGGTTTATCTCCTACCAAACATCGTAGAAGATTACCCAAACTTCTGTTGACTACCTCGGTCTGTCCATCAGTCTGTGGATGGTACGCAGAACTGAATTTCAAGTCTGTTTTTAGCTTCTTCCATAGAGTCCTCCAGAAATAACCCACAAATTTGGTATCTCTATCCAAAACAATGCTTTGGGGTAGACCATGAAGTCGGACTACCTCCTTGAAGAACAAGTCGGCAATGTGAACCGCATCACTTGTCTTCTGACATGGAAGAAAATGGGCCATTTTTGAAAACCTGTCAACAACAACAAAAATGGCATCATGTCCACGTTGTGTTCTTGGCAGACCAAGAACAAAATCCATGCTAATATCTTCCCAAGGTCTTCCTAGTACAGGCAATGGCTGGTACATTCCTGTATTCTGACTGACTCCTTTGGCCATCTGGCACACTCTGCAACCCCCGTACAAATCTAGTCACATCCGGTCGCAATTGTGGCCAATGGTAATTCTCACTAACAAGAGCAATGGTCTTATCATGGCCAAAATGCCCTACTAGTCCGCCACTATGCTTCTCTTTGATCAAATTCTCCCTCATGGGACTTCTGGGAATGCACAACTGATTCTGCCGAAACAAACATCCCATCTTGGATCATGAAATCTAACCACTTAGTGCGATCCATGGTAGTAGGAGACACACATGCGGTCCATGCCTCTGCAAAAATCTGGATCCGTTGGGTATAAACTCTTGAGTTCCTCAAACCCAACAACCTGCACTCTCATTTCCATCAACAAATTATGCCTTCTACTCAAGGCATCTGCAACTCTATTAGATTTGCCACTTCTATGCTTTAGTACAAAGGTATAACTCTGCAATAATTCAACCCACTTCAAATGTCGTTGGTTAAGTTTACCTTGACTATTGATATACTGCAAAGCTTTATGGTCAGTATATAAAACAAACTCTTTGGTTAGCAAATAATGTCTCTATTTCTTAAGAGCCTGAATTATAGCATAGAATTCTTGATCATAAACAGAGTATTTCTTTCTAGCATCATTCAATTTTTCACTAAAATATGCAACAGGTTTACCTTCTTGACTCAACACAGCTCCAATGGCACTGCCACTGGCATCACAGTCAACCTGAAACACTTTATTAAAATTTGGAAGTGCCAAAATGGGCTGTTCTGTCACTTTCTTTTTCAATATATGCATGTTGGTATCTTCTTTGGCAGTCCACTTAAACTCTCTCTTATCCCCTCTCATAGTTTATGTTAGGGGTGCACAAATACTGCTAAAGTCTCTAATAAACTTTCTATAGAAACTTGCAAGACCATGAAATGATCTTACCTCTGTCACATTCCTTGGAGCAGGCCATTCAAGGATAGCCTTCACTTTCTCAGGATCCATTTTTAGACCCTCCTCTGAGATAACAAATCCCAGGTATATCAAATATTTCTGTACAAAACTGCACTTCTGTATATTGATCAATAACTGCTCCTCACGCAGCTTTTTCAAAAACTGTCCGAACATGCAACAAATGTTCATCCAATGTGGTACTAAAAATCAGAATATCATCTAGATACACTATCACGAACTTTTCCGGGAAGTCACGCAATACTTCATTCATCAACCTCATAAATTTACTTGGGTGCATTAGTCAATCCAAACGGCATAACTAACCACTCATACAAACCCTCTCTCGGTTTTAAAGGTTGTCTTCCATTCATCACCCTCTCGAACACGTATCTGATGATATCCGCTCTTCAAATCAATCTTAGTGAAGTATTTAGCTCCACTCAAGCAATCCATGATATCATCCATTCTGGGTAATGGAAAGCGATATTTAATAGTAATTTTATTAATGGCTCAAGAATCAGTACACATTCGCCATTCGCCATTCTTCTTTGGTGCAAGTACTGCTGGCACTGCACAAGGACTCAAACTTGCCCGAATCAAACCCTTCCTCAACAATTCTTGAACTTGTCGGTTCAATTCTTCATTCTCACTAGGAGACATTCTATGAGCTGCTTTGTTGGGTAAGCTAGATCCTAGTATTAAGTCAATCTGATGACTAATCTTCCTCATAGGCGGTAAACCCTCAGGCACATTGTCTGATATTATATCAGGAAATTTTGCTAACAGATGTTCAACTTCTGCGGGAATGTTAGTAGTATCTTCTCTTTTTACATTAGGAATTAATGCATAACACATTGAATCCCTCTTCATACCATCCAAAATTTTTTTGCCATCTACTAAACAAATTCTAGCATTATTGCATACCTTTTCCTCAACCTCCTTTAATGGCTTCAATTTGTGGCGTACTCCATCTTTTGTCAGGGAATAGGTATTTGCATGTCCATCATGCGCTGCACGTCTATCAAATTGCCATGGTCTTCCAAGCAACAAATGGCAAGCATCCATCGACAAAATATCACACAGGACCTCATCCTCGGTACCTTCCAATTTGGAACTTGACCAAGCATTGTTCACTGACCAATGCTCTATGATCCTTCTGCAACCATGCAATCCGATATGGATGCGGGTGCTATTTTTTTTCTAGATTTAATTTAGCTACCATTTCCTCAGAAACCAAATTATCTGTACTACAGCAGATCTAATTCGTAATCTACTAGAATAAATTGTCGTTTTAACTTTTCCACCATGCGATCCCATCTGGAAATCTTCTCTTTGCCTCTACGGTTTCTTTCTAATTGCACTCCTTTCCACCAAATGCTAGCATGTCCTTTTAATTTTGTTCTGGCAAATTTTCTTCGATGAGGGTCTTCAACGTCCTCATAATTGAAATATTCTTCCATGTCATTAATCCAGTCAATTAATTCTTCTGGATTTAAATTTCCAGCATATGTAGACATGTTAATTTTCGGTATTTTTCCAATCTGTGAAATGGATTTTATCATTCACGATTCTGCGGCACTCATTTCCTCTTCTTCCACTTTAGACGGATCTTCAACACCGTCATCATCGCTACGATCTTCTCCTCTCGGATCTATTACCCTGCGCAACTCTTCCTGCAATGCTAACACTTGTCGTTGCAATGCACAAAAATCACCTTCAGGAAACACGTTCCTTCCAGCACCATGATTTCTACGCGGCAGCATTCTATCTCATGTTTCTCAGAAAAACCCGTAACCCCGATCCTATTGTGAGCTGCCTCCCGTTCGGCGCTTCTGCTCGACACGCTCAGAATCTTACGGATCTGATACCACTTGATGGACTTGATGGGGAGCCAATTTAACACAAATAAAATGACGCAATTTTATTTGAAAGTCGTAGTATTCTTAATTTCAACACAGGGATCTTTTACAATAAAATGTCGTAAAAAAAAAATACACGGTGCTTTAAACGTAAAATATAGCCGCAGCCTTCCTTTCTCTCCCCCCAGCCTCCTCCATATGTCAAAGAAATCCTTTTTATTCTCCATGGTTCATGCTGCACCGCCGTTCATAACTGCCTTAACAGTTTTTAAAATTGTCATATGGAACGGCCTTAACGGCCTTTGGGAACTACCGTTGGAACGACCTTCATGATCTCAGGCACAGCCACTCGGAACTGCCACATGGAACACCACCTGGAACTGCCACTTGGAACGCCACCTAGAACTGCTACTTTGGCTTTTTATTTCTTTGCATTTTTGGCTTTGACAGCAAAGTGTCACGATATCGCGACCTTTCTTTGCGTTTTGGCTTTGGCGGCCAAGGTGTCGCGATATCACGACACTACTTTGAGTTTTGGCTTTGCCGGCCAAGGTGTCGCGATATCGCGACACTACTTTGAGTTTTGGCTTTGCCGGCCAAGGTGTCGCGATATCGCGACACTACTTTGAGTTTTGGCTTTGCCGGCCAAGGTGTCGCGATATCACGACACTTCTTTGTGCTTTGGCTTTTCCGGCCAAGGTGTCGCGATATCGCGACACCTCTTTGTGCTTTGGCCTTGGCAGCCAAAGTGTCGCAATATCACGACAACTTTGGTGTCACGATATCACGACCAAAGTTACACTTAGTCGTTTTTGCAATTTTGTTTAACTTTCGACCGTGAGTTGCATCTACCATGGTGCTTCGGAATACGTCGTGATATCGCGACGACATTTGCGTCGCGATATCGCGACCAGAGTTGTATTTGCCATGGTGCTTCGAAATACGTTGCGATATCGCGACGACATTTGCGTCGCGATATCGCGACCATTTGTTGCTTCGGCCACGGTGCTCGAAATATGTCGCGATATCGCGACAACTTTGGTGTCGCGATATCGCAACCATTTTTACACTTGGTCTTTTTTTTAAATTTTGAACTTTTTCAACTTTGAACTTTTTTTTTTTTTTGGTGATGCAAGATTGCTGCACTGCCCGAGATGCTCCTGCATCAGACACCCGGGGTAGATGTTTAGAAGTGATCCTCACTTTTGGATGGTCAGAGGAAAACCCAAACGATCAACCTCTGATTTGGACAACCATGTGGCATCTTCGACAGGTCTGTTCTTCCACTTGACCAAATACTCCGAATATTGCTTGTTTCGGGTACTTTTTCCTACACGAGTTTTGAGTATGTCTTCAATTTCGTCTTTGTATGAAGTGGATGCAGGAATGTTCCACAGATCCGGACTGGGTGGTTCACTACAACTTCCTGCATGATATTCAACCAAGTCTGAAATATTGAATATAGGTGAAATATTCAGCTCACTTGGGAGATCAACTTCATAGGCATTTCCTGAATCTCGTTTGCCTATGATCCGGCATGGTCCAAACTTCTTCATCTTCAACTTATTGTAAGTTTTCTTAGGAAAACTTCCTTACGTAAGTGAACCATGACTTCATCTCCTACTTGGAATTCTTTGAAACGTCGCTTCTGATCTGCTTTGGCCTTGTAAGTAGCATTCATTTGACTGATATGCTGTTGTACCTCTTCATGTAAAGTCTTCATGTGTGCTACAAAGTCTTCAGCTTCAAGACTGCACTTTTCTGCTTTATCCATCGGTCTCAACTCAGACGCGTTTCTAGGGCTGTATCCATGCACAATCTGGAATGGTGATTTACCAGTACTGTGATTGATAGAATTGTTGTAAGCAAACTCTTCCTGGGGCAAAATTAGATCCCATCCCTTCGGTTTATCTCCTACCAAACATCGTAGAAGATTACCCAAACTTCTATTGACTACCTCGGTCTATCCATCAGTCTGCGGATGGTACGCAGAACTGAATTTCAAGTCTGTTTTCAGCTTCTTCCATAGAGTCCTCTAGAAATAATCCACAAATTTGGTATCTCTGTCCGAAACAATGCTTTGGGGTAGACCATGAAGTTGGACTACCTCTTTGAAGAACAAGCCGGCAATGTGAACCGCATCACTTGTCTTCTGACATGGAATAAAATGGGCCATTTTTGAAAACCTGTCAGCGATATCGCGACAACTTTGGTGTCGCGATATCGCGACCAAAGTTACACTTAGTCATTTTTGCAATTTTGTTTAACTTTCGACCGTGAGTTGCATCTACCATGGTGCTTCAAAATACGTCGCGATATCGCGACGACATTTGCGTCGTGATATCGTGACTAGAGTTGTATTTGCCATGGTGCTTGAAATACGTCGCGATATCGCGACGACATTTGCGTCACGATATCGCGACCATTTGTCGCTTCGGCCACGGTGCTCGAAATACATCGCGATATCGTGACCATTGTTACACTTGGTCATTTTTTTAAATTTTGAACTTTTTCAACTTTGAATTTTTTTTTTTTTTTGGTGATGCAAGATTGCTGCACTGCCCGAGATGCTCCTGCATCAGACACCTAGGGTAGATGTTTAGAAGTGATCCTCACTTCTAGATGGTCAAAGGAAAACCCAAATGATCAACCTCTGATTTGGACAACCATGTGGCATCTTCGACAGGTCTGTTCTTCCACTTGACCAAATATTAAGATTCTGAGTGTGTCGAGCAGAAGCGCCGAACGGGAGGCAGCTCACACCAGGATCGGGGTTACGGGTTTTTCTGAGAAACGTGAGACAGAATGCCACCGCATAGAAATCATGGTGCTGGAAGGAACGTGGTTCCTGAAGGTGATTTTCATGCATTGCAACGACAAGTGTTAGCATTGCAGGAAGAGTTGCGCAGGGGAATAGAGCCGAGAGGAGAAGATCGTAGCGATGATGACGGTGTTGAAGATCCGTCTGAAGCGGAAGAAGAGGAAATGAGTGCCGCAGAATCGTGAATGATAAAAGCCATTTCATAGATTGGAAAAAGATCAAAAATTGACGTGTCTACGTATGCTGGAAATTTAAATCCAGAAGAATTAATTGACTGGATTAATGACATGGAAGAATATTTCGATTATGAGGACGTTGAAGACCCTCATCGAATAAAATTTGCCAGAACAAAATTAAAAGGACATGCTGGCATTTGGTGGAAAGGAGTGCAATTAGAAAGAAACCGTAGAGGCAAAGAGAAGATTTCCAGATGGGATCGCATGGTGGAAAAATTAAAACGGCAATTTATTCCAGTAGATTACGAATTAGATCTGCTACGAAAAATGCAGAGTTTACGACAGTCCAGCAAAACTGTCAAAGAGTATACCGAGGAATTTTTTAAAATTTCTATTAGAACCGGTCATACGGAAGCAACTAAGGAAAGAGTAGCCCGTTACATAAATGGGTTGTGAACCAGCGTGCAAGAGGAATTGAGTTTGGTTAGAATGAACAGCATTGAAGATGCTTATCAGTTTGCTCTGAAAATAGAAGAGAAACTGAATCATAGATTTGACAACAAGCAAAGAGGAAGAGGTCGTGGTGGAAGAACTGGTGGAAGAACCAGTGGAATTAAATATGATGATCAGAAACAGAATGGTGAAACCAGCAACCGCTAGGAACAGAAGGAGGAGAATGCTTACAGACCCCGTAATCAGAACAATGATTATCAAAGGGGCAGAGGTAGAGGAGGACGCGGATATGGCAGAGGCCGATTCCGTGGAACTTGTTTTAATTGCGAAGAAGAAGGGCATCGATCGTATGAGTGTCCCAAACACCAAGAAGCACCAAACGGAAGGCCTGAAGGAAATGCCAGAGCTGCAGTTGCTGAGGATGGTGTTGAATCCGAGCACTCTGAAGAAGCCGAGCACGGAGAAGTGATGATCACCAGAAGAACTTTGTTGAATGAAGAGAAGGAACCAGATCAACAAAAAATCATGTTCCGCACAAGGTGTAAATGTTCAGGTAAAATCTGTAATATTATTATTGATAATGGTAGTACAGATAATTTGGTTTCTGAGGAAATGGTAGCTAAATTAAAGCTAGAAAGAAAACAGCACCCGCATCCATACCGGATTGCATGGTTGCAGAAGGATCATAGAGCATTGGTCAGTGAACAATGTTTGGTCAAGTTCCAAATTGGAAGGTACCAGGATGAGGTCCTGTGTGATATTTTGTCGATGGATGCTTGCCATTTGTTGCTTGGAAGACCATGGCAATTTGATAGACGTGCAGCGCATGATGGACATGCAAATACCTATTCCCTGATAAAAGATGGAGTACGCCACAAACTGAAGCCATTAAAGGAGGTTGAGGAAAAGGTATGCAATAATGCTAGAATTTGTTTAGTAGATGGCAAAAAAATTTTGGATGGTATGAAGAGGGATTCAATGTGTTATGCATTAATTCCTAATGTAAAAAGAGAAGATACTACTAACATTCTCGCAGAAGTTGAACATCTGTTAGCAGAATTTCCTGATATAATATCAGACAATGTGCCTGAGGGTTTGCCACCTATGAGGAAGATTAGTCATCAGATTGACTTAATACCAGGATCTAGCTTACCCAACAAAGTAGCTCATAGAATGTCTCCTGGTGAGAATGAAGAATTGAACCGACAAGTTCAAGAATTGTTGAGGAAGGGTTTGATTCGGGCAAGTTTGAGTCCTTGTGCAGTGCCAACAGTACTTGCACCAAAGAAGAATGGCGAATGGCGAATGTGTACTGATTCCCGAGCCATTAATAAAATTACTATTAAATATCGCTTTCCATTACCCAGAATGGAAGATATCATGGATTGCTTGAGTGGAGCTAAATACTTCACTAAGATTGATTTGAAGAGCGGATATCATCAGATACGTGTTCGAGAGGGTGATGAATGGAAGACAACCTTTAAAACCAGAGAGGGTTTGTATGAGTGGTTAGTTATGCCGTTTGGATTGACTAATGCACCCAATACATTTATGAGGTTGATGAATGAAGTATTGCGTGACTTCCTGGAAAAGTTCGTGATAGTGTATCTAGATGATATTCTGATTTTTAGTACCACATTGGATGAACATTTGTTGCATGTTTGGACAGTTTTTGAAAAACTGCGTGAGGAGCAATTATTGATCAATATACAGAAGTGCAGTTTTGTATAGAAAGAGTTGATATACCTGGGATTTGTTATCTCAGAGGAGGGTCTGAAAATGGATCCTGAGAAAGTGAAGGCTATCCTTGAATGGCCTACTCCAAGGAATGTGACAGAGGTAAGATCATTTCATGGTCTTGCAAGTTTCTATAGAAAGTTTATTAGAGACTTTAGCAGTATTTGTGCACCCCTAACAGAAACTATGAGAGGGGATAAGAGAGATTTTAAGTGGACTGCCAAAGCAGATACCAGCATGCATATATTGAAAAAGAAAGTGACAGAACAACCCATTATGGCACTTCCAAATTTTAATAAAGTGTTTCAGGTTGACTGTGATGCCGATGGCAGTGCCATTGGAGCTGTGTTGAGTCAAGAAGGTAAACCCGTTGCATATTTTAGTGAAAAATTGAATGATGCTAGAAAGAAATACTCTGTTTATGATCAAGAATTCTATGCTATAATTCAGGCTCTTAAGAAATGGAGACATTATTTGCTAACCAAAGAGTTTGTTTTATATACTGACCATCAAGCTTTGCAGTATATCAATAGTCAAGGTAAACTTAACCAACGACATTTGAAGTGGGTTGAATTCCTGCAGAGTTATACCTTTGTACTAAAGCATAGAAGTGGAAAATCTAATAGAGTTGCAGATGCCTTGAGTAGAAGGCATAATTTGTTGATGGAAATGAGAGTGCAGGTTGTTGGGTTTGAGGAACTCAAGAGTTTATACCCAACAGATCTAGATTTTGCAGAGGCATGGACCGCATGTGTGTCTCCTACTACCGTGGATCGCACTAAGTGGTTAGATTTCATGATCCAAGATGGGATGTTGTTTCGGCAGAATCAGTTGTGCATTCCCAGAAGTTCCATGAGGGAGAATTTGATCAAAGAGAAGCATAGTGGAGGACTAGCAGGGCATTTTGGCCATGATAAGACCATTGCTCTTGTTAGTGAGAATTACCATTGGCCACAGTTGCAGCCGGATGTGACCAGATTTGTGCAGGGTTGCAGAGTGTGCCAGATGGCCAAAGGAGTCAGTCAGAATACAGGAATGTACCAGCCATTGCCTGTACCAGGAAGACCTTGGCAAGATATTAGCATGGATTTTTTTCTTGGTCTGCCAAGAACACAATGTGGACATGATGCCATTTTTTTTGTTGTTGACAGGTTTTCAAAAATGGCCCATTTTCTTCCATGTCAGAAGACAAGTGATGCGGTTCACATTGCCGGCTTGTTCTTCAAGGAGGTAGTCCGACTTCATGGTCTACCCCAAAGCATTGTTTCGGATAGAGATACCAAATTTGTGGGTTATTTCTGGAGGACTCTATGGAAGAAGCTGAAAACAGACTTGAAATTCAGTTCTGCGTACCATCCGCAGACTGATGGATAGACCGAGGTAGTGAATAGAAGTTTGGGTAATCTTCTACGATGTTTGGTAGGAGATAAATCAAAGGGATGGGATCTGATTTTTCCCCAGGCCGAGTTTGCTTACAAAAATTCTGTCAATCGCAGTACTGGTAAATCACCATTCCAGATTGTGCATGGATACAGCCCTAGAAACGCGTCTGAGTTGAGATCGATGGATAAAAAAGACAAGTGCAGTGCTGAAGCTGAAGACTTTGCAGCACACATGAAGACTTTACATGAAGAGGTACAGCAACATATCAGTCAAATGAATGCTACTTACAAGGCCAAAGTAGATCAGAAGCGACGTTTCAAAGAATTCCAAGTAGGAGATGAAGTCATGGTTCACTTACGTAAGGAACGTTTTCCTAAGAAAACTTATAATAAGTTGAAGATGAAGTTTGGACCATGCTGGATCATAGGAAAACGAGATTCAGGCAATGCCTATGAAGTTGATCTCCCAAGTGAGCTGAATATTTCACCTATATTTAATATTTCAGACTTGGTTGAATATCATGTAGGAAGTTGTAGTGAACCACCCAGTCCGGATCTGTGGAACATTCCTTCATCCACTTCAGACAAAGACGAAATTGAAGACATACTCGACACTCATGCAGACAGAAGTACCCGAAACAAGAAATATTCGGAGTATTTGGTCAAGTGGAAGAATAGACCTATCGAAGATGCCACATGGTTGTCCAAATTAGAGGTTGATCGTTTGGGTTTTCCTCTGACCATCCAGAAGTGAGGATCACTTCTAAACATCTACCCCGGGTGTCTGATGCAGGAGCATCTCGGGCAATGCAGCAATCTTGCATCACCAAAAAAAAAAAGTTCAAAGTTGAAAAAGTTCAAAATTAAAAAAAAATGACCCAGTGTAAAAATGGTCGCGATATCGCGACACCAAAGTTGTCTCGATATCGTGACGTATTTCAAGCACCGTGGCCGAAGCGACAAATGGTCGCGATATCGCGACACAAATGTCGTCACGATATCACGACGTATTTCGAAGCACCATGGCAAATACAACTCTGGTCGCGATATCGCGACGCAAATGTCGTCGCGATATCGCGACGTATTCCGAAGCACCATGGCAGATGCAACTCACGGTCGAAAGTTAAACAAAATTGCAAAAACGACTAAGTGTAACTTTGGTCGCGATATCGCGACACTTTGGCCGCCAAGGCCAAAGCACAAAGAAGTGTCGCGATATCGCGACACCTTGGCCGGCAAAGCCAAAGCACAAAGAAGTGTCACGATATCGCGACACCTTGGTCGGCAAAGCCAAAACTCAAAGTAGTGTCGCAATATCGCGACACCTTGGCCGGCAAAGCAAAAACTCAAAGTAGTGTCACGATATCGTGACACCTTGGCCGGCAAAGCCAAAACACAAAGAAGTGTCACGATATCGCGACACCTTGGCCGCCAAAGCCAAAACGCAAAGAAAGGTCGTGATATCGTGACACTTTGCTGTCAAAGCCAAAAACGCAAAGAAAGAAAAATCCAAAGTAGCAGTTCCAAGTGGCGTTCCAAGTGGCGATTCCAGGTGGTGTTCCACATGGCAGTTCCGAGTGGCTGTGCCTGAGATCGTGAAGGTCGTTCCAGCGGCAGTTCCCAAAGGCCGTTAAGGCCGTTCCATATGACCATTTCAGAAACCGTTAAGGCGGTTATGAACGGTGGTGCAGCACGAACCATGGAGAATAAAAAGAATTTCTTTGACAGATGGAGGAGGCTGGGGGAGAGAAAGGAAGGCTGCGGATGTATTTTACGTTTAAAGTACTGTGTATGTTTTCATGGCATTTTATTGTAAAAGCTCCCTATTTTGAAATTAAGAATACTGCGACTTTCAAATAAAATTGCATCATTTTATTTGTGGTAACTTGATGGGGAGCCAATTTACCACAAATAAAATGACACAATTTTATTTGAAAGTTGTAGTATTCTTAATTTCAAAACAGGGAGCTTTTACAATAAAATGTCGTGAAAAAACATACACAGTACTTTAAATGTAAAATACAGCCGCAGCCTTCCATTCTCTCCCCCAGCCTCCTCCATCCGTCAAAGAAATCCTTTTTATTCTCCATGGTTTGTGCTGCACCGCCGTTCATAACCGCCTTAAAGGTTTCTGAAACGGTCATATGGAACGACCTTAACGGCCTTTGGGAACTGCCGCTGGAACGACCTTCATGATCTCAGGCACAGCCACTCGAAACTGCCACGTGGAACACCACCTGGAACTGCCACTTGGAACGCCACCTGGAACTGCTACTTTGGCTTTTTCTTTCTTTGCATTTTTGGCTTTGACAACAAAGTGTCACGATATCGCAACCTTTCTTTGCGTTTTGGCTTTGGCGGCCAAGGTGTCGTGATATCGCGACACTTCTTTGTGTTTTGGCTTTGTCGGCTAAGGTGTCGCGATATCGCGACACTACTTTGAGTTTTGGATTTGCCGGCCAAGGTGTCGCGATATCGCGACACTACTTTGAGTTTTGGCTTTGTCGGCCAAGGTGTCGCGATATCGCGACACTTCTTTGTGCTTTGGCTTTGTCGACCAAGGTGTCGCGATATCGCAACACTTCTTTGTGCTTTGGCCTTGGCGGCCAAAGTGTCGCGATATCACGACAACTTTGGTGTCGCGATATCGTGACCAAAGTTACACTTAGTCATTTTTGCAATTTTGTTTAAATTTCGACCGTGAGTTGCATCTGCCATGGTTCTTCGGAATACGTCGCGATATCGCGACGACATTTGCGTCGCGATATCGCGACCAGAGTTGTATTTTCCATGGTGCTTCGAAATACGTTGCGATATCGCGATGACATTTGCGTCGCGATATCGTGACAACTTTGGTGTCGCGATATCGCGACCATTTTTACACTTGGTCATTTTTTTAAATTTTGAACTTTTTCAACTTTGAACTTTTTTTTTTTTTTGGTGATGCAAGATTGCTGCACTGCCCGAGATGCTCCTGCATCAGACACCCGGGGTAGATGTTTAGAAGTGATCCTCACTTCTGGATGGTCAGAGGAAAACCCAAATGATCAACCTCTGATTTGGACAACCATGTGGCATCTTCGACAGGTCTATTCTTCCACTTGACCAAATACTCCGAATATTGCTTGTTTCGGGTACTTATGCCTGCACGAGTGTCGAGTATGTCTTCAATTTTGTCTTTGTCTGAAGTGGATGCAGGAATGTTCCACAGATCCGGACTGGGTGGTTCACTACAACTTCCTGCATGATATTCAACCAAGTCTAAAATATTGAATATAGGTGAAATATTCAGCTCACTTGGGAGATCAACTTCATAGGCATTTCCTGAATCTCGTTTGCCTATGATCCGGCATGGTCCAAACTTCTTCATCTTCAACTTATTGTAAGTTTTCTTAGGAAAACATTCCTTACGTAAGTGAACCATGACTTCATCTCCTACTTGGAATTCTTTGAAACGGCGCTTCTGATCTTCTCTGGCCTTGTAAGTAGCATTCATTTGACTGATATGATGTTGTACCTCTTCATGTAAAGTCTTCATGTGTGCTGCAAAGTCTTCAGATTCAGCACTGCACTTGTCTGTTTTATCCATCGGTCTCAACTCAGACGCGTTTCTAGGGCTGTATCCATGCACAATCTGGAATGGTGATTTACCAGTACTACGATTGACAGAATTGTTGTAAGCAAACTCTGCCTGGGGAAAAATCAGATCCCATCCCTTCGGTTTATCTCCTACCAAACATCGTAGAAGATTACCCAAACTTCTGTTGACTACCTCGGTCTGTCCATCAATCTACGGATGGTACGTAGAACTGAATTTCAAGTCTATTTTCAGCTTCTTCCATAGAGTCCTCTAGAAATAACCCACAAATTTGGTATCTCTGTCCGAAACAATGCTTTGGGGTAGACCATGAAGTTGGACTACCTCCTTGAAGAACAATCCGGCAATGTGAACCACATCACTTGTCTTCTGACATGGAAGAAAATGGGCCATTTTCAAAAACCTGTCAACAACAACAAAAATGGCATCATGTCCACGTTATGTTCTTGGTAGACCAAGAACAAAATCCATGCTAATATCTTCCCAAGGTCTTCCTGGTACAGGCAATGGCTGGTACATTCCTGTATTCTGACTGACTTCTTTGGCCATCTGGCACACTCTGCAACCCTGTACAAATCTGGTCACATCTGGCTGCAACTTTGGCCAATGGTAATTCTCACTAACAAGAGCAATGGTCTTATCACGGCCAAAATGCCCTGCTAGTTCGGCACTATGCTTCTCTTTGATCAAATTCTCCCTCATGGAACTTTTGGGAATGCACAACTGATTCTGCCGAAACAACATCCCATCTTGGATCATGAAATCTAACCACTTAGTGCGATCCACGGTAGTAGGAGACACACATGCGATCCATGCCTCTGCAAAATCTGGATCTGTTGGGTATAAACTCTTGAGTTCCTCAAACCCAACAACCTGCACTCTCATTTCCATCAACAAATTATGCCTTCTACTCAAGGCATCTGCAACTCTATTAGATTTGCCACTTCTATGCTTTAGTACAAAGGTATAACTCTACAAGAATTCAACCCACTTCAAATGTCGTTGGTTAAGTTTACCTTGACTATTGATATACTACAAAGCTTGATGGTCAGTATATAAAACAAACTCTTTGGTTAGCAAATAATGTCTCCATTTCTTAAGATCCTGAATTATAGCATAGAATTCTTGATCATAAATAGAGTATTTCTTTCTAGCATCATTCAATTTTTCACTAAAATATGCAACAGGTTTACCTTCTTGACTCAACACAGCTCCAATGGCATCGCCATCGGCATCACAGTCAACCTGAAACACTTTATTAAAATCTGGAAGTGCCAGAATGGGCTGTTCTATCACTTTCTTTTTCAATATATGCATGCTACTATCTGCTTTGGCAGTCCACTTAAACTCTCTCTTATCCCCTCTCATAGTTTCTTTTAGGGGTGCACAAATACTGCTAAAGTCTCTAATAAAATTTCTATAGAAACTTGCAAGACCATGAAATGATCTTACCTCTGTCACATTCCTTGGAGCAGGCCATTCAAAGATAGCCTTCACTTTCTCAGGATCCATTTTCAGACCCTCCTCTGAGATAAAAAATCCCAGGTATATCAACTCTTTCTGTACAAAACTGCACTTCTGTATATTGATCAATAACTGCTCCTCACGTAGTTTTTCAAAAACTGTCCGAACATGCAACAAATGTTCATCCAATGTGGTACTAAAAATCAGAATATCATCTAGATACACTATCACGAACTTTTCCAGGAAGTCACGCAATACTTCATTCATCAACCTCATAAATGTACTGGGTGCATTAGTCAATCCAAACGGCATAACTAACCACTCATACAAACCCTCTCCGGTTTTAAAGGCTGTCTTCCATTCATCACCCTCTCGAACACGTATCTGATGATATCCGCTCTTCAAATCAATCTTAGTGAAGTATTTAGCTCCACTCAAGCAATCCATGATATCGTCCATTCTGGGTAATGGAAAGCGATATTTAATAGTAATTTTATTAATGGCTCGGGAATCAGTACACATTCGCCATTCGCCATTCTTCTTTGGTGCAAGTACTGCTGGCACTGCACAAGGACTCAAACTTGCCCGAATCAAACCCTTCCTCAACAATTCTTGAACTTGTCGGTTCAATTCTTCATTCTCACCAGGAGACATTCTATGAGCTGCTTTGTTGGGTAATCTAGATCCTGGTATTAAGTCAATCTGATGACTAATATTCCTCATAGGCGGCAAACCCTCAGGCACATTGTCTGATATTATATCAAGAAATTCTGCTAACAGATGTTCAACTTCTGCGGGAATGTTAGTAGTATCTTCTCTTTTTACATTAGAAATTAATGCATAACACATTGAATCCCTCTTCATACCATCCAAAAATTTTCTCGCCATCTACTAAACAAATTCTAGCATTATTGCATACCTTTTCCTCAACCTCCTTTAATGGCTTCAGTTTGTGGCGTACTCCATATTTTGTCGGGGAATAGGTATTTGCATGTCCATCATGCGTTGCACGTCTATCAAATTGCCATGGTCTTCCAAGCAACAAATGGCAAGCATCCATCGACAAAATATCACATAGGACCTCATCCTGGTACCTTCCAATTTGGAACTTGACCAAGCATTGTTCACTGACCAATGCTCTATGATCCTTCGCAACCATGCAATCCGGTATGGATGCGGGTGTTGTTTTCTTTCTAGCTTTAATTTAGCTACCATTTCCTTAGAAACCAAATTATCTGTACTACCATTATCAATAATAATATTACAGATTTTACCTGAACATTTACACCTTGTACGGAACAGGATTTTCCGTTGATCTGGTTCCTTCTCGTCATTCAACAAAGTTATTCTGGTGATCATCACTTCTCCGTGCTCGGCTTCTTCAGAGTGCTCGGATTCAACACCATCCTCAGCAACTGTAGCTCTGGCATTTCCTTCAGGCCTTCTGTTTGGTGCTTCTTGGTGTTTGGGACACTCATACGATCGATGCCTTTCTTTTCCGCAATTAAAACAGGTTCCACGAAATCGGCCTCTGCCATATCCGCGTCCTCCTCTACCTCTGCCCCTTTGATAATCATTGTTATGATTACGGGGTCTGTAAGCATTCTCCTCCTTCTGTTCCTGGTGGTTGCTGGTTTCACCATTCTGTTTCTGATCATCATATTTAATTCCACTGGTTCTTCCACCAGTTCTTCCACCACGACCTCTTCCTCTTTGCTTGTTGTCAAATCTGCGATTCAGTTTCTCTTCTATTTTCAGAGCAAACTGATAAGCATCTTCAATGCTGTTCATTCTAACCAAACTCAATTCCTCTTGCACGCTGGTTCGCAACCCATTTATGTAACGGTCTACTCTTTTCTTAGTTGCTTCCGTATGACCGATTCTAATAAAAATTTTAAAAAATTCCTCGGTATACTCTTTGACAGTTTTGCTGGACTGTCGTAAACTCTGCATTTTTCATAGCAGATCTAATTCCTAATCTACTGGAATAAATTGCCATTTTAATTTTTCCACCATGAGATCCCATCTGAAATCTTCTCTTTGCCTCTACGGTTTCCTTCTAATTGCACTCCTTTCCACCAAATGCCAGCATGTCCTTTTAATTTTGTTCTGGCAAATTTTATTCGATGAGGGTCTTCAACGTCCTCATAATCGAAATATTCTTCCATGTCATTAATCTAGTCGATTAATTCTTCTGGATTTAAATTTTCAGCATACGTAGACACGCCAATTTTTGGTCTTTTTCCAATCTACAAAATGGCTTTTATCATTCGTGATTCTGCGACACTCATTTCCTCTTCTTCCGCTTCAGACAGATCTTCAACACCGTCATCATCGCTACGATCTTCTCCTCCCGGCTCTATTCCCCTACGCGACTCTTCCTACAATGCTAACACTTGTCGCTGCAATGCATGAAAATCACCTTCAGGAACCACGTTCCTTCCAGCGCCATGATTTCTATGCGACGACATTCTGTCTCACGTTTCTCAGAAAAACCCGTAACCCCGATCCTGGTGTGAGCTGCCTCCCGTTCGGCGCTTCTGCTCGACACGCTCAGAATCAACATGCTCTGATACCACTTGATGGGGAGCCAATTTACCACAAATAAAATGACACAATTTTATTTGAAAGTCGCAGTATTCTTAATTTCAAAATAGGGAGCTTTTACAATAAAATGCCGTGAAAAAACATACACAGTACTTTAAACGTAAAATACAGCCACAACCTTCCTTTCTCTCCCCCGAGCCTCCTCCATCCGTCAAAGAAATCCTTTTTATTCTCCATGGTTCATGCTGCACCGCCGTTCATAACCGCCTTAACGGTTTCTAAAACGGTCATATGGAACGGCCTTAACGGCCTTTGGGAACTGCCGCTGGAACGACCTTCACGATCTCAGGCACAGCCACTCGGAACTGCCACGTGGAACACCACCTGGAACTACCACTTGGAACGCCACCTGGAACTGCTACTTTGGCTTTTTCTTTCTTTGCATTTTTGGCTTTGACAGCAAAGTGTCGTGATATCGCGACCTTTCTTTGCGTTTTGGCTTTGGCGGCCAAGGTGTCACGATATCGCGACACTACTTTGTGTTTTGGCTTTGCCGGCCAAGGTGTCGCGATATCGCGACACTACTTTGAGTTTTGGCTTTGCCGGCCAAGGTGTCGCGATATCGCGACACTACTTTTTGCTTTGGCTTTTTCGGCCAAGGTGTCGCGATATCGCGACACTTCTTTGTGCTTTGGCCTCGGCGGCCAAAGTGTCGCGATATCGCGACAACTTTGGTGTCGCAATATCGCGACCAAAGTTACACTTAGTCGTTTTTGCAATTTTGTTTAACTTTCGACCGTGAGTTGCATCTGCCATGGTGCTTTGGAATACGTCGCGATATCGCGACGACATTTGCGTCACGATATCGCGACCAGAGTTGTATTTGCCATGGTGCTTCGAAATACGTCGCGATATCGCGATGACATTTGCGTCGCGATATCACGGCCATTTGTCGCTTCGGCCACGGTGCTCGAAATACGTCGCAATATCGCAACAACTTTGGTGTCGCGATATCGCGACCATTTTTACACTTGGTCATTTTTTTAAATTTTGAACTTTTTCAACTTTGAACTTTTTTTTTTTTTTTTTTGTGATGCAAGATTACTGCACTGCCCAAGATGCTCCTGCATCAGATACCAACTGTCGTAGGGTCAGGACTTACACCCCATGGCCCACAACGAACCACTATGGTTTGATCCCTCTCCCACGCGGCACCCCAGCTTCTGGTCACCTACCAGACAGCGGGGACTACGCCTTATCGTCGAGCACCCTGTAGCAAAGACAACAAAGAGCATACATACATGACAACGGAAGCACACAGCACAAGGTTAGCCAAAACACTGACGAAGCGCCCATACACTAAGTCGACCAACACAAGGCATCTTTACAACATGTATAATGACATTCATATTTATAACAAGCGCACGGTTACATCTTGGAACAATGGCCTAGCACTTAGCCATACAATCCGGCACAAAGGCCTTACATTAAGCACTGGCATGATGGCCTTCCTTTTTGGTTTAGTATCACACTTCACAACAACCTTCATGCACACCAGCCGACACGTTCAAGACAAGTACCAATGGCAAAGCCCCTTCGCCAGCCCACACCCTTCTCATCCAAGTCCCTCAGGTGCACACCCTTCACATTTAAGTTCCTCAGGTACTCTACAGGCCTCCAGCTCTGGCAACCAAGACACATCGGCAACAACGCTCGACCGCACGACAACTTTAACTTATCTGACCCCAACACCGGTCCCAACAGCAACCCATGGTACACGAAACACCAGATGCCCTTCACCCGACGTTCTTCCTGGCTTAACATAGTTCCCCGCAAGTTCACGGCAACCTGAATCCCTTGGCGGACAGACTTTATCATCCCTCAGCACATAGCGGCACAAAGAACCTTCAGCTCACAGCAACACTGAACCTTGACAGCACGCGACCCGGCCGAACACGGCACTTACAAACTCCCGCAGCACTGTCAACCTTCCAGCCAAGCTGGCGACGACAGACCACTAGACCACCCGGCCCAACGTAACGCCCAGGCATAAGAGAACCTACGACGAAGTCGACACGAGGGTCGCCTGGCACCAACCATCAACCAACTAGCTGTCTTACCCGCCCGCTGCACGACACAAGACATGCCGGCAGACGGATGCCCCTCCTTAAGTCCGACAGGTTACAATGGCACGCGCCCACTCGTGCCACCTGTTTGACGATGGACCTTGCTCCCTTGCTTTGGCCATGGTACTTCACCATGACCCATGATAGACTCACGACATCTCATTCCATACTCTCGAATAGAGGCACAACCCACACGACGACGGCAAGCAAGGAGCACTTGGACGTGGATGGACGGCGAGGAGAACCAATCCACCATATCCTCCCACACTTAAAGTGGCGACGCCCTCGTCGCCATAGGCAGGTGCTCTCCACTGAACAGGTCCCTCTGAACATCCGGTCTGCAGCCCTCTGAACATCAGGTCCCACTTCATCTAAACCCGTAGCACTACTGCACTCACTCTGGCAGCTTCCTCTGCATAACTTTCAGGATACCTCACCGACAATAAACTTGTGCAGGATGAGGGTGATCAATCCTTACCTACACACACTTTCTTTTTATGATGGGGGCTCCCACACTTAGGCTCAAAACCCACCTTTAACAAGGTATTGTCTATGTCCCCAACTGACTGAAGCAACAACCTTCCCAGCTGATCACGAACTCCTTGACATCTCGTACCTTGGCCAACTGACTTGGCATCTGCCATCTTTGCTTTACCTCTGCAAATGATGGCTGAGTCGTCTTCAAGCTTATGCAACCAACCCTCTGCTCTTATCTCGGATAACTATCGTTGCACTTGACATACCTCCCGAAGCACAGCCCACAGAGATTTAAACATTGAAGACCAACTCCTTGACCCGCACCTAACACTCTTCACATTAGTGCCTCGGCTCACGAGTGTCCCTCCTCATGACCGACTCTTTCCTTTGAAACCAACAATCTGCCACCTTTTACCTCTGGCTGAACCTTGCATCCCACAATGCAACTTGTTCACTCGCAACTGACCCTCTGCTCTTCTTCAAGATAATTGTCGTTGCAATGACATACTTCCTGAAGCACAGCGCACAAAGAATCAAGCCATCAGCTAAACTTACATCTTTTAACTTGTGGCACTCTTCGAACTTCGGCGGTCTCTCCAAGATAGGACCGTGGTGAGCTCGACTCCCACCAACTCACCTAACATGAGCCCCTTTCCATTCCATTTTGGCAATCTCCCATGGCAACTTTTCATCTTTCTAGCTTAACTCATGGCATGGTGCGCACCAACCGGGACACTTCCCAGGTGGTCACCCATCCCAGCACTACTCCACGAGGAATTGCTTAACTCTCGGCAAAACACCCAAAACGAGCTCTTGAAAGCTCCGAACAAGCCAAACCACTAGCCCGCTCCCTCAACATGGACCTTTCCTCAACTTTCGAGGCGCGCCACCTTCCTACTCCAACCATGGTGCCAACTACTTGGTCTTTCCATTTTCCAAGTTTCCTTTATACTTCAAACTTTTCCACGGCACCCGATGGTCAAGGGACTCGATGGCGCGAGTCCCCCTGGCGTGGTGCCTTCCACTCGACCACCAGCACTTTTCACTTACATCCCCCTTGCAACCTCCTTAACGGGTCCAAGGGCAGACTAGACCTCAACACGATCTTACTGCTTCACATCAAACTAGACCGGCCCAACAAGGGTATACTCTTAAGCACATGGCAAACTTGCCAACCTTCTCCACACTTAGAAGGATTTTCCCGCTCTTGAGCTTCTTGGCCAACCTTCCTCACACTTAGAAGGTTGCCACCCTTAGGCATAGTCCCAACCGTTTGCAACTGATTCTCTGCTCTTCTCCAGAATACCTGCCGCTGCAATGACATACATTCCGAAGCCCAGCACACAGAGAATCAAACCCTAGACAAACCTAAGGCACGGCGCCCCGATTGCGGAGGCAACAACACAAACATCCCGATTGCGGAATGCCTCAAACTCTGATTACGGAGGACGAACAACACTTAGACATAACCGGCGCAAACGCTTTGCTCAGAATACTCGACAAACAGCTGACCTTAGCCAACATGGCTTTGAAACCAACTATCGTACATTTTGTACGAACAGTTGAATCAGCACCACTCAACTTAGCTCTGATACCAACTGTCGTACATTTTGTACGAACAGTTGAATCAGTGCCTACTCCACCCAACTCAGCTCTGATACCAACTGTCGTAGGGTCAGGACTTACACCCCGTGGCCCACAACGAACCACTATGGTTTGATCCTTCTCCCATGCGGCACCCCAGCTTCTGGCCGCCTGCCAGACAGCGGGGACTACGCCTTACCGTCGAGCACCCTACAACAAAGACAACAAAGAGCATACATACATGACAGCGGAAGCACACAGCACAAGGTTAGCCAAAACACTGATGAAGTGCCCATACACTAAGTCGACCAACACAAGGCATCTTTACAACATTTATAATGACATTCATATTTATAACAAGCGCACGGTTACATCTTGGCACAACGGCCTGGCATGTAGCCATACAATCCGGCACAAAGGCCTTATATTAAGCACTAGCACGATGGCCTTCCTTTCTGGTTTAGTATCACACTTACAACAACCTTCATGCACACCAGTCGACACGTTCAAGACAAGTACCAATGGCAAAGCCCCTTCGCCAGCCCACACCCTTCTCATCCAAGTCCCACCACTTGATGGGGAGCCAATTTACCACAAATAAAATGACGCAATTTTATTTGAAAGTCGCAGTATTCTTAATTTCAAAATAGGGAGCTTTTACAATAAAATGTCGTGAAAAAACATACATAGTACTTTAAACGTAAAATACAGCCGCAGCCTTCCTTTCTCTCCCCTATCCTCCTCCATCCATCAAAGAAATCCTTTTTATTCTCCATGGTTCGTGCTGCACTGCTGTTCATAACCGCCTTAACGGTTTCTGAAACGGTCATATGGAACGGCCTTAACGGCCTTTGGGAACTGCCGCTGGAATGACCTTCATGATCTCAGGCACAGCCACTCGGAACTGCCACGTGGAACACCACCTGGAACAGCCACTTGGAATGCCGCCTAGAACTGCTACTTTGGCTTTGTCTTTCTTTGCGTTTTTGGCTTTGGCGGCCAAGGTGTCGCGATATCGTGACACTTCTTTGTGTTTTGGCTTTGCCGGCCAAGGTGTCGCGATATCGCGTCACAACTTTGTGTTTTGGCTTTGCCGGCCAAAGTGTCGCGATATCGCGACACTTCTTTGTGCTTTGGCTTTGCCAGACAAAGTGTCGCGATATCGCGACAACTTTGGTGTCGAGATATCGCGACCAAAGTTACACTTAGTCATTTTTGCAATTTTGTTTAACTTTCGACCATGAGTTGCATCTGCCATGGTGCTTCGGAATACATCGCGATATCGCGACGACATTTGCGTTGCGATATCGCGACCAGAGTTGTATTTGCCATGGTGCTTCGAAATACGTCGCGATATCGCGACGACATTTGCGTCGCGATATCGCGACCATTTGTCGCTTCGGCCACGGTGCTCGAAATACGTCGCGATATTGCGACAACTTTGGTGTCGCGATATTGCGACCATTTTTACACTTGGTCATTTTTTAAATTTTGAACTTTTTCAACTTTGAACTTTTTTTTTTTTTTTGGTGATGCAAGATTGCTGCACTGCCCGAGATGCTTCTGCATCAGACACCCGGGGTAGATGTTTAGAAGTGATCCTCACTTCTGGATGGTCAGAGGAAAACCCAAACGATCAACCTCTGATTTGGACAACTATGTGGTATCAGAGTCATAAGATTCTGAGCGTGTCGAGCAGAAGCGCCGAACGAGAGGCAACTCACACCAGGATCGGGGTTACGGGTTTTTCTGAGAAACGTGAGACAGAATGTCGCCGCGTAGAAATCGTGGCGCTGGAAGGAACGTGGTTCTTGAAGGTGATTTTCGTGCATTGCAGCGACAAGTGTTAGCATTGCAGGAAGAGTTGCGCAGGGGAATAGAGCTGAGAGGAGAAGATCGCAGCGATGATGACGGTGTTGAAGATCCGTCTGAAGCGGAAGAAGAGGAAATGAGTGCCGCAGAATCGCGAATGATAAAATCCATTTCGTAGATTGGAAAAAGATCAAAAATTGATGTGTCTACGTATGCTGAAAATTTAAATCTAGAAGAATTAATCGACTGGATTAATGACATGGAAGAATATTTCGATTATGAGGATGTTGAAGACCCTCATCGAATAAAATTTGCCAGAACAAAATTAAAAGGACATGTTGGCATTTGGTGGAAAGGAGTGCAATTAGAAAGAAACCGTAGAGGCAAAGAGAATATTTCCAGATGGGATCGCATGGTGGAAAAATTAAAACGGCAATTTATTCTAGTAGATTACGAATTAGATCTGCTGCGAAAAATACAGAGTTTACGATAGTCTAGCAAAACTGTCAAAGAGTATACCGAGGAATTTTTTAAAATTTCTATTAGAACTGGTCATACGGAAGCAACTAAGGAAAGAGTAGCCCGTTACATAAATGGGTTGCGAACCAGCGTGCAAGAGGAATTGAGTTTGGTTAGAATGAACAACGATTGAAGATGCTTATCGGTTTGCTACGAAAATAGAAGAGAAAGCGAATCGCAGATTTGACAACAAGCAAAGAGGAAGAGGTCGTGGTGGAAGAACTGGTGGAAGAACCAGTGGAATTAAATATGATGATCAGAAACAGAATGGTGAAACCAGCAACCGCCAGGAATAGAAGGAGGAGAATGCTTACAGACCCCGTAAAGAACAATGATTATCAAAGGGGCAGAGGTAGAGGTGGATGCGGATATGGTAGAGGCCGACTCCGTGGAACCTGTTTTAATTACGGATGAGAGAGGGCGAAGGGGAGAGAAAGGAAGGTTGCGATTGTATTTTACGTTTAAAGTACTGTGTATGTTTTTTCACGGCATTTTATTGTAAAAGCTCCCTATTTTGAAATTAAGAATACTACGAATTTCAAATAAAATTGCGTCATTTTATTTGTGGTAAATTGGCTCCCCATCAAGTGGTCCATTTGTCGCTTCGGCCACGGTGCTCGACGACGTATTCCGAAGCACCATGGCAGATGCAACTCACGGTCGAAAGTTAAACAAAATTGCAAAAACGACTAAGTGTAACTTTCGTCGCGATATCGCGACACAAAAGTTGTCGTGATATCGCGACACTTTGGCCACCAAGGCCAAAGCACAAAGAAGTGTCACGATATCGTGACACCTTGGCCGGCAAAGCCAAAGCACAGAGTAGTGTCGCGATATCGCGACACCTTGGCCGGCAAAGCCAAAGCACAAAGTAGTGTCGCGATATCGCGACACCTTGGCCGGCAAAGCCAAAACACAAAGAAGTGTCGCGATATCGCGACACCTTGGCCGCCAAAGCCAAAACGCAAAGAAAGGTCGTGATATCGCGACACTTTGCTGTCAAAGCCAAAAACGCAAAGAAAGAAAAAGCCAAAGTAACAGTTCCAGGTGGCGTTCCAAGTGGCAGTTCTAGGTAGTGTTCCACGTGGCAGTTCTGAGTGGCTATGCCTGAGATCGTGAAGGTCGTTCCAGAGGCAGTTCCCAAAGGCCGTTAAGGCTGTTCCATATGACCGTTTCAGAAACTGTTAAGGCGGTTATGAACGGCGGTGCAGCACGAACCATGGAGAATAAAAATTATTTCTTTGATGGATGGAGGAGTGCGGGGAGAGAAAGGAAGGCTGCGGTTGTATTTTACGTTTAAAGTCATGTGTATGTTTTTTCACGACATTTTATTGTAAAAGCTCCCTGTTTTGAAATTAAGAATACTGCGACTTTCAAATAAAATTGCATCATTTTATTTGTGGTAAATTGGCTCCTCATCAATACCACTTGATGGGGAGCCAATTTACCACAAATAAAATGATGTAATTTTATTTGAAAGTCGCAGTATTCTTAATTTCAAAACAGGGAGCTTTTACAATAAAATGCCGTGAAAAAACATACACAGTACTTTAAACATAAAATACAGCCGCAGCCTTCCTTTCTCTCCCCCAGCCTCCTCCATCCGTATTTTTTTTAAATTTTGAACTTTTTCAACTTTGAACTTTTTTTTTTTTTTTGGTGATGCAAGATTGTTGCACTGCCCGAGATGCTCCTGCATCAGAATTGATGGGGAGCCAATTTACCACAAATAAAATGATGCAATTTTATTTGAAAGTCGCAGTATTCTTAATTTCAAAATAGGGAGCTTTTATAATAAAATGCCATGAAAAAACATACACAGTACTTTAAATGTAAAATACAGTCGTAGCCTTCCTTTTTCTCCCCGAGCCTCCTCCATCCGTATTTTTTTTAAATTTTGAACTTTTTCAACTTTGAACTTTTTTTTTTTTGGTGATGCAAGATTGCTGCACTGCCCGAGATGCTCCTGCATCAGACACCCGGGGTAGATGTTTAGAAGTGATCCTCACTTCTGGATGGTCAGAGAAAAACCCAAATGATCAACCTCTGATTTGGACAACTATGTGGCATCTTCGACAGGTCTGTTCTTCCACTTGACCAAATACTCTGAATATTGCTTGTTTCGGGTACTTCTGCCTGCACGAGTGTCGAGTATGTCTTCAATTTCTTCTTTGTCTGAAGTGGTTGCATAAGCTTTGAAGACGACTCAGCCATCGTTTGCAAAGGTAAAGCGAAGATGGCAGATGCCAAGTCAGTTGGCCAAGGTACGAGATGTCAAAGGAGTTCCTGATCAGCTGGGAAGGTTGTTGCTTCAGTCAGTTGGGGACATAGACAATACCTTGTTAAAGGTGGGTTTTGAGCCTAAGTGTGGGAGCCCCCGTCGTAAAAAGAAAGTGTGTGTAGGTAAGGATTGATCACCCTCATCCTGCACAAGTTTATTGTTGGCGAGGTATCCTGAAAGTTATGTAGAGGAAGCTGCCAGAGTGAGTGCAGTAGTGCTACGGGTTTAGATGAAGTGGGACCTGATGTTCAGAGGGCTGCAGACCGGATGTTCAGAGGGACCTGTTCAGTGGAGAGCACCTGCCTATGGCGATGACTGCATCGCCACTTTAAGTGTGGGAGGATATGGTGGATTGGTTCTCCTCGCCGTCCATCCACGTCCAAGTGCTCCTTGCTTGCCGCCGCCGTGCGGGTTGTGCCTCCGTTCGAGAGTATGGAATGGGATGCCGTTGAGTTTATAATGGACCGTGGTGAAGTGCCATGGTCAAAGCAAGGGAGCAAGGTCCATCGTTAAGCAGGTGGCACGAGTGGACGCATGTCGTTGTAACCTGTCAGACCTAATACAGCTAGTAATACAGCTAGTTGGTTGATGGTTGGTG